>JAWNNH010000467.1:0-717500 GCA_035043045.1 Hirtodrosophila alboralis | reverse complement strand
ACTCCAGCTGGTTCTCTTTTTTCTATCCTATACAATTTTTTGATTAGTTTAGCCAGAAACTGAATGCCATAATAATAATAATAATACACAGAAAATGTGTTTCATTTCAGCTAACATATAAAAATAAATTCACGTTTAAATGTTATGAGCTGCAAAAACGCCAACAAGTTCAAAGAACTCTAGGAAAAAAAGCTACAGGAGCTCCCAGGTGTATAGTATATCCTGAGCCAAAAAAAAAAATAAAATAGTTCAACGGAAATGAAAATTGCAAGTTTTAGTTTTAGGCCGCATAATAATTGCTTGAAAATTCATTTTGAAAATATTTGCAAATAGCACGAAAGACTCAACTAACTGGGAGTTCGGCCTTATCGACTAACTTGGCTATAAAAAGCAGTACAATTTTCTCATAAATTAACATAAAAAAAACCATTCAAGTAGCACAACTTGCATTCGGTGTAAACTTTTATGAATGGCTCTCATATAGCACTAAAAGAAAAGGGGGGCAAAAACACCGATGACGTAGTTTCTGGTAAAAACCCCCCAAAAAAAAAACCAAAAGAGAATGAGAGAGAGAGGGACTACACTTAATTCTAGACAAAACAAAACATTGAAATGCCATCAAGGACACGTAAAGGAAAGGGGAAAAACCCAAATTACTATACAAAAAAACCCAACAAGCTTTTATGCTACACTGAAAGTAAGTCCTGGTAGGATTTTTTAGGGTATTATTGGGGTTTTTAGGGTATTTTTTGATACACTGAAAGAAAGTCCTGTTTTTTTAGGGTATTATAGTGGTTTTTAGGGTTTTTTTTTGCTACACTAAAAGAAAGCTCTGTTAGGGTTTTTTAGGGTATTATAGGGGTTTTTAGGATTTTTAGGTTTTTTTTAGGATTTTTAAGATTTTCAGGATTTTTAGGGTATTTGGGGTTTTTTGGATTTTTAGGACTTTTAGGGTTTATTAGAGACAAGCTCATAAATTTATTAAAACTGAACCGATATCGATGCAGTATATTTTTTATAGTATTATTTATACTCCTCTTTGAATCTAAATAAATAATTTATTTTTGAAATTTTTTTCTTGCCTCTTTAACTCAATATCTTATTTTCAGAAATCTAATATATTTCCAAAAAAAAAAAAAAAACAAAATTCGTAATAAAAATTGGCTTAGTTTTCACACATGGTTATGGTTATTTGGAATTGAGAATAAATATAGTATTCCAAGAAATTCGGAATTTTACCAGACCAATTTGTATAGTATTTTCGTTATAAAAATGTAACTACACTACAAAATAAATAAATAATAAAGTGTTATATACTAATTTTGTTAACAGCAATTTATTAAAAATAAAATGTTAAGATTTTCGCATTTACAAAAAAATCTAAATTTAATAGGATTATGGGTAAATATTTATGGTAATATTATGGTACGTAATTAATTGGAAAAATATATATTTTCACAATTCAACAAAATTAAAATGACAAATTTGTCTTAGAGTCAAATCATAAAAAAAAAATATTCCGCTTTAAAAATCGGTTTATTTTTGATAAGTTTATGAAAGTTGAAAATTTGAATTTATTTTGGTTATTTTTTCCAAGAAATATTTTTAAATACATATATCTTCATATATATTATATATCTGCCTATTTAATATACTGCATTTTTATATTTTTAAATGCAGATATCTACAGACATATTATACGTCTGTCTATTGTATATACTGCATTTAAAAGGGTATTTCTTAGTCTCTCTATTTTCAAAGTTTCTACAAAGCTTAAAGTATAGCAAAAATTGACAACATTATGAAATTTATGAGGATATGAGAAGAGCTAAAAGGATATGTATATATATAAATAGGGTAGTCACAGCCAGACAACGATGACGACAACATCATGTTTAGAATGTTTAAGGAGGGTATATATATATATATATATATATATATATATATATATATATATATATATATATATATATATATATATATGTGAGGTTATATTGCAACAACATTTGCCAACGGAATTGCCAATGACTAATAAGGCCAACAACAAATGTGAAACAAAACAGAGAGAAAAATAAAACTAAAGCTGGCAAAAAGCATTTGAAGTGGGCAGCGACAGACAAACAAACAAACAACTAAACTAAGAAGAAGAAGAGGCAAATAAGAGACTATGAGTCAGAAGAAACAGCGCACGTAGTAGAAGAAGAGAAAAAAAAAACAAGAGCAGAGAGCTTAACAAAGTGCAGGGGGCAGTGGGTTGGCGGGGGCCAGCAGCAGCCAGACAGCATTATGAGCAATTGAGAAGTAGGAGTTACTAGAAGAGGCAGAAAGAGAGAGAGAGAGGCAGAGAGGGCAGTTGGCTGCTCAGTGAAACTCACTTGACGCAGCGTCAAGTGGACTGAGGCTGAAAACTGAGCAGAGTTTTGGCGCCGCAGCGATGCTGCTGCTGCTACTGCCGCCGACAGCATTTCAATTTGGGTTGACAGTTGCCGGCGTCAGCGTCACCGTCGTTAGCTTCTTGAGTGCAGCAGCAGAGCCGCAGCAGCATTTGGCAAATTTCACAAAGCCGAAAAGCAGCACAAGACAAGATAAAAAAAAAAATTAGAATGTACTTAACGCTCGACTAGGCGATGCCCTGTAAGCAAATTTTGAACTGTTTGTTAAATTTTCCCTATTTAATTGTTTACAAAGCAGATAATTCAACTGTTAAGACTTTTAAAATAATAATAATTTTAATTTTAATTGATTTATTATTTAATAATAATAAGGTATAAATACAGAGAAAACACTCTAGGGTGTATAGCGACCGTCTGGCATTTTTTTTATCCGATTCAGTGGAGTGTTCACTTATAGAAGTTACTTCCATTCAATTGTTGTAAAATTTTTTACTGTATTTAAATTTTTTGTACATAAATAATAAGAAATAACCATTTTTTAATCAAAAATCAAATCTTTAAATTTTAATTTTCTACAGTGTCAAAATGAACTTAAAACATACTTGAAATAATTAAAAAGTGTATAACAAACTAGTCCATTTATTCATTAATAATACATAATTAATTTATTAATTTAAACACTGTCTTAGTTTGTGATATTACAATTTATAATTAAGCTGACAATGTTTAGATTTATGGCATGTTGAATATAGTTAATGAGTTTTGCGCACGAATTTGACAGCTTAGTCAAGTGAAAAGAAAAATAAAAAGAAAAAAAACCTTGGCAAATTAATAAGCGAGAGTTTTTCAGCAGAGGCTATGATAGAAACGGACTTATTAATCTAAAATGTGCACTGATAGTGAGAAAATTGAAAATGAAGTTGAAAAATAAGTAATTTATTTGTATTTTTTATTATTTATAGTTAAATATATTTATTATAATTAAATAAACTAGAGAATTTGAATTTATAGTCTTCAATGCCGCCATTAACCACTGATTAGGCAATTGGTGGCGATTGACTCCTTTTGCGTGTATTTTGCTATATACCAAGTAACCCACAAGAGACTAATAGACGAAAATTAATGCAAGATGAAGTTTAAAAGGAGTGGGAAGGAGTGCAAAGGAGACAGTCCGGTAGTTAATGCTGTTTACCGATACGTCAGTCTGCAACTGGAATGCAATTTTGTACACAGGGCTCGTATAATCAGCAGCGTTTCATAATACAAAATTTCACGCAGAGTTCTGTAATCAGTTATTTTTCTATCAGCAGCGACAGAGAGAACAATAAGTGCGCTTAACAAAGCAATTTTCATTTCCATATGCCAACAACAACTAAAACAACAAGAGATGCCCTACTCAGCGGTCAACAACAGGGAACAACGACGTCAAGTCAAGCAGCGACGTTGGCGCCTCTGTCGCGTAACGAACAAGAAATAACATGCGTGTAAATGGTCACAAAAAAAACAGAAGAAGAAGCAGCAGCTATAAAAGAAAAGTGGAAGAAGGCAAAGAAAAGTAAAAAAGCGAACAAACGAATATTTTCAGCTTAATTACGACTATAGTAAAAGCAAAGAAAAACAAAAACAAAAACAACAACAGCAAAAGCTACACGGAAGTCGTCACCTCAACTATTGTTGTTGCCATTCGGGAGCAGCGCAGTAGGAGCAGGCAGAGGCGAAGGCAATGGCAGAGGCAGAGGCAAAGACAGAGGCAAAGGCAAAGGCAAAGACAGGCGCAAAGGCTGATGCAAAGGCAGAGGCTAAGGCAAACGCAGAGGCAAACGCAGAGGCGAAAGCGAAGGTGGAGTAGGAGGCGCATTGGATGGGCGCGACAACATTTTTAAATAAACGACACACTTAACTTAAAAATTCTGTAATAAGCCAAGAATATATATTTTTAATATGCAACCAAGACGCACAAACAAGAAAAACAACATGCAACAAAGTTGCTTGCCACAATTTTTGCTCGTTGCATTTTATGGACGAATTCCCCAACAACAGAAATTTACACAAATTGCAGTTGAAGAGAGAGAGAGAGAGAGGAAGGTAGCAGAGGTTTTCCCCCCTCAAATCAGTGCGACATTTGTGTCGCATAACTTTACCGTGTTTTTATACTATTTTCATATTATTCAGGTTTTTCACATTTAAAAAGACAAAGATGTGATGATAAATGTAGATAAAAGCGACTTTAAGATACCCTTTATAAAGTGGGAATAAAAAAGATGAGAGAGCAGGATTATTTTTTGATAAAGAATAAATAAAAGTATATTTATTTATTTTATTTGTATTTGTTTTATTTTTTTTATTTTATTTTTATTTATTTGTATTTATTTAATTTGTATTTATTTAATTTGTATTTATTTTATTTTTATTTATTTTAATTATATTCAAGCAATAATACTTCTAGTACCAATATCTACATTTTCTCATAAAATTAAAGGGTATATTAAATACATAAATTAAAGAGCTTGCGACAAATATTTTGTAATGCTCAATTTAATTTTGAAAAATTTTGGCGTCAAATGCATAAATTAACAAAAAAACAAATAGAAATATGTTAAGAAAACCCACAAATAAAATGGGAATACCATCATTAACAAATAGCGCATAAATAATTTGACTATTTTTTCATTTTAAAATTTAAAATAAACAAATAAAAATACTAGGAAATTCAATATTCATCAAAAACAATCTAACCTTCAGTTATGCCCACATATATAATATTTATAATGTATTTTTTGTACATTTTAGATAAAATATCCGCATTTTGATAGTTTCTAAAAGCATAAAAAAAACCATTAACAAAAGAAAACCTTAAAAATAAACAACAAAAAAAAAACTTGTGCAAATAATAATAAATAAATAAATAAAAAACGTAGAAAATGTCAAAATTTGATATTGAAACCGATTTTTGATAAACAAAGATTTATAAACGTAGGCAAAAAACTTGTTTTGCGGCAACAACAACAACAATAACACTGAAAAGTTAATTATAGCAACAAAAACTAATTTAACCATTAGTCATTGCTGCTGCGCTGCTTGCAGCGGCGTCGCAGAGCAACAGCAACAGCAGCGCACACCTGTAGAAAGCGAAGCGCAAACAATATAAAATGCCAGACCCAGCTGCCCCACCTCCCAAATCACCCCACAATCCAATAAGCAAATAATTGCAAGTCCAGCACGAAGTCGCATTGTGAGAGTAGTAGAAAGACGAAAAAGGGAGAAGGAGAGAGCAAGAGAAGCAATGGAAGTGACAATTGTGAGCTTTAAGTTCTTAAGCCCAAAGCGACGCAGAGCACTAAGCTTGCCAAAAGGCAAAGCAGATAAAAGGTAACAACAAAATAGACAAAATACATACAATTTGTAAGCTCAGCTCGTACACTGGCTCTCTTACTCACACTCTCTCCCACAGACTCTGTCTGTGTGTGTGTCTGTGTGCATTAAGAGGCTGCTCAATGGGCAAAAGGATTAGTTTGTAGCGCATGCAAATAGTAGGGGGGGGTAGAAGTAAGCGGCAGGCAGTAATAAAGGAGAATGTAGGAAAGCAGAGAGTAGGCAAAACGCTTGCGGTTGTTTCGACTGACGACAACGACGCCGCCCACAGAGTCTCTGGAGAGACGTTGACGTTGCCGTTGCCGTCGACGTTGACATCGACGGCCCCCAAGCGGCTTTGGCTTTCGACACCCGCGCAATTTTCTCGTTGCTGTTGTTGTTGCTGTTTCTCAATTGACTTTCTATAATTGCGTTTAATGTGTTGTGACGGAGCCGCACTCGCAATTACCCTAACCGCCACCGCCCACACCCTCTACGAAAACGTTGTGCAACTTGGGTAATTCTATTTTTGTTTCATTTTCATTTTGTAGTTGTGATGTACATATTGTAAGTGTATGTGTGTGTGTGTGTGTTTGTCTCTTTTTTTTATCGTACATTTCAGTGCACAATGTTTTCATTTTCACAAAAACATTTTTCACCCGCACACACAATCACACACACACACACATATATATACAGCTGCCTATCCCAACATTTGCCAAGAAGCTTTGATATTATTTAATTTGATTTTACTTTGTAAGTGTATTTTGTTTTTCTCTTATTCTCTTGTTCTTCTCTTTTTTTGCGTAATCTATGCAAAAAAAACAGAACGCTAGATGGCGCCACATTGAAATTTAATGAATACTGACATACGAGTGCTCTAGAAAGTTAAAAAGAGATCATATTGCTGCCGCAGCTTTTGTATAAAAAATAAAATAAAATAAATAAAAAAAGCTTCAAATTTCATTCAGACTGCTTTATTCCGATATCTTTTTATGTATTATACTCTACAAAAGGCAATTTTAATAATAGCAGACTCACAATAACGGGACTACAATCTGTTTACTGTACTTTTGCCTTTTGTTCGTTCCCATTCGCTGCGTTGCATTTATTGGGCTTGGGAATTGTCCATTAACACTTGTTAACCCAATTTAGATTCAATTTCCATAGACGGTCCCACGTTGTGACTGTCTGTGTGTGTGTGTGTAAGTGACATGGAACGTTGAGCGACTCAAAAAACAGCCAGCAAATGCCCTGCATTGTCACTCAAAAGCAATATACACTCACAGAGGACAGATACAGTTACGTGCTGCAGCAGCCGCAGCAGCAGAATCACAAGCAACAAAAGCAACAAGAACGATAATAACACAAGTGACGCAAACGTCGACGTTGACGTCGCAGTCATTAACAAAAAAAAAAAAACAAGCAGCAGCCATAATAACAACTTCAAGGCTTGCCGCGAGAGAGAGAGAGAGCGCGCGAGTGCTAGAGCAAAACAAAGTGCTGATCAGGGAGAGAGAGGGAGCAGCATAAAAACATGCTGGCAAAAAATTTTCTCTACGCTGTTTCTTGCTGCGTTTCTTTGTTGTTGTTGTGCTTTTTTGGCTTGACCTCCATTCCGAGCCGCCGCCCGAGGGTCGCACATGAAGTTGGAGTTGTAGCTGTGCTGCAGTTGGAGGTCGGTGACGATGTCGCGTTGCTGCAGCTCCATTAAAAAAAAACTCCAAAAATAAAAGCAACAATGTACAGATAAATTGCCAACGTTGTGCAAGTGTACAATCAAAAAAAAACAATAAAAAACAGTAAACAAACGGGTTCTCAAACGAAAACTGGTCCAGAGCAACAACAAAAAAAAAAGTTGAAATCAATCGACTATATACTACTGTGAGCGAGAGCGAGAACGCAACAATTATCGATTTATATATTTTTTTTTGAAAGTAATCAGCCCTGAACTGAACAGTTCTATCATTAATAATACTACAATAACTCGAAAAAAGATGCTTAAAAAATATCATATTTTATTTATACGACAATCAAAAAGAAGAAGAAACTCACGTTTGCTTAAGTATTCTCATATATATTCCAAGTTCAAGAAATATTAAAAATTTGCTTACCTGAAATAAAAAAAGAAAATAAGAATTATTTAATTAATCAAAATTGCAATTATCAAAAATAAGCATGAATTTAAATATAATATATTTCTTTAAAAATACCAGCCTTAAAAAATATTTCAATTAAATATCATAGAAAAGCTGCTATCAATCATATTAATATGCTATATATAGTATATATACTATATATTTTATGCACATTTCTAGGCCCAAAATGAAAAGTGAAACTGACAGAAAGGCCGTCTGGCCCATCATTCAATTCTATTTTGACAAAAAAACTAAATTTAGTTAAACAAAACAAGCTGTTAGAATATAAGATACCCTCTTAAATTAATTTGTTTTTATTTATGATTCTTTCTTAAACACAATAAATATTACAGTTTTTGAAAAACTGTCAAATAATTCTTAATTTATCCACTGATAATTTTATATTCAGAATGTTAAAAGACCTAACATGTATTATATTATATTAGTACTTATTATAGTTTACTAAATAAGTAACAAAATACTTGAATATAGCTCAGAAAATCTCTCCAGTCAATGCTATATATGTATTTCTCCTGTTAGTTACAGTTTTATAAACTAAGCTATTAATATTAATAAAATAACGAAATAAATATTTTACTAAAAATTTACAAACAATTTAAATACTCCTGCAAACTAAATAAATAAATATTTTACCAAAAATTTAAAAGCATTTAAAATATTCCTACAAAATATATAACTTGCATTTTAGCCTCAAAACCTTTTTTAAAGTTGGGTGTAAATATCTATAGAATCTGAATTAAACATTATAAAATATAAAATTATAATTTTAGCAACTTTTCTACTTATTAAATTTAGATTTAAGGTCCAGTCAGAGCTTTAAAATAACTTTAAAAAGATAATTTCAAGCCATTTACAATATATTTTAAATTTAGGAGTTCAAGTCAGATCTTTAAATTAACTTTAAAAAGATAATTTCAAGCTAGATTTTTTGTTTATCTATATTTACATCTGCCCATTGGGCATTAAATTAAATATTAGGGAACAATAGAAGGATACAAGCCAGTTACAATATATTTTTAATTTAGGATCTAAATACTTTCTATCTTATTTAATACAGGCCCGTTTGGCAGGAGCTCCAAGGGGGTCAGGGGTCTCAAGGGGCATCGAGTGGCATTGCTCCGAGCCTTAAACAAATCTTAGTTTTTAGAGTAGTGCGGTCCCACTTGTAAAATTAGCCAGAGAGCCTGCGGGTACGTTAAGACGGCCCTGACTCTATATACCCTCTTACATTTTTTTCTCGTAAAATAAAAACATTTTTTTTAGTTTTCCTAGAATAAAAACAATTTTTTTTTCTAGAATAAAAATAGGTTTTTTCTAGAATAAAACAATTTTTTTTTAGAATAAAAACATTTTTTTTTATTTTTTTAATTTTTTTAAATTAAAAACAGTTTTTTTTTTTTTTGGTTTGACCAATAAGTAGTTTTTTTTTTATCTTTTTTCTCTTCTCTCTTTTCTCCCTGCATTGTTAGTTTATTGAAATTTTGTACACACTTTGTACTTTGCATTATGGCGCGTCTGGCAGCTGCTGTAAAAGTATCTTAAAGATACGCGCGTGGCGCACATATTTAGTAATATTTGCATAGAGTTATATATGGAATAAATAAATGTCTGTGTGTGTGTGTGTGTGTACATATAGCTACCTTTTTTTTGCAATCGCCCACTTGAAGTGGCCTTCCCTTAACCTTAGCTTAAAACACAGTTCACTTTAACTTTGTCGAGGTCTCTTTTTTTATTAGCCACAAGGTTAGATGGCTAAGAAATTAAGCTTATGGCCAATTGGAGTTAGTAATTGCAATGAAGCAAATGATGTTATAAGGTTTTTATAAGTACTAGAATTAAGTTTTTAGTTGATTATACTAGTTAAAAAAGAGAACTTGTGCTCTTCCAGTTGCAATTTCCATAGATTGCTTTATGCAATATTTTTGTACATGGAATTTCAAGTATATATATACATTTTTGCTATTGTTTATATTTGCTTGTGCATAAATATAAATAAATTATTTAATGCACAGGAATTGTGCATTTCAGCTAAATGCGAACGTGACTCAAATGAACAAAATGAAAAAAATAAAATAAAAAATGTTCGAACGAGTTAATTCCTTTAATTGAACAAAAAAAACAATGTTCTTCAATTTATTTAAATTTAATTTAATTTTCATTTTTAACTTGTTGTATTTAATTCGTTACCAATTAACTTGTCTAGGCCTAATGTCATACTTGTATATATATTCTATAGCGAGGGTCGGTCGTTAACTCTACCACAACAACAAAAAAAAAACAAATGAAAACAATTTCCATTTTGGAATTTTGCTGTGTCGTGCGTACTTTAAACTTACGTGATATCTTGCATGAATATTTCATTTACAGTTTGTTGTTGTTTTTCTTACACACACATATACATACACCTATACATAACCTCACTCATGACACCTTTTTGTCTGTCAACCGAAATATGAACAACAAAAATAACTTTGTCATTGGTCCGCGACACGAGAAGGGAAGAAGACGAAAACAAAAACAAAAACTAAATCGAACTTAGCTGACAGCCTAAAAAGCAGCGCAGCAGCAGCAACAGCAGCGACAACAGCAGCAGCAGCAGCAGCAGCAGCCGCAGCGGCAGCAGCAACACGCAGCGTCTGTGATTGGCATATGAGCTTTCCCACTATTCTCCCTCTATCCATTTTTGTATTTGCTCTCTCTCATTCCCACCTTTCTTAGCAAAGCTTCTTCTTGTGCGCGTGGGCGCCGCATAGAAAGACTTTGATGTAACTTGAGCTCTTGCCTATATGCCAAAAAGGAAGCACACGCAAAGTAGAAAAAGAAGCAGAAAGAATAAATAAAGAAAGAAACGGTCATCTTCGGCACGCCGAAGCTATATACCCTTGCAATGGTCTCCTAGGAAAATTTTGAAGGCCAACTTTGTTTTTGATATTCTAAAATCTAAGTTTTTCAAACGAGCACTTTTCGACCAATTGTTCCTATGGCAGCTTTAAGATATAGTGGTCCAATTTTATTTAAGCTTGGACAAATTGTAAATATGCAGCGATATGAAAAGTTTGGCTTTGATAACTTGAAAAACAAAAAATTTATTCATTAAAATTGAGTTTCTTCGATTTTTCCTCCATAGCTATATGATATAGTGGTCCGATCGGTCTGATTTTAACATAAAAACTACATACATTAACAAGTTTCAGCTGTGCCAAGTTTCATAAAGATAGCTTAAAGATAAAGCCAAAAATTTTGTATAGAAACAGAAGGACCTGGCTATATCGACTCAATTCTTTGTCCTGACCAAGAATATATATACTTTATGGGCTCGGAGATGTCTCCTTCTATGCGTTACACAAAATTATAATACCCTTTTGCAAGGGCATAATAAAGAAATTAAACTACCGACTGTTAATTACCCTGTTGCTTACTTTTGAGTATTAAAGTTGTAGTTGATATTTAGTTTTAAATATTTTAGGGCAGCTAATCAATAATTATTTTAATATTATGTTATTATACATGAATTATTATCCATATAAACAATTTATTTAATTCCATCTATAAAGATCTATTCACACCTTATAAACGCTTTATACTTTTGCCAAGCAGAGTATAAAATGGCTAGGCAAAAGAAGAAGCTGGAGCAACAACCAAAAACTGGAAGATTCTTGTTTTTTAGACAGGCTGTAAAAAATGGCAGAGAGGCTCTGTAGAGAGCTACAGGCACCAGTTATACCTGTATAGCACACAGGTGTGTGTGTGTGTGTGTGTTGGTGTATATCTCCCCAGAGAAATTGCAGCAACACCTCCTATAAAGCACAAAAACCCAGCTGTCTAACTCCTTTCACCCACTCAAAAAGCAACGAGAAGGAAAAAAAAATAAGCAAACCTAACTGCAGTCTACTCTATACAGGGCAAAAGCGAGTCAGATCACAAATTGTGATATCTGCGCAATTTGTTGGACACCAAGATTTATGGGAGAAAGTACAAAAAAGACAAAAATTGCAAAAAACCAGGCAAGAACCAGGCAAGTTAATAATTGATAGAAGAATCGTGCTGTAAAAAAATAGCAAAAAATTAAGGTGAGACCACAGATATTTAACATTCTATTTAATAAAAAGAAAAAGAATTTATTAAAGACTTAAATTTATAGAAATAGAGCACTAAAACTAAGAAAGAAATAGAGAGAAATAGACTAGAACTAAGAAAGAATAGAGATAGTATGTATATTTTGCACGAAATTAAATTTAATTTTAATTTAATTTAAATTTAAATTTAAAATAAATTTAATCTGTAACTATTAAATTAAAAGTCAAGAAAAAGGTTAGTTCGTAAATTTTGTTAAGAAAAAAAATTAAAACAAAGAATTAATGAGTTATTCACTTACAAAAGAAAAGTTATATAGAAAAACAGCACAGACCTTATAGTCTAAAGTCTAAGACCGGTTGAGAATTACAAAAGCTGATGTAAAAATTCACAAAAACAGCGTACACAAGTATGGAACATTTTCTTTATGAAAAAATTAATGAAGTTATCCTCTAAAAAAAAATTTTAATACAGAAAAACAGCACGGACCTTATGGTCCGAGGGCTAAGACCGCTTGCGAATTACAAGAGCAAATGTAAAAATGCACAAAAATAGCGTACACAAGTATAAACTATTCTTTATATGCTTCATTAAAATGCTATTTTTATGGTCTTAAATAAAAGAAAAATATATTACTGTATTTTTTCATGGACCAGACAAAAATTAGATTTATGTTTTATATTTAATTTCCTGTAAAACATAATCTTTAAAACAATTTTTATTGTATCTAAAACCTGCAAAATACACAGATTATGCTTTTAAAATGTACAGATAAACAACTTTTTTTTGCAAGAAACTGTTGTAAAGATAAACGAAATAAGGCATTAAAAATATAAAATAAAAAGACTTTAAAAACCGCATTTGCTTTGTCTAAAATATATAATAAAGCTAAAACTTAAATGTCTCATGCACAGCTGATTTGTATTTTTCCACCCAACCGCATTTCTCAAGCAAAAGATTACAGATATTAACGATCAGATGGTTAGATTAAATGAGTTATGAATGATTGCTGGGAAAATCCAAGCAAACGACTAGCTGACCATAAAAAAAAAACTACAAAAAAATGCGATTAATTAGCACGCAAGGCAAATTTGAAATGACTTTAACTGGAAACTAGAGTGGTATTTGGGGTGGTTAATAAATATGTTGGTACCAGAAACTAGCACACAACTTGCGGTTTCTCTTATCGTAGAAAAAAAAACAGAAAAACATTTTCAAAAAACAGTTTATTTTTATACCACAACCCGCACCTCTGAAAAATACACAATAACGGCGCTCCAAAAAGTATTTAAACGTATTATCACGATAAACGCCAAGAAAAGAACAGGGCTAAAAACAACAACAACAAAATTCATAAATAAATAAAAAATAAAAAAATATTCCAGCGAGACGCTGATGACGACAATAACATTTAAACAAGAAATACAAACACACAATATATTTATAAGTCGCAATAACACACAGCAAGATCAACAACAAAATCACGAAGAAATATATAAAAAAACATAAATAAATAAATAAAATATAACTAAAACTGAAAGGCAATTGGTTTTGGTAATTGGTAGTACAAAAATAAAAGAAGAAAACAAACAAATGTTATCTTTTATGTAGATTGTTATTGCTGCAGATACATTTGTATCTTAGAAAAATTCTTTGTACTAAAACACGCCTTAAGAGCTTTAATTATATATTTTTTTTAAAGTTTAATGTTAACATTTTAAAAAAATATATATAAATTACCTTTTTATTAAACTTTTAAATGGCAAATAATTTGTATTATTAATTCTTATTTTCGGTTAAAAAAAGTCAATGCAAATTTTAATGGAAAAAAATCTATCAATAATTTTTAACTTAAAATTTTTAAATATTAAAATTTTAGGAATTTCGTTCCCTGTTTTAATCCTCTTTAAATAAAGTCTAAAATATTTTTTTAAGAAAATAAAAAATAAACTCCAACGAAACTTTTATTTAAAAAGAATTGAAATATAATCTAACAAAAAAGCGAAGCATCTCTTAAAAATTGTTTAAATCTGCTTTTCTTTATAAAAACAATATTATAACGATGGTTTTGATTATATAGTAACTGTATGTACCGATTTCTTTACTTAGCTAATAATAAAGTGAGTTTTTTCAAGTTCATTTAACTATAAATCTGATGATATGATATGATAGATCTATCTGTAGAATTATACAAAAAAAAATGAGCCTAAAAAAAAAACAAAATACAGACAAAATTCCATTGAATATCACGCAGAACCTTGTCTCTATATATTTATAATAATATTTGTGTTTATTCGTATGAGTGAGTTTTGATATCAAACATACCCCAAAGAAGAACTCATAAAAAATAAAAAAGCGAAAACAGCAAAACAAATAAGCAAATAAGTGTAGGCAAGCAAAAAAAAAAAAACAACAAAATAAAACAACATTTCAACTGATAGCCATAAAAAGGGGCAAAAAATTACATCAACAAAACTGACTGAAAAGCGTAGAGAGAGATATGTACATATTCCAAAAATATATAATCAAAAACAAGAAGCAAAGAAAAAAAAGATAAGCCTTTGTGTGGTTTTTCACACGCGTTCCAAAACAAAATCCCTGAAGATTTAGAAAGATAGTCAAGAATAATTCAATTGCAGCCAAGTGACAACAAAACAACAAAAAAAAAGAAAGGAATTTCGCATGGTTTCTCATCGTGTTTATATTGTTTGATTATCAATAAAAATTAAATACAAAAATAAAATAAAACATTCGCATTGATAAGCCTCAAATGAATAAGAACCGAAAGTACAAACAGCAACAACAAATAATAATAATAAATAAATTGTTGTCTCTATGTGCCACGTTTGTCCGCTCGATAAAACGATAACGATAATGATAAGTTATCGCATTGCACTCCATCAAGTTGACAGCACGAAAAAACTATCTCTAATAAATGTCAAAGATGAAGGAATTTGATGGAAAGTCGCAGAAAAATTGTAAAATTTGATTAAGTTATTTGTTTATTTAAGTAAACTCAGTTATTGATAGTTAACTTAATGTTTAATTAAGATTTAACATATATATAAATTCGATATTTACGTCTTCTTCTAGTATAAATTATAACATAGAGAAACAGAAACATTTAGCTATGCACAAACTTTTATTTTATTCAAATTTATTTATTAGAAATTAAAATTTTGACAGCTCTTTTCTGACAGTTATCGTTAAAAATGATTGCATATTTGATAGATTGCTGAAAATATCTTGCCAAACAATACTATAATCCTAAAAGAAGATTAAGTGCAATTGAGTGCATATGACTTTTGAACATTGTCGAGATAATTTTTGAATTTTAGATGATGAAATAGTCAATAAGAAATGCATCAGACTCTACGAATTGAATGAAACTTGTTGAAAAAGACCTCAAAAATGATGTATAAAAATACCTCAAAGATAATCTCAATTTGGAACTTGTTCCGAATATTAGAACACCTCAAAGATTAACTCAATTTGTGTGTTTATTTGGCAATATTTAACAGCAATACTTTAAACTATTTGTCAACAGTAAAGAAATAATTTCTTAATTTTTACTAAGCAAAGATTTTTATAGAATTCTAGATAATAGATGGGAAAATTTTTTTAAAATTTATTTCCTAGTAATATCTATCTTTATATCTATCTTTACAACATTTATTAAAAAATATTTTTTTGTTTAAAAATTTCCTGAATAGGAATATGATAAATTGTACTATGAATTTTTGTGGTTTTTAAAATTAGTTTTTTAATATTTAATCAATTAAAATAAACATTTGATTTACTAGAGCAGGAATTATAATTGCCTGGCTGAGCTTCTTAAGTATATAAATTATTGATTTGATATAAATTTGATTTTTATTCAGCAAAGATTTTTATAGAACTCTTGAAAATAATTGGGGAAAATTTTGCAAAATTAATTGCTTTTATCTTTACAATATTTATTCAAAAAATATATTTTATTATTTGATTAATAGAAAGAAATTAATCGTACATTAATAGAAACGGTATCAAAGTAGTTTTTGTCTGAAGAAGATTAATTGTTATTTTGAATTATTTATTTAATTTATTGTTATTTTTAATTAACTGAACAAATAAATAGTTCTTTTGTTTTTTTATTTAGTAGGAGAATAATTTCTTAATAAATAAATATTTATTAAAAATTAACACAATGGTCTTTTTAGCCAAGTTACAAAAATAAAAACAAGTTGCCAGTTTTAATTATGAGCTAGCTAGTTTGAATAATCAAATTTGATTTAATAATCGGTATACTATATTATATATAATTGCTATAGGAATCAGTTGCCAATTAGTTGATAAATTTTTTTTTTTTAGGAGGTGTATCTTTGAAAAATGGGATGATACACTGAAGATAGGCGATATTTGTTTAAATTTTTCAAAATTTATCTTTTATCAAAGATTTATAGATTGATATTAATAAATTTTAAATACTTAGAATATGGGATTATATACTGAAGATAGACGTTCTTTTTGATTTATTAAAAACTTATCTTTTATCAAAGATTTCTAAATTGACATTATTAATAAATTTTAAATATTTATAACCTATAGATATTTTTAGCTTAAAAAACTCACCTGTTTCGCGCTTTCGCTTGCTGTTGGCCGCTGCTCCAGACTTGGACAACGTTTGTTGTTGTTGTTGCTGTTGTTGTTGATGATCCTGTGAGTGTTGTTGTTGTTGCTTTATAATGACACTACGCTGACGCGTCTGCTGTGTGTCCGAGTCCAGGTAAATGATGGGCTTAATATCGCAACTAATGCCAATGCTAACCTGTTCGACAATGGGCTTAACATCCACAGGAGCTGCAAAGACGTTGGTACTGCTATGCCTGTGGCCCTGGCTATAGACGTATCCTTGCTGCAAGCCTGAACCAGATCCTGTAGCTGAACTGGAACCAGAACCGGAACCGGTACCGGCAACGACAGCGTAGTCGACGACGAAATCGGACGCGTGTGAATGATGCGACGTTTTCATTGGCGCATGCGAATTAATTGAACGATCCTCTGTGGCTCTCTCTATCTCCTTTCTTTCTATCTATATTACGCTCTCTCTCTCTCTCGCACTCTCTTGGCTCTCTCTGTTGGCTCTCTCTCTTTTGTAGTTTGGCTTGGCTTGCAAACTTTTCGTTTCGCTTGTGCTTTCCTTTTTTTTGCCTTTTTTCTCTCTCTCTTTCTTTTCTTGTTTTCTTTGAATTTGCTTCCAATTGATTTTGATTAGATTCGATTGTTGTTGTTGTTGTTGCTTGAATTTCGCCTTCTTACAACTTAATTTTAACTGTACAATATATTTTTGAAGCAATTTTAAACGCGACCAAATAAAATTTGTTGACTTTTTTTTATAGTGTTAATATTGAAGTATAAATATTTACAAATATTTTAAAGAACATTAACAATTGAAGGGTCAAATTAAAAGAGAATCTGCAAGAGAAAAAAGTAAGATAATTAGTTAGTTATTATTATGGTTAATAAATGTGTTTTTTAAATGAATAAAATATTTAAATATTTTTTCATTCTTTTAATAACATGTATAACGCTTAAAATATTGATATTATATATTTTTTCATGTATTCAAATTTTTTTTAAATTGTTTATATATATATAAAAAAAAGGAAAAAAATTTCTAAAGGAAAAAGCCGGCAAAATTAACTTATATTATTCATTACACTACTAAAAAAAAAGTTTTATACAAAAAAGTAAGTCAAAGCCGACTTCTATTCTTGTCACGTAACGCCACATTTGTTTTTTGCTTATCTCTTTTACTAAATATAGTCCAGCTGAATTGCTACTCAGTTATAAAAAGAATTTTCAAATATTTGACTTTTTTCTAGCTTTTTTTTCACTTTTAGGCGTACGATTGTCACGTAACGCCACAATGGAAATGCCAATATGCATAACGCTAAAAAAATATTTTATTATTCATTTATTTTAGTTTTAAAAAATATTTTTCTTCATTAGACATTCCAATTACATGAAAAATAAGAATTAATTTCAGCTTTACTGTAAGTTTAGCTATTTTTCTAGCGGTGTAGTATTTATTCTCTACTGAAAGTTTAGCTACTTTTCTAGCGTTCTTTTTATTATCTGCAAAAATAATGCGCAGTTTATTTTTTCAATTGTTAATTAACCCAAAAGTTTGCTAATTTCAAGTTTTCACATTTTAGCCTACTCTATTTTTGGTTCTAATTAAAAACTGTTTTTTTGTTGGTGTTTTTGTTTTTTTTTTTTGGATATTTCCATTCACAGCTTTTGTGCAAAAACAAAACACTATAAAAAAATTATTGCTGCCAGACACGCTGCTGCGAGTGGCAGCCAAGCGGCCAATTTGTGGTTTTTTGTTGTTGTTGTTTTTATTGTTATTATATCTTTTAGGGCTGCTTTGCAGATGATAATCATTTTGTCAGTGTGCGTGTGTGTGTGTGTGTGTGCGTGTTTGCGACGGTCGAAATATAAAACTACGCAAAAAAACTATAAAAACATGCGTCAACAACAACAACTAAATGACAGTGCAAAAGCAAAATAACGAAAATAAAAGCAATAACAAATTTATAGATTACGCACCAATACATACAAACAGAGGGCGCAAAAAAGAAGCAGCAAAAACACACACACACACGCACAAACTTTTTCTACGCATTTTGTGCTGTAGCAGAAGGAACGACAGCAACAAAAAGTTCTTGGAACTTTAAAAGCTGAGTGAAAATTTTTCTCTTCTTTTTTTGGCAACTTTCGTTTCAAGTATGCATGTGTGTGTGTGTGTGTGGTGTGTGTTAAAAACAAAATTAACAACTTGTTGGGTTGGGCAGAGCTGGCTGCGAGTGTGTGCAGGGCGGTTTGGTGGGCAGAAAAAACACCGAAAAAAAGTAATAAATATGTGCGGCGAGAAAACACAAAAATTAAAGCAAACAAAAAGCCGGTTCTCATACAAACACACACTCACACACACACATACGGTTGTAAAAGCGAGAAAAAGTTGCAAAGATGCTGCTGCTGCTGTTGACGTCGACGTTGACGCTGCTTGAAAGTGTGCAAAACGAAGTTGCAGCTGCTGTTTGTTATGTGTAGAGAGCGACAGAGAGAGAGAGAGAAAGAAATGATGGCAAACATAACAAACAAATGCGCGCATACACACGCATACTATTACATACATGATGGGCGGCAGCGCCAACGTCAGCGCCACATCGACCGGCGCAGACGTCAACAATGAAAAAACAAAAACAGCCAGCAAAAGCAGAGAAACAGACAGACATAAAGAGAGAGAGAAGCGAGCTTTATAGCCAGGGCGCGTTGCGGGCAGCGGCGCAGCAGCGCAGCAGGCGTTAAAACGAGTTTTTGCTTAAGTTTGTTTTTGTTTTTGTTATTGTTGTTTTGTTGGGCGAGTCACAGTAGATAAACAAAAACAACAACAAACTATGCCTACATTTGGTATTAATAAATTGAATTTGTTTGCAAATTGCGACACTTTTAT
Organism: Hirtodrosophila alboralis; assembly: GCA_035043045.1. Lineage (NCBI taxonomy): Eukaryota > Metazoa > Arthropoda > Insecta > Diptera > Drosophilidae > Hirtodrosophila > Hirtodrosophila alboralis. The sequence goes on along the minus strand of JAWNNH010000467.1, from coordinate 698,022 downwards.
TCAAGTTTTCAGCACAGACAAATACACACACACATATACACTCGCGCACTTTGACATGAAAATATGTTGCTAAACATTAACTTAAATGTTGCTAAACATTTGTATTATGCGTCTTATTATTTAAATATATTTAATTTTGCACCTTATGCTGCCGTCTCTACGCTCTCTGGTGTGGCGCAGAACGTGCCTCGGGTCCTTATGTTTTATTTTTTACTGCTGCTGCCGCTTGCAACGTCCGCTCACGACGCCGTTTGCTGAGACTCTGCCGCTGCAGCTGCTGCTGAAGGCTGTGGCGGCCGCTGGCTTTGGCTTTCGCTCAGGCGCCTGCGCCAGCGCCAACGCTAGCAGCGACAGAGGCGGCTCACTCTCTTTTAGTGCTTCCACTCACTCTCTCTCGCTCTTTTATAAAGCACAGGCAGGCTCTGCCCGGGGGACTCGTCGCTTTGCTGACGTGGGCGCGCCACCTTGATCACTGGCCAGGGGGGTGTGGGGTTGGTGTGTGGGCTGGCTGATTATTTCAATAGACACGTAAGGATTTGCGTAGCAGCAGCAGCAGCAGCGGCAGTGGATTACGGGCGCGTTAGAAATAGTTTCTTTTGCACAATCAGCGACCCAGGGCGGGGGTAGGGGGCTGGTGAAATAGGGGTAGGTCGGGGGTCAGCTCCCAGCGCGAAACTTGCGTCGTGGGCAGACTTAATTCCACACACACCCACACACACACACATACATTTTATATGCATGTATTTTTAGCCCACAAAATGGCACAGTTACAGTTTTAAAAGACATTTGTGGATTGAGGGGGGATGGAGAGGGCTTAGCTTGGCTGTGGGTGGTCAACTTGTGGTAGGGGGACGGTTGAGGATTTGTCACGAGCTAAGCCAGGTGAGCATATGGCCAACATATGTGTGAATATGCTGGCAAAAAGCTAACAAAACAGCTAAAAGGATTCGAAAACATTTGCCAACATTTAACACATTAAACAAAAAATAATGAGTGGAAATAAATACTTATTAAAGCAAAAAGAATAAATAAAATTATAATTATAGAAGCAAATTGATAAGTTAGATACTAATCATAGTTAACAAAGATATATATGTATAGTGCTCCGGCAACAACAATAAGTTCAAGCCAGTTGAATATAATAATTTTATATTATTATTATTTGTATATTATTAATAATTTATTTAATGTTATTGTGAACCAAAAAGTAATGATCAAAAATTGAACTTAAAATGTTTCCAAATTTTCAGTTTCTTATTAAAATTATATTTTATCAATATTTTGTTATTTAGCTATCAGTATTTGATGTAAGTGCAATAAATCTAATATATTTTTTATGCTATTATTGATAAAAAGAAATTTGGAAAAATAGAAAATCATAAAAAAGTTTTTTTATACAACACGAGCCAACATTTTATTTAAATTGATAATCCAGAAATTTTCATTATTGTTTTTAGTGGCAAAAAAATGTCAACATATTTTATTTTAATTTAATTTCACATTTATAATTTATTTATCTTGATAATGTTTGTAAATTAAATTTTTAACCAAATAAATTAAACTTTTTTATAGTAAAAAAGGCAATTGTTTTATGGCTAAACTTAAGCTGAAAATAAAATAAATAAATAGCAGAAACGCTTGTAAACAATAATTATTATTATAAAAAAAAAAAAAAAAAAAAAAAATACACTTGTATAATTCTCAAATGGTTCTAGCTGACAGTATATAAGGCAGGACGGCTTGTCGACAATTTATTTTTTTTAAATTATTTTTTTTTATTATTTTTTTTTGTATTGTTTTTTTATATTATTTTTTTTTATATTATTTTTTTTTATATTATTTTTTTTTTATATTATTTTTTTTATATTATTTTTTTTTTATATTATTTTTTTTTATATTATTTTTTTTTATATTATTTTTTTTTATATTATTTAATTTTATTTATTTATTTATTGTGTTTCCCAGCGCAACATTAAAATTTGTCTCCAAAATATTTTTTTGCAACTGGATGAAGACTCAAGACTCAGGTGAATATGAGTATATAGTTAATTTAATTATCTTAATTGATTGATTTACGTAGGAATAACAACATTATTAGCGTAATACAAGAATGCCAATTAGTGTTCCCAATAAATTCACTCAAGAGTCAACTAATTTTATTTTTTTTATCTCATTCAATTGGTTGCCACTGGCAACAGCTGTTGGCATGCGGGATCCTTGAATTTCACTTAACAAACCCCCACCCCAACCCCTTTTGTCACCCAATATCCTTTCAAACCGGCGCCGCTGTCAATTCGTTTCTGACAATTCTAATTGACAAGTGCGGCGTCGGGGGTGAAGGGGTTTAGTTTTTTCTTAGCTTATCACAGCTGCCCAGCAAATTAAAGTTGTGCAACAATTTGCATTTGTCTTTAAAAAAAAATAACTTTTCTTATATTTTTTACAACAAATTGTGTTAATACAACGCGGGCAGCGACAGCGCTGTCAACGTCAGCGCAAGCAGCAGCGCATGTTTTCAGTATCCTTTTGTCATGAATGACAAGCGCGCTCTCTTTCAAGCCGATGGGCGCTCTCTCGCACGCTCTCTCTCTCTTTGTCAAATTGTCGCACAGTTGCCTCTCACGAATTTTCTTCGCGCACCGGCGACGATGGCGGCAATTACTTTTGATGTTAATGATGACGCAGCGCAGCGCAGCGGACAGGAAGGAAGGCAAGAATCCTAAACACAATACATACATAAAAACAAACACAACGTTTTTTTTGCAACAACAAATCAACTCCAAATAAATGTGAATGAATGTTGCGGCGTAGAAAAAAAATAAGCAAGGAAAGAGGAAGAAGAAATAACGCGACAGGAAAGAGAGAGGGAGGGCAGGGCAGACAGACAGACCCGCATTTGGCTTCCCATATGGAAACCCCCAGAAAAAGTTGACAGTTTTCCTGACGCGCAAATGAAAAGTGAAGTGGAAAAAATAAAAAGAAAACAAAAGTTAAATTAAATTTTATAAGGGCAGGGCGCAGACGACAAGCGGCAAGGCAGGGTATGAAATTTCAACTGCAGCAAACAAATAAACACACACACATACGCTATATTAAAAATTGTTGTTAAATAAATGTACACACATATGCAATTGCACACGCATACAGCAATAAAATTCGTGGCAAAAACAAGTTAAAAATGCAATTGAAAACGTGTATATTTCGCACTTTATCTCGCTCACTCACTGTCTCGCTCTCTCTCTTTATCGCACTCACACACAGCTACGTGCGCTACTTTGAGTTCATCGTTTTCAATTTATTTTGAGTTTCTCTCTGGCTGCTGCTGCTGCGTTGAGCGCACAACAACAAAAAAATACACTCAAACTCACACAAACACACACACGCACAGTTACTCAATATACATGCAAGTAAACGTTTTTTTTTTTTGTATGGCTTATATATGCATATGTATTTGTGCTTACTTTTCTTTATTTTGTTGATTGAGCGAGGAAATTTTTTTTAGTAGGAAAAAAAGCATTTACACTGCACGCAAACACTTTGGCCGCATTACGTTTTGAACGAAATTGAATTATAGAAATTGTAGTTGAATTTTCGTTATTAAAACACTCGCCATATTTCGCTCGCTCGCTCTGTTTCACTCACGCTTACACGCGCACAGGCACAATAAAAATTTGATATCTCACTTTACCACGAGCCCGGAGAACGAGCGACTTGGCGTCCGCGTTGTTCAGAGAGTTTTAGTAGACTAGGGTGGTCAGTGTGCCCGTTATTCGATTAACAAAAAATACTGCATACCAAAAAATACTTGCACAACTATAAATACCAAAAATAATAAAAAAGTAACATAATATTGTTAGTAAAATAAAGTTGTTAACTTTACATAAATATAAAAACTGACTTAGATATGTCTGCACATGTGAAATAATTAGTTTTCGTGTTCAGTATGTTAACGCAAAAAAGAGTCGACACATTATATCGGTAATCGATGCGCGCCTTTATTGCAATTTGCACATCTCAATTAAAAATCAGCAGTTGTTCCAGAAACCATTTAAAAAGATCACAAAATGGTTTTGACCGATTGTAAATAAATAAAATTAATTTTCTTGATGTTTTATGTCAATTGTATACTAATGCCTTGCCAATAATTTAAAATAAATAATGTTGTTAAGTACACAGAGTGCCCAAATACTGTACACAACAATATACACTGTTTTGGTCAGAAGTATATCGAATTTCTGATTTTGCTATCGATATATGACGCGCTTTTTAAAATTCATTTCTTAAGGTTTTTGTTGTTTAATATATTTAAGTCTAAATTATAATTTACAACATTTGAATATAATAAAATGACTAGATGTGTACATAATGGAATGTGAATGATTAAAGTAGAGCACATGGTGTGCCTGCAATGCTCATGGGCGTGTCAATTTGCAGCTGGAGTGCAGCAGCGAGTTCCACGCCTTCCCCGCCGCTGGCTTCATCCTACATTGTGCTATCCAGCATGTCCACCAGACGTTTTATCTCACGGCTTTGGACAGGCGGAAATAAATAAATAAATAAAGAGGTAAATATATTAATAATTCATTTAAACTTACATGCGTTGACTGAGCTGCTCGGTGGGCCGCATAGATTTGGAAATTTCCTCGGTTTTAGCCAACAATTGATACTGACACTTAATATTGGCATCCAGAGCATCTGTTAGCTTCTTGACCGCATTCTTATGCACCTCAACATTGTCAGCGGTAATGGAGGATATGGAGTGCAATAGATTGCCAAGATTTTCGACTAGATTGTCCACAGAGGTGGACAAATACTGAGCCTCCAGCTCAATATCGCTCAGCACATTGCCATCCACTTCAGGCACATTGCGTGATTGTAGAAATCGTGAAATCGGAGCCTGCGAAATCGATGGCGTTGTCTGCTCCGAGGCGGCGTTGTAGTCTGTGGCAGCGCGCAATTTTGATTCCAAATTATGGGCCACAAAATGATGCATGGCGCCGGTGCTGCTGGTGGCGCCTTCGCCCTCCAGCTCATATGGAAATGCTGCAAATTCAAGGATTATAAAACTGACGGAATATTCGTATTAATGCACACTCACTGGATTGCAGTGATTTGGGTCGACTTGCGGGCTTGCTCAGCTCACCAGAGCTGTCCTTGGAGTTGCTATTGCTTGGCTCCTCGTCCTCATCCTCGTTGTCCTCATCACCCGAGTCCAAATTCACATAGTTTTCATTGTCCAGCGGCGGCGCATTGTTTGCCGTGGGCGTTAAATCCTGCAGCACATGCTCAGGCACTGGACCAGCGTATTGTGCCAGGAATGGTATTTCCGAATAGGATGCAGGCGTTCCACAATTATTTCTTTGTTGCATTTTATTTTGGTGACTAACGCCAGCTTCTTCGCCTTCCGCTTCATCTGTATAGCCGTAGCGAGGACGTATGGGTATGTCCTGACTGCGGCGCGACATTGTCAGCTTGTTAATATCAATATTTAATGAAAAATTCAGCAAAACTCCCAGCGTAAATAAAATTCTTTGTTTTTGTGTTACAGTTCAGTGTAACATTGAACAAAATCGATTAGCTCAACTTTAAATTATCGATAGCTGACGCAGCAATCGGCAACCCACTTTGCGTTAACAGCATTCTGTTAATATTAACATTTGCTGTTAAATGTTTGAACATAGCTTTGTTATTTTGTGTTTTTTTTGTAGAGTTGGTGACAATTTTTATAGTTTTAAATAAATTAATTGGATAAAATCTGAATCTATTCTATTTTATAACATAGTAGTAAGCTTTATATTAAAATTGTTTTATTTTTATGATATTTTAATTTGTGAGTCGAACCTTTAAATACTGCGAAACATTGCTGCTATATTGCTGAGATTTTTAGATATCTTTGCATCATCCAATCTCACCTTTAAAATGGCATTCAATTATAACGAATATATTCAAACTTATTTAACATCGATACATCGATAATAGCATTCAGCAGTAGTATCGCATGTTAAATTACTTAGCGATACATCGGTACATCAATACACGATAGAAACATCCCTAATTTTTACCATAAACAAAAACAACATCGAGCGGGTTGGACGCGTTACGCGGATGTTTCGCGTTTGCTGTGTTTGTTGTATTTTTTCAAACAAATGGCCGCCGTCGCGTGTGCTAAGGCTTTAAAAGTGTTTGTTTTATAATAAATGTGTAGCAACAATTGATAAATGTGTATGCATGCTCGCGCGCAGTATAGTTTTTATTATCTTGGAAATCCTAATAAAACACAAATTTTCATCATATCTGCTGCATGTGTGTATATTGGAGTTATTGTGTGCGTGTATAAGTGTCGACAAAGTGCATGTGCACGGAAATAAAGTGCCGCAAAAGCAAATTAAAACAAAGTCAAATAGTGTTTTCTAATATTTGTGTGTAAATAAATGTTAAATGCGCTATAATTAAAGGATAAAACAAGCAAAGCATTTAACAGCTAACGAAAAATCGTATAACCATACACACATATACACATATACATGTGCAGAAAAACCGACAGCGAAATGCAGTGCGTGCACTTGTGTGTGTGAGGGCGACAAATTCGCTCGGTGTGTGAGAAAAAAAAGTAAAGAAGAGGAAGAAGAAGAAGCAAACCTTTGCTTGCTTTTGCATTTGATTTTGCAGAGTTCAAATTCCAATTTGAATTTGTATTTGCCAGTTGCGCATGCGTCGCTGCTTTTCCACGTTTTAAATAAATAATAAAAATAAAAAAATAGTGTGTGTTGTGTATGTTCTTGTGTAATAAATCATTAAGATATTTAACGAAGCAGCGGCTTAAACGACGACTACAATAATTAAAAAAAATATAAAATAAACGAGGTAAGAAACAGACAAAACACTTGCTAAATAAGAATTTTACGTGAGAGTAACAAAATTAATTGACGTTCTTGCGCTCTCTTTGATTTAACTGCAGCAAAAAAAAAAATAAAAATAAAAGAACTTCATTTACGTGTGCATGTGTGTTTGTGTGTGTTTGTAGTTTGTCTGTTACTCTTTTCTTTGGCATTTGGTTCTTTGCTTTTCTTTTCTATTTTGCTGCTGCTGCTACGTCCAAACTACGGCCAACATTTTTTTATTTTTTTGTTCTGGCTGCTTTGCCAGTTACGCTTATTCGCTTGTTTTGTGCTTTACGCCATTGTCTTGGCATTCGCTTGGGCAGCCTCTGCCGCTGCTTCTGTTGCTGCTTTGCTGCTGCTGCGCTTGCACTGAATCGTAATCGGTTTATGTTATGGACGCATTCAGCTTGGTCAGTTAGAGTTGCTCTAACCTTTAAATGGAAATATGAAAAATTAAAAAAATTAAATTAAAAAATTGAAAAATATATTTCTTTGTTAAAAATGCATTAAATTTGTATGTACATATATTTATAAAAAAAAATTGCATTACTTGAATAACTTAATGCAGCAAAGCTCATAATTATTGATGAGTTAAATTGAGTTAAATTGATATTTTACTTAAATTTAAATTGCTTTTAATTTATATTCTGATTGGCATATAAATTGTTTACTGGGTATTTTTAGCAAATGGGTAAAATCAATTTTTATTCATTCATTAAATTTATAATATTTTTTTGATCCACAATAAAATTGAACTGCTGAATGCGTTCAATTAATTTTGTTTGCCTTCTTCTTTTTGCTCTAATTGTGTTTCAATTTCATTTCGCTTTGCCTTTGAACACATACATACACATTTATATTTATGCTCATGCATGTATGTGTGCCTGCTGCTTTTGCTATCTACCGTTATGTTTCGATAGCGATTTCGTAATAACTTTGAATTTGCCCGACCGCCGACTGCGATAATATTATTCGCTCGCCTCTCTTTGCACACACAAACACACACACATACACTAAGTGCTTTACCTGTTGTCTGTCTTTGTGTGTGTCTGTGCATAACTGTGCAATGGCAGCAGCAGCAGCGGGCGCTGCAGTCGGCTGTTGTTTTTGCTGCTGCCAAAATGCGTGGGCTGCACTTTATTTATCTATTTGTCTCTATCGATTGATATCGGCAGTGTGGGCAACAACAAAGCAAAGCAAAAAACAACAACAACAAGAGATTGATGTAAAAGCTGCAGTAATAAAATATTAATGAAAAGTGCACAAAACACTTGAATCAGTAGAAAAGCAACAGAAAGAGACACGTGAATAAATTTAAATGTGTGTTAAATTATTGTATAAGAGCTGAGCGCTGCATTTGAATTGATTTTCTATAGACAATATTTTGATATTTGTAGCACAATATTTGTAGTAAATATACAATAACTGTTGAAAACATAAATGTGGCCACATACTTATCTCCATAATAATTTAAATATTTTCTTTAACACTCGCATATTTTCATCATTCTCTATTGCTTTTACCCATATCACTTCACACACACACACTCTCATGCATACACTTCACACTCTTACACTTCATAAATGATCCTTGCAGCGAGGTTATAAACACAAGCAACTGTTCTTTAAAGTGTTTCTTTTCTCTCTTGCTTTTGCTCTTTGTTTTTATTTATGTGTGTGTGTGTGTGTGTGTGTTTTTGCATACAATGTTCATATCTAGGCTGCTGACAGCCGTCGCTAGAGGGCGACACTTGAGCGCTTAAGTGCTCTTCAGCGCTTCTTCTTCTTATTGTTTACTGCTTTTTATGTGTTGTTCTATTCTTTTTTTTTTTTTTGGCTTCTTTCTATTCAATTTTTATTGCTTTTTATGCCCTTTTTATGCGCGTACTTTATGTCTTTCATTGATCTTCACATATTGTTTAACTGTTTTTTTTGGTTTTTTATTTTTTTTATGCTATTGTTGCGGAACTTTTAATGGGCGCCTCGCTTTTGACCCGCTGACCCAGCGCAGACAGGAGATTCGTTTACGTTTAAGGCGATTTCAACTTTTTGAAACTACAAAAAAAAAATAAAAATAAAGAAGAAAAACTTTAACAATAATAGCAAAAGTGCAAAAGCTTAACTGCATAAGGAGTTTGCCTTGCAGCAGATTAAAAACGCGTCTAAATGCGATTTGCATTTCGTTTTATTTTTATTTTATTTTTTTTTCGTTTTCTCGTGGGCCCGCAGGTCGTGGCTGGAAAATCTAATTGAGGAAATTCATATTTTTTTTTCTTCACGTTGACCCCAAAAATGAAAACTGAAAAAAAATGCTGCTCAGCTCGCTCACGTACCTTGGCAAGAGGCCAAGCGAATCTTTGTCTCCTTGTGGGCTTCATGTCATGTGCGTGGCCAATTTTTCCCAGTCTCGCCGCCTTGGATTTGGCCGATAAGCGTGTTAATAGCTCATTAGCGTCTAAGTTCAGCTTTTGACGAGCATTAGGCCATAAGCTATTATCTTGAAAAAGAAAACCCCCAAAATTGCTTAAAAATTAACGAGTTTTTGGCTCTTAAGGTTTTTTTTTTGGGCGTGGGAGAAACCTGCTTTCTGACCCCTCCACCCTATACTTAATACTATAAAAGCCAATCGAACTCATCATCATCAGCTACATCAGCTACATTTTGTAGTCTCTTAAAAACCTCTTGAAGATTCATAATTGTAGCGCACATCATCAGCAATTAAATGTTTTTTTTTATGGCAACCGGAAGTTGCAGCTAATTGCGATTGAACTGGCTTAAAGAAATTTTTTGTTTAAATAAAATTGTTTGATCTATTTCTCATACACACCAAATGCATCTAATTGTCGAAAGTAAAGTTAAGTTTTTTTTTTTAAGCGGAAAGATGACACGAAAATTTAAATGTTAAATATGAGATGACGCGGAAAGTTTCATTGAATTGAAGTTAAGAACTTTTTTATAATTTGGGTCAAAGATTGAAGTTTGAACTGTAATTGTTGGATTTTTAAGTTAAAAATTTTATAGATTTGGGAAGTGGTAAATTAAAGTGAAGTATGGATGTATGAAATAAACTGAAAATAGTATTTATTACTTGTTAAGTGTTCCTTAAGACGTTAGATAATTTGTATTAAAAATCTATTAAAATTTTTTTTTCTAGCTTTTATTTTCACATATTTTTTCTGCCATAGTCGATTTTTTCATAGCTCTTATTTACACACAAAAAAAATGTGTAATAAATCTGATAGAAATATTCGTTTCGCCAAACCTCAAGTATAAAAATATTTACTGAGTTTAAAAATAAAATTATATTTTTCTTAGCTTAAATAATTTTTTTTCTAATCACATTTTATGTGCCAAATGGCTTGGGAATTGAAGTTTTAAAATAAATACAGACCTTAAATACGGGCTGCTAAAATCGTTTAAGAATTATAGAACAAAATAATTAAAAATATGCTCACTTTAAGTTTTTTCCAATAAGATTTTCTGTAGGTACATTTAAATATATTTACCATTTCATATTATTTATTTATTCTTACAGAATTAAAATTACATAAAATTACATATTATTTATTTATTATAAAATATTTTTATTTTTTGTTGTGGTTTTCTTATGTTGATTTTTTTTTATTATCTTTTTGGAAATTATTTTATAAACTCAATATTTATTACAAATTCTTACCCATAATTTACATGTAAAATTATTTCTAATTCGACATAAATATTTATTTATTTATTTATTCTTTCAAGATTTTCTCGATTCCTTTTTATTGATTTTTCTTAATTTTTTCTTAAACAAATAATTTCATAATCTAATTTTATTAATACCTTCTTCACTGCTTCTTTCTTACCCTTAATTTCCATGTGAAAATTATTTCTACTTCTACATAAATATTTATAACAAGTTTTATGTACTATAATTTTTATTTTAATTGTTCGACTGCTTGGCTGGCGTTCTCAGCGATGCATGAATCATCATAAGAACCTGGTACAATATCATGAATTCCATTAACTGTATAAATGTGCAGTAATCAATTCCGCAACATTTACTTCACTAAATACAAAAAAAAAAAAATAAACTCATCCATCCACAAGCATTCTCATTCCCAATCCCATTCTGAATTTATGTTCTTATTTCAATTGCGTAAAACACTTTTTGTTTAAACAATTGTATCAAAGCGAAACATCATTTGGAGGAAATTGTAAAGTATTTGAAGCAGAAGCCTTTTGGCAAATGAAAAAGCACTTAAGAATATTGCAATTATAGACTTCGAGTTAGAAATATATCTAAACAACAAAAGCTATAAACTGTACTTTATTATTGTTTTGCTGTTTGCCAATATAGTTGACCTCCTTTTGATTTGTTTACAACGAGATTACAAAGAGGAGTTAGGGGGAATATTGAGGTACAGAGTTTTTTATTTTCGTGGAAGGTGTAAAATAAAAAGCAAACCGTTTAGTTTTTTTTTTAAATTATTTTTTTTATTTTTTTGTGTTGCAATATTTGACCCACCTTTTAGCTGGCCGAGTTTTTCCGACTTCACACATTTTTCTCATTTTATTATATATAGTTTTTTTTCTGCCTTTTGATTGGTGCTTGGCGATATCATTATTATTATAAACATCATCATCAGCATAAACGTAAACATAATCATCATTATTAGTTCCCTTGCATTTGGAAAATGAATTTTGTGGGCTTAACTTTTACTTTTCTTTGATGAATTTTCACATTATACTCAACATAGATATACATTTTTTTTCTTGAGGGTTTTATTTTGTTGTTATTGTTGTATTTTTCCTGCAGTTATATTATCATTTGTTGTTGTTGTTGCTGCTCCTTTGGCATTTTGTGTCAAAATATTGAACCCTCTCCTTAACTATACGAAACGTCTCTTTAACAATGTCCGCATTGTTTGCAGCTCATTAATTTTCAAAGGTTTTTTCTTTTCATTTTTTATTTTTTTATTTGTGTTTATCTGCATTTCCGCATCGTTTTTTGAAGTTTTTCTTATTTTACTTTGCAAGCACGCATAGCAGCTGTAGCTTGTAGATTTTGTTAATAATAATATTATTATAATACTCTGGTAAGAGTGTGTTGCTTTTCATTTGTGACCCACTTTGTTACACCTTGATATATTTTTAATTGAACTATAGATTAATTTTAAAATGGGTTTTATATGTGCAAAATGCAATTACAATTCTTAAAAATTATTTTTTTTTAGTTTTCAAAGGTTTTTAAGATTTGATATTTATGAAAATTATGCACATGGCTATCAATAATAATTCCATATGCAAAATCTTTGCAATTGTTTTGGGATTTTTAATTATAAATTCCTTATTATTTATGGTTTATTTGAAAGTGCATAATAATATTTTTTTTTAATATATCTATATTTTTTTTGAAAACATCTATATTTTTTTTTATTAAATGTATTTATTCTTTTAAATATTTTTTTTGCGATATATGATATAAATTTATTTTTATTTCTTTATGTGTCTAATTATATACAAAAATCTTATAAATAATTTTCACAATTTTATTTCTTTATGTGTTTATTTATATACAGAAATCTTATTAATAATTTCCACAATTTAGCATAAAAATTCCATATTCAATTTTTTCGAATTATATTGTTTTTTTTTTTTTTTTTTTTTGAATTTTGTAGTTCTTTAAAAATACTGAATTATATCAAAAACTTATTGAAATAATGCACATTTTAGCATGAAAATTACTTATTAAATTCTTTTAATTGGTTTTTAAGATTTATGGGCTTAAATACCTTATTAATTAACTTGAAAAGCTACATAAACATCAATTGTCTTTTATTAGTGTATTTATTTATTTATTAATTTTTTTATTTATTTACTTTTTTTCCCTTTTTTTATTTATTAAAAAAACAAATGAATTTGTAATCAAAGTCTACAAAAATAAATTAAAAACTTAAAATTTTCCATGTTAAAATCATGAATTTTAATTATTAATTGTACCATTTAATTTAATTTTAGGAATGAATTTACTTTTGTATTTATTTTTTCTTATAAGGAAAGTAAAATAAATTTCATAAATTATAATGATACTACTAACTCAACTTAATCTTAATTTGTCAAAATACAAAAATCATAAATTTAAAGATATTCAAAGCTGCTTTTAACTATACAAAATTATTCTATAAAATCCAAAGAAAGAGTATACAGCTTGTAGCTTATATAACTTTACATTTTTCCATTGCACTTGCGACTTTTGGGCGTTTTGTAAATTTTAAAGCTTGCGTGTTTAAAAGGTGAAGAAGAGGTAAAAGAAAGGCGTAACCGTAACCCGTAAAAACATAAAAAAAAAACGCCTACAAATTGTGTCAAATGTTGCATAGCAGAGCTAAATGATATTTAATATCTTTTAAGATCAAATATCTATATATGCCGGCTGCCAAAAGTCAATCGGCAGCAGATATTAATTACCAGATACAGATACATCGGAAATGGTTAAAGAGTTGAAGAGACAAGCCCAAAACTCAGACCCTATTTATAATGCTACTCTGTCAACGCTTTGTTTGTTGTGTTGTTTGCCTTTTGCATACAAAATTAACCTTGAATTGTATAAAAATCAAATTAATTTCAAACCGGTTAACATTTTTTTTTCTGGTCGTCTCTTTTTTCACGCTTTTTCGCTTTTTTGATTGTGGTACAAATAGTTTTGCATAATTTACAAAAGTTAGCGACGAATTCTTTAAGCGGATTATATTATTATTATTATTATATTTTTAATATTTTTTTTTTGTTGCAAAATTAAATGTTTATAAGCTGCTTTTGTCGTCTAATTGGTTGATTAATTTGAGGTTTTTGTGGTTTAATTTAGTCATAATTTATTTGTTATAAGTTGTTCAAAGCTATGTTTTGATTTTGTTATTATTGCATAGCATTTGTTAAAATTTAAATGATAATATAATTTTTTGACATATTTTTTTTAACAATAATTAATTTATTGTTGTATTTTAGGTTCCAATAATTTTTTTTTTTTAATTTTACCTTATATTTTAATTAATGCAAATAATATTTGTATATAGATTTGAACAATAAAAAATCATGTAAAAAATGTTTTAAATTTATAAAAAAATAGTGGCAAGAATAGAACTTTTTCTTTTCAAAAAAAATTATCTAAACTTTGTTTATTGTTTAAAGTACTTAATAATTTATAAACGGAATTGGTTTTTGAATTATGAAAATAAATAAAATCATGAATTTTATAAGAATAATTGCAATTGTAATATAATTTTGCAATTGCCAATAATAGAATATCAAACAATTTTTAGCATAAACGTAGTTATAAAACCCACACACAAATATTCAATGGACAATTCTTTAAAATTATTTTTGTCTACACTTCCATTTGGGGTCAAGCATTTAAATAAACCCCAAAAGCTACACTCAACATTGCCAAATGCAAAACTATTTGGCACACGACGTCTATGGCGTCTAGAGTATCTTAAAAATATAGTTGCAATTAGTGTGACAATGTTTTTACATTTTTATTTATTTTTTGCCGAAATTGTTTATAGTAATCAACAACATAGAAATAGAAAATCCTGTGTGTATATTTTTGTAGAATTTCAAGCATTAATCGACGTCATTAATAAGACTCGAGTAAAGGAATGTGACGTGAAACTGTTGTGAGTGTATCTGCTAGATACAAAAGTATCTGATGCTGCATACAAATAACTGGAAATGCGCCAAGCCAATGGCGCGACACTTGCATTTTTCAATGCTTTATCTTTAGAATGTGCAACTATTTTTATTTTGTATTTCTCTCTCTTCTACAACTAGCTGGGAATGGGAAATGGGAATGGGGAATGTCTCTATGTTTTCTTCGGGGATATGCGTTTTCATTTTCTTGAATTAGGCACGCTGTCACTTACTAGCTGGGGCTAGGCCTATGTGCCTATGGCATTTGGCTAGCTGCTGCTGTTTGTATCTTGTAGATACATTTCAAAAAAGCAAAACTGCAGCACAACAAGTGCTAAAAATAAACCAAAAGCCCTTCCATCATCAGCCAACAACATCAACATCAACAACAACTTCAACATCAACTATGAATAGCGCCCAGCACGCACAACTTGCGGTGATCCATTTTTATTATCAACTTTGGTTGCAGTTGCTCAATTTATGGGCAGGAATTTAGAGATGAGCATTAATGTAATTTTAACTTTAAAAATTAAATGCAGAAATAACTTTATTTGCCGTGAAGCAGAACTGAACGTTCTATATTTTTTTTTTTATTTAAGAGACTTATCGAGAGTCGATACTAAATAAATTAAATTAGTTAGGATTTTTTTTTTAAATATAAAGTTATTTTTTTATAGTTTGCTTGCTCTTTAATTAATTTTGTGATTTTGCTTTGCTAAAATGAATATGTTATAAATATGTTGGAAGTTAAACTCTCTTAATTCAAGTTTAATTCAATAAAGTACACGCAGTTCAATAGTTCCTTTTAAAATTCATTTAATGCCACAATTTTTTCTGAAATTCTTGTATACCAATATATAAAATCGTTTGTTGATTTTGATTTTATGTACATTTTTTTTTCTTTTTAATTTTTCTATATAAATTTTTAACTTTTAACAAAGTTAAAATAACTACGAACATGGTTTAATGTTATTGAAAATGTTTTTTATTTTACAAAAGTCATAAAATATTCTATAAATCTCTCAAAAAATATTTTTGATATTTTTTTCTATTTTTTTTTTAAAGTTATTTGGGTTTGAATTCAAATTTTTTCAACAAAATATTTGAATTTTTTAAATAGATTTTATTTGAGCAATTTTTTACATCCAAAACTCCAATTTTAATTTTTTGTATACACTCTTCAGATCTGTTATTTGACTGTTTATAAAAAAATATATAAAGTTTATAAATATTGGTATTTGGCGTCCAAGTGTTATCGATTATTTTTATTAATTAATTTGAGTTCTAAAATTAATAGGTTGTTCATTGTGGAATTTATTTTTTTTCTTCAGTAGTTGGTTCTTTGATTAAATAGCAAATTAGTTCATTAGTTTAATGTAAAGTTTAATTCAATTGACTAGTTCTTTTTATGATTCAATACAATTTTAATTGAAAGTTTGACTGTTATCGCAACTGTGATTGTTATCGCTGTTTCGACTGTACTAGTAAACCTGTTACTATCGATATTCTTTCCCCGATATTCTATCCTCGATATTCTATCCTCGATTATCTATCCTCGATATTCTTTCCTCGATATTCCAACCTCGATATTCTTTTCTCGATATTCTTTCAATATTAAATCAGTATAAAACGATCACAGTCACAGTCTCCTATATAATTTGCTCATCTCTAGTAGAAATCGAATTAAAGTGCATTTTTTTTTTGCTGCTGCTGCTTCTTCTACGTTTTGCCTCTCACTCCTCATAATCGTCATATTGCCTTTTGGCCTCATCTTTATCCGCGCGTTTTAATTGCCTGCTCTTTGCTCTTCAACCGAATAGAGACTCTAGCGATAAGATTATTGGAGTCTACTCCCCTTAAAATGATTTTTTGTTTTTCATGTTTTTCTTGTTTTTGAGGATTTTTATAAATAGTTGCGAGTGCGCTAAAGAAATTGCAGATAAAGATGAAACATGAAGTTCATAAAGGGGCCAAGTTTTTAAGTAGTTTGCGAGTCAAATATATATATATTTTTGATTTACCGTCGCATTCCATTCCGATAAAAATGCATAACGGACGGACGGACGGACGGGTTTTTGGAATTTATTCAACAGGGCGCGGCTGGCAATGAGTTGGCAGTAAATTATGATGAAAATTGGGAAGGAATTGATTTTTTTTTTTCTGAGAAAGGAATTCATTTGATGAGCTTAGAAATTATACAAATTTTCTATGATTTTATGACTAACACTTGGAAGGTGTGAAGGTTTTTAAGTGTGAAAAGTGTTGAAAGAGTTTGGGAATATAATTAAAAATAATTTTTATAAAGTATAGAAAAGTTCTTTTAATTTAAATATTGTGTGTGCAGTTGCGATAAATAAATAAATATTAAATTAGACTTAAAGTCAAAGAATTCGTTAAATTAAATAGTTGGAAATATAATTATATATAATTTTTATATAGTATAGAAAAGTTCTTTAAATTTAAATATTGTGTATGCCAGTTGCAATAAATAAATAAAAATCAAATTAGACTTGAAATCAACAAAAGAGTTCGTCAAAGTATATATTTTAATATCTGAATATAATAGATAATAAAAAATATAATTTAATTCATATTGCATAAAATTTTCGGACTATTATTTATTACTCTGCAGTTTATTCTAAACTCTCTTTCAATTTATTTATTTAAATTAGTTAAAAGCAATTCCTTCTCCTCCTTAAACATTGTATATAATAGTACAAATAAATGACCTTAGAAAGGTCGCAAAAACAAAACAAATGTAAGACGAATCTTAACATTGACCCTGGTCCGTGTACAACTTGCATTTTTTTTTCAAATTCCCACACACACAGATTTTTTTTAGCGGGATTTTCAATGCTGACTCTCATATATTTTTCGAAACAAAAGAAAAGCTCAGTAAAGCCAAGCCCAAGCTTTTGTTATTATTATTTATTTATTTATTTATTTATTATTATGGTTTTTTGTTGAAAATTGTTTATATTCACACGCAGCAGAGCTATGAAGAATTTCTTTTATGCCAGGTTTAAAAATTAATACCCTATAATTATACAATGGATAACATAAAGTTGTGTCTATTAAGTGGAAGCTATAAAAATAACTTATATTTATTTTTTTTTGTAAAAACTCTTAAAACTCTTAGTTAGAGCTATAAAATAGATTAGTAGTTTGGCGTAAAACTGGTTAACTATAGTATATATTGTCGTTAAAGTTTTATTTTTAGCTCTGTTTAAAATATACAAATATGGGCATGAATATTTTTTTTATGTTTATTTTAATACGCCTTAAAGTATAATGTTAATAGTACCCAAATTTATAAGTTTCATTTTTAGACCTAAAAACATAAGAACAAAGAAATAAGTGAAAAATATTAAATAAATAAAATAAATGAAATAAATATGTAAGAAATATTAAACAAGTAAAATTAATTAAATAAATGAATTAAATAACATAAATGAAATAAATAAATGAAAAAATTAAATAAATAAAATTAATAAAATAAATGAAACTAATAAATAAATGAAATGAATAAAATTAATAAATCAATGAAATTAATAAATAAATGAAATAAATAAATGAAAAATATTATATAAATAAAATTAATGAAATAAATAAGTGAAGAATATTAAATAAATAAAATAAATAAAATAAATATGTAAGAAATATTAAATAAATAAAATAAATGAAATAAATAAGTAAGAAATATTAAATAAATAAAATAAATGGAATAAATAAGTTTAGAATATTAAATAAATAAAATAAATGAATTTAAATAATAAATGAATTAAATAAAATAAATATATAAATGATTAAATAAATAAATGAAATAAATAAATAAATGAAATAACTAAATAAAATAAATAAATAAATGAAATAACTAAATGAAATAAATAAAATAAATAAAATTAAATAAATAAATTAATGAAATAAATAAATAAATGAAATAAATAAATGGAACAAATAAAATAAGTTAAATAAATAAAAAAAAAGAAATAATTAAAAAAAATAATATTAAATTAAAACCTTTTAGTTTAGCCTAAAAAAAATAAAATAAAATAATATTTATATACCTAACAAATCAAAATTTATTACAATTCAACGAAACACATTAAGTTTAAATTCCTCTTTTGCCTCAATAAATTTTTTTAAACCAATTTAAGTACACTTTCTTGAATAAGTACATCTATTACTTGCAGAAATATGATATCTTAGAGTATTCAGATTACAACTTGTGTCTAGCTTCAATTTTTTGGCCTGCACTCGTACTTTTTTTTATTTATTTATTTTTTTATTTTTGGCCATCTTAAAGGCAGCGAAAGTCGTTATTGCCCGCATCATAGACAACGTCTATTGAGTCTGGCTCAGGGTCTTGAGTCTGGTTAAAAAAAGATATATATATGTATATATACTAGCTCCTTGCTACAATTTCTGTGTGTGATTTAATGCGCGACTTTTCGCTTTTATTTTCGGCAGCTGCCCCGTGGGCTTAGCCAAAGCTCTCCCTCTCCACATTGTGGCAGTGTGTTGGGGTATCTATGCATGCGGCATTTGCATATCGCATGCACCATCGACTCGAGCAAATAAAAATTTATGCAATTAAGCAAATCAGACGACGATCGTCAGGCCATAGTCTTGACTTGGACAACGATAACAAATGAACGAACGGATCCTGGTTTTTTTTTTTTGGGTTCCTTTGTGGTCTTATCGAGCAATCGCAGTGCAGGAGGAGAATCAAAATACACAGAGTATATATCTAATGTTGAAAAGTTGAAAAAAAACTGCGACAGGGCGTTACGCTTCGATAGTTATCATCATTGTAATCATCGATTGTAGTATATGTAGCTCCTGCAGCTGGTATCATAAATTAAACTCCATACTATGCGCATTTGTTTGCCTCCTTTGTCATGTGAATGTGTGGCACGCCTCCAAATGGGGCACGCTAAGAGCTGGGAACTGGAGCTGCGACCGAGGCTGAGGCTGTGGCTGAGGCAGAGGCTAGTGATCGCTCTGGCCACACCATGTCCATCAATTCTACACTTCACTTTCATTTGGTGCGCAGGCTTTTTAATATATATATAAAAATATATATATATATTTTTTATATAGTATATATATTCATTTAGTTTGTGGGTGTTTTTTTTAGGGGGCATTTACGACTATTTATATGGCCTTTTGTTATTGCCTTGTTGTTGCTGTTAATTTGACTGTTAGTCATGTGAAAGTTTTGCATGCCACAAATTGCACAAACGTGTGAAACGTGGTCTATGCGCAGGGTTGCAAGTTTGAAAGAGACAAAAAAAAACTTTGCTGCGAGGGTTTAACATTCATTTTTCATGACTTGTGTGCGGTGATTATCCTTTTAACGGTTTTGACCAGTAAACAATAAATGCATAACAACAAAATAAAAAATAAATAATAACAACAATATATAAAAAAAAAAAAAAATTATTTTCACCTCAGACATTCACAGCCCATAAATCGTTTAAATTAGGCATTTAATCTTCGGATTACTTTTAGTTCGTAGACAATTGAAATATGTATATTGCAAGTGTTTAATAAACAAGGATTTAAAATTAAATTGTACAATATGCAAATGTCTACTTTTATAAAATAACAATAATAATACCTTTTTAAAAAGCATAAAAAAACTAAAAAGATTTTAAATGGTATTTTTTACAATGTTAAAATATTTAACAACATTTTGCTTTTTATTACCATTTAAGTTTTCTTTTTAATCTTGAGTGCTCCTTTATCTCTTGTTATTAGATTCCCATTTTAATTGTGCGTTTTTAATGTTTTTTTTTATTCTTAGAAATTGATATTTAATTTTATCGGAAAATTAATTTTCAATTTTTTAATTTAATTTTTAATGCATTTTTATTTAATTTCGAACCTGGCGGTTTATTCTCAACATAAATTTCGTATACAATGTTTTTATTTTGTTTATCTAATTGCTACAATATTACTTAAATTTGTATTATTATTATTTTTTTTTTTTTTATATTTTTCTTTAAATATTTTTATTATTATTTTAATATAATTTTTTAATAATTTTAATTTTTTTTAATATAATTTTTTTTAATATAATTTTTTTTAATATAATTTTTTTTAATATAATTTTTTTTAATATAATTTTTTTTAATATTTTTTTATATATTTTTTTTATATATTTTTTTTATGTATCGTTTTTATATATCTTTTTTATATATTTTTTTTATTTATTTTTTTTTTATTTTTTATTTTTTTATTTATATTTTTTTATATACTAATTTTGTTAATATTTTTTTTAGGACTGTTGTAAGGGGAAGTTTTTATTGTATATTTCAAGGCTTATTAGGATTTTTCTGAATTTATTAAAAATGTTTGTATGTGTCTAGGAAATTTAATTTTTAGGGCTTCAGAAAATTATACAAATGATGTTAACAAATTTTAATTTATTGGATTTCAATTGGCGCTATCTTTATTAATATAACTGAAAACCTTTCAAACCATAATACCTTTTAATATTGGCTCTTTAATTTAGTTTACTTCAGATAATTTATTTAGTTTTAACCGCCTTAAGATTACTTTAATTATTCTAATTAAATTTAATATTTAATAATTTAAGGTATCTTAAGGCGGTTAAAACAAATTAAATTATATTAAATTTAAATCTTTGCCCTGTGCAAACTCTTTTTTTATTCGACACACACTTGAAATTGCCAAAACCCAGCATTTTATTTTTTAAATTCAATTACAAAGACTTTAATGTCTCAATTACCAAAGGCAAGACACACCCAAAAAAAAGAATAAATAATTCACACCGTTGAAACTGAAAAACAAGACAGCTCTTAACAGTTTTAAAAAAAACTTTAAACACATTTGTTCAACAATAAATTTTGTTTTGGCCAGCTCTAAATTAACTCAACAAATGGGAAGCAGGGGTACCTAAAGAGGGAGGGGTTTTTTTTCTTCTAACAGCCGCTAGCTTCAATCTTTGTGACATTTTGTGACATTTAAATTGAACATTTATTTTGTTTTTTTTGCCCCAAAAGGGGGTCGACCACTCGTGAGAACGAAGCGAGTGTGTGTGTGTGTTAAATGGGTCATAAAATTCCACATAAAAATCAAAAGTTCTTTTTGCATAAATTATTGGGAAAAAATTAAAAGATGCCAAAAAAAATCTTGATTACATACCTTGTCTGTTGTGTTTCCTGGGTCGCCTGGAAGAAAGTGTAACCCAAATCTGAGGCAGGTACAAGAAACGCCTTGCAGTTGTTGTCCTACTTATGCAATATGCCGCAAAGACTTTCCAAAAAAATCAAAAAAAAAAAGTGTTGGCTGCAGGGCATTCAGGGCCTGCGCAATCGAGGCAATCGCAGCTATCGAAGCAATCGTAACAATCGGGCCAATCGGCCAATCGTCGATTGCCAATCCTACAACCCTGAGGACATTCAATCACTGCAATTATCGCATATCGGAAGGCGCTCTACACAAACTTGATATTTGCATTTGTTTCGAGATTATGATGAAGTTGAGAGCTAAAGGCAAACATCATTTTTGTATAACGATAATGTGCTGAAAAATTAAGATAGAAAAGCAAAAACTATGGACAGCAAAGCAATTAGTGTTGGCCATTTATGGCTAAGAAAAACTGGTAGCTGGAAAAACTGTCCAACATCATAATGTGCAGCTGGGTGGCTTGAAGAACCGTTACGCAATTTCTTTTTAGCTCTCTCTCTCTGCCTCGAGAAGATCATGCTGCACAATAGATAAAGTCGACAATTTATGATGCCGCTAATCACCGGTCATGCCTCAGGGATGACTCTTCAACTTGGCCACTTTGCAGTTATTATGTGCTAACTGATAATGATTATCCTACTCGGACGATCTAATGCAGCAAAAAAAAAATAGAAAAAATAAACCCCCCAGGCGAATGTGTTACCCAAGATGTTTAGAAAGATATTCGGGCTAAAGATGAGAGAAAAAACAAAAACATGTTTAAAACAAGTTGGGAGAATGTACATTTAATGATCTTAGATATAAGTAACAAAATGTGTTTTCCACTTGAAGTAGTTGAATTGGTTTGTTAATGATAAAATGATAATGAAAAAGTTGTTCATGTTGAAATTAAGCGGTTCAATTGGAGAAATGAGAACAGGGAAACATGCAGATATCAAATAATGATGTTGGTAATGATTATTTTGGAGTATTTTCTATATAAATTGGAATATAAGTTTTATTTTCTGATATTTTTTAATTTTCTCTATAGAATTTTTGAATATAAGTTTTATTTTCTGATATTTTAAATAAAACAGACCAGGATAATTTTTTTTTGGCTAATAAAATATAAAAATAATACGCAAAATAGCCAATTGGATTTTTTATAGCTAAATGCGGAGAGCTAAATATTTTTTCTTAACTAAAGAACCAAGACGAATTAGAACAAATATTTTTAAAATTTTAAACATTTTTTTTCTTATATAAATTAATTTTTAAAATAAAGAAAATTATTTTTTTAGCTTCGACTTGGCTTACCCTGAAAATAAATCTATTTTTTTTAGCAGAAAAATATAACTGAATAAATATCGAATATATATTGAGTTTTCTTTTGTTTACTCAAACAAAAAATAAGAACATCAATATTTCTCATTTATTTATTAAAATTTGAATATTATTAATAGAAAAAAGCGTAAAAATAAACAAAAAAAAAAACTTGAAGGATATAAATACTATTATAAAATAAAGAAAAATAGATTTATTGCTTTATTAATGGATGATAAGAATTTGGATAAATTTAGATGAATTATAGAATTGTTTTGTCTTGGATAAACCTCAAGGAACTTCTTTTTTTATATTTTTATATTTGGATACATTTAAATAAATTGTATAATTTATCTGTTTCTATTTTTCTTAAATTAATATAAATATCCACTTTTTAGCTAATAATATACCACAAATTTTTAGATTTTTTTTATTCAATCTACGCTTCAATTTAAGAGCTCATTAACTATATTAAGGGGCTTTCTAAATTACCTTAGCTCATTAATACCATTTACATTCTATACTCATTACGCTAATTATGTTGCATTTTAAGCTATAAATGCACTTTCATTTATCTTGGAAATGTTTACCTACAATATATGATCTTACTCAGTTCGAGTTGATCAATTGAAAAAGATTCGCTTTAAATTGTTAAGCAGAAAGATGGAAAGTAAAATACCATCCTAGCATCATCAGTCATCAGTCGGATCGATATTAAGATAAAAAACATTTGCAATGCCAGACTCCACACAATGACGCTTGATTATGCAATGATCTTGTGGCAACATTTTCCACGCCTCGTCTCTACACTTCACTCATCCCCATCCTCAACCCCAACCCGATCTGTTTCTTTTGGCCTGCCAACGCCCATGGCGATCATCAGGGACTGTGTCTGGGTATTGAGTATTGGGAACTGCAGCTGCTTGTCCACTTCATTGCATGTCCAGGAAATGAGGTGAATGCCTTCTTAGTGGCAAAAGCGACAATCGGAACAAGCCCAACAAGAAGACTCAGCAGCTACAAAGTCTCAACAGCGAAATCGATATTTTTTCAGGGACGAAGCTTCTGTCAGTTTTGTGCAGTTGCCACTTCCAATTCTGTTCTTGCATTAGGCGTTGTTTTTAATACCCTGTTAAAGTAAATACAAAATTATATGTGGTATTATAGAATGTAGGAAAATGTGCTTTAAATAGAAAACTTACTTTTACTTCTATTTTATGAGGTTCAGCAAAAAGTGCAGACAATATATATATATATGAACTGGGCATAATTGTTGTCACTCCTTAGAATTTTTGAGAATCGCCGAGAAGGGCGCCACACAATTTTTTTTTTATTATTTATTTGATTTTATATTTAATTTGATTTTATATTTAATTTGATTTTATATTTATTTGATTTTATATTTATTTGATTTTATATTTATTTGATTTTATATTTATTTGATTTTATATTTATTTGATTTTATTTTTTTTTGATTTTATATTTATTTGATTTTATATTTAATTTGATTTTATATTTATTTGAATTCATTTTTATTTTCTTTAATATTTTTTATAGTTATTTATATATATTTTTATATTTATTTTTGTATTTATTTATTTTTGTATATATTTATTTTGGTGTATTTATTTTTGTATCTTTATTTTTTTATTTATATATTTTTTTATTTATATATATTTTTATTTATATATATTTTTATTTATATATATTTTTATTTATATATATTTTTATTTATATATATTTTTATTTATATATTTATTTATTTTTTTATTTAAATATTTTTTTATTTATATATTTTTTTTATATTTATTTAGTTATTTTATAGAAAGTAATAATGCAGCTGATTAAACAATATATTATAGCGAGTATAAACTAAAGTCAGCAGCTTCTATAAAAGGATATAAAGGGTATATTCTAGTCGTTTCAGTTCACTTCACTTCGTTATCGCTTGCCTTTTTCCTCTCTTTAGTTTTTGTCTGTTTTGGTTTCAGTTTCTTTTTCCTCTGCGTGCTGCATGTGTGGTTCAATTTTGTGCTCATTCGGCCATTGAGCGCATATTGCCGCGGGGGTTGTGTTGCCTAGAGGGGTAAAGCAGTTGGTTTGTGGCGATTAGTGACAAATGCACAACATTGGGGTGGTGACTCACTTTGCAGAACATTTGCCAGCAGCTTACAAATACACACACACACAGCTCTCTGTGTGGTGTGGCAGCAACGCGAAGCCACATCAATCCATCAGCCGACTTTAAAACGTGGTACAAAATGAAACAACAAATAGGTGACAACATGGCAAAAAATATAAATTCTTTTCAAAATATATAAATACCCTTTTGAATTTACTACAAGACAACACGTAAACAAGTTTGCAAAATAATGATAAATTGAATTCTACGTATTAGTTAATTTATTTTGTGGGTTTGGTCATAAATGCAATGCTTATCAATTAATCGATAAGATATGAGCACCATAGTGAATACCCCCCCAAAAAAAAATAAAACTCAGTTTGTTGTTAAGTAAAAAAAAATAATAGTTATAACAGCTGTTAGATACGCTAGTTTAATCTTGATACCAATTTAGTTGAGTGTTTATAATATTAATTTAAGACAATCAATTGATTGTATTGATGACAGTTATAAGCCATGATAGTGATAAAAGATTAGCTTGTTTAGTACAGGTATTGATACGATTTATTTTTGAAAATAACGTCAATTATTATTTTAAGAGTTTTTTCCATATAAATGGGGATTTAAATAAACTTTATTTGATAATAATTGTATTTAATAAAATTTAAAAATTCGTTATGGTTCAAACTCCCAAATTAATCTGTTTTTAATATATAAATGGGGTAATATTTTTTGCTCATACAATAATAATTGTATTTAATAAAATTTAAAAATTCGTTATGGAACAAACTCGAAAAAGGGTTTTTTTAAATAAATGAATGCGGTAATATTTTTTTTTTGCTGAGTTTTAAATAGAATTTGTTGAATAATAATTATTTTTAATCAAATTTAAAAATAATACGATGGCTCTACATTTTATTAATAAGGGAACCAAAGAAAAATCTTAAAAAAAATATTTTTTAAATTTATATTATTTATTTTACATTTTATATTATTTATTTTATATTTTATATTATTTATTTGATACTTTATATTATTTATTTTATACTTTATATTATTTTTTTTATATTAATTATTTTATATTATTTATTTTATATTTTATATTATTTATTTGATACTTTATATTATTTATTTTATACTTTATATTTTTTTTTTTATATTAATTATTTTATATTATTTATATTATATTTTATATTATTTATTTGATACTTTATATTATTTATTTTATACTTTATATTATTTTTTTTATATTAATTATTTTATATTTTATATTATTTATTTTATATTTTATATTATTTTTTTTATATTTTATATTTTTAATTATATTTTATTTTTTTCAATTATCGAATTTATTTCCAATCACAAATGTAAAGAAATCTATGTACACTAACAAAATTAAATGTATCCATTAAATTGCAATTTATGCCTTTATTGCAATAGTGCAATAAATAGACCCCGTTTTGGAATGCTTTTTAGCTGAGGGTATACAAATTGGCCAAGTGTCTTAAAAGTGTCAATAAATTGTTGACTGTGTCACATTTTGTGTGTGTATTGGTAATATAGCCACAAATGTCTTGTGTTGTTTTTTCTCGCTTATCTGCAACATGTTTTAATGAGTTTTCATGTTCTTGGCAATTGACAAACTGTAAATTAATGTCGCTGGGAAGCAACACTAAACCAATTTAACATTTAAGCCATCAAATTGCATACAACAACCGCAAAAGAAACCAACAAAACCAACACTGACAAACTGACAAACTGACAGAGAGACAGACAGACAAGCCCGGTCTTAACTGATCTCTCTACTAATACTTGAGCCACGTTAGTCAATTCGTCAATTGTCACATTTGTCAGGTTTAATAAGTTTTGCGAATGTTTAAGCTCAATTTATGTTTACATTTTGGCTTTATGTTTATGCCTGGCGGATAAACTGGGCAAAACCAATTGACATTAGAAGCAATGGAGGTTAAGTGGCTTTTTGGGTTGGGTCTTTGTCTAATGATTAATGGAAGCTATAGAGAAAATTTTCAAGTTTTAATTTTTGTTATACCAGAGATTGGTAAAGAGGGTAATTAACGTGTAGCATAAAGTGCGTGTGAATGTTTGAATATTGAAGTTACAACTAAACTTATTTTAAGATGAGTAAAACAATTTATTGTCCTGGTTATTTTTCTCACAAAACTCGATCAAAATTGTTAGGTGTTCTAAATTCCGCAATATATGAAATTTGCGGTTTGAAAAGTTTTTTCTTTTTACTCAGATAAAACACCAATTAAACATAACTTTATCAATGATGGAAAACAAAGATAAAATATAAAATATTAATATACTATACTACTTAAATATTCATTGCTTTATTAATAAATTTTTTCTTACTTTACTTTCAGGTATGTAAAGACGAAAATTATCTTCGAATTCCCTAATAAACTATTATGGTAAGGTAATTTTAGCTCAATAAAAAAATTAGTTTGAATAAATGTAAAGAATATTTAATTAAAATTAAGGTTACTTGGAAATATTTTTAATTGACACACCTTAGGCCGTGAAATGCGTTCAAATCCCAAAGAAATCTAAATGTTCAGTTCCAGGAAGTTTTTTTTTCCAAGTAGACGTGTTCAAAATTCAGGTGTGGCGCCAAATGCTGCACTCTCTCTCTTCCTACCTCTACTCCTACCTCTTTTTCTCAATTCCCCTTTCGTCATTTAACATTTCTCATGCACACCTTGCACTGATTTCCATGGCTTTAATTACTAAAGTGGACAACCAAGTTGGTCAACGCCATTGGCCCACATTTTGAGGTTGTTTAGGTGTGTGTGTGCCCCACGGCATTGCGTTGCAAGATGACGATGCCCGGTGCGTAAAAGTGCCAGTTCCGTTGATTGCCACAACGAACAGCGTCACGCCCCCTTGTTGCACTTATGCGTTGCCTGCCTGTAAGTCCACTTACCACTTACCCCAAAAAAAATAAGGAAAAAAAAGAAAAAAAAAAATAAACCAACCTGCAAATGTTTTCACATTCCAAAAAACCAGTGCCAAACTGCACATATGTTTTTGTGGCTTAAAATATTTGGATAATAAATTGGCAACATTCTTAATCTTTATAAAAATAACCACAAAGTATTTTATTAAATATTATGTGCATTTTTGCTTTAGGATTATTATGAAGTTAATAAATAATAAATAAATAAATGTATAATAAATAAACCAAATAGAATATAAAAAAATAATAATTAAATATATAAAAAACTAATAAATAAATATATAAAAAAATATTAAGTAAATGTATAAATAAATATATAAATAAATAATAAAGAAAAATATATAAATAAATAATAAAGAAAAATATCTAAATAAATAATAAATAAATATATAAATAATAAATAAATATATAAATACATAAATAAATACATAATAAATACATAATACATAAACATTTAAATAAATAATAAATAAATATATAAATAAATAAAAAATAAATACATAAATTAAAAATAAATATATTTATAAATAAAAAATAAATATATATATAAATAAATAATAAATAAATATATAAATAAATAATGAAGAAAAATATATAAATAAATGATACGTATAAATATAAATACATAAATAAATAATAAGTAAATAAATAAAACATAATGTCTCTGGCAACATAAAATAAAGAATTCTAATTTTAAAGAACATTTAAATACTGCAACATTAAAAGAAATGGCGCCAAAAAAATTGAATACTGATGAAATAAATTATTGCAGTTATATTTACTTTTTAAATACATAAAATTTGAAATTAAGCTTAAATCTGCGTTTGGTACAAAAGCATAAGAAAAACATTGAAATCTTCTTAATAAACTCTATAAATATATTCATTATAAAACCAATAAATTGAATATATGAGCTCTTAAATATCATAAGCAGCATAAGTTAGTGTCAAAGTTCAAACTTTAAATCAGCAAATTTGCATATTGATAAATTGAGATTTAATTTATAATATTAATCAAACTAAACTTATACTTCTTCATAATATACAAAGTTTGTTGTAACGCAATATACCATTAAATATCAATTTTCTAGCATATTTCATAATTTATTTAACTGATATTTTTATCAAAAAGATAATGTTAACTATGCACAAATTTGTCGTTAAGATTAGAGCGTAGAAAAAAACCCCACGCAATGGCAAAATGCAATCGTCGATTGGCCGGATATGCGTATGATAATCATATGTAGATTGCTTTGGTCACTTTTACGAGTATGACCAAGTTTGGATACGTAGGAAGCATAAATTGTGAGCTCAAATTGCAGAGAGATATGCAACTGCATATTAATTAAATGTGGGAGTTTCTTTTTTGTTTTAAATACAACTTTTATTTCATATTTCACAAGCTGAACGTTTTGAAAAAGATT
The DNA here is from genome assembly GCA_035043045.1 of Hirtodrosophila alboralis. Lineage (NCBI taxonomy): Eukaryota > Metazoa > Arthropoda > Insecta > Diptera > Drosophilidae > Hirtodrosophila > Hirtodrosophila alboralis. The sequence goes on along the minus strand of JAWNNH010000467.1, from coordinate 668,426 downwards.
TTAAAATCAAGTAAACGCTGACAAGTGTCAACTGCTTGCATTACAAGCGTTCAGTTCAGTTTCAACTTTATAGAACTGAGAATTTCAATTCAACTACAACTACACATTTTTTTTAATTTACAAAAAAAGTATAATTTGAATAATTCCACATTTAATTGCGATGGCTGATGATGAGGTTCAATTCGATGCTGTTGATTCGGGCGCATCAAAGACATTTCCGATGCAATGTTCCGCTTTACGCAAGAATGGACATGTGATGCTAAAGGGACGTCCCTGTAAGATTGTGGATATGTCTACCTCGAAGACGGGCAAACATGGTCATGCCAAGGTTCATCTGGTTGGCATCGATATATTTACACAGAAGAAATATGAGGATATTTGTCCATCTACACACAATATGGATGTGCCACATGTTAAACGGGAGGATTATCAATTAACCGATATCAGTGATGATGGATTTGTTACTCTCATGTCAGATAATGGGGATATACGCGAGGATCTTAAGGTGCCCGATGGGGATTTAGGCGGTTTCTTACGCAATGAATTTGGCGAGGGCAAGGACCTTTTATGCACTGTTCTGGGAGCCTGTGGCGAGGAATGCGTCATTGCCACAAAGACCAATATGGGATTGGATAAGTAAATTGGGGAAAGAAAGATTTATGCTGCACAAATGTTGAAAAATAATTAAAAAAAAAGGGAATTTAATTTAAAGGCAAGAAAAACTATAACAATTTTAATTTACTCAAATAAAAATATATTGGGATATAAATTGATTTTAGTGCTGAACATTTGAAAGGTTTTTAAAAGTAATAAACTAGACATGAGTATAAAGATAAATATTTCGCCATTTAGTTAATGAAAAAATTTGTATACCTAGTCCGTTAACTACAAAAATACTAGCTAACAAATAAATAAATGATATAGGGTCGAAAAATTATATTATCATAGATTATTCCATCTTTAGAAGAAAGTTTAAAAGAGGTTTTAATTATGCTGTAGTTAGAAAGATATTTTAGACATATTTTGATTAATAAATTTAATATTACATACTTATTGTCTTTTGTTGATAAAAACAATAAATTTGTATTAACTTTTTTTGATTTTTTCTGAATAAAAAATTCTTTTAACATTCCATTTACCGCATATGCTTACAAAAGACACGAAACATTGATGTTTAATTTCTGTTTTGGGTCTTTCAATATTTTGATCGTTTAAATTGCCTACATAAATGGAAAAAAAAACGTTAGGCCCGCATTTTGACCTAAGCTCATTTATCATCCAAATCGAAAACATAATTTGATACTCTTCTATCAAATTAATGGGATCTCATTAAGGGGACGCGCCCCAGCTCAACTTTAAAATCCAGAAGACTGCAGCCGAAGCCACGAGGTCATCAGTACAGTATTAATTTTTTTTTTTTAGTTTTTTGTCTTCACATATTCCCCATCAAGTGTTGCTAATTATATAAGTGTGTATACAACACGCATTCTTATTTCCAGCTATAGTTCAATGGCCAGTTATATATATATGCTGAACGACCACCTGAACAATTAAGACTCCATTTGGGATCGTTTCATTAAGTTAAACGTCGTTTTCCATTTGCATTTTCATTAATTTTGCTTAGACAAACGTCTTTGGTGGAAATATTTATTTATAATACACTAGCAGAGGTTGTTTTAAATATGTTATGGAATGTGCAACGCATGGGAATAGATATTTTATGAGATTATAATATGAATGTAGAAATGAGTGATTAAAAATTCTATAGTTTGAAAATCGTGTTTGTCTTTTAAGTTAATTCTGATCAAATTTAGCAGTTCTTCGTTTGCACAAAATTTAATCGAAATCGGAATTGAATCGGAATCGGATAGAAAAGTGGGTTTTTGTATGAACATTTTTTTTCTTTATAAAAAATGGCGCAATTAAACCCCAAAAAAATATTCCAAAGATTATCAGATTTAGGTAATATTGGAGTACTATAGCTTAGATAAAAACTAGTTTTTTGTTTAGAAAAATTATTTGTTATTAAAGTTCTATGACAATTATCACATCTATTATAATATGTTTAAAGAACAACTATATCAAAAAGCTGACATAGAAAATATCTGTCTAAAATTGAATTATTGTATGCCAGAATATATTTCTTGGACAACTCAAAGTTGGGCTCTGATTTCCTGCTAGAGTATTAAAACTGCGGCAACTTGCTAGTTGGCTTCTCTTACTTGTTACCACGTTGTGGCGTCTTGCTGGCGGCATCATTGTCGTCGTCGTCTCTTCAGCATCCCAAGTTGCTCCACCTTTTGCTGGCGGCGTCGTCTCCTTCATTTCAATTGACAGGCAGCCGTTTTGCTTCCTTGTTTGCCAATTGCATTGGCAATCGACTGAATGCATTTGCATAGCCACAAGACACTCACTAACGCACACATTCACTCGATTCACTTATTCACTTATTCACCCATTGATTCATTCATTCATTTGCCCGTCGCCAGTCATTCATTCAAATATTTTTTTTTTCTTGTGATTTTTTGTTTTGCCTGCCAATTTGACATTTCTGTCAAGTCGAGCACAAAAACCCGTAAGTGGGTGTGTTGAGTGCTTCCAGCTGGTTTCTAGTGCGTGGTTACCCCAAGATCTCTACCTCTTACCCCCATTGGCAATTGAAAATGTTGTCAGGTCTATTAACAAATGCAATAAATTTGCTAATACAATTTAATATGACTTGAGCGCGATTTTATGTGCGCGCTTGAGCAAAGGATTTTGTTACAAGACAGCAGCGAACACTCCTTAAAAAATGTTATGGGAATGAATCAAAAATTCAAAAGATAAAAAATAAACTAAACTGGGAACGATGTCATTACAAAAAAAAAAATAAAAGGCGCCAAGAACTTTGCATATGTTTCCAGAAATTCAATTACTAGGCAACTCAAAAAAAAAAGAGGAAAAAAAAACAATATGTGAACCAAGTTCTACGGGGGCGACACTCTGAAACCCGTATAAATTTCAATCGGTTCTTTGAGTTGAGTTTGAGAGAAATATTTTCCAGCTTTTTGGCATATGTGAGAATTAAATGATTTGAACATGAAATGAATTTTGGGATTGCTAAGCAATGAATAAATAAAGGCATTAGCGTGAGCTCTAGAAATAGGGGAATGTGTTTATGGATAGAGTAAAAAAAATTAAAAATAATTGCTAAGCTTGATTGATAAATGTTTGGCTGTTGCATTTTCTTAAATATTTTGGAATTTATGTGTGGGTTTTTGAGATAATGAAAAATAAGAGATTGTGTTACATTCCGTAGGGGGTAAATTAGTATATTGTGTGATGCTATTATGTTAACATTTACAGCTTTTAAGATTATACCTGACTGTTGAACAAATTTATTTATGTGGGAAAATTTAATTTGTGACATTTGTTTTAGACTTTATTTTGTATATATGTATATTTTCTATGGTATATTAAATATACTGATTTTTTCGATTTTTATTTATTATTATTATTTATTTTTTTTGTATTTATTTTTTTTATATTTATTTTTTTTATATTTATTTTTTTTATATTTATTTTTTTTATATTTATTTTTTTATATTTATTTTTTTTATATTTATTTTTTTTATATTTATTTTTTTTATATTTTTATTTTTTATATTTATTTTTTTTATATTTATTTTTTTTATATTTATTTTTTTTATAATTATTTTTTTTATATTTTTTTTTTATATTTATTTTTTTTATATTTATTTTTTTATATTTATTTTTTTTATATTTATTTTTTTTATATTGAATTTTTTTTTATTTATTGTTTTATATTTATTTTTTATATTAGTTTTTTTATTTTAATTTTTTTTATATTAATTTTTTTATATTAATTTTTTTTATATTCATTTTTTTATACTAATTCATTTTGTTCGTTCCCCGTGGTATTATTTATCAAGAATTTTATTTAAAATGATAATTTTTCTTAGTGTACTACTATAAAGCCTTCTTGCCTCTTTTTAAGCTGACGATGCTCTGACATTTGCATTAAAAATCGCATTTCAACATTTCAAACACTTTGCCTTCGCCTTTTAAACTCCATTTAAGAAGGGCCTGCATAAACTGACAACTAATTGTTATTGATTTTGGCTTTGCATGCATGCAGTATTATCAATTATGCAGAGGGTATATATATATAATATACAGGGTAGACAACATAGTAAACACCCAAAAGGAGGAAAAGGGAAGGCAAAATCTTAGCATTGCACTTGGTCTATGAACTTTCAGGGCTCACTTGAGGGCTGTCTTTTTTTTTTTTATGCTGCATTGGAATAGACAATCCCCCTGCTCCACCCTCCCCCATATTAAATATCGCTATGACAATAACAACAATTTCACAGCGTGGGTGAGTTTTGTGCCTATAACATTTTCTAAATTCCATTTCTAGAGTTGCATAAACTTCTGCTGCCCCTGCACTTGACCTACGTTTCGGTTAGGGGGGGCGGAGCTTTAACTAACTGACAATGTTGGCTGTCAGTCAATCAACAAGCAAACTGCAGCAACTCCTCCCCTTCCCCCCCTCAACTCAGCTGTCAGCCATATGGATATCTATCCAAAACTAATTACACGCTTTAATATGTTGCCTGTTGGTTTGAGGCGTGTCGCATTATTCAGCATTATTTGGAGTGTAAGTTGTTTGTGAGGGGCGTGTCTGTGGGGCGGCACATAAATGCGTGCATCATGCAGTCATGGATACAATTTTTACCGTTATTTAAACACACACACACACAAAACGCAGCGACGTGATGTTTATCTAACGGTCATAGGTAAACACGCTAAGACCCTCCCCAAAAAATCATAGTGCTTTCAATTAGAACTTCATTTGTAATCATAAGGTGACAGTTTCAGTTCTTAATTACTCAATTTGATTGTGTTATATCGATGTAACTTTCTATATTTTGTTAAATCAATCAAGGGTCAGTCTTTTTTTTTGTTTTGTCATGGCTGAAGTTTTCTAGAAATGAACATATACATATGTGCATTTGATTAAAAAAGAGGTTAGAAATGTGAGATGAGTATAACATATGACATATAAAGGTTGCACAAAAAGTTTTGGTTAGAAAAGTGCCAGAAATTTGAATCTTTATGGCGGAAATCTTGTAAAAAATTATATTTTTAAAAATATATAAAAAATACTAGTTTGATAAAAGCCAGAAACTTATTTAGTTGATTGGAAGACTTGTATAAAAGAAATTAAATTATTTAGGTAAGCAATCACGCATAAAATAATATTTTTAAATTATATACTAATTTATAGATTGAAGAATGCTAGAAATTAATTGGTTGAGAAGTCTTGCATAAAAAAATTAAAATTATTCAAATATATTTATAGTGATAATTTTCAAAGTATTGATTAAATTTTAATATGACTAAAAGTAAGTTAATTTTTTTTACTTAATAAAACCTTTTACACCTTTAATATTTACGCGCAAGATTACACAATTTGTGGCGTCATATTTTGTAAAATAGCAACGTTTCTTTAACTTGCTTCAAATTTTATATTTTTAAATATTTTCATAACTTTTCTATCTTTAAAAATTATCATATATTTTATATTTTTTAAATTATATATTTTATATTTTTTTTTAAATTAGTATATATTTTATATATGTTTAATAATTAAATTTTAAATAATTCCTATATATTTCTGTGTTCTTTTACAAGCCAGCTGAAAGCTTTTTTTTTTTATATTTTTCTTTAATATTTTTCTTTAATAATTTTCTTTAATATTTTTCTTTAATAATTTTCTTAAATATTTTTCCTTAATATATTTTTTAATATTTTTTTCTTTAATATTTTTCTTTACTTTTTTTCTTTATAATTTTTCTTTAATATTTTTCTTAAATATTTTTCTTTAATATTGTTATTTAATATTTTTCTTTAACATTTTTCTTTAATATTTATTTTTAATATTTTTCTTTAATATTTTTCTATAAAATCTTTAATATTTTTCTTAAATATTTTTCTTTAATATTTTTCTTTCATATTTTTCTTTAATATTTTTCTCTAATATTTTTCTTGAATATTTTTCTTTAATATTTTTCTTTTTATTACAGGTAATAATGCAATCTTCAACATCTGGTTGATACAGATCTTTGCTGAGGCAGCTGGCAAAAGTGTTAATGATGCAACGGCGCTTTTCTGATATAAAAGATAATTAATTTTGAACGCCTGCTTTAATTAATTGTGGCTTGCGAGACACCTTTTTATTTAGTTTTTTTATTTTCTGACTAAAGTCTCAAGTTGCGTGAAGGCAATTAAAGAGATTTATGTGTCAAGTCTCCACCCTCTCTCTCTATATATATATATATATAGGGCCTAACTTACGGACTTTTGTGCGTGTTTCTCCTGAGTTCGCTCAAACGGAATAAATGGGTTAAAAAGAAGGTTTCGCACCGCGATAAGCAAAGGTACGTAAAGAACTGAAGTTGCACTTCTTTCTGTGTAAATGGGGTCATTGGAAAGTTAACTTATACATAATTTATTTTTATCTGTTTCGGTTGAGAAATGTGTCTTCTTTGGGACTGTCAGGTAATCATATAACCTGATTGTGACAAGAGGTGTTGATGGATGAGTTTTAGCTGAATTTTTAACAGGTGTAAAACACAATATCAACTATTATCATACTATAAAGTAAAGTACTCATAAAAAACGCTTAATATTACTTTACTTTATGTACTTCTTGCTTTTAACCTTTTTCGTCAATATCAGCTTACATTCATTAGAATAATCTTTAATCCATTCAACACAGCCAAGGTCAGACCAAGGTGCTGACCTTTTATAATGCTCTAAGCTTCTCTACTTCAAATATTGTCTGCTCAGCGAATTTTATAGACTTTTAATAATATGCAGCGATTTTTGTTGGTCAGTTAATGAAATTTCAAACGACAATTTGAAGACCTTTAAAATTTCATATGCTAATTGCGTGCCAAGTGCGTTGGACGCCAAACGGAACGACCCTGAGAGAGGGCCACAACTAACGATTGTATATTGAAATATGAAAAATGATATTGAGTAATACACAAACAAACAAACAAACTGTCGGACAAACATAAACTTGGCAATACTTAACCAAAAGCGGGCGGACAGCGCTTAGAGATGCAAAATATTGTTATTTTTGGTGACTGAAATTAAAAAAAAATAAAGAAATTATCAGAAAATATCATTAAATATCAGAAAATATCAGAAGATATCAGAAAATATATCAGAAAATATATCAGAAATTATCAGAAAATATCAGAAAATATTTCAGAAAATATATCAGAAAATATATCAGAACATATATCAGAAAATATCAGAAAATATCATAATATATCATAAAATATCTGAAAATATCATAATATATCATAATATATCATAAAAAAACCGGAAAATATTATAAAATATCAGAAAATATTAAATATCAGAAGTTGTGATAGAAAGAGTACAAATTCTGGATGGGAAGATTTTATTTAATTAATTACTGATTTTAATATCTCAGTAAGGGACAGTAAATGGCGATTATTTTGTTTTTATTATTTTACTGTAAATATTTTTTTTATTTGTGTTTAATTTTATGAATATTACAATTTTAGTATAAGTATAACAAATAGTAAAAAAAAAATAAATGAAAAAAAAATTATAATAAAAAAATAAATGAAATAAAATAATAATAAAAAAAAAACTGCCCTTCTCCGCGATTCTCACAATTTAGAGGTAGTGCTTGTATAAAATAGGATAAAAAAAAATAAAAAAATAAATAAAAAAATAAATAAATAAATAAACTGCCCTTCTCCGCGATTCTCACAATTTAAAGGTAGGGCTTGTATAAAATAGGTCCAAGTGTATAATTTTTTTTTTTTTTTTTTTTTTTGTAATATAAAAAATACTTGTGATACGCAACAATTACGCATATATATTCGCTGCTCATCTCTGATACAACGGGGCAGCTGCCAATCGACTCGTAAATCAAATTGCAGCATTTATTGAGGCAACTTGGATCGTGGACTTGGAAGTGGCGTCCACTCTACGCTCCACTGGCACTTTACAAGGGAACTGCACGCGTTTTAATTGCAACTCTTGATGACTGTAAAGGAGGGGGAGTAAGGAGAGGAGTTAAAAGAGATAGCAGATGCCTGGGGCGCATACATATCAGGGTGAGTGTGTGTGCGGCAGTGTGGAGGCGGACAGTGCGTGCGCTCAATGAGCTCATGGAGTGTGGCCCCCAATGGAGGCAGGCCACATAAATAAATAAATAAAAAAAATAAAAATAAAATAAAAAAAACTCGAGCAGTAAACAAAGTTGCGACAGTTAAGCGGAAAGTGCAGTGGCAATATGTAGAGAGGAGGGGTACTGCCAGCGGCAAAGAGGGAGTGAATATTAAACACAATTGAAGCGCCACATTAAAGTTAGAGCAAAGAGGGAGCAGGGGTGTGCGCTTGATGTGCTGTCGGCGCATTCGGTTAAAGTCTCCATTAGAGGCGTTGGGGCATGTAACGCCGCGTGGGTTAGCAGAGGAAGTAATAGAGATAAAGTGGGGTGAAGATACCAAAGAGAGAAGGAGAGAGGGAGAGAAGTTATAGCTAAAGGTAAGCCAAGTTGCATGTGTAATTCTCTGATTAAGAAAAAAAGCTAAAACAAGGGAAAATTTAGATGACGAAGATATAAATACTCTTGCAGAGTATTTTTTTTTTTAATAAAAACTTAAATTAAGATCGATTCTTCCTATGGGAGCTACAAGTATTATTATTATTATTCCACTAATAATATTTAATATAAAATGGGTTAACAAATATATAGAATATATATTAAAACTTGCATTTGTTGGGCTTGAAAGAGATATCTTTAAATTAAATTTGATTTTTCACGCATGCAAATTTTTATGAGCTTAAAAAATCTTTATTCATATAGATGGCTTAAGTTTTATTATGATCGGAAGACTATATATAATTATATCATATTTAAACTGATAATCCGCTATGTTCGGTTTAAATATCTTGAAAATCCGAAAATGTTTATTTTATGTTATAGTATTTTAAACAGATAAATTATATTACTGCAAAATTTATTTTTATTTCATTTTTTTTTTATTTAATTTATTTTTTATTTAATCTATTTTTTATTTAATTTCTTTTTTATTTAATTTCTTTTTTATTTAATTTAATTTTTATTCAATTTATTTTTGATTTAATTTATTTTTGATTTAATTTATTTTTTATTTAATATATTTTTTATTTAATTTCATTTTTATTTAATATATTTTTGATTTAATTTATTTTTGATTTAATTTCTTTTTTATTTAATTTATTTTTCATTTAATTTATTTTTTATTAAATTTATTTTTCATTTAATTTATTTTTCGTTTAATTTATTTTTTATTTAATTTATTTTTATTTTATTTAAAAAATTTTTTTTTTGACTTTATTAAAAAATAGAAAAACAATTTTATACAATTCTAAAATTTAACATTGATCATTTTTAAAGCAGCCGCTTAATATAGTCATCATATACTGTTTGAGGATCTGTGCCAAGTTTAATCAATAATATATATATATACATATATAGACTATAGAGTCAGGCACACCTTCCCTACGAGTGTAGAAAATAAAAACTTTAATGATTTTTATCGACATTTGCATCCTTTGCTAAATTTTGTTTTTTGTACATTTTTATTTTCTCATCGAGCCCAAAAAGGAAATTCATTTTCACTGACCAACTTTTTGTGGTATTTGTTACTGGGAATGGCATACAGGAAAAAAGGTTGTATGTGTATGTGTGTGTTTGCATTTCCCCAGGTTTTTCAAGTTTGTTTTTTTCACTCCCTATCTACCTACATTAAATTAAAACTTTTTTTTTATTATTAAGTATTTAGTTTGCGATTGTTGTTGTTGTTGTTTGTAACTGGTTTCTATCCAATTGAGACATAACTGTAGTTTAATGCACATTAACATTTTCCTTGGGAATTATGTCAGTTGGTTCGTTGGGTTTTCCAAGTTTCCTCCTTAACTCAAATTTGTAGTTAAAATACAAAACGCACAACAATTTTTAGAGTAGGCGTCTAAAGGGGATTGTTGCACAAATTTTTTTTTATTGTTTGTAAATATGAGAAATAACTGAACAAGCGATCTTATAACATATGTACTTATATGTATGTCAGACTGTGCTAAATTATGGGAAATATTGAAAGTAGTACAAAGAGTAGAGATTGGGATATGTATTAGGTATAATTTGTGCATTATTTTATGACATTCAGGTCATTGGAATTGCAATTAGTTGAGGGTGTTAACTAGCGAAAAATTAAAAAAAAATTAAATAGGGGTTTTGCGGAAAGAAAGCGTTAAGATACACACTTGTCGAATTTCTAATATATACAAAAATATCAATAAAAACACATGTAGTCTTAAAATTACTTAAAATCGATTTTTATTATTGACTTTTAATAAAATTAAATTATTTAAAGTAATTGTTACATGCAGTCTTAAATATATTTTAATTCAATTTTTGTTATTGACTTTTAAAAAAATAAAACAATTTAAATTAATTATTATTTAAAGAACCGAATCTTCCTTTTAAATAAATTGAATAAAAAGTTAAATTTTTTTTTGTTAAAATTGACTTATTGACTCTTGGGATTTTAATCTATAAACTCATACACATATTTATTATGAATGAGTTTAAATAAAGATGCTAAAAAATTTATTAAAATAAATAAAAATGATTATAATTATGATCTCTCTAAGAAAGCCTTTCTGCGTCAATTTTAAATATTCAAAATCATCCCATGAAAGGGGGAAATAATTGAGCCACAGATATAATTTTATGCATTTTGTAAAAATGTCTGAAATAGTGAAGAGCAGCCAACTTATCTCTCTGCCTATAATATGCAGTTTTAATGTGCTTCACTTTTTTATTTAATTTTATTTTGAATTTCCCTAAATATTTTAAGCAAATTGCAGAAATCATGAATTGCAAAGTATTTTTAGTGCAACTGTTTTTTTTCTCTTCCGCTTTATTTTAAACAATTTTCAAACTAATCATTTGTTGTTTTGTTGTTGTTGTGTTGTTGCTGTTGCACTTGCTCGCCTTTAAATGAGCACCTTGTAAAATTGCAGCAGACAGGCTGCCAAATTAATTAAATTGCCTGTAAATGCAATCGCAAATAGCAATTGCAACTAAAAACAACAATCATCCGCTACTTTGAGCTTTTGAAGTCATGATGATGTCGCTTAAAAACATCATTAACATTAACATTAAGCTAACCCCCAGACGATAGACTTTTCACCTTGGCCCCGGCTGCAATTTACCAATAACAGCAACCAAAAAACCAACGGGACACAAAGACGGACGGAAAAATCAACTCATTAAAGTTGCAAGACGTACGGAGAGAAAGACAGAGAGAAAGAGTGAGAGAAATGCATAAGGAGAAGCTGTGGGAGGGTGAAGACAAATCAATGCGGGTGTTGTCTTCATAGTCCGAGCCACATTCACTTGTCTCCTCAACGGCGCTGAAACAGAAGCAGCTAACAAAAAAAAAACATGCAATGAAAAACGGAATGCGAAGGCGGAGATGAAGATGAAGACGGAGGTGGAGCTGGATTGGAGGAGTTGATGGAGGTGCGGATGAAGGCGTAGATGAAGTTTTGAGGTAAAGACGCAGGAGGCGTCATTTGGCTACTGTCTGGCTGCTTAGTCTCCTCCGGTCAGTTGGTGTCAGTTAGAGATGGCAAATATTGTAAATAGTGCCAGCATTCGATAAATATCGATAGTGATACTTGGAGGGTGAGATAAAGGTAAAGAAGATGAAAAAATAACTGAGGACCTGAAAGAAGACGTCATTTTGTTTTTATTTTAAAAAATACTTTGATTTTTATAGATCTGAAATACACCATTCAAATGGCTATATTAATATTTTTTTTATTCCCTGGAAACTCTTGCATGTTAGATTTTCACTTCTACTTTTTTTTCTATATAGCTATTATATATTTATACTTTAAAAACCTTAAATACATTTAATATTTAAATATTTCATCAATAAAAAATGCACTAAAAAAAGTTTCATAGACAATATATATTTGTGCAAATATAATAATACAAAAAAAAACCAACTTGATTAAAAAATATGTACTTATATCTTTGTTAATATAAATATATATTATTTAATTAAATTGGTTTTTTTTTATTATTATATTTGCACAAATATAAATTTTCTGAAAATATTTTTTTTAGGGAATTTATTATTAAGAATCAATACTTATATCTTTGTTAATATAAATATATTTGTTATTCAAACAAACTAATAAATTAGTAGCAATATCTTAATCAATTCAATATATTTATTTATTGCTCACATATTCCTTAAAAATAATTACTAGATTAATATATTTGCCTAGCAAAACATTTCCGTTTAAAAGAACAAAATAAATGTAGTTTAATTCAAGATTTTTCTTAGCTTTAGTTGAAGCTTTGCCATTAAAGATTTATAAATTTATCAAACATTTTAAACACAATCGATACTATCGATAGTTTCATTGAACATTTGACAACTCTATTGTCTGCTGTCGCCAGTTTGTGACAGCGTCGCGTTTTTTTTTAGCCTGACAACCAAATGTGAAATGTGCAATAGTTGCAACAGTGCAACAATTTGAAGCTGTTTTCCATTAGGCAAAATGAAATTTATATCATGTAATTTGGTAGACAAGCGACTCCCACGTAATTCAGCGGCGCCTGCTGTCCAAACAAATGACAATTTTTTTGTTTTTTTTTTTGAGAAAGCAAGAAAAGTGATCAAGTGATTCGGTTAGTGAAACTTCCGAATGTCTCTAGTTTAATAAGTTGCCTTTTAGGCTGTGTATATATCCACAATATATATTATTATCAAGTTCTTTTTACACACATCGTTGACTTACTTTCTCACCTGCCAGTTGCAATTTGTTTTTTGTTGTTGTTTTTTTTTGCTTCTAACGGACTTTTGGTCATTCTCACATTTTCACCTGCCTGTTTGGCAATTTCTCTCATCAGTTTTGGTTGGCTCATAGCCCAAAAAAGTCTTGACAAATTAATAAACAAGCCGTCAAGCGGGGCCTCAACACTGTCTAACATAAACGTGTATATATACATATGTTATCCATACTCGTTTCCATTTGTCAGCCTCCCGGCGATTTAAGTAAATTGCATTCTTAAATGAACACACTGGTGGCCTGGCCGCAGAGTTGCCATGCCACTGCATACAGACTGTTGCAAGTTGTCTGTGTCTGTAAAGCGTATAATTTTGATGCTTAGATTTTTGCATTGACTTGACATTTTAGTAAAAATAGTCTCTTTGATTTTACAAAAGGGCTAAAGAACTCGATGAGATTTGTAAAGTACACACAAGACAAATATATAGCGAGAATATATTGTAGAATACTATATAAATTGATTTAGAAAACAGTTTTAGTGATAGGCAAAAATATATGGGATTTAGAGTACAATTATAATAAAAATCAAATAATTTAAACTTAAAATTTGTAGGCTGATGAATCTTAGTAAAAATGTAGTTTAAAATCTCTGGAACAAGTTAACAAATATATGGTATTATATACAACTAAGATACGAGTAAATTTAGCTTAGAAAATATCATTTAATATGTATATATTTAAAGCCTTTATTAATTTAGAATTGAGCTATATTTTAATTTAAGGTTGCCATCCTTCATACAGTAAATTTAGCTTAGAAAATATCAATTATTATGTATATATTTATTGCCTTTATTAATTTGGAATTAATAGATTTTAAAGTACATTTTTTGGAACACAATTGAACTAGTTGGGAATCTTAAGAGGAGATTTTGCTCTACGAGAATAAACGTGCTGCATCTTGAGCTATATTTTCATTTAAGGTTGCCATTTTGCTCTAATTTAATATTTCAATTCAGTTTTCCCTACAATCCTTAAACTCTTAATTCAAAACGCTACTTAGCTACTCTAATTACTAATTTAATTGTTCTCACACGCTGTTTAGTAAGAAAGTGTGACGGTTTTTTTTTTGATTATTTTAAGTGCATTTTCACTTGGTTTTTAATTGTCATTAGCAAATACTTAAAAATATTTACATACTTTCAATTCAATTCAATTGAAATCTCAAGCTCTTTCTCTCACTTCAAATGAGATATGCTATACATTTTTTTTTTTTTGTTAGTATCTTTAATTACCTGACAATTAACAATGCAAATTGCAGAGAAACGCCACCTGGCGGCGGTCGTTGAACGTTTGTTGGACACGCTATTTTAATAATAATACAAAAATAAAAAATAAATCCAAAATACCATATGTTATTTCTCGTTATTGTTGCAATAATAATGTGTTTTACCAATTTTTCTATTTTTTTGAATATTTATCACAGTTGCAGTTTAAGGAGCGAAACAAGTGTTGTTACCTAATTAAAAATGCAAAGTAAATGTTTACGACTTTTGTTTAACTAATTTTTAGGGGTAACTACAAATAAAAAGACAGGCTAAATGAAAAACCAGGCGCCGCTTTATTAAACTTTGCACAGACACGCGATGGCCGCGAATTTTTTGAACAGCCAATGGCAAAGTTTGCATGTTAGAAGACCATAAACATCATATGGCCAAAGACAAACATTGACATTCAGTTCTTTTGGGTTAGCACATGCTATATATAAGGTCTAGAGGGAGTACTTGGGAGACAGCTGTTGCGGTTGTATTACCCAAGACTTTCGTTTTCGTTTAGAATATGTAAATAGATAAAACTGAAAAATACAAGTTGTAGTTAAATTAAATAGAATAAAGACTGTATATAAAATTCGAACCTCCACAGTCGCAGCTAATTGTACTACTATTTAGATTTTTATCTCAAGTTCACATCAAATGTCACGATAGTTTGCCGTGAAGTTAAATTTTCCCATGCTGCATTCCTAGAAGTACAAAGTAAAAATAAACATTTAAAAAATAAAGTTCATAGCTCAGGGTAGTTTAACTACAAGGTGTTGTTGAACTCTGGCTCTCGCATCCCAGTCAAGATAAAATTTATCTATAACTTTTAATGTGACTCTTTTATTCACAAAACATGAATTTTATAACAAGGTTACTTAGAAGTCAGAAAAAAAAGAATTTACATTTATTAGATTAATTTTAGAAATTTTTTTTTATAAAACTAATAAGTTCTGGATTTTTTTTTTATCACAAGATTACTCAGAACTCAGAAAAAAAAGGAATTATATTTATTCGATTAATTTTAGATAATTTTCTTTTAAAACTAATAAGTTTTGTCTTCTTTTTCTAACACTTTTATTTGAGAATTGGTTTAAAATGTTTCTGATTTTTGTTTTTAAGTGAAATACCAAGCATTTTGGCTTTTTGAAAATATATTAAATAGGACAAAAGCAAATACTGTTTACCCTAAAGATTTATTAATTTATTTACGGAATTCAAAGTATTTAATGGCCATTCGATTCTTATTGATATTAACGGTGATAAACGAAAATTAAAGTTGATCAGATTGTTTAAATACTTATCAAGCAAAGTGTTTATTAAATATGGTATGATATAATGAGAATATAAAGGGGAATATCATTTTATAATATATTAAGCAAAATTTATTAAAATATTTATATAGTATATTTGGTGTTTTGTAAAAAATTAAATTAACTTAAAAGAAAATTTTTACGAATCTACTTTTAAAATAAATAAATTCATTCAAATAAATAAAAGATTAAATAAATTCAGCTCATAGGATTCTATATTACGATAAGCGATATTTATTAGGGATGGTATAATATATTGACAATTAAAAGGGGAAAACATTTCAAATATATTAATATTAAGCAAAGATTATTCAAATAATTAAATATCATATTTGGTATTTTGGAAAAATTAAATTAACATAAATTAAATGAAAAAATGCTTACAAAACTACTTTAAAAATAAATAAATTCATTCAATTGAATAAAATAATAAATTCAGTTTACAGAATTCTATATTTGGAATTACAGCACTCACTAGAAAGTGTGCTAAATATGATTTTTTTAATATTTTATTTTTATTCAAAGACCTTACTCCTACTCCTCGTCTCTCTTCCCATTCGATTTACATATATTTCTACTTAAATATCTGCAGTCAGTGTATATATTGCATTTGTTGCAGCTGTGTATGTTTGCATGTGCCATATGGCTTTTGCAATCGGATTAAACTTAACCCCTATGATTATTAGAGATTACTTATATTAGAGTTTTTTGGGGGTCTTTGGAGCTCATTGCCACGTTTCCATTTGGCCCAGTGCCTTTTGGCCAGATTTAACCAGGCTTCGGGTTCAATGTGAAAGTGCTGAGAGGTGAGTGCATAAGATACTTGCATTTATAAAATACAAAATGCATATATATAAATATATTTTTTTTTAGAGTTTGGGTTGGCCAGCTTGTGCCTGGGATCTGGGTATGCGGACAATAAGAGATCTTTGTATATTTATTTTTTTTTGGCCACCTGAGGCGACTTTTTGGTTGGGTTGCATGTCATTTTCTGACCGGTATCTCAATAATTCATACGCAATTGTATTGAACAATAAATTAATCACACGAACGAACGAAAGCTGTACACACACACAACACACACACGAATAATAAACGTCATAAACAATGGCCAAATGCAGATGTGTGTATCTTATAGATACATTTGCAAATGAATAAATATTGAATTAGTGTTGCGGGCAAAATTAAAAGGCAATTTTCCAAAACAGATAAAAACTAAAGATCGAACGTGTTTTCCACAGTGCAAAAGTCAATTAATCATTAAAGAAAATACTGTGTTCATGTGCATGTCGATGTTGTTACCGTTGTTTTGTTGCCAACTTGTTTGTTTGTTTGTTTGTTTGTTGTTGTTTAGTTTCTTGTTGCATTTATTGCAGTTGCTTTTGTGGCACAGGAAACATCAAACGATGTCTAACAATCTGTGTGTATGTTGTGTGTAAAGTAAAAGTAACAAAAAAGAAGCCGCGCGACAATGCCAAAGTTGCACAATTAAATACATTTTCAAAATACCATTCGCAAATTCCAACAAGTTGCAACTTCAATTTTAAATTAAAGCCTGCCCTCGCTCCTTAGAGCACCACAATACTAGAAACTTGTTTAAATCGCATTTTAATTGCTCTTAGTTTTTTGATTATTTTAAAATGTATGTTGTATGATCTCTGTAGACTAACCAAATTGCCAAACAAGCCATGACTCAGTCAGTCAATCAGTCAGTTAGTCTGACTTGAAAAAAAAAGTTGTTTTCGTGTCCAGTTTTATTGCTCACACGCCTTTTGATGGACGACAGCGAGGACTTTACATAACCCGTCGACCTATAAAAATATATAAACCAATTTTTTTGTTAAAGGGAAAAAAACTTGATTTTAATGTACAAGTTGTTGTTGCATAATTTTGGTTTAAATTAAAATTTATAGAATAAAAAAAATTGTTTATATTATGGTGTGTGCCTTTCTCAGCGATTCTCAAAAGTTCAAGGTAGTGTTGCAATGAAATAAATTTATTTTGTAATCTTGTGTAATGCACCTTTTTTTTAATTATAAATAAATAGTAGTCTTGATGACAGCATATATTTTTAGTAAACTTTTGTGGTGTAAATTGACGGTATTTTTATTTTATATTTATTTTTTTTTTTTTAATTATTATTTCCATATTTATGTTAGCTATATTTATTTTTTCTTTATTTTTTTTCCTATAGTTGTTTTTTCTATATTTATTATTTCCATATTTGTTTTTTCTAAATTTATTTTTTCTATATTTGTTTTTTCTAAATTTATTTTTTCCATATTTCATTTTTCTATATTTATTTTTTTCTATTTTTATTTTTTTTATATTTGTTTTTTTATATTTTTATCATATATTTTCTATATTTATTTTTTCAATATATATTTTTTCTATATTTATTTCTTACATATTTTTTTCTATATTTATTTTTTCTATATTTATTTTTTCTATATTTATTTTTTCCATATTAATTTTTTTATATTTATTTTTTTATATTTATTTATTTATATTTATTTTTTTTATATTTATTTTTTCTATATTTTTTTTCTATATTTATTTTTTCTATATTTTTTTTCTATATTTATTTTTTCTATATTTATTGTATCTATATTTATTTTTTCTATATTGATTTTTTTTTATATTTATTTTTTCTATATTTATTGTATCTATATTTATTTTATTTATATTTATTTTTTCTATATTGATTTTTTCCATATTTATTTTTTCTATTTTTACTATTTCTATATAAAAAAATTTGTAAAATTTAAATGTTAGTTTAATATTTGATAAACCTTGCACAATTTTTTTAAAGTAACTATCACTTTACTATTGCGTATATGACGCCCATAACCAAAAGATGAAAACGAAAGTAAATTTTCCGTCCAACAAATCGAAGCATCTAATTGTCAGCATGATGTGATTTTAATTGAATCAACCAAAAGGAGCACAAAACGCAGCAACAGCAGCAATAACAGTAACAATCTAGTTGAAAACTTTAATAAAGCTGTAAACATATCAATTACAGACATTTCAATGCATTTGCCATGGCCCAATTATGCGACTAATATGGCACGATCGCTCTTTATATATATGTATATATATATATATCTATATAGTTATATATATTGCCAAGCTCTCTTTCTTCAACCCCTTTTATTATGGTTTTCCTTAAATACAGGAAAATTGTCGAAAGTTACCGATTGGTGGTATACTCTGTTTACAGTCGTTTGAAAAGAAATTTTTCAATTAAAAAAAAAAATTAGATATAAAAACTATCTAAACATTTAAAAAAAATTAGATATAAAAAATTAAATCAATAATATTAAAAAAAAAAAATTAGATATAAAAAAATAAATAATAAACATATAAAAAAAATGCTTTAGTTATAAAAACTACTTAAACATGTTTTTATATCTAATTTTTATTTTTTGGAGCGACTAAGGTTATTATTAAATATATCAAATCTGGGAATTCTATCTATAAAAATGTTAAATACATTTTTACGTATTATAAGAATAAAAGTGTTGAATAAATTTAGCCGAATTATTTAAATGAAAATGAAAAAAAATACACTTTATTCTACTTTGTTAAGTCTGATTAAATTTATTAAATATTGCCACAATAATTCTGCAGAAATTATATACCTAACACAAGCCCAATAAACCACAAGTTCCCTTTAGGAACAGAGTATCAAAAAATGCCACCGTCGCCAATGACAACTTGAAGATTTATCTATAGCGGCATTGACAGCTATACAGAGAAGCAGCGACGCCATCAAACTCTAAAAACTTGGAGTTGTCTTCAGTGCGGGAGGGGGTGACAGAGAGGCATCTTACGACTACTGTCTTCAATCTTATAGTCTCTCTCTATATTCTTCAATTTACTCTTTCACTCGCTTAAGTCACTTTTTCTTCGTCTCTCAACTTGTCGCCTGCCATTTTATCGAAACGAATCTGTGGCATTTCATTTGCTTCTGCGCAGAGTCGCAGCCCACACAACTCTCAGATGCAACGTCAAAGTCTTCAATGAGCAGCAATCCACAAGATACTTTATCTATGGAGCTGTGTGTATGTGTGTGTGTGTTTGTGCTTTTGTTGTATTGTTATTGCCTGTGGACTTTCGTTTGGTGTCGTCTCTTTTTTTTTTTCCTGAAAGTGAATCTCAAATATTTCTTGATTATGTGCCGCAGAGAAGCGAAGAATTCGCATATCGGATCGAATATCGCGATTCAATGCAATGTAACAAGGTCATGTGAGAGAGTTTGTCCCTCTCTGCTGTCTCTAACAATGTCTTCTGTTTATCCAATATTTATTTCCACCCAAGTACAGTGCTCATATCTCCAGCATCTTTTGGCGCTTGCTTTGGTTTTTTATATATATTGTTTTTACTTGATTTTTCAGTTTGTTTGTTTGTTTGCTTGCCAACGCATTTCACTTTCTATTGCATTTCGAATGCATTTTTGTTGTTTTAGTTGTTGTTGTTGTTGTTGTTGTTATCATGTGACGACGACAAGTGGGCCGAAATCGACAACTTTGAATTTTCTTCTTGACGCTTTTCACTTTCATTAGCGCACATTTTGGCATTTCCTTTTATTTCTGACCATGAAATAACATATTCCATTTCTATTTTAATTCCCATGGCGTTGCCACTTGACATGTTCTTCATTTTCATTATATCACTTGACATGAATTTATAATACTCGAGTTACGCTGAGAAGAGAGTCTTCTGTACGACTTTTTTGTTTATGCTTAGACAACCAAAAAGTTGTTGTTGCTTTTTTTTTTTTTGACTTTGATTTTGATATTTCTTTTCTTATTTACACAGCTGAAAGAATTGTCGAGTTGTGTGTTTGGCTTGGGGGTTTAAATTTCATTAAATAAAACAATAGATATAAGTTTCATTAATGTTGTGAAAGCTGACATCTCCCTTATACAATTCTAAACTGGTGTGAAAGAATAATAAATACAAATATATATACAATGTGTGAGATATATGAGATATGTAAATATGTACAATTACAGAAAACAATTAAATGCCTTTGTATTTTAAATGAAATTTTTGAAGTAATCAAATTTCCTTATATAAATGTATATTAAATAGATTTTATATAAATTAAATTATAAACTTATAAAAAATATTTTTAATTTTCAATCTGAATGGCATTATAGGCATAATAAAATTATTATTAAAAGAAAGAAAAATATATTGTACAGGCAGAAACTTAATATAGACATTTAGAGATGTAGAATATATGTAGATATATATTTTTAATATTTTTTATTCAGAACTCACTCGATTTTCTTTCTAACTTTCTTATCATATATATATATTTTCGACAATTCCATTATCAGAAAACAATTAAATGACTTTGTATTTAAAATAAAATTTTTGTAGTAATCAAATTTCTTTATATAAATGTATATTAAATGGATTTTATATAAATTAAATTATAAACTTATAAAATAGATTTTCAATCGTCAATCAATGGCATTATAGGCATAATAAAATTATTATTAAAAAACAAATATATCTAGGACATGCTCGGATACTTAATATAGACATTTATAGATGTAGAATGTAGAATATATATTTTTAATATTTTTTATCCAGAACTTACACGATTTTCTTCTAACTTTTTTATCATATAAATATATTTTTAAATATATTTTTATATATATTTTTATATATCATTTTTATATATATTTTTATATATATTTTTATATATATTTTGTATATATATTTTTAAATATATTTTTATATACATTTATATATATATTTTTTATATGCTATTTATTATATATATTTTCCACAATTCCATTTCCATTTTTATACATAAAAGAAAATGTACCCCTCACATATTTTTACTTTATTATGCATCAAATTAATCTAATTAAATAAAATGTATATTTCCAATAGAACATTATTTAACTTGAATTTGAAAAGTAATTTAATCATTTTTAAATAAAAACCTATTTATGTCCTGATTTAAATTGAAATATATATTTATATTTTCTTTCAAATAAATTTAAATTGATTTTTTTTTTGCAAATATTTTTAATTGTTTTCTTTTTTTTTTAGTGCTCAGTTACATTTATGAGCTTGTTAGGCACTTTCAGAAACTAATTAACTACACAGCTTTCAAACACTTTTAAAGACTTCACACTTGATTTTCCCACACAACACACACACTTCACATTCGACTTCTACGCCAACGTTTTTCTAATAAAAAAAAAGAAAGAAACAATAAAAATAAAAAAAATAAATGGCCCGCATGTGTCAAATCTTATATGGCAAATCTTTAAACTGCGACCTGCTGATAGAGAAAAAATAAGAGTCGAAAATATATATATGTATGAGAATTATTGCTGAAAGTTGCTTAAATTAAATTTGGCACATCTAACCTTCTGCCATATCGCCTGGCATAGGAACCCAATAATCGCCCCAAGTTGTTGACGTCTCCAATTGGCCAACAACAAGCAAACTTGTTGGCCAATTGCTTTTTGACCGCTGACGATCATCTCGGATCGCAGACTTTAACTTTAACTTGCAATTGTGCCCATTTCCGACTTCAACTTGACCACAGAGCGCACTCAAAAAAACAACCAACTACAGGTGAGAGTTAAGGTGAGAGGGAGAGGGGGTGGTATATAGTATAGTTGCCCCCCTCTACGCCCCATATACTCCTCTGTTTAATGTATTTGTTGTTGTTTTGGTGTTGCCAAAGTAAATCGATGTTCATTTGTTTTTTCGTGCAAATTTCGCCTGGGATTTCAGTTTTATTTGTGAGTTTTTGATTGCGAGGTATATTTAATATAAGTTGGGTTTTGTTTGTTATTTTAAATTGTATATTTTATTATAAATTATAATCAATTTTATATTTTCTAAATTTTTATTAATGCATTTTTGCCAAGCTTGATTTTTTTTATTTTAAATTTTTTTTTTAGTAAGAGCATTTAAGCTTCGACGCGGCACACATTTTTGATTGTCCGATTTTTTTTTTGTTGCGCTTTTACAAATTGGCCGTAAATGATATTTTCACAACTCGCATCGATCGGTGGCCCCCAAGGCGCCTCCGCAGCCCCTTCCACCCTCCACTCTTCCTTTTTGGGGCCTCGACAAGTGAGAGAGTTCGTTGGGGTTAATACGGCCAATAAATTGTTGTAGCGATTTGTTGCTGATTTCTGGCTGTTGATGCTTTATGGGCCATATTTTAAGCCATGTTTTTGGGTTTTGGTTTTTGTATTTTTTGGGGTCGGTTTTTTATTTTGGCAAACGCCTAACGGCGCAACTAACGAAAGAAATATTGAAATTTGCGAGCAAATTGTTTTCAATTTAATCGACTTGGTTTTGCATTTTTCATGCTTAGTCGCCAGTGGAGTGCAAATATAATTAATGATAATGAATTGTTATGGACAACGAGTTATAGAGTTCCCAGACGCCCACAACAAAAAAACGAACAAGGGTTGGAAAAACACACGAAAAACTATGGAAAAAACTAAGGAAAATATTTAACATAGGGCCGCAGACAGGCAAATGTCGTGCAATGTTGCTTTATTTTGTTTTTGTAATATTTTTTTGTGGGGAAGCTCTTGCAAATTATGTTGAATTTTATTTAGTTAAATTTTCATTTGTTTGTGGGAGTTGAAACTGGAGTTTGGAGCTTAGAGACAGAGACTTGATTTATTATCACTCTCTCGAGTGGCGAGCGAAAGGTTGCCAAACAAATGTTTGTGACGAAAGGCAGGTAAAAGTTTTTCTTTGCATTTTTAAGTTATGCAATTACCTTTTGGCCAAGTGCTAATAAAATCAGTTAAGCATATTCATTTGTTGTCATTTGTCAAAAAATAAATGCAAAATTTAATAGTCAAAACTCTTAACTTGTTTTTTCGCTCCAATCGATTTTTATTTTGATATTGCGTACATTTACACATAATTTGTTTTAACACGCATTTCGCTTTTTATCTTTTGCAGTTTATGTTTTGGCACAGAAAGTGAATTGAAAGGCAATTTCCGTACTACAAGTGTTTTACCCCCCTCTCTCCAGTTCCACGATCAACATTCGCTTGGAGTTTAATCAACAATTTATTTTCTTTGGTCACTTTTCACATTTGAAAACATTTTTGGTAAGTTTTGTAAACTTTTGTAACTTACTTTTAATAAGCTGCAGTTAGTTTTATAACACAATGAATTCGCTCATATATATGATCTTGAGTTTAAATAATGTTTTAATAATGATATAATAACGTTAGTTGAATATAATGCACAACTGACATTGAAATAGTTGAATAGATATCGCAGCCTTTGATAGATTGATTGTGTAGGTCAAGGAAAATGTTGTTAAATATGAGAAAATATAAATATAAATAAATAAAAAAAATATAAATATAAATAAATAAAAATATATATATTTATAAATAAATAAAAAAATATATGAAATTAAAATAAAAACCTCGAGCCGGCTAAACTCATCTCCTAACAAACTAAGGTCATAAAAAAAAATTATAACAATTAAAATAAAAATATAAATAAATAAAAAAATATATGTAAGATAATACATATAAAAATAAAAATTAATAAAAAAATATATTATATTAAAATAAAAATATAAATAAAAAAATATATATTATATTAAAATAATAATACAAAAATATATTATATTGAAAACAAAAGAAATAATACCCTTTTGCAAGGGTATAAAAATATATTATATTGAAATAAAAATAAAAAATATATAACAATAAAATAAAAATAATAAATATATAATAATAAAATAAAAATAATAAATATATAATAATAAAATAAAAATAAAAAACTATTTTATATTAAAATAAAAAATATATTTTATTAAAAAATTAATAAAATATATTTTTAATTTTTAATATAATAATTTTAAAATAAAAATTAAAAATATGAGTACTTTTCTGATTTTTTTAAAAAATTTAAATTAAAATATTTTATTTATTTTTTTTTTTTTCTTAGATCAAAATTAAGAGGTAATTTTATATTTTATGATAACAATCGGCTAATAATTATTATTTTATAATTGTTATTTTAAAAGTATCAGAAAAAAATTAATAATAATTAAAAAATATATTATATTAAAATTATAATAAAAAATATATTATATTAAAATAGTAATAAAAAAATATATTTTATTGAAATAAAAATTAAAAATATGAGTACTTTTCTGATTTTTTAAAAAAATTTAAATTAAAATATTTTATTTTTTTTTTTTTTTTCTTAGATCAAAATTAAGAGGTAATTTTCTATTTTTTGATAACAATCTGCTAAGAATTATTATTTTATAATTTTATTTTAAAACTCACTGAAAAACCTAAAAACCTAAAGAAAGGCTTAGAGTTCTCATATAAGTAGTTTGATTGAAGCTTCAAAGAGAGAGTTGAGTATTAACATCATTCTCTATCATTTCTTGACTCATTACATTGTAATACATTAGAAAACCAACTAATCTTATAAATCTTATAACTTATTTTACTTTTTTCGAAACTCTCTAATGAGCTTAGCATGTTATTTCTAGGTAAAAGATTAGTGTCTAGTATAACTAGACATGATCTATTGTGAGTAGGTTACAAACTTATCATTTCAACTCTCTCTCCTGCTGCTGTCATATTTTTTACACTCTAAGACATAACAATTGTTTTCAGTTCACACTCGCCCACTTTTTTTTTTTTTTTTAAAAGAAAAACTTAAATATATAGATATTTCTCTTTGCAAGTGTTGCATTCCAGCAGCAAATAGCCTAATCAGCTCTGTCGTTTTTTCTGTTTCATAATTTATGTTGGCCTGCATAGAAACCGCTAATTTGGTAGCTTGTTTTATTTTATTTTGGCTAGAAGGCGGGAGTTATTTACAGCCGTGCCACCTGTCGCCAAGTCTTCATAACAAACAACTTCCCTTTGACAAGAAACAGGCGACTAGGCGTTACCAATCTGTAGATGCCAATTGGGACTACTAGCTGGTTTAATATTAATACTCTGTTGTCAATTAGAGTATTGGTGTATATTGGGTTTATGTGAAGTTTTTTTTACGGTAGTGCATTGCTTGATTTATATATATTTAAATTGTGATTACCGAAAGTATAAACATGCTTATTCTTAATTCAATTTTTACCCTGGAATTTAACAAGACTTTTAAGGTCTTCTGTTCTTTATTGCTAGATTTATTTAATTTTGTATAGGGTATATTGATAATCTGATTTTATCTCTTTTAATACCACTAGGTAACACAGCAATTATATAAGTCACAGAACTTACTTTTTCTGATGCAACCAAGGTCCTTTATGAGACAAAAAAAATTAAAAATTCTCCGCGACCTTTTTTTACTTACATTTTTTAAAATGTGAAAATCTAGCTGGATTGTTTATATAAATAAATATATTTTTTTCTTTTTCTTTTAATTTTTTTTATATAAATTAATATATTTTTTTGTTTTTATTTTTATTTATTTTTTTCTATAAATTAATATATTTTTTTTTATTTTATTTCCTTGCAAGAGGGTATTATTTTTATTTATTTTTTATTTTTAAAATAGGCAACATCTATATTTTGTTATACAAATTTATGAGTATTAATTTAATTTTTATTTTGTTTTATAATTTTATTATACATATTTATTTCTTATCGTTATATATACTTTTTTTTTATTATAATGGGCAATATCTATATTTCGCCCTACAGCTTAATGACTTATTTTATATTTTATATATTTTATTTCAATATTTTCTTAAAAATATTTTAATTATTTTTGTATTTATTTATTTTTGTATTTATTTATTTTTGTATTTATTTATTTTTGTATTTATTTATTTTTGTATTTATTTATTTTTGTATTTATTTATTTTTGTATTTATTTATTTTTGTATTTATTTATTTTTGTATTTATTTATTTTTGTATTTATTTATTTTTGTATTTATTTATTTTTGTATTTATTTATTTTTGTATTCATTTATTTTTGTATTTATTTATTTTTGTATTTATTTATTTATTTATTTATTTATTTATTTATTTTTTTTATATTATAATTAGCAAAATTAATATTTCGGCCTACAGCTTTTTGCCCAAAGTTTGCCAAATTTTATATGTGGACTTCCTGTAGCTTCTTAAAATTGATTTTAGGAAATTTTTTTTTGACAAGTAGGAAAACCACAACGCCTGAAAATAGAATATATTGTAGTCGGGATTTTTAAACTGTCACATTCTTTCATGTTTTCTATATATTTTTATCTTTAAATAGACACCATGCATTGTGGCCCCAAAAACGGAGCGCAGAACAAATGGAAACTTGTTCGAACCACAAAACACGACACATTTATCATATATGTGGAATGGGCCTGTCGTGGGGGACTCCAAAATGTTTATAAGTTGTAGACAAATTTGCTTGTCCAGCTAAGAGAAAAAAACTTTGGCAATAAGTGAACACTTTAATAGGAGTTGGGGGTTTGGAGGAGTTGGGAGCAGGTGCTTGGTTTTTTTTTAAATTTTATTTTGTGGGGCGGCAACGGTGTTTGCATGTTCAACATTTGTCCACACGGCTGAGATAACTTTCGTTTTTTGTGGACCAATGTCTGGCCAATTCTCTAATTGCTCTGCAGCTCCTAACAGCACCTGAAATGCCTCCTTTGTCTTTGTCAACCGTTTGTTTCTCCTGCCTGCCTGTACCACCCCACCCTGCTTTACTTTGGCCTTTTCATTTTTTTGGCGTTTTCTCGCTCTGTTCGTGTCCATGCGCCATGTCTTGCCATATAACTTGGCTACCTTTCCACCTTCCCACCTTTTTCCAGCTTTTTATTGCATATATTGCATATAGTGTATATGGCAGGCAGAGATTACGGCTAAGGAATTTGCAATGTTTTTATTTTTGTGTGACATTTGGCATAGGATTTTTGTTTTTTTTCATATACCCTAAACTAAGAGTTATATTTTGTAAAATATATAAAATTTATATTTAAAGGCAAATTAATTATTTGGAAAAATATGATTGATTTTTAATATTATTATTTGTTTATATTTTGGTGTTATGTGTCACAAACTCCCTGTTTAAGGTTTACACTTTAACGAAGAATAGAAGCACAATTTTAAATAAATAATAAACATTTATTTGAAATGAAGCACAATGGTCTTAATAATTCAATTGCCAAAATATATACAATTACTACATTAAAGACGCCAACAAATTTATACAACAATTTTTCCTTAGTTTTTCCATAATGTGTGGTAAATTTTCAATACATTATTTATTTATTTATTTACATGATTAATTATTATACAAACAAATAATATAATAGTTAAAAAAATAGAAGGAAGTGCTAGCATCTAGGGCCATCGACTCAAATTTTTAATTAATTTTTTTCGGTACTTGTCAACTAAATTTGAATACTCCAAAATGACGGTCAATCTAGGTGTGAAATCCATGATCTAAAATCATGTCGGATATAAATAGGTTTATAAAAAAATGTTAATACAAATTTAACGTAACCATTTTACTTTATACTACAATAAACTTATATAAAGTTCATATCATTCTTAATAATATGTAAACATTTTTAATAAATCTGTTAATAAAATAAGTATGACAAACATTATTTGTATCAGAAAAACAGGGATAATTTAACTACTTTTTAAATTATTATTATTATTCCTAGTGTAGTAAATGCTTTTTCTAAAATCCCAACTCTCATCAACTTTGTTCAAAATTTGTCTTTTTTATTGATTTTATTTAATAACTTTACTATGCTTGTATTAAATTTTAAAGGAAATGCAGAAATGGATAAATATACCCTGTATTTACCTGAATGCTTGCATGCTATTTCAAACTAAAATAAAATTTGTTATTAAAAATAAATGCAAAAAAAGCAAAAAAAGCAAAAAAAAATAGAAAATTTTATATTTTTTATTAGCCCATTTACTCTTTATTTCCTTTTTTCATAGCGTACAATCCTATACTCTAACAGCAGCCTAGTGCTTATTTTTTTTAGTGTTAAAGCGAGCATAGACAACAAATTAACAATTCATTGTCTTTGGGTGGTAATACCCCTCTTCGCCACCCTAAGCCGCCGCTCTATGCTCCCCAGCTTTGACTGCTCTGGTTATCTAGGTGGACCACAAGAGTTGTTGTCATTGTTGTTTTGTGGTTGCTTTGTGGCTGAGGTTGACATGCCGCTTGAACCCGCCAAATGCATGCCCCTCTGGGTTACCCTTCAGCCCAGTTTTAAGCTCTTTTATTTTAGACTGCAAATAGGTTTTACTTTTGTTGCCGATTGGCCTGCATTGCTGTTGTTGTTGTTGTTTTTTACAAGTCAATATGGTTATTGTTATTGTCATTGGCGCATTGCCTGCAATTTGGCCATTTGGCAAACGTTGCCAACTTTACAAGCATTGCTGCAACTTGAAAACGGCGACAACTTCACGTGTGCCCAACTGTGGCAACATGTTGCCCAGGCAGTTAACAATTCATTAGGTGTTGCATTGCTTGTTGTTGTTACTGTTGCTGCTGTTGTTGCATGCTGCCTGTTGCCTGCTGCCTGCTGCAACCGGCTAATAATTTATGGCATGTTGCCTTACGGCCAACTTGATTCGGTTGATCAACTAACTTGGCTGCTTGAAAATATACACACCAAATGCGTCTCTAACAATTCTTGGAAGAATTTACTTGCGGCTGCTGTAACACACAGTTGGTCTTATAATATAATTTATGCAATATTTTTTATTCAAACGGTCTATGGAATGTGGTCTACAGACTGTAGCGTTGTCATAAATTGTCATTATATGTAGTATTTATATAGTTATTATTGTTGGCCAAATGTTGAACTTTAGACGATTAAATAGGCTGCTTAGTCATGAGCTTTTTTAAGCTGAAAGTGGGTTTTCATATTTGTGAAAAAAACTGTAGAGAATGCTTTAAAGGAGGCTCTTAAAATTATATAAATATCTATGAAATATATCATTTATTTTTTATGAAAAACTTTATTAAAATATGCCGAAAATTATTATTATTTTTTTATATTATTTGAAGTATTCTTGATATCATATTCTATACATAGTATAGTAGTATATTTGTTTTATATATTTGTGAAGAAAATATATTTATATATTTGTTAAAAATAAACTGCAGAGAATACATTGAAGGAGGCTTTAAAAATTTTATAAATATCTACAAAATATAAAGTTTATTTTTTGTGAAAAACTTTATTAAAACATTCAGAATATTATTATTTTTTTTATATTATTTAACGTATATTTGATATCATATTCTATACATAGTATAGTGGTCTATTTGTTTTATATATTTGTAAAGAAAATATATTTATATATTCGTAAAAAAATCTGTAGAGAATGCTTAAAAGGAGGCTTTAAAAATTATATAAATATCTACCAAATACATTTTTTATTTTTTCTGAAAAACTTTATTAATACTTTCCGAACATTATTATTTTCTTTATATATTATTTAAAGTATTCTTGATATCATATTTTATACATATTATAGTAGTCTATTTTCTTAATTATTTATTTATTTTTGTTTAGTAGTCTATTTGTCTAGGTTTTTATTTTTTTTATTTATTTAGTTTAGTCATCAGTTTTTGTTAGTTAATGACAACAGCAGGCCTGATGACTACATTCTGTACAAAGTTTGCAAATCTGATAAGTGTTATAGTACTATAAAAAATAGGTATATCTATATATAC
The DNA here is from genome assembly GCA_035043045.1 of Hirtodrosophila alboralis. Taxonomy (NCBI): domain Eukaryota; kingdom Metazoa; phylum Arthropoda; class Insecta; order Diptera; family Drosophilidae; genus Hirtodrosophila; species Hirtodrosophila alboralis. The sequence continues at coordinate 638,187 of JAWNNH010000467.1, read as the reverse complement.
TATATATAATTGATTAGGTTTTGAGTATTATTTTCAAGTTGATTGAATTCGTTGGCGAATTGCATTAGTGTGCTTATCTTATCCTAAACACGAGCAACTGTCCTATCATAATCTAGTAAATTGGCCACACAATATAGCTTTCAATTATATAGGTAACATCCGCTGGAAATAGTTAAAAAAAAAAAAATAAAAATAAAATAAAATAAAATAGATGTCATAATAACAGAAAAAATGAAGATCAAAGCTCTTAAAAAAAAAAAAGAAAAACGAAAGTTTGTTTTCATTTTCATTCAATTAGCTAATTCCACAGTTCTATTGTGAGCTCGTTTTTGTTTAAATATAAACAAACTTTGGAATGTCTTTATTTATTTTTTTTTTTGGCAGATTTATGAGCTTAACATTGTATTTGTTGTATATTTAATACAAATGCCTGGCAAACTCTGCTGTAATTTAAAAGTTTTGCTTTTGTGCTTTTATGGAACTTGACTTTGTTTGTTGTCGTTTTTGAGGTTGACTATATTTTTTTGTCTACCCAAATATTTGCTGTCATCTTTTATGTGTTTTTTCTTTCCCGCTTTTTCTTTATATTAATTACGACCGTGTGTGTTTTGGTCTATGAACAGTTTTATGTGCTATGTGTGTGGAACATGTTTGGCATAAACTTGGGCCCAAAAAATAATAATAATAAAGAAAGAAAAAAAAATAACTTTTCCTGGAATTAAGCCATTTATTACCGCATGTTTGCCATACAGTTTTTGGGCTTTAAGTTTTCTTATGTAATGTGCCACACGGACAGGTGTCGCGTCTCTTCTTCCTCTCTGTAGGAAATGTGAATGGGATTTTTTTTATATTTTTTTATTTTGACTTATGGGCGAAAGGTTAAAACACTTTTGTGTCTGGCTGTTAATTTGCTTACTGTGCCTGCCTACAGCTTAAAATTTGCATAAGAGATTTGTGTTGAGCGTTTTTCTTGTCAGCCCATCGATAAATGAAGATTATAATCAATATTAATTAAGTCGTTTAAAATTTGATTGATTTTCAAGACACTTATAGTTGTGATTGTGGGATTTTATAAGTAATAAATTAAGTTTTATTTTTAAAAGGTAAAAAACAATTCGCAAAGAAGTCGGTTTAATTTTGACAATTTTATAAGATTTTATAAGTAATAAATTACATTTTTTTTTTAATGGTTAAATAATCCGCAAAGAAATTGGTTTAATTTTGACAATTACTATGCAAAAGTTTTGGAATCTGAGAGTTGGATATTCTATGTATTTGGGTAATTTCTTGATTTTTGTTTTTTTTTTTTAATTTTTGGCATAAGAATTAAACTATTTCTTGAATAGTTTTGATAAAGGGTTTTATACTTATTTTATTTAGAGACAAATAAAATACAAAGATTATACAATTTTATTTAAAACTTGTCGTATAAAATGTGCAGAATAGGCAGCAAAGAAATCACAAAAAAATTAAACTTTTTATGGAATATTTATTTAAAATATTGTTTTATTTTAGAGTAAAATTAAAAATTAAAATTTTTTGAAAATAATTGATAAAATCAACATAGCGCTGAAATATAAAACAATATATAATACTATATTTCGCCTTAAATCTGATATGTGAAATGGAAATTTAATTAAAGAAAATCAATTTTTTATTTTATTATTATTTTAGTTAAATTTATTAATATGTAATACTATATTTTGAATTAAAAAATATCTGATATGTTCAATGGAAATTTAAGAAAATAATTTTTTTATTAATTATTTTTTTTTATTTAAATATATTCATTTTTCATTCTTTGCATCGTTGTAACTAAAATATGCATATTATTTTAAATAGATTTTTTTAAATATTGTATATTAAAAATTCAGCTTTGCTAATGATACCAAGTTCTATAGTATATGCTAGAGTGGGCACCTCTCGGCTATATATAATATATAGTATAAATATTTATATATTTTCTTATGCCATTTCGGTTTTACTAAACTATAAATCTTTTAATTTATTCTCACTATCGAATTTTTTTTTTTTTTTTTGTGTGCAGATTTCAATTTGTAGTTCCTTATTTTAATCAGAATACTAAACTCTGATAGGCTTACTGGCATATTTATTATGCTTTTAGGCAATAGGCAGCTTATGGCATGAGACATACATATGTAAATTTAAATATATATATAAAACCTTTTAGTCATAAAAAATATATTGCTTAGTGAGTCATAAGCTGAATGAATAGAGAATAGCAAAAAGCGAATAGTTTTTCAAAACGGATGTACCCCCTCTACACCCAAGCAAATAACTCGATTTGCATGCAAGATAAACAAGTGTAGAGGGGGGACCGCAGAGAGAGAGCACTTTGGTAATTCTTCAACATTTTTTAGTGTTTTATCGTGCCTCTAAACCTAGTCAAGAAGTGCGCTGCTCCTTCAAAAAAAAACCATAAATACTTTATTATATATTATATATTATATAAAAATTTATATTTTTTTGTTTTAGCCAATTCATTTTGGCCAGACAACTAACTTCTATGTGTAGGTTGGTAAGTTTCGCTTTCGCTTGACCGAAATTACACAAAATCAAAAAGTGCATGGGTCTTTGAGGGGCCCCTTTAAAATGGCCCCAAGCTCAGCTTTTTTTTTTTGTTTTTTAACTCGAGGTAAAACTCCTGCTTTTTTGTTGTTGCTTTTGGCTTTGTTTTTTTTTTCTTGGTTTTTACAATTATAATGGCTGCAAAGAAGAAAAAACTTTATTTACTACTTTTAGCGTCGATTTGTGTGTCGTGGCACGCCTCTTGCCACCTCCCGCTCATTGCATCCTGCAGCTCCCAGACAACTGCCGACAATTTTGGGACCTACCCCTCGCACTTCCCCACTTTGTGTGAGGAACATATTGCGTTTATTTTTAACAGTTTGCATAGTAGTTGGTAGTAGTACTTTTTTTTTTAAATTTTTTTTTTTTTTACAGATAGGGTATATAAGGCTGGCACTTGTAGCTGGAGTCCTGATTTCTTTAAATATTTCAATTGTTTTAACACTGTAATGTTTACAGTATATAAAATTTTTTTTTATTATTTTCTTTATTAATTATCAATAAAATAAATTTAGCAGAGCTTTTAAAATTTATCCAAATTAAAAATTAAAAATATATTTTATATTGAAATATTAAAATAAAGTAGGCAAATAATACTTATTATCAATTTTTATTTTCGGGTCCAAAAACAATAAACAGTTATTGCAAATTTTAATAAAAAAAACAACATAAATATTTCTAAACTCAAAATTTTTATACATAATATAGAATGACATAAAATATGACATAAATAATGACATAAAAATGAATATTGATTTATCTGAAATTAAATTAAATCCAGTTTAAAAATTTGGTAAGAGCTTTTGGTACTTTCATTAGCTTATTTTTTTTTTATTGTAATAAAAAAATAATAATAATGTTTATAGGCACAATTTGATATTATAGTTTATAAATTATTAGAATTGCCTTGCTGCAGATAATTATAAAAAGTTTATAGTAAATTAAATAACAAATTTAATAAGACATCAAGATAAACCTTTATGTGATTTTTTTTTACCAGCTGCAACTACTCTACAGGGTATATTTTAGTTAACTCAACTGAATGTTTCTGTTTTTTTTTTTGTTTTGCTGCTGTTTCATATCTTTTAAGTGGCTAAATAAACGCTAACAGCCAATTTTGGTAAGCCGCAGTTAACCGTCTAACTCGATTTGCATACAAATATGGCCCACAAGTGTTTTTCGCGACTAATTTTGTATGAAAATTGTTGATTGCTCGCGATTAGAATCGTGTTCATTGTTTTTTATTTTTATGAGAAAGACTTCCCCCTATCAAATCCAAAACGCCCCCCTCTTTTGGTCAGTTGGCCCATTCACAATAAACAACTACTTTGAATTGTGTTGGTTTTTTATTAAAAAAATTAAGTAATACTCGTGATTATTATAATTTCTTGGTTTCTTTGCCTTATATGCAGCCAGTCAAGTCAAGTTGGCCTTCCAACTATAATTATGTAGTTGTCAGTTACAGTTTGGTTTTTAATTGCTATTTACGGTTGTTGTGGGTGTTATTTGTATATTTGATATGATATAAAGATATTGGGAGTTGACTATGAAGCCGACAAAGTTCTATTGTCAACTGATTGAAAGATATCAGAATGCTAATTTGTGCAGCAATTGGAATCGTGTTGAAATACTATATAAACCAAACAATTGAAGCTGTCAAGTAGGTGTAAATTGGGTTAGAAAAGCGCAAGAAATAGGCTTGAATAAGTCTATAAAATTATTGGGATAAAAAAACACTCAAGACTAGAAAATATTCCAAAATATAGAATTTTTAAGATTCAAAGAAAATATAATAGATGCTGCAAGCCTTTAGATTATGATTATATTTCGAAATTTTTGATTAGGAATTTTGTAAAAATTATGTTTTATTATATAATGTGAAATTATGCAAAATATTTGGGGTCTACTGCTAAAAAGGAAAAATTTTAATATGCACATATTTGATATAATAAATAAAATATATTATAAAATATATAATAAAATATATAATAAAATATATAATAAAATATATAATAAAATATATAATAAAATATATAAAAAAAAAATATATAAAAAAAATATATATAAAAAAAATATATAAAAAAAAATATATAAAAAAAAATATATAAAAAAAATATATAAAAAAAAATATATAAAAAAAAATATATAAAAAAAAATATTTAAAAAAATATATAAAAAAAATATATAAAAAAAATATATATAATAAAATATATAATAAAATATATAATATTTTTAAATATATAATAATCTAAAATATATAATAATCTAAAATATATAATAAACTAAAATATATAATAATTTATAATATTTGCAGAATGATTTCCGCTTTTATATACAGTTAAAATTCAATCTTTAATAATATTCAATGTTTTAAAAATATATAATAATTTAAAAAATATAATAAATCAAAATATAAATTAATCTAAAATATATAATAATCTTAAATTTATAATAATCTAAAATATTTACAAAATGATTTCCGCTTTTATATACAATTTGAATTAAATGTTTAATAATTCATACATTCAACAAAAATCCATAAAAAAATGTTTTTTTCTTTAATACACCGAAAACGTTGTGAATTAATTGAATAATTTTTAATTTAATTGCTTCATTAAATCTATATAAATATCTGTAAAATATTAAAATTAAAATTGCACAGATAATTCAATTAATGAGCATATTAAATAATTAACAATATCAATATCATTATAATCCGTATTAAGCTAAGCATAATTAAAACCTTTTGCAACTATAATTACAACAAATCGATTTTTTATGCTTTTTAATTACAGTGAATATTTTTTATTTTTAGCAAAATAACGAAAAAGTATTTTGCATAAAACGGAAAAACGCCAGGAAACCAGGAACTGTAATTGTGAACCCAAAATAAAAAAGGGTACAAAATTTGCACAGCGGAACGGTGGCAAGAAACGATAAACGATAACGATAGCAATACAAAAAAAATAGAAAAAAAAATGGCAGACATGCAAATTTAAACGAAACACGAAGAAAACAAGATACGAATAGCAACTAAAAGGAAATTTTAAGCAAATTAATTAAATTAACATACACATGGAAAACGGAACCAAAAACAATTAGCGGCCACACTATGGAAGCTGCCACAAAAACACGACACGTAAATGAAACAGAAAATGAAAGAGTTGAAGATAGAGAAATTGAAGTAAAGGAACATATAGAAGATGCAACTGCAATTGAAATTGTGACGTCATTTAGCAACCAAGAGACTGATAAAGTGGCCATGATAAAGTGCGGAAACGGGAACGGGAATGGGAATGGGAATGATACTACAACGAAAACAACAACAACTACAACAAATACATTGCGATTGGAAGATGTGGTGGCATTTGTTATGCCTGCCACACGCGGCAACAAGCAACAACAACAACAACAAATGCAACCTAAAGTCACTAAATCAGCAAGCAACAGTCGCAGCAGCTCGCTGAGAAAACAAAGACGTGCCAACAATAATCTCGATTTGGATGTTGGTGTTGGCGTTGGCGGTGGATCTGGTGGTGTTGCCCAAAAGCAAAAGGATATGAAAATATCACAATCGATGACCTCATTGCCGGCGGATGAGCTGCAGCAGGAGCGACGTGATGTCATTCAGGCCAAATTGCATCTGGATAGGCCCTATAATAGCCTCAAGGTAAGTTTGGAAACAGGTGGTGCAGCTGTTGCTGCATAAATTTGCAATTGAATTGTTGCACATATATGTATAATGTGTAGTAATGCCCTTGCAGCGGATATTATAATTTTGTCACGATATGTGAAGGAGGCAACTATAAGATTCAAAAAGTATATAAAGTCTTGAACTGCATTGATTAGTTGAGTGGATATCTGTCTGTTTATCATGAGAAAACTAGACCAATTTGTGGGTTTTTGATTGAATTTTGAAACTGGCCAAATCGGTTTATTATATAGCTTTTAAAGAAACAATCAAACAATTAAAAAAGTATGTAGGTTTTTTTGGTTTTTTAAAATATCCAAACAAAGTTAGTTTCTAAATTTTACTATGTTCTGTTCAAGTAAATCAATTTTTTTTTAATTTTAATTCAACGATAAATTAATCCTTATGTTCTAATATAAAGGTAGAAATCATATAGAGTCTATTATAGTCTATATTATAGACCATACAAATTTAGAAATATTATAAAATTTATGAGTATTATTTCATTAATGACATTAAATTATCACAACCAAACTCACTTGCTCCTATTTCCATTATAAATTCTAGAAATTTTTAAATTTTTATCAAGATATTATATCTATATCATAAAGCAACTATAGGAACAATTGATCGAAAATTGTGTTCTTTTATAAAAAACCTTTTTTTTTATTTGAAATTTTGATTTATTAAACCATTTTCAACCGTTTACATTGCTGTTATGGTCCACATAAGTTGACTAAATTTATTTTTGATCGGTTGACTATATTTAATATAACTGTCATACGAAAAATAGGAGGAAACATTAATAAATTAATTCAAAATTATTAATTCTGACTTTTAATATACCTTATACAGTTTCTTTAAATTTTTATCAATATCAAACTAATATTTTCTAGTAATATAGAAAAGATGGGTTGATTTTTAATTTTTTTTTAAATAAAACTAGTCAGCAAGGGTATTTATCTTCCTCCAGCTGAACTTAACTATTATATATTTCTGTCTCTTTTCCCTAACTCTATGTCTCTCTATCTCTCTCTTTGCGTTCCACACGCCAACAAGTTGTTCTTGTTCTGAACTGAAATATTTGCTCTATTCATGGTCATGTCTCCAAAGTGACGGGTTTCTTAAATGACAAGCTGCCGTTAGAATATGAATTCATGTTTTTAGCTCTAGTTGGGCCTCCTCGCACAGCGGAAATTGCTTTAATAAATTATTAATAAATTTCATTATTAGCATGCAATTAAATGTGAAATATAACGGTTAGTAAATTTGCAACAATTATGCACATATTTGACATGCTAACAAGTTCTATTTTTTAGAGTGGGTGTTAAATAGCTAAACGTGAGCTTTGTTAGATAAAATGAGTTAATGTTTACGTGCAATTTATTAAATAATTATAAAGTAAAAAATTGTTTAGATTTTTAGTCAAATTTTGGGAGTTAAGGTTTTAATAAAATATTTAAAAAGATAATATTACAATAAAGTGTAGAAAAATAATGATTTAATTGCTGGCATTACTTAATTAATTACTGTTGAACAGAAAAATGAATTTAAATATAATATTTGATTAAAATTTATATTCTCAATTTAAAACAAATTAAATATTATTAAAACAATATTAAGGCCAAGGCTTACAAAAGCGAAAAATTTGTAACTCTCTCAGTTCAAATTTGAAACGGCAATCAATTTCATTTCCGCCAGTTTGAAACAAAATCGTTAATCGGAACCTGCCTGCATTGATTTCACATGTTACCAGATATTCCCGCTGGCTCTCAAATATTTTTATTTCTGGTTTTTATTTTCCCATATGTTGACGAAATTTAGTTTTCATATGTAAATTTTGCAGACTGTGCGCTAATTATTTCCCAGGCTATTCGAGTTTTATTTTTAGGGGCTGTACTTGCAACTGTGGCAGCTGTTTTTAATCAATTAAATTTAATTAATTACACATAGCGCCAGTATACAATCATCGACTTTAAAAACTACTTCAAAACTTTAATTTTACGTTGACAAATTTGATTGCAATGTCGTTTGTAATGTGCTTTAAAAATACCCTGTTGTTTTTAAATATTAGTAAAAAGGGTGTCATATGCTGATATTACATTTTTGAGTCTATAAATATATATATTTATATATTATTTTATCAGTATTAATTCTACATTTTTTGACTATAGAATCGAGGGCTATGAAATTTGCTATTAATTTTCTCGTATGCCAAAAACAGTTTAAATTAGTTTAAAATTTGAATTTTCTTCACATCATTCAAAAAAATCAATAAAAAAGAATTACAAGCAAAATTTTTAAGACATAGCCTTGATTTTTATACCCTGTAGGTACTTGAAATGTATAAAAGGGGCTGATAATATAATGAAAATGTGTGTTATAAGTAAAAAAAAAAATAGTTGTCCTTATATGGCTTACATTACAAGTATTATAGGAGTTTTGAGAATATTCCTAGATATTCTTTATGTTCTTGTTGATCTCTGAGACTATTAGAGTTAGAGTTATTAAATTTTGGTATCTAAATTCTTGTATATTTTACCAATATTAACATTTAATTAAATTTAAACTTCCTTTAAAAACTTTTAAGAAAATCGTTAAAATTGAATTGCAAAAACTATTTTCCAGTTTGTTTTATAAATCTGTTTAAATTGATTTTTTAACTATTAAATGGTTTGATTTAAATTTTCCAAATTACAGGAAATTAGCAAGTCGAGCTTCTGTAATTATTTTATTTGCTTTTATTTGGCATTGTCTGAGCATTACGTGGTTTTGTGTAAATAAGGAATTTCCTTAATGATTTGATGACTGATTGTTGACTTGTTGCGCTCGTATTGAGAAGTTTTTGCACAAATAAAATAAAAATTCATTAATTAATTGCGCGCGCTTAGCAATTTGGAGCGTTGTCAACCGGTTTGGGTGTGTGTGAAGGCGGCTGGGGGGGGAAATTTGTTGTTGATGTTTTATTTTTCTTTCATTATATTGTGCGAGCTGCCAAAGATGGTTAAGCATATTATCGCAACCATATTGGGCAGCAGCTTAAATTACTTATTCATTAACAACTTTTAATAATTGCGCGCTCTCTCTCTCTCTTCCACAGAAAAACTCGCAGAGCGGCGGCAGCAACAAGTGCTCCAACAACAACAACAACAACAACAACAACAAAATGCATCGCTATTCGTGGGGCAGCGGCCACAGTCACAGCAGCTCTACCAGTTTGCACAGCAGCGCCACACTTGGTTTGGGCTCGTCGGGCAAAGACGACCTCTGGGCGGCCATACAGACAAACTATAATTATATTATGGACACAAACCTGTTGGATACGTGCAAGGAGGCGCGTTTTGAAATTGAAGAAGCGCAGCCAACTTCACGTGAATCTAAATTTATGGGCAGTCAGTTGCATGTGAGTATCGCCAAAGCGCCAGCTAGCGTGTGGTAGAGGCAAACAAGTGTGCTAAAATAAAATTCGTTGCATGCACTTTTGGCTGCTAAAAGTACTAAAAATTGTGCTAATTGTTGCATACTTGTGAGCTGTAATCATATATTTGTGCATATTTTAGAACTATTTAATTTTATTTGATTGTAACATTTTCTTATTTTTTTAGATTTTGGATGAAACGCAACGTCAGGAAGGACTTTGTGAAGATCCCAAAGAATTGCGTCGTTGGCTACGCGATATGGAAAATAAATTGGAAACTTCACCAACAATTTCGGAATTAACTTTATATACAAATACAGAATTGCAGCGCCATCTAGCAGTACACTCGGTAAGTTTGATAAATTTTGTATCAAAAGCTGTTGCATAATTTAGGGCGTTAATGTTGCAGCAACATGCGTGTAGTGCAGCAGCATGTTGCTTAGGGCTTAGACATGTTTTGTTGAATTTTTAAAATTAACTTATTATTGTTAATTTTTTGGGAAAATGTAAATTTAAAAATATTAAAATTTCTCTGTAATTTTCTCTTTCAATTGGTAACACTTAAATTGCTAGAGATATTTTTATGTGAGCGAAAAATCCAGAAGTATTTTAAACTGCATAAAAAATTAAAAAAATATACCTACATATTTAATTGTAGTCACTTCCTGTATTAGGCATTAAAAATGAAACTTTCAATATCTAAAAAAAAAACCACAATAAAGCTACAATCGCAGACTTAACGATATAAATATATATTAACAAGCCATAAAACCAAAGCAAACCTGACCAAAAAAAAAAAAAATAACCAAGATATTAATCTTGGGTAAAAGTGTAACGAAGAAGTAAACATAAAAAAAATTATACGCATTTCATAGTTTCTATTCATTTGCCATGACTTTGACTTTTTATTATTAAAGTTTTTTTTTTTTTTTTTATATAAATATCTACATTTTCCGTCCGTAGAGTGCGTGCCAAAGAAAACTGCAATCGCGCCCAATTTGAAAGAAAAGCCTAAAGTATCTTGAGATTGTGTAACATATAACAAGTTAGAGAGAGGGGAGGGGACAGAGCTACCTCCTAAAAAAAAATACAAAGTTCCCTTGTTTTCAGTTTTATAAAAAAATTTATTGTACTGAAAGTGAAAATTGCTTTTGTAAGCTAAATCAAAAAAAAAAAAAAGGGGAGCAATTGTTGCAAGCTGGCAGCAGCAATTGTTGCTTTTGTTGTTGTTGTCTACATAAACTGATAACCTCAACCTCAAAGCTCAGCCTGCAGAAATGGACGACACTGTAATTGCTTGCACCAAACACCTTAAAGTCTGCAAATGTTGCCTAAACTTAGTTTTGGAGGGGGGATTATTATCTATCTGAACAATATGTTAGCTATATATATACATGTATGTATCGCTTCATTGCGTGGCTTTGGGCTCTCTTTTGGGGCATTATGTAATATGGCTTTTTGCCTGTGAAAAACTGTGTGTGAGTTATTAGGAGAGAAAACTAAAAATTCACATTCAGAGGTGTTTTTTTTAGCCCCTTTGGGGCTTGGCTTAAATCATTTGTTGGATTTGGCTGATTGAACATGACCATGACAGTTACAGACAGGCTAGAGTTGTGTAATATACGTGTGTGTGGGACTTGTATAAGGAAGTTTCTTTTTAAATTGACAAAACTGAACATCAGCCTGACATTTAGTAGAAACTTAGGAAATAAATCAATAAAATTGCTTTTATATTTTATTTTACATTTTCTAAACATTTCTGCTATTTAAAAGGAAATTAAAAAGTTGTTTTTTCTTAAATATTGTAGCCAGAAATTTTTTTAAATAGTATTATTATTATTATTTAAAATTAAAATTATTTGGCCTCTTTACTAAGAAATTGCAATATTTTCTGTTTTCCGAAACAATATAAAATTTTCAATATTTAATAAAATTAAAATAATTAAATTTAAATAATTTATAGATTTTATTTTGTATTTTTTAATACCTTTATTTTATTGCCAAGAATATGGAAATATATTTTGCTAAAGCTGAAATTTTTATTTAATAAAAAACAGATTTGTCTTTTATTATTTGTCTTTAGCTAACTTTACCATTTTTAAAAAATACTCAGCCTTAAATTAAAACTAGATTTTGCGTTATTTTTAGCAAAAGCTAAACAATATATTTTTCTCAATATTTAAATTTCCAGTTTTTAGATTTTATTTTGTATATTTTTATTTAATTGTCAAGTATATAGGAATGTACTTTGCTTTATTTAAAATTTTTAGCGAACAAAAAAAATATATAGAACCTCTTTCCTAAGAATTGGCAATAATTGTGTATTTTCTGATTTTCAGTAATACTCTGCTTTAAACAATATAACATTCGTAATATTTATATTTAAAATTTTTAGATTTTGTCTTGTATTTTTTTTAATTTTATTGCCAAGAATATGGAAATATATTTTGACATAATTGAAATTTTATTAATAAAAAAAAAAGACTTTTGCCTAGCTAATAAATAAATCAATCAATAAAAATATTTCTAGATTGAACAGTAAAGAAAGTTGATATTTTCTAAACATTTTCTCTATTTAAAAAAAAAAAATTTAAAGAGTTGATTTTCTTAAATATTGTCGCCACAGGAATTTCTAATAATATTTGTTCTTAAATATTTAAATTATATAGCCTCCTGCCTACGAAATTGTCATACTTCTGTATTTTTCGAGTTTCAGAAATGCTTTGCTCAAAACAATATAATATTCTCAATATTTATTTTTAAATTTTATAGTTTTTATTTTTGTATTTTTTTATACATTAATTTTATTGCCAAGAATGTGGAAATGAATTTTGTTGTTATTTTTAATTAATAAAAAAAAAAGACTTTTGCCCTTTATAATTTGCCTTTATTTGTCAATACAATTTAAATTTTAAAACATTAAATTAATAATACATAATTTTCAGTTATTGTTTTATAGACTTCATATGATTGCGTATTAGCTTTATTTTTCGATAGTAAACTTTGCATTTAATAAATTCGTTTATCAGTTTTCTTAATATTCATATTTATTATAATTAATATTAAAAAGAAGATAAAATTCTTAATCTACTATAATAAAACAGAGCTAGTGGGCTGGCAGCTCATATTCATATTTATTTAACTATGTTAATAGAACATAAATTTAAAGATTTAAAAATAGCTTAAAATATCGCAAAATATTCCTTAATCCTACACATTTGAATAGAGAAAAAATAAGAAGTTTTTCTGCACTGAAGCAGTCTGTTTTTATATCGTTTTAAATTTATTTATTAAATTTATTTCATGAGTTTATATTTCATCAGTATATTTCATAACAAACTTTTGCTTTCTTTTTGTTCAAAATGGAAAAAAAAAACTTTACTTATTGAATACTGCAGTTAAATAAGTTCCATTATTTTTTTTTGCTTCCTAATGCATTTTCAATATACAACTCCCTCTACTTTATTTAAAACTATTCAAAGCCCATATTCGCATTTAGCAAACAATCGATCCACGAGCCAAAAAAATAAAGAAAGTAAACAAAAAACAGAAACAGAAAATAAAACTCTAAAAAACAACAAAACGATTGTATATTTTTTTTTTTCAATGTGGAGGCTGTTAAACAAAATGCTCCATTGGCCAAAAAAAAAAAATTGCAATCACCTTCCTGGCAACTGTATTTTTTTTATTTTATTTCATTTGCCTCCGTTTTGCCCCCACTCTGATTTACGACAATTGTTTTGTCACGTAGTCGATTGGGGAATTGTGTATTGGCAGAGGGATTCGAGGGGTTTGAAGAGTCTAGAAACTAGCAGCAAACTTGAAATGTCAATTGCCCAAAATGGTTAAACATATTTTCAATAAGTTGTTAGGCGTTTGTCTTTGGTCGTTTGTTTTGGCAGCCGGCACGCATTCAATGCTCCATCCTAATCCCAATCCCATCGCGTAGTTGTCACTGTAGGTTGTAATCATTTGACCATCGCCATTTACTTTTAGCCACTGGCCAAATGGAAAGGCCAGAAAATTTGTCAGCCAGCGGGTTGTGCCACAAATATTATCCATGACCATGGCAAAGATGAGTTCCCATTTAAAGTTTGCAGCAGCTGTGCTGCTTATAACGAGGCACATATACCCTTGGGTATATATCTATCCTACCTATTGCAATATTTGGACTTTCCCAAATATTAATTGAAATCTTTTCTGTGTGACGTTCTGGTTGCAAGCGAAGCAGAGAGCGTAAACAATCATGTTGCATGTCGACACTGCCCCAACTAAACAAGGATATCTTTGTTAAGACTTAGATTCCAAAAATGGTATTGTCAACAAATAGATAAAAATTAGTTTGTTGGTGTTTTGAGACTATGAGATACTCTTTGTTTTTGTTGAAAATTTTGGTTAATAGAATTTTGACTAAGACACTGGTTTCACAATAAATAAATAAAAGAGAAGTATTGCGAACTGTTTGCGTATAAATCTAAATAAAATAAATAATACGAATAAAAAAAAAAATAGGTAAAAAAATAACAATTGAATGAAATAAAATAAATAAAATAAGTATTGGTAATAAAATAAAGTAAATAAAATAAATGCAGCAAATAAAGCCAAAAAGTCAATAAATTAAATTAAATAAATGATATAATTAAAATAAGTAAAATAAATAAAACAATTTGAATAAGTAAAGGTAATGAAATAAATAAAGTAAATAAAATAAATAAAGCAAATAAAATTAAATAAATAAATAAAATCAAGAATACAAGTAAAATAAAAAATAATATAAATAAAATAAATATATAATATAAATAAAGTAATAATTTTATGAAATTAAATAAATTAGGTAATTGAAAAATTCGAATGAAATAAAAGAAATATATAAATTAATTAAATAAAATAAATAAAAAAAAAAATAACTTAATAAAAAAAATTGTACATATAAATTTATAAAATGTACCGAATAATAGAACAATTTTAAATAAAAACATTAAATAAAATAGAATCGCAGCGGTCTTATTAACCTATTTGCAGAAATATAAAACAAATAAATTTTGTCTTGTCAGTTTGGAGTAAATTTTTAATCAAATATTTACTCTTTTATAAAAATTTAATTCAAATGATTTAATCGAAATGTATGTTGAAAAAGAACTTCAAATTAATTTTTAATAACTACAAAAATAATAAAAAAAATAATGTTAATTAAAAAGTAATTATAATATTTTAATTCTATTAAACTAAACGCAACTTAAAGAATTATCAACTTCTGATTTTCTCAATATTTCAATTGGAATATTAAACCGTACAATATATATAATTCTTCATCAAAGGCGTCGAAGTCCATAGCAGCTTATTATAATATATTAAAAAAAATAAATAAATTCAAAATAAAATAAAATAAATAAATAAAATAAAAACAAATTTAAAAAAATAAAAATAACAAAATAATGCAAATAAAATCTTTAAACTTAAATTAAAAATGTTTCAACATTGCATATTAACTAAACTAGAGTTGCTGAAGTTAAGTTGAGTTATCTATTTTTGGTTTTTAACTAATCCTTTTAGTTTACTTGCTGCAAGCCCTGTTTATTTACAGGGTACAACAAAAAACGCAAACCTTTTGTGTCACTTTAGTCTCTTTGAAAAAGTGAAGGTGGCGCAATTTGGTTGCTTGTATTAGCCAAGCGTTGCAAACTGTAAACTGGAAGCTTTAAGCCTGGCCAAAAAAAAAAATATAAAAAATAAACTAAAATAAAAACTTTATAACCTAATGACAATGACAATTGATTATGCGGGTTGCTTTTTGGTCGCCCAGGAAATGGTCGAGTTTGTCGCAAGTTTTATTTTTTTTTGGTTTTTATGGTAAACCATAACTTAAAGTTTGCCGCCAATTCGATTTGAATCTTGTGGCCAGTTGTTTGTCCAATTCTACTTATCATTGTTGTTGTAGTTGTTGTTGTAGCTATTGTCAATGTCCTATCCATGAAATTGCAATCTCTGCTCGCATTTGCATAACAATTGCTGAACCAAAAAACCTTTCGCCCAATAAGTTATAGTCTCTGCAGTGGTTATTCAGTTTTATTCAGTTGATTGCCTGCGGTTACCATATGGCACAGCTCAGACTAATAAAACATTGCCGAATTAGTTACAAAAAATAAATAAAAAAAAATATCGCTTGCCCAGCAAATGAACCTTAAAATCAACTTTCAATTTTAAATATATTTATTAAAATACATTTTTTATTTTTTTTTTATAGTTTTGTTGCCTTAGCTTATTAGTAAACTGGACTTGTTCAATTGAGGATTGACTAGGTTATTTTTTATTAACTAGGATTAATTTTAAATATTATTATGACTAATTTTATTGGTCAAAATAGTTATTAACAACTTTCAAATTATATTGCCCAATAAATGGCAGGTCAATTTTTGACTCAATTTCTTGTTGTTTTTTATAAAGTTTAATGAGTTTTATATAGGCTAAAAATAATTTTTTATGAATTTAAAAAGATAGTTTTAAGATTTAAAAAAAAAAATTAAAATTATGAACAAATTTTAAACTTGTGCCAATTGAATTTTTAATAACCCTAATTTAGAAAAAATTAAAAAAAAAATATAACTTACAGTTAAAGTTAGTAAATATTAATTTTCAAATAGAAAAATAATATTAAATATTAATTAAATAATAAATAATAATATTAAATATTAATTAAATAATATTAAATATTAATTTAAAAATATAAAAATCAAATGAATCAAGTTATGGCCAGTTAAAGTTAAGGTTAGCGTTTCGTAATTAAATAAAATTAATATAAATATTATAAAATCAAGTGAAAATTAGACAATTGCCAGATAAATTAAATTAACAGAAACTTAGAAATATATAAACAAATTTAACTGCCAGATAAAGTGAAGATTAAAGCACTGAGAAAATTATCTTTTTTAAATAAAAAAATACCTTAAAATAATATAATACAATTTAACTGCCAGTTAACGTTCAGGTCAGCATATTAAAATCAAGTGAGAAATAGACAATTACCAGTTATATTAAATTAAAAGAAGTTTAGAAAAATATAATCAAATTAATCAAATCAAAATCAAAAGAAAATTATAATTTTTAAATATAATTTAAATATAAATATAAAATATACCTTTAAACACTTGTCAGTTACTTAAAATAAAATAATCAAATTTAACTGCCAGAAAATTATCTTTTATTAATAAAAAAATTAGCTTAAAATAATATAATAAAATTTTTCTACGTTAACGTTAAGGTCAGCGTATTCAAATCAAGGGAGAAATAGACTATTTCCAGTTAGATTAGATTTACAGTAATTTAGAAAAACTATAATTTAGTTTAACTGCCAGTTAAAATAAAGATTAAAGCATCTGAAAAATTATAAATAGAAAAAATACCTTAAAATACCATAATCAAATTTACATTCCAGTAAAAGTGGTAGTTAATGTGCCTTAATAAGTATAATTATAGAAATTCAAAGTACATCATCTTGAAATATTTATTTATGCTCAACTTTTCATGTGTCATCCACTCGGGCAATCAATCAAGCAACATTACAACAATTAATATAAGATTTGCACTTCTAACATTATAAGAAAACAAATTCAATCAAATGACGAACAAGCTGAAAACCTTTCTCCTGTCTGTCTGTCTCAGAAAAAATGTTGTAAAAAATAAAAACGACATTGTTTTGCAACACGCCCCAATTCAAAAGAGAATCTCATCAGGAGAAAGATTGAAAGAGGCAGAAACAAAAAAATATATATCAAAATTGAACACAGAGTTTCACTTTTCACCATTGCTATTATTACAATTTTTTTTTTTGTTTTTTCATGATTTAAATTAACAATTAAAATCGTTAATTAACAAAATGAAAACATGGCCAACACCAAAAAAAAAAATAAAAAATAAAATAATAATAACAAAATAGCAAACAATTTATCAAAGTAACCGACAATTTTCATGGACCATATATCAAAATTGTTATTTTTAAGGCCTCAGTCTCAACTTTAATCTTAAAATTCAACTCTGAAAATCGAATAACAAATGCGATGACGACAACACGAGGTTACAAAATGAAGTCATTACCACAGACAACAACAAAGCCCAGGCCAAACCCCAAATCTTATACTATTAAAGACAATTCTCCTAACCACAACATATGTGAAGAATGATTTCGTCATCAGTAAAGCAATTTTTGGGAGTTCAATTTTAAAAGTCAAATAAAAATTTATGACCATCATAATTACATTTTTAGTAGTAGCGTAAGCTCTACGCCAATAAAAAAGCATAAAATCCACGGAAATTGTTTAAACAAGAAAAATGCATTTGTTTCCTAAGGAGGAAGTTTTTAGCAAATCGAAAAAGAAAGCTTTATTTTAGGAGCTGACGTTAGATAAATACTCTGAAGGAAAAGATTTTGGTTTTTTTTTTAGGAAAATTTAATTCTTTACAAAGATTTATAATTTTCTGATTTTAAAATAAATTTTGTCACGCTTTAAAATACCCTTAGGAAGAAGATTTTTGGCTTTTTAGCAAAATTATAGACAAGTTAAACGGTTTTCTGATTTTAGTAAATAATTAAAATGAATTTTTTACTTGCTATTTAAATTATATATTTTTTATATTTATATTATTTTTTTTTTTATATTTATATTATAATTATATTATATTTTTTTTATATTTATATTATATTTTTTTTTATATTTATATTATATTTTTTTTTATATTTATATTATATTTTTTTTTATATATATATTATATTTTTTTTTATATTTATATTATATTTTTTTTTTTTATATATACATTATATTTTTTTTTATATTTATATTTTCTGAAACTATAGAAATACTTATTTTTGCTGAGATTTTTTTTTTAAAGGAGCTAAAAGATATAGAAATTTATTCAGAATTAGTATTAATAAAACAAGTAATTTTTTCATATTTATTATTCAATTTTTAATCAATTGTACAATTTTGATATATACACAGTCTATATAAAAATGGGGTAACTATGCCAAAGTTTATTAAGATAATATACGAATTAGGCTAATAGAACAGTTGTAATAAATAATATATAAACTTTATAAATTTGTTTGAAATTTAACAACAAATTTATAATACCCTCTCTGTAGATTATAAAAAAAACTAAAACTTAAATCAAATCGTTGCTTTCAATAAAATGTTATTGAAAAGAAAACGTTTTATTTTTTATATTTTTTTTTACAATAAATCTTGGCTATAAAAATTGGCTGCAATATTATTGAAATCCAAATTAAACCCCAGCATAAAAACTAACTTTCAAGCACATTTATTTTGATATCGTTTTTTTCTACAAACGAACACTCTTAAGGCAATGAAAAATGCATTTATACAATTCCAAAGCGATTCAATGCATTCAAGGCATTCAGGTTCATCATTAGCACTTGAGCTTTGTATCGGGGGGATTCGAGGAAAATAGGGAAAGGCAAGACAATTTTGAAAACTGTCTGGAGTCGTAAGACTATGTCGCCATTTAATTGGCTCAACTTGGAAGACGCGACTTGGATGAATGCCAATTGAAAGTGGAGGTGGTTGGAGTTGGTTAGGAGAGATGAGGATATAGGATTGCAGTTTACTGATTAATGAAGACAATATATTTTAGTTTTCGCCACCTTGTTAACGACTTTATGTGCGCTGTTGTTTTTTTTTTTATTTTTTTGCAAATGACTTTGGAGAAAATTAAATTTATGAAATAGCCCAATAAAATAATAAAAAAAAACATTTCGAAATGACAACTAGAAAATGCAATTGAGTTTTTATGTTGGGAAATAATGATGATAGCTAGACTTTGCTGATGAGAGAGCCTGCAAGGGTTATAAATGTGACTAAAACCTGATATATGGCAATGGCACTTTGAGAGTCATTTTAATGACAGACACGATCATCAAGCACAGAGAGAAGAAAGTGTGTCTGTGTGTGTTTTTGGGAAAAGAAAATACTCTTTAAATGACCCAGAAAATGTTTAGATATTTTAGTGTTTAGAGAATATAATGAATGTGTGTTTTTAATTGGAATTTTTAAAGTTTATTTATTGTATTGTAAATAGCTTTATTTTGTAGATATTCAGCAGAGTTATTTAAACATTTGTTGTATTTTTTATAATTCATTTTTCTTAGCTAGTGTACAGTTTTTTTTATGGATTTTCTCTTTACATTATTATACAATTTTTGAAAATTGTAATACATGTTTTAGAGTTGTTGAAACGGGCTTAAAAACGGGCTTAAAAACTTCACCCAAGCGACTTATTTTCTATTCGCATAAAAGGAAAATAAATGGAATTATTTAGCAATTAGAAATATGGTTAAATTATGGGAAAATGTGGTATATTTTCATATAACACAAAAAAAAAAATTTCAAAATTAAATAATAATAAATAATCATATTAAAATACAATTTTTGTTCTATTCTCATGTGAGAAAAATAAATGGAATTATTCAGTAAAAAGAAAGCTGCTTAAATTATGAATAAATGTGCTATATTTTCATAAAACCAATAAAAAACAATTTCAAAATTAATATTAATAAATAATCCTAATAAAATTCAATTTTTAAAGACAACTTCCGGCATGAATTTCACTTAGTATACGCTCTTCTATTTAAGTATAATTATTTATTATTACTCATTCATCAATACACTTCTCAAATCACACAAACAATTGCCATAGCTCATTTGTCTATTTATTTAATATATTATTCTATAAATACTTTAAAATTTAACGATCTTCATATATCAAAAGTTAAATTCATCTTTTAAATATATATCCTATCTATCTATACATACTTTATTCACCTATTATAATGATTATTTGACAATTTTTTTAATTGTGCACACACATTTATCTTGTTATATCACTACGCAATTTTGGCACGAGTCTTCAGCTATATAACAATTTATCACATTTAACATTCAAGCAAACCATCTATATGATATATAAGCTATATAATGATCGCAACTTTACCTAATGAAGCAGTCACATATATATTTATCTAATTGCCTACGATTACACTGAACAGAAGTGTTATGGGCCTCGGGCTTATTAGCCAAGTTCAAGTTCAGCGTTAAACGCGTTTTTAGCCAATTTCCGTTTTGGGCAATATTTTTTGGGTATATATTATGCCCAAACTTGTGCCAAATTATCAACAGTCATTCGACGACTTTAAAGCTAGAATCATCAGGCAATCCAACTCTAAAAATCAATATGTCTCGCTTCGTAAGTATCTGTTGAGTATTAACTTGACTATTTTGAATACTTTAACACCTCATCTTTCAGTTTGTTGCATTTTTTGCCCTGATTGCAATCTCTGCCGCTGCACCGGGATTTGTGGATCCGCATCATCATCATTATGTGCAGATTGCTCAACCTGTGGTTGCTGTTAAGCACGTGCCAGTGGCTCCAGTTGTCCATGTGGTGCCGGTGGTAAAGACTGTTCCAGTGGTGCCGGTGGTCAAGACATATGTGGCTCCAGTTTATCATAAGACTTATGTGCCCGTTGTCAAGTCTTATGCTGTTGCACCTGCCTATGGTCATATCTATCATGGTTAGAATGTTGTTAACCACTGTAAAACTAATTAAATGATTGATAAACTCTAAAAATATCTTTAATTTTGCAAAAGAGCTCAATAGAGATGTATAGGTTACAATTTCACTTTGGGATATTCTTGCTTGTTTCCATTTTCACATTTTTGCAACATTTTGCGGTTTGAATACACTTTTCGTTGATTTAGGTTCCAATTCACTTGCTGATTGCGGATTAAATTCACTTGTTTTTGATTTGGAACTGAATTCACTTTAATACCGCAAAAATGTTGCTGAAAATGTAAACAGGAAGAGGTGTGATAACAATAAGTTGTCGTAAAATAAATGTAAATTCGTTAAAATTCTGTTAAAATGTTAATACCCTAACTATAATTTTTTTTTTTTTTTTTGTAGAATTATATACGCTTTTATTGGTAGAAAATGCATGTTAAAGACTATATATATTTAGCTGATATTAAACTTCAAAGACAAGAGCCAGAGGGTGTGCTAATCTATTGTCGGGCAGTGTATATCGGATTGGATTATTATATAATAAAAAATATTAATTTATTCTATGCCTTGGCATAACTAATTTGTAATAAAATTACAATTTGATTATGTAAAAAAATTATCAACACCCTCTGTAGCTTTATGTATAAAAGAAGGTTATTAATCTCATACTTTAGTCAGTTTTAACTTAACAGGAGCAAATAACTTGAATTAAAAATCATTACAAAATGTTTCACTTTGTGAGTATATATGTGGAAAATCAATTTTATAAACTTAAAAACTTATATTTGTTCTTCAACTACAGTTTTTTATCCTTTTCGTTGCAATTGCAATCTCTGGTGTTGAATCTTTTATTGTTGAACGAAGTCCTATTATAGTTGTACCAGGTGCACCAGCACCAGCACCTTGCGTCGCCCTCTATCCAGGCCAAATTCCACCATGCCAACAAATTTATTATACAGGCTAGGTTTGAATTCACTTGCTGATTGCGGATTGAATTCACTTTAATTATGTAAAAATGTTGCTGAAAAAGTAAAAAGTAAAATTATACGGTCAAAAAAATAAATAAAATTATATTGTTTAAATGCATTTTATACCAATAAAAGTTTAAATATTAGTAAAAAAAAATGCTTCTTAAAGGCTATATACGATTGGCAGTTATTTAGCTTCAAAGACAAGAAACATAGGGTGTGTTAATCGGTTGTTGGGTAGTGTATGTCAGATTGAATTATTATATAATAGAAAAAGGCTTTTTTTTTTTTTTATTAATTTGTTATTACTTGGTTGTTAATTTCAATTTATTCTATGCCTTGGCATAACTAATTTGTAATAAAATTACAATTTGATTATGTAAAAAAATTATCAACACCCTCTGTAGCTTAATGTATATAAGATGATTGTTAATCTCA
This sequence comes from Hirtodrosophila alboralis, assembly GCA_035043045.1. Lineage (NCBI taxonomy): Eukaryota > Metazoa > Arthropoda > Insecta > Diptera > Drosophilidae > Hirtodrosophila > Hirtodrosophila alboralis. The sequence goes on along the minus strand of JAWNNH010000467.1, from coordinate 615,512 downwards.
TGCTTAAGTCACTTTTAACTTATCAAGGGAAAAGAATTTAAACCAAAAATCATTACAAAATGTGGCGCTTTGTGAGTATATATGTGGAAAATCAATTTTATAAACTTAAAAACTTATATTTGTTCTTCAACTACAGTTTTTTATCCTTTTCTTTGCGATTGCAATCTCTGCCGTTGAGTCTATATTTCTTGATCGACGTCCTATTATAGTTGTACAAGGTGCACCAGCACCAGCACCAGCACCTTGCGTCGCCCTCTATCCAGGCCAAATTCCACCATGCCAACAAATTTATTATACAGGTTAGGTTTGAATTCACTTGCTGATTGCGAATTGAATTCACTTTTTGCTGAAAATGTAAACATTAAAGAAATGTGATGTCACAATAAATAAAATTTATTTTTGTTAAATTTAATTGTGTACGATTCATTTTTTTTTACCAATAAAATTTTAAATATTGGCAAACAAAAAAAAATGCATCAAGAAACATAGGGTGTTCTAATCGGTTGTCGGGCAGTGTATGTCAGATTGAATTATTATATAATAGAAAAAGGCTTTATTTATTAATTTGTTATTGCTTGGTTGTTAATTTCAATTTATTTTATGCCTTGGCATAACTAATATGTGAAAATATTACAATTTTATTATATAAAAATTTGTCAACAACCTCTGTAATGTATATAAGATGGTTGTTTATCTCATGCTTAATTCACTCTTAATTTATCAAGAGAAAAGAATTTAAACCAAAAATCAATACAAAATTTGGCACTTTGTGAGTATATGTGGACAATTAATTTTATAAACTTAAAAACTTATATTTGTTCTTCAACTACAGTTTTTTATCTTTTTCGTTGCGATTGCAACCTCTGCCGTTGAATCTTTTGTTGTTGTTCGAAGTCCTCCTATTATAATTGTACCAGGTGCACCAGCACCAGCACCTTGCCTCGGCTTCTATCCAGGCCGCTATCCAACATGCTATTAATTTTATTATATATAGATTTCAGCAATTAAATTCACTCATCTTTCACTTGCTGATTGCGGAATGAATTCACTTTAATTCCGTTAAAATGTAACCCGTAAAAAGGTGTGAAAAAAATTAATTAGTTGTCGCAAAAATGAAATTTAATTTCTTATGTTAAAATAAATTGTATAAAATTATTTAAACTTTTATTGGAAAAAATGCATCTAAAAGGCTATATATGATTATTCAGTTATTAAGCTTCAAAGACAAGAAATATAGGTAAGTGCATATCAGATTAGATTATTATATAATTGAAAATATTTAAATTTCAATTTGTGGTCCAGCAACAGGATAGATTTCAGGAATTTTGAATTAAAAATATTTATATGAAACTAAATAAATAAATGATGCAAATTATCACAATTATTTGTTATTTAAATAGAAAACTACGTAAAAATTTAATAAAATTATTCGATTTAACAAACTGTAGCAATTGCAATTGCTTTATGCTCTTCAAATTCTTCACAACAATCTATAAAAATAGTACTAGAAAATGTGGCACAAATTTGGTTTTGCTTTGATTTTTGTTTGTGTTTGGTTTTAGCTGCTTTCATTGCATTCAAGCGTCAAATGATAAAAACCAAATGTAATTGCGTTCCAGGCACATTCAGTTGCCAATTGCCAATTGCCAAATGCAGTTTTACTGAAAGATGCAACAGCTTTGAGCTAGTCTAGATATGTGGTTGTGGCAGTTGCAGTGGCAGTGGCAGGCACTAAATAAATATCTGAGAAAACCATTTGGTAAGCTGTTAAAAGTTGCAAATGCAATTTATAAGAGTTGTATTTGATAGCTCAGAACTATTTAGTGTATGGTAAAGAATCGAATTATATATATTGTTTTAAATTGGCTTTGATTTTTTTCAGTTTGATAATATTTAGTATAAAGGTCTGGTTAGCAAAATATTGTGAGAAAATTAATAAGATATCGCAAAAATAAAATTTAGTTTTTTATCTTAAAATAAATTGTATAAAATTATTTCAACTCTTATTGAATAAAAGGCATCTTAAAGGCTATATACGATTGGTGTACTAATCGGTTGTCGGGCAGGGATTGTATTATTATATAATAGAAAAAGGCTTAATTTATCAATTTGTTATTACTTTGTTGCTAATTTCTATTTATTCTATGCTTTGGCATAACTAATTTGTGATAAAATTACAATTTGATTATGTTAAAAAATTATCCACACCCTCTGTAGCTGAATGTATATAAGATCGTGGTTATTCTCATACTTAAGTCACTCTTTATTTATCCAGAGAAAAGAATTTAAACCAAAAATCTTTACAAAATGTTGCGCTTTGTGAGTATATATATATAAGTGATAAAGCAATTTTGTAAATTTTAAAACTTATTCAACTTCTTCAACTATAGTTTTTTGTCCTTTTCATTGCGATTGCAATCTCTGGTGTTGCATCTAACTTCGTGGATCAAAATCCAAGTGGACGTCCACGTTCACAACCACCCCCAAATTGCAATCCTTCATGTGGTCCACCAACAGGATAGATTTTTGAAATTTTTAATTGAAAAATTTGATATGAAACTAAATAAATGATGCAAATTATAACAATAATGAATGAATTAACTAAAAAGTGGAGCTAACTATAAAAAAACGAGTAAACTATTGAATTAAATGCATAATAAAAATTAATAAGCTTTAAATAAGAGAATAAATGATGTATTGATATAAAATAATTACTAAATGAACATAAAGAATAAAATAATAAATAAACTAAATGAGCGAATGAGCTAAATAAACGAATGAACCGGGAAAATTAACCAAACAAAAAGAATGAATAAATTAAATTAAATAAACGAACCAATTAACAGCTCAAATAAATAAACTCAAAAAATAAACAAACTAATCTATCGAAATATATATCAATCTCAATCAATAAAAAATCAAAAGTTCAAATGAATTTTGTTTCTAATTAGTTTATTGAACTATATATATAACTACCAAACAAACTTATTCAATTGAACCACAATTTGCAACTCTAAAGCTACTAAAAGCTATTCAAACGGTTTGTAATTGATTCTGGCTGTTTGTGGATAAACGGAAGTTGGCCAAAACCATGGATCATGCAACACTTCTAACAGCTTGTTGGCCAAGTTGACCCAAAAAATATGAATTCTTTACCCCTTTTCTTTAAGCTAAAGAAAATAAAAATTTATGTTTTGGTCTCAGAATTGTTAACAACAATTTAAGCGGTCTGGTTCCGGCTACAAAGATCTTTGCCATCACATTTTCCGCTGCCTCCTCTAACATTTTTTTCCTTTTGGCTAAGTGTATTTTATTGTCTGGCATTGCCAATTGTTGTTAGCTGTTTGTTGTTGCTTGTTGTCTTGTTAACGCTTTTTATTGCCTCTTTCGTTTGGCGTTAGCGATATTTTTTTTTATATTTTTTTTTGGCTAGCAGCACTTTTATAAGTCTATTTGTCGTGGTTGCTGTGGCATGCAGATGTATCTGTGTATCTGTCAGATACATTCATTAGCCTGCTTTGCCCCTGTCTGCTGATTTATGCCCATTTGGCAACATAATCTTTGCTTGTATTTAGACATTTCCTATGTTGTCACCCCATTTTAGTTTGCACATTTGCTTAAAATAATTTTATTTAATTTTTTCTTTCTTTTTGGTTAATTAAAATAACCAGGCAAATGAGCAGTTAGTTAACAGCGTTATAGAAGGGAAGGAGGGGGAAGTTACAGAGCTGTAGCCAGTGGGTCAGCTGCATCACGACGTGTGAACATGGCGCGGCAAATTAAAACTACAACTAACTAACAAGTACAAAAACTTAACTAGTTCAGGCCTCATCGCTCATCACTCGTTATGACTACCATGAATATGCATTGGGGCCTACTACGATATGATGATGATGATGATGAGATGAGAGATCTATCTACTTAGGCAATTGATGACTACACGCTGCCTGGGCCTGGGCCGGGCCTAGCTTGGTTGGGCCTGTTGTGTTTGGCTTGGAGGCGCGCCTGCGCAATTAGTTGGCCCTGCAGCTGGTGTTGCAATTTTGGCACGTTATCAAAAGACTTGCGGGAAACAACAAACTCGTTTGCCACCAACCAATCCCAGAGCCAATGAATAGATGATTCTGATACACGGCAAGAATCTTAAGAATATTTTGAAATAAAGAAGGAATATTGCCTTAAATCATTAAATAAATTTTAGTATATAAAACTGAAATTCGCTGTGGCAAAATTCAGTTTTTATTTTAGAATCAAGCTTACAAAATTCGGCAAAAATAATTATGGAGAACTGAATGAATAGATGATTCTGATACATGGCAAGAAAATGGCATTAGAATCTTAAGAATAATTTTAAATAAAGAAGGAATATTGCTTTAAATTATTAAATAAATTATAATACAAAAAACTAAAATTCGTAGTGGAAAAATTCAGTTTTTATTTAAGAATCAAGCTTACAAAATTCGGCAAAAGGAATTATAGAGAACAGAATGAATAGATGATTCTGATACATGGCAAGAAAATGGCATTAGAATCTTAAGAATAATTTTAAATAAAGAAGGAATATTGCTTTAAATTATTAAATAAATTATAATACAAAAAACTAAAATTCGTAGTGGAAAAATTCAGTTTTTATTTAAGAATCAAGCTTACAAAATTCGGCAAAAAGAATTCGGGAGAACTGAATGAAAAGAACACGGCAACAAATTGGCATTAGAATTTTAGGAATATTTTCAAATAAAGAAGGAATTTTGCTGCCAAACAATAAATAAATTATAATAAAAAAAAATATAACATTTGTTGTGGAAAAAATTTATATATTTTTTTTTTAGAATAAAGTTTATAAAATTCGAAAAAAAAAATTCTGGACATCATTTTAAATATGAAAAACTTTATAACTTTAAATGTAGAACTTTTTTGGCACTACTATAATATATTTTCTTTTAATTTTCTAAAGAGTTTATTGTTAAATTTTAAGAATATTGATCATTAACTTTGGACAACTCTGAAATAGTTTTCTAGTTTAAAAAACATGCTTTTTTCAGAGCCAGTGAATAGATGATTCTAATACACGGTGAAAATATGGGACTAGAATTTTAAGAATTTTTTTAAATAAAGAACAAATATTGCTCTAAATTAATAAATAAATTTAAAATTCTAGTTTATTTTTTAGAACTAAGCTTACAACATAAAAAAATTCTAGATAAAGTTTTAAGTATAAAAAACATTATAATTTTCAGTGTAGTCTAATATATTAATTTTCTTAAAAGTTTATTGTTGATAATAAACCTTAACATACTTTGGATAACTCTGGAAAAGTTCTCACGTCTATAATACTTGATTTTTCTCAGTGTAATCGTGTTCTTCTTCTACTATAATGTCTTCTCTATTAAAGTTTGGGCCGCTGCTCAGCGAGTTTTTGTCTTGTTTCGTGATTGTTTTAACAAACTCTCGAGTGGCAGAGTTCTATTCTTGTTAATACTCTTCACAACCTGAACTGAACTGGTTGTTGTCAACATCAGAGAAGAAACAGAAGCAACAGCAGCAGCAACATCATCAAATAAGGGAAAACTTGTGTCGGTTGACTTTGGCTTTGGCGTTGCGTCGTTTCCTTTAGTTGTATTTCTTGGAAAAACCAAAAGAATCTGTTGCATTTCCTTGGGAAATATTTGTGGCATTTGTCTTGGATTTGATTTGATTTGAAGCGTTTTTAACTGCAAACTGTTTTGTCTTTGGCTACTGTGGCAATTCTTCTTCCTGCTCCGGTTTGCGTTCCAGTGGCACTTTTTCTATTTTTTCTTATATGATCTACTTTAGCTTATTTATCTCTCTCTATCATTCTCTCTATTATCTTAGTTTGGTTAGAGCCACAATATTTCAAAGCAGGAGCCCCAGACCACAAATCGTTTGCAGGAAATCCGATTTGTGGTAAAAGTTGTTGGCCAAATGAACAAATGGCAACAAAAGGCAAAAAAGCGATATTTGTGCGGCTTCTTAATGTGAAATCTAAGCGGAGTTATGTTTAACAAACTGTGGGTGGTGTGGTTTTAAAGCTAATGTTTATCGACAGCTTATATAACAGGGGTCACTGCCTCGGGTTAGCTTAGAATTGACCAAACAGACACTTAGAAGAAAGGTAAATGGCTTAAGTATTGGAAAAGTTATGAAAGTTGGAATTGTAGCAAGAAATTAAAAAATCTTGGAAATTAGTAAGATTTATATGAAATTTATAATGTTTATATAGATATTTTTATATGTCCATTTAATGTATTGGCAAAATTGTAATCCAAAAGTTATTTATATATTTATTTATTCCGGATGGCAAACAATGCTGTCCTGTTCTTAATTTAAGTAAATATATAAAAAAAAACATTATATAAAATTAAATTAAATTAAAATACATAAGTATCAAATATTAATGGAATTATATATTAACATATTCTACAAAATTGAGAACTTTACAAACCCAATTTTAGTTGAATTTTATTTAAAACTAAATTTAACATACACAATTTATAAAAACTGTATATTAATTTTTAACAATTTTTAAATTGATTTTTTTTTTATTTGAAAATTACAGATTTTCCTTCATTTTATTATTAATATTTAAATTTCAGTTTATAAAAATTGTATATTAATTTTTAACATTTTTTTTTTTATTGATTTTTAAATTTAAAAATTACACAAAAAACTTAGATTTTATTTTATTATTTAAATTTAAATGCCAAATTTATCTGAATAACAAATATTGAATTATAATACAATTCGCATATAAATCCTTTAAGTTTTCGTATAGTTATGAGAGAAGCCTAAAAAAAACATTTAAATGTGAATTTTTTTTGTTTATTTGTTAGACAAAAATTTGAATTTACACTTAGAATATTTTATAAAATATTTTTTTATACAAAATGGCGTATCCGCAATTGATTAAATTTAAAATTTTAAGATTCTTAATAATTTTACAATTTTTTCAAAATGTGATAGGGTGTGATATGCAAAAAAATCACAATAATATTTATTTTTAGAAAATCTCAAAATTTAAATGCCAAATCAAACTAGAGAGCAAACCATTGCCAAAATGTTATTCCACTTAAAAATCAATTTAATTTTGACAAAGTTATGTTATTTGGAAATCTAGGAAAAATAGAGAGTTTCCAATTAAATTGCCAGGACTTCCAAGTCTCATATCTACATTAAAACTAAACAGATTTTCACACGAAATTACTTTCCTTTTATTCAGCTTTAATTTTTTACTTAACTATTTCTTTGAATAAATGAGAAATCATTATCAATCTATTTGAATTTTTACTCTAATCATGACATATGCTTTTTTGCATGGTTTAGCAATAACAATATCATGATATTCACATTTGAATTAAGTCTTATTATAACAGCTCTTCAATCAAGTTGATTCATTTATCATTCAAATGTCTCAACTCATTTGTTATCGAGAGAGAGAGATCGTAAATATCCAAGTGCAAGTTCAAGTTGTGTGAAGTCTTCACGAGTCATCAGCCTGCCATTAAATCTGTAATGTATGCTTACCAAGTATCTTAAAGATACACAGATTGTTGTGTGCCTGCCTACCTCCATCCCTCCCTTTTTCTCTCTGCCCCTTTTATATGAGTGGGTTGCTGCAAAATATTGCCGTTATGCGATTGCGCGCACAGCTGCATTAAGTTGACTTCTTCAACACTCGTTGTTGCATGTTGCATGTGGCTTTGCTTTTGCCACAAAGTGCGTGGGTGGCCGCCATCGAGAGTTCAGCTTCAGCTCTCCATCCTGACCAGCTTTAATGTTGGATGCTTCATTAACACTCGCCAGTTTTGTCGGCTCTTTGTTTGCCGCTTTGCAGTTTTGACATTCAACACGCTGAACTTCAAAGCGCGGCAATTAATCTTGTCCAGAGAAAGAAAGAGAGAGAGAGGGGGAGAGAGAGATAGATATTGCCCGGATACGCTGTTTCCTTGGACGCCGGCAATTTGCGCTCATTTTTGTTTTGACTTGGCCAAGATTCTAAAGCTGAAATTGGTTTAAAATTTTTGTAGACTTGCCAAAGGGTATTATCATTTTGTTATGGAAAGTGTAACGCATTGAAGATGTTTTTTTTTAAATTATAAAGCATATATGATCATGTTAGTTATAAGCAGGCAATCTAGTCTGTTAGTTGTGAAAGGCAGGATAATATTAAGAAAAATATTAAGAACAATCGATTTTCTTTTATTACATTTTGTTCTCTATTATTCGCTATTAAAAGTTATCGCCAGCTTGCGATTTAAACTTTAAAAATGCGAACAGGAGCTTTAATTTTACTCTAATAATATATTATAGTAATAAAGAGTCTTTATTTGCAATTTCATATAATTTTCAATCAGTTTTAACAATCAACTTTTAAGGCCAGCCTTGCTTTTTTTATATTTATAAAACTCTTTTTTGTAAGAAAATAAATCAATTAAATAAAATGAAAAATTTTTACACTAGGTACGTAAAATTAACACAAAATATTAAAATAAAATTAATCAAATATTTTAAAAATGTATAGAATAATCTAGAAAAAAGATCGTCGTTCATATTTGCATAAAAAAATATTTTAAAATAAAGCTCAATTTATTTATAAATCAAATAATAATTGGCCATGACTTTTGTATTTTAGAATCATTTTTATTCTCTGTGTAAAAAATTAACCAAGTATTAGTAAAAATATTACCCAAATATTAACAAAAAAAAAAATTAAACAACTATGAATAAAAAATTAACCAAATATTTATAGATAATTAACCAAATATTTTAAAATTAGACAGAATAATTTTATATGAAGATAGTCTTTCATAATTGCATATATAATAATAATTTAAAATTTAGCACAATTTATTCATAATTTAAATAATAAATTGTCATAGCTTTTGTATTTTTAAATAATTATTTTTCTCAAGTAAAAATAATTCGTCGAATATTTAGTTTTTGATATATCAACCAATTTCACCAATAGCTACCCTATAGTACTGGGAACTAGTTCGTAAATGGTGAAATATGGTGAAATATTGACTAGGGAACCACCTCTACTTACTTAGCTAATAGTTATAGTTTTATAATCCTCAATAAAGTTTATATATGACTTCTTATATATGACTTCTCAAGAGTATATATACCGCCAATAACTCTAAAAAAACCTACTACTTCTTATTTTTCCCCCCATTCATTACTTTACACCCTGTCGTCGTGTCTTGTGACTGAAGTTTCACTTCTGTCTCTCTCTCAGCAAATGGAGGAGCTGCTCATAAATCATCGCGCCCAGGTGACTGTGGGCGTTGCCCAGCGTCCATTAGAAGCTTACGCAGGCGCAGCTGTCTTAGCTTTGATATCCCTTGAGACCCCCCCTTAAATCTAAATGCCAATCCTGCAATAATGCAAGTTTCTCCCGACTCATTGTCAGCTGCAAAAAGATATTATTCGCAGGCGTTGCGTCGAGTAAAGTCAAGTCAAGTCGAGTCGAGTGATTTGCTATTTTCATATTGTTCCAGATTGGCGTTTTGTTTGCCAATTTGTTGTTGTTGTTGACGCTGTCGGAGATTGGCCAGTCCATTGGATTAACCACACTCTTTGTGGAGCACTGGGTCAGCAGCAGCAGTTTGAAAAGAGCACTCAAGTGCGAAAATTCTATGAAAAATTGTTTATTGTGCTGTGTGTGATTGAAATCAATTTAACGTGCGAAAAGCATTTGCAAAAAAATAAAAATAACTTATCTGACTAGACTAAACGATTTTATAGCTATCCAAACGCAAATCTCATTGAGTTTTTAAGTCAAGAGATTTTAGTTTTACACCTTTTGTTGTTGTTGGTTTTTTTTTTTTTTGATATTTTTGTAAATCATTGTAGTTCAAAAGTTCATTGAATATGAACATATAACAAATGAGTTTTTAGTTATGGGAATGTATTTTAGGCGTTGACCAGGTGTAATTTTTTGAAAGGAATGCGATTTGTAATAATCTGGAACATTTTGTGGGAATAGTTTTGTTTTAAGTTGGTTTTATTTGAAAATAAATTTTGATTTATATAATTTAATTAAAATATTGATTTTTTAGGCGCTATATATGGGATATGCTATCGATTGTATAATATTTTATACATTTTTCAACACAGCCCTTTTTTTTAGCTTGTCATTTACAATTTTTAAAGCTACCTTAGGCAATATTATTTATAACAATATAATTTATAGAAATTCGTAGAATAGCTTAACTTTTTATTTATTTGCAGAATAGTGTTAGGGATTGGGAACATTAAAAAATTATTTAATATATTATAGTAATTTTTTTTATATTTATTTTTTTTTTTATATATATTTTTTTTTATTTATATTTTTTTTATTTATATATTTTTTTAATTTTTTTATTTTTATTTTTTTTTTTTTTTGTATTTATTTTTTTTGTATTTATTTTTTTGTATTTATTTATTTATTTTTTTTTTTATTTTTAATTATTTATTTTTTTTAAATTTATTTTTTATCTATTTGTTTTATTTTTTTTTTTAATTTATATTTTTTATTTATTTTTTTTTATATATATATTTTATTTATTTATTTTTTAGCTTTTTATTTATTTATAAATTTTTTTTATTAGAATAATATTTTTTAGTAATTGGTGTCGTTCAAAAATAAACATAAATCAGGCTCAGGCCTAATATTATTTTTTTACATACTATTTTAATACTCTTTTTTTTGCCATTAATATATCGATATTTTTTTTTTTTTTTGTGGAAAATATGTTAGAATATTTTTCAATTTTTTTGCTTTGGTAATTTCTTAAATCTAAAAACGCATTTATTTTTATTATTTTAGTTTAAAAAATTTAAGTTTATTAATTAATTATATTTTTAAAATAACTAAAAAAAAATTTAATCAAAATTAAAATGCAATAAATTACTTAAAATTTTCGCAAACCATTTTAATGATATCAAGTGCAGAAGGCCTTGGCTCCATTAACTTCTATTTATTAGCTGCAATTACGTTAACTGTAACATTAAATCGAGGTATCGAGTGGGGGGGGGGGGGGGGTAAGGGAAATGTAATTTCACACTTTATAGCTTTTGGCTGTTTAAACAATTTCTTTTTAGCCAAGTTTATTGGACTTTTGCTCTAGATATTATGCAACTGGTAGTCATGGCAGGCGAGTTTAAGAGCGCCGCTCTCCACTCATTATCAAATTACAATCGGTTGCATGCTGCCTTTTTGTTGCATGCTGTTGCATGCTGTTTACTTGCTACATTCTTATAGCTATTTGTGTTTGGCCAAGTTAAGAGCATTTCGATTCGATTCTCTGATTGTGCCTTTCATCTATCGAACACAGAACATAACTTTCCAACCACGCAACATGCGGCTGCGTTTTTTTTTCGATTATTATTACTTTTATTGCTTGGAAAGGGGGAAGCGTCGTGCAGAGAGCTACAGCGACAACAACAGCAATTGGCAAAAATTGAAAGACAAGGTAGTCTGCTTCTAGAATCTTTTCTTCCTTAAGCAGTTGAAAGAATTTTTTTTCTATGCTGCCTCAGCAGCTTTAACTATCTTCTCATAGTTTTGTATTTGCGAAATTCTCCTCATCTTCTTTCTCCAGCAGCTGAAACAGCCTTCCTCATCCTCCAGCCCTCTCATCCTCTTTCTCCAGCAGCTGAAACAGCCTTCCTCATCCTCCAGCCTTCTCATCCTCCTCATTCTCCTCATTTTGCAGTACTTGCCACAGCCTCTTCATCCTTCAGCTTTTCCTAGAGTTTGCTCATCCTCCAGGTGCTACAACAGCCTCTTCATTCTCCTAATTTTCCAGCAGCTTTAAAACACTCTTCCCAGCCTCTTCAAATCTTCAGCTCTCCTCTTTCTCCTACAATCTTATTCAACTTCTCCGTCTTCTCCTCCGCATTTGCTTTTTCTCATTGCTATTGGCATTTTGTGTTCATGTTTTATCTGTTGACTGCTTTGCTCCTGTGGCTGCTGCTGCTGTTGCTTGTGCTGCTGTTGCATCCACACGAGATCGCTCAGGAAAATTGCGGAAAATTGTTGCACATAGCTGCTAAACTGATGCCTTGAAATGGAAAACTTTACGACGCATGCGAGGCGGCGACGCTGTTATCATTTGTCGCATCTAACACAGAAAGAACTTGAAAGTTTGCAGCCGAGATCTTCAGTTTATTTATTTATTCTTTCTTTCTATTTTTGCTGCTGCCAGGCAATTCACTTTTCTATTTATCATGCGAGTGAAAAAAAAAGAAAAAAAATTATAATGGAAAAATAAAGTTATTGTATAAAGAGAAAGAGAGAGAAAGAGACAAACAAAAGAAATCTGTGGCGCCTTGGAAAGTGAACTGACAGCTCTTTAAAATGAAGCAGAAGATGGAACAATTCCATCCCTCCCTCCGCCCCAACAATTAGGCATAGAATTTAACTACTGAATGTCAAGTTTTGATTGGCAGTTTCCTGGCCACAATTTTGCAGTTTAGTGTGGGCGTCGGTGAAAGCCAAAACAAAGTCAAAACATTGGCCATCAATTTGCAGAACTTCAATTAAACGTTGGCCAAAAAAAAAAGTATAAAATCGTGCATAGACCATATTTATCAATCACCATTATTCTAACTGTGTTTGCCCAACGTTTTGACTTCATTATGTGTTTATAAGGAAGCTGGCTAGAAAAAGCAAATTAAGCCTGAACTTCAACTAAACGGAACTTCTCCCAGTTGGCCAAAAAAAAAACAAAAAAAACTCATAACAAAACGCAAAAGTTCATGCGGCAGTTCACTAGAACGAGGAACTACAGACAAAGGGGCCTGTAGAGGGGACAGGCAGCAGACTTTTAGACAAACGGTGGCTTGGTTAGTTGCATGCCACAATGAACTCGCAACTTTTAACTGTTTTTTCACGTCGTCGTCGCCGTTTTGCGATTTGTGAAAGCTTCTTCTCTGCGCTCTGGCCAAGGAAAATGAGTTGAGCTGAGAGTTGAGCTGTGAGCTGAGCTGAGCTGCTTTTGAGCCGCTTCTAGTTGCCGACGCTCTGCCGCTGTGGTCGTCACGGCTCACTGCCTAGTTGGCCAACAAAAACAACAACCACAAACAACAACAAACTTGGCCAACAAACAGTTCTGCAAACAATGCATAAATTGTGCGCAAAAGGCCAAGCGACATTCAAGCAAAACACGAGAGCAAACACGAAAGTAGTTCAAACTCTCCCGCAGATATGCAAATATACTACTTAAATGAGAAAGACGGTTTTTTGTTGTATTTTATTTTGATTTTTGTTTTTGTTTTTGGTTTGTATACCCTTGCCGAGCGGGTATTTTAATATTGTCACCAAAATGTTAATTGTATTAAAGGCTTATTAAATTGTAAAATATATATATTTTTTATATATTAAAACCAGGCACCATAACGGCTATAATTAAAAAAGAAAATTTTTGAAATAAATATATATTATTTCTATTTTTATCAAAAAATAAAAAAGTTAATCTTATTTTATTTTTTTTGTTATTAAAAATTATTTGGAAAATATGCAAAAATTTAATGTAAATAACTTTGCAATCAGCTGCTGCATTAACAAAATTTAAAAACATTTACAAAGTGTGACTCAATACCTTTTTAAATGATACTTAACATGTTTTTAAAAGAATAATACATTTTAAGGATTCTTAAAGTATAAAATATAACTTTAATTTTAAATATTTATATACAAGAGTTAAAATTAATTTTAAATCTAAATTGGTTATCTGACAGTTGCCATAAAACCCATTAATAGAAAACTATGTTGTTATATAAAAAAAACTATTTTTTTTATAGATTCATTAATTATTTTAAATTTTATTAGAAAACTAATTTTATAATTTTTTTTTCAATTATAAATAAAAATTACATTTTTTGTAATAAAAAACATATTTTTATGATATAGTATAAAATTTATAATTTATTTATACTATAAATATAAATAAGCTCGCAATTTCTATGTTTAGTGCAGATATTCTGATAAAAAATATATTAATTAATATGTAATTTTTTATCAGAATATCTCCACTTAACATAGAAATTGCGAGTTTATTTATATTTATAGTAAAATAAATTACATATATATTCGGTATAAAATTATATAAAAAAAAACATTTTTTTCTTTCATAATTATTAAGCCAAATTTAAACAAGCTCTGCAAGTGTATAAAAACTTCGTTTTCCAAAAATTAAACTCATATTTTTCTAGAGTTTTTCTCTTATTTGGGTACAGTCAGAACTCACACCCCACACCCCTCTGCCTGTCTCTTGCCATCACCTTAGTTGCAGCTCTAATTAAGTGCAGATTGCAACGCTAAATTTTGTATTTAAATTGCCCGCTGTGATTGCCATCAAATGGCATGACGTATTGGCCAAGAAAAAATAAATAAATAAAAAATAAAAAAAAAAAAAAACGTTGCCTAATAAATAGCTCAAATGACCCATAAAGATTAGATCAGCAAATTTTCAACATTTAAACATCCGGGTGGGGAAACCAGGGGGAACTGTTTGAAACGCATTTTAAATTAATTTTTCTTTGGCTTTTACTTTTTTTTCGGTTTTGGTTTTGGTAGTATTTAAATTTTTTTCTCTACTATTATTTTGTGTGTTAATTTTGTTTTTTCTCTTTCTCTCTTTTCAGGTAAGCAAAATATGAAAAACAAAAATCCACTTTTACCCACAGCTGATCTTGCGTTTACCCATATTTTTTATCGCCACGTAAGTAGCACGATCATAAATCAGGCAAACTTTAAGCAAAACAACCAGGGATTATGGCGGATATAAGGAAGGAGGCGGAGAGGTTTATGAACAGGGCTAGAGGGGCTAGGGGCAGAGACAGGGCAGGCTACAAAATGTTTGTTATGATGTCAATATTATTATGCAAAACCTTTTAATGTTTAAAAAATGGACAGCATGTGAGAAAAATAACAAGAGAGAACGTAAGTGAAACTATCGTAAAGAAGTTTAAAAAAATTAGAAAGTGAAAGCTTTTTGAAGGTAAAATAAAAAAATAAAATTGGGCTTTAAAAATATGATTCTGAACTGCCAAACATAAAAATGTATATAGAATTCTTGACATGAAATTATTATGAAAGCTTTTAGGAGCAGAATTATAGGATATCAGAAAATTGATTTGACTTTTTTAAATTTTTATTGAATAGATTGATTCATTGATTAGTTTTTGGATTAATCTAAAAATTATAAAGTTTGGTTCAATTTAAAAACAATTTTATTATATTAAAAATTATATTTATTTAAATCAAGCTTTAGCAGTTCCAAAAATCAAAAGAAAAAAATGTTAATAGCTTGTGTGAGGTTTTGGGTTAAAAAAAACTACACTAGTATATTTATATTCTTATTTTGGCAGCTTTTTTTTACACATAAAGATTTATAATTGTATACTCTACCTAATTCATTGCGATAGTTTTTTTTTCCATTAATCGGTTTCTTTCTTTTCTCATCCCCAAAAACACAATGCCCTGCCCATTATATCTCCAATTTTAAAGATCTGCTTTTATGCTGTCCAACAATTTGTCTCACAGCTTTGACAAATGCCTAAAGATTCATCAAAGTTTTATGAGCATTTCCCTGTTGCTTTCGAATATACATCAAAAGTTGATTTTATGGCGGCAAATTTGCCATAAACCTTTTCTTTATTTTTTTTGATTTTTCGAAACAATTTTACGCATTTTTTGAATAAATTAATGTGCGCGCGCGGCAAGCTTTCAATGGCTATCAAATTTTGTGCAATGTTTTACAGTATAAATAATTGGGGCTTGTTATAAAATTAACATAAATTTGATTACGAATTACGTGAGGTTGGGGTAGGGAATTCTATATCGAGATATATATATATATAGTATATGTCTTTGGTTGTAGGGCATTTTCTTCGATATGTATCTTCCCGCTGCTGTTTTGACAGCTGCGAGCCATTCTCGATGGTTTTTTTCGTTGTCTTTTTTTTTTTGTAGCGATCATTTGTCAAACTTTTTTTTTTTTTTTTTCTTTTTAAATTTTTTTAAGATTTGTTTTTATTTTTTCTTGCTACGCGTTTCATTTTGCGTTTGGCTGCTGTCACCGCCCGCAGCTAGACTGAAATTTTTAAAGGTTTTTGAAATAAAGTAAATGGGTTTATAGTACATGAAAATTAATCAAAACAGTCAAAATATTTGACCAGGCCCTTGCATAACTGTTCAGAGTATAGATTTCTATTGTTTATATGATTAATTTGCCAAGATAATTTGAGAGTTTGACATTAAAAACTAAAATGAAAAAAAAAGATAATTAGTTGGTAAAATTGCGTTAAAGTTGTGTGTGCGGATTATGCAAAAGATATATAAAATAAGATACTAAAGACAAGTTAATGTGGCCTTGAGCTAAGTGTTCAAATAGGTTTTAATTTGCAAATAAAATGAACTTGTGGGGGCAACAGGAAAAAAGAGCTACAGCTAAAAAAAAGTAGCTGAAATTTTAAATGATATTTAGATTAAAATTCTCTTGTAATTTTCTTAGAATTTTCTATAAATAGTTATATTAAATAATAATACAATATTAATGATTTTGATTCTCTTGTTATTTTCTTACAATTTTCTATACATAGATATTGAGATATTTTATTCGCCTGGTCTACTAAAATCGATAAATAGATAAAAATCTTGGGAAATTGAAGCTTTGATAATTCTTACATAATTTGTTTATGGTTTAAAAATCTCTAAAAATTATAAACTCATTTTAAATTATGTTTTTAGTCTTTTAATAGTTGAAATAGTTAAAACTTTAATTGTTATAAATTTTTTTAATAAACTCAAACAAGAGTTAATTAAAATTCTGTTAGTTTTCCAAATACTACAATTCAACGTTAATTATTATTTATGAGCATGTTAAAGAACACAGTTTTCAAATAATATGCTGACGAATATTTAACACCTCTTGCAACAAGTCAAAGACCTTTTGGTAAAGATCCCTTGGGAATAAATAGTTTTTTTTTCCTACACAAATGTTAATGCGCGAAATTCCAGGCGCACAATTTAGCACCCACACTAGGCGCAGTTTACAGATACAGATACATAGATACATAGCTACACTGCTACACAGAAGATACATTGTAGCATGCATTTATAGACGGACTTTCTCAGTTTTGTAGCAGAACTCCCGCTGCCTGACTGCCTACACATAGAAGGGTCATAAAAAATAAAAAAAACACAAATTATGAGGGGGAAAATATGCGTTAAAAATTGCAAAAAAAAACTTAGCAACAAATGTTGCACAGCAAAAATGTTGCTCAGCAACAATGTTGTTATGTCCAAACTAAATGTTGCGCTACAATGTTGAGACACTTTGTGCGCAACGAACTTGTTCGAAACAAGTTGCGAGTTGTGAGTTTTGTGCTGCGCATCGAACTCCAACCTGCCACAAGCAAGTTGCAAGTTGTGTATCTCTGTGTGTGTGTGTGTGTGTGTGCTGTTTGATGTATCTGACGGATACGCGAACGCGCAGATAAAGCAAAATGTATCTGCGCATTGAGCATTGGCCTCAGTAACACGCGAGCGCTACTCAATAACCAAACGTCGCCACGGACAACACAAAACACGGCATCGAATGTCTGTTTTTTTTTAAATGAATTAAAAAAAGCGCGCGCGCGTTTTTATGCCGCATTTTTAAACCACACAATAAATATATATATTTTCTATATACGCAAAATATTTCATATAAATTTGACATGTGCTTTTAAAAGAAAAATTTCATATGCAAAAAATTACAAAAAATGTGTTTAAAAGTGTTTTTATATTAAATATATTTACCGGCATTTTTAATAAAAATATTATATATATATTGCATTATTGGAACTGCTGAAATAAGTGAAAAAATATAATAAGTGCAAAGCTAAATAAGAACGCAATGCCAGCATAAATATTTCCCTAGAAACATTCAGATACACTAACACACACACAAAGACACTCGCCGGGGCAACTGTATAAAAGTGCATAAAATATAATTTTATATATTCGGGAAGAGAGAAGTTGAGGCGGCATTTTCTGCTTGGCCTGTGTGTGTTGTATGTTCTTACTCCAACTCCATTTAAGAGAGAGTGAGAGAGGGAGAAGCAGTACATGTATCTGTAGATATTTGTAGCCTGTATCTGTGAGCTGCTTGCAGCTGTAAACGTTGCTGTATGCGTGCGCAAAACACTCGGACATAAAAATATAACAAAAATACAAAAATACAAGAAGAAAAAAAAGGTAAACTACCTACTTTGCCTGCCTTTGCGAAGCAGCCGCATAAGTGTACGAAAAATATACCGAAAAATATACGAAATAACAACAACAATAACAAGGACCATATACAACAACACTCGAGCTATATATACACTATATACTTGGTTAAATCAAAGCGTCTGCTCTGATTTACGGCCTCACTGGGACACACTTCCTCTTCAGCTTCAGCTTCAGAGTTTGCGCATCTTGTGGATACTTATTTTTCTTCATCTTCATCTTCATCTTTTTGTTGTTCTTCGTTTCGTATATTTTTATTGTTTTTGTTTTGTCGATTACTCAACCGAATTGGATTAAAGCAAATCTTCACTACACACACTTGGTATGTCGTTTTTATATATATTATATATATTTTTCTTTAATTCTGAACATTTAGCAGTTTTTTTATTGCTTATAAAGAAGGGCAAAAAATATATAAAAAAAAAAAGCACAATTTTTGCTTGAGTTTTAGTTGATATTTTTCTGTGCATACATATATAAATATTATATATATATACATATTTTTTTTAGTTGCTAATAACTCAACTCGTGAGTGTTCTTGTCTGTATCTAGAGATACTTTTAGTATAGTTGTTGTATAAAGTCGTGTGTGCGCGTTTTTTAATTATAAAAGTGACAAAAAAAGCACTTGAAAGCTACATAAGCACACAGATACATTTAAATGTATATATGTATCTGTGCTATATTTCAATTTAGGCAACAAATTTTGTTGTGCCACAAGGAAGCAAAAGTGTAGTTAATTTAGTTTTTAATTTTTTTTAATGTGTTTTGAATGGAATTTTCTTAAGCAATTGATTGTCTGCCATTTTTTTTTATATAATAATGTTTTTTCTTAACATTATCTTGCATCTTAACTACTAAATAAATTGCAAATTCAAGTGTTAAAATTAAATAATTACAAGCAGCTTGCGTCAGAAGTTGTTTGAATTAAATAAAACTCTCAAATTACAAACTTCACATTAATCTTGTTATAAAGTTAAAACTTTAGTCTCAATTTTCTCACATATGTTTCAATAATTGACGATAAACGTTTGCGTGATTTTGCGTTCTCTAAAAAAAAATATAATACTTTAGTTTTAACCCCTATTAAAAAGCCTCAACCCCAAAAAAATACAACAATCAAAATAATTTTAATGCGTGTTTTGGATTAAACCTAAAGACATCTGTTTTTTTTGTTTTTGGTCTTGGGGTTAAGCTACAATTTGCAACATCCTGTTGCATATTGACAACATCCTTTCAATTGACACGAATCATCCTTCCTGGGGGACCCAATGTCCCAGTTGAAACCCTCTAGCCGAAGCTGCAACCCCCTGCAGTGTGTAGGCAAAAAAAAAAGATTTTCGCAAACACAACAATTTTTGTATTCCAATTGAAAAAAATACAAAACTCAGTTTCAGTTCCAACTCGTCGCTGCAGCTGCTCACAAAATGAGCCTGAGAGCCTGTGACAAGATACACACAGCCATAAAAGATACAAAGACAGATGCAGATACTCGTACTACATCCAAAATACATTCAGCTGATGTTGATGATGATTCGCTTCGTTTTGCTTCGTTTTCGGTTTAGTTTTATATATTTTAGTTGCGTGTTTTGTGTGCTATGTTGAAAATTGGCCATGCGAGGGTTGCTTTAATTTATTGTGGTTGTTGTTATTGGCACAACAAAGCGTTGCAATTAAATTTGATGGTCACAAGCAACCTGCATGCTTAGCTCTGTGTGTGTGTTTGTGTGAAGGTGTTTATACTCTTTCAATAGGGCATTAGTGTTTGATAGGGAATTTTGGTAAATATGGCAAGTAAAGTTCTAAAATCAAGCTGAATTGTAGGATATTCTAATATAATTTTTTTTTATTTATTTAAAATTTGCTGCAATAAACAGAAATATCTTCTAGAATTTATTAAGTAGCATCAGTATTGAATAGTTAGTAATTTGCTTTGTTGTTTACTTAATGTAAAAATATATTATTTTTATTCTTAGTAACTAAATTTTAAGTGAATTTTCAGGCTGGGGATTTAGTTTAACTTTTAAAAAAGTTTGTTAAAAGTGAATTTTCCTTAAAACGAATTTGTTTTTATTTTTGGAATATAATTTCATACTGTGTGTTGTGTTTTAAATAAATGCTGATAAAATTTAAGGGTTATTATTGAATTCTGGTAAAGGAATATTAAGTACATTACGCTAGGAATAGGAAAAATTTTTGTTGAAAGTGAAAATTTAAAAAATTTGTTATTTTTTATATTTTTGCAATTGGATTAATAGGGCCGTTGTGTCTCATTTTTAATAAATGTTTATTAATTTTCCTACTAATCTTCGATTCAATTTATACTATTTATTGGGGAGTCTGTAAATAATTAAAAATAATTAAAAAGAAGTAATTATTAAGCTGTTTAGATAGTACTATATCGACTGCTGTGAAACAAGTCTCATCATTATTTTGTTATTAAACTGAATTCTCTTATTTATTAACTGCCCTTTTAGAGTGTTTAATATTCGTTACTTCTTCTCTGCATATAATTCTTTCAGTTGTTAGTTTTTGGTGGTTGGTTCTTGGGTCTTTCAAACTTTAATCAAACATTTGTGTTGAGTATTTTTTTTTCAATAAGTGCGACAGCGTGTTGATAGAGAAATGCGAGAACCCTCTGAACCCCTGAAAATGCGATTCATCGATTAGTTTTATTACTTTCTTTAGTCGCCCACATGCACAAGCACGCAACACACACACACACAGGCACACCCACACACACTTATACACTCACATAATAATAATACACTTTCCCAGCCCGTATAGATTTTCCAAAAATGTAATTGTTATGAGTGTCAACCCTGTCATTCTACACCAATTTTCAAGCCCTGAACTTGTCACTCGTGCCACAAGTTGTTGCACCCAAACAGATACCAAAACTCAAATCTCATTCCCTATTTTCATTTTGTTGTCTCTCCGCTTGGCGCTTCCTTTTGGCTATGTTTTGTGGTTTCCCCTTTTTTGGTTGCTTCTTTCTTCACTAATTTTCGAAGTTTACCTTTTCAACTTTTTATCAGCTGCTGTTTATCGTCGCTTCTTATTGAATTTCGGTTCGGTTCGGTTCGTTGAGCTCTTCTTTCGCTCTTCTTTCTCTCTGTAGCTTCTCTGGCAAGATTCTCAGTTGTCTCCAAACTCGTGCTACATGTGGCTTCTGTCTGGACTTACTTTTTTTTTTCTCCTTTTTTTTGAAGTTCCACCAAGTTTGCAAAGTCCAATTGATTTCGTTAAGTTAACAAAAAAACTTGTTTTTGGTGTTTTGGGCTTAAACTTGTTTTAAGGACGTTCTTCATGTGGCAGCAACAGCAGCAGCATCTGCATTTTTCGTTTTGCATTTGCCTTTAATTTGCTTATGATTTTATGACTCATTTTGCCAAGCCAAAAGATTAATAGCCTATGATGAAATTCCGGATATATGCAACAGATGTTGCAATTTAATTAAAGTAACCTGACACTTGGCTTAAATTGTAGCTAGAGTAGGGAATAGGGCTTGGATTGTGCTGGGGAAAAGAAAATTGCTTTTAATTTATTATTAAAACTATTTTTGGTTAGGTAGACTTTAACGACTGCACACAAGACGACTCCGTTGAATATTTAGTTTAATTTATTTATTTATTTGTTTTTATATTTTTTTTAATTATTTTTTTCCCCTCTATTTATTTATTTTTCTTTATTTTTTTATTTATTTTTTTTATTTAAAATATATTTATTTTATATATTTTTATTTTTATATATTTATTTATTTTTCTACATTTATATATTATTTTTTTATTTTTTATTTATTTATTTTTTATTTATTTATTTTTTATTTATTTATTTTTTATATATTTATTTATTTTTCTATATTTATTTATTATTTTTTTATTTATTTATTTTTTATTTATTTATTTTTTATTTATTTATTTTTCTTTATTTATTTATTTATTTTTATTTAAAATGCATTTATTTTATATATTTTTTATTTTTATATATTTATTTTTTTTTATTTAAATTTTTTTATTTATTATTTTCTTTTTTGTTTTATTTAAAATGCATTTAATTAATATATTTTTATTTATTTTTTTTATTTAAAATGCATTTATTTTATATGTTCTTTTTATTATTTAATCGCATTTATTTCATATATATTTTTTTTTATTTAATTCGCATTTATTTTATATATTTTTTTATTTATTTATTTTTTATGTATTTTTTATTTTTTATGTATTTTTTATTTATTTATTTATTTTATATATATATTTTTTTATTTTTTTTTCATATATTTTTTTAATGTTCTAGTATTTTACACTATATTTTCTATATGTTTACTATTGTTTAGAAGAACTCTCCTATTTTTCCTTATTAAAGCAATGTTGTGTAAAAAGGTTAATAAATGTTAATAAAAAAAAATTCAACTTGACTGTATTAAATATAGAAAACGATATATTTTAAATTGGTTTTAGAGTACGTTTATAAAGCTTTTACTCATGATTCAATAATATAATTAAATTTATTTTTTAATCAACCTAGAGTATTGCCATTTATTTGGCTATTGCTTGGGTGACTTGTTTAATTTAAGAGGGTTCAGATTGAGTTTATTTCTAAAAATATACTAATATACTATGCTATTCTCATAGATATAGTATCTTTCTTTACAATAACCATATTATTTTAATGGCTTAGCCAAAGGCCATCATAATAGCTAGAGTTCTAATATTAACTAAAAAAAAACTCAATCATAAAAGAACATTTCCTGCTCGTACATCATTAAGTTTTAAAGTCTATTATTATATAAACTTAAAATACTTTTTATAACTCTATAATAGTTTCAAAGTTCTTTGCAAAGAAAACTATTTGTTAGACATTTCGCATATGCCGCAAAAACATGCAGATTCAATTAACGCATTAGACCTGCTGCAAGTCTACCTACCCTAACCCTCTGGCTATGGTACCATTAACCTCTTGATGGACTTGTCTTTCAGAATGACAAACGGCAAATTCGCATATGGCTGACAGTTTTTCCAACTTAAGCTGCCGCGTGTTGAACACGTGCCACAGAGACCCCTTTGGGGCATTGAACATAAGTTTCCTTCTTCATCTGAGGCAGCTTGCATATTCCGTTTATATATATAGGAAAAATACTCATTTGTAGAATTTTCCTTAGATTTTTTCCAGCTGCAAAGGCAAAAGTGCGAGCTAAATAAATGCAAACGTAATCATAAAAGTAAGTGGAAATAAAATGCAGCGAAGTACGACAGCAATAACCAACCACAAATGATAAAATCAAGCTAGAAGATGAATGTAGATACTTGGATAGTTAGAAAGAGATGCAACATAAGTCATTAAGTTGCCTCTTTTAACCAAGAAAATAAGTTTTCTTACGATCATTCGCTGACCGTACGATTGCAAGGCAAACTGGTAAGAAAAGTGACCAGAAGATTTCAACAGGAATCTTTTTCTTTTTTGTAGAAGGAAGCAATAGAATTTCCGCTGTTAAAAAGAAGACTCCTGTCAAGTCTACGAGGCTGTTAATATTATTTAAATTTCTTGTCATTTATTTTGCCACCAAAAAGATTTATGTGCATTGCGTGCCGCTGACAAGTTGTTAAGCCAGTTGTTAATGAGATTTACTTTATGGTTTTCCTTTAACAAATAGCAAGAAAATTGTCAATTTATTTCTGGAAAACTATTAGCTAAAGAAATTGGGAAGAAAGACACTTCTCTAGGAGTTCTCTAAGGAAAATATCCTCATAATATGCACGGTATAAAAAAAACGTTCTAAATATGTAAATAAAAATTTAATTTTTTTATATTTTTAAATTTAAATACGATTTCGGGATATTATTCTTATATCAAGTAAAATCACTATTGAATTTTAAAACCATCCTGAAAATTCTAAAAACAATTCTTTATTAGTTAAAGTTCAAATAATTTTAATTTACCTTGTTTATTTGTAATTTTTAAACGATTTTAGCACTCAAAATATAAGGTCTTTGTTGATTAGTGTTCCTTTAGTCTCGCCACTATTTTATTCCCCTCTCAACCCCTGTACCTATTAGGTATAGACCATTTCTTAACCCATAGAAAATCCTAACATTCGATCTGAAAATCTTGCTGATTCGTAAGCCAAGAGACTCAGACTATATTCTCAGTACATTTTTATAATAAAATAAAATATAATAAAATTTTAACACTTGCTCAAATATTATCTCAGCATTATCAAGTTGTTGTGTGTGACAAATCCAAACCCAAAACACAAAAAAAGAAAGATATGCAAACAATTCAAAATCTCACTTAAAACTCAGCTATTTACACAGACAATCTAATCTCGATTTAAAAAAAAAAGAAGAAAAAAATCAGAAAACACTGAAAGTAAAGCAATTTATCTACCTCACTGCCGCCTGGCTGCTTTTGGGACCTGCCCCACACTTTAAATCATTGACATTGAAATCTTTTTTTTTTTCAGCCACAAAACGTTGCAGCAACTAATTTTGTTTAAATTGCACACACACAAATTTCATATTAAATTATACCGTCCACCAAAAAAGCTATGAAACAATGGAAAGTGAAATTTTTTGCTTGGCCATAGGAAAGCGAAGAAAATTGTGTAGAAAGAGAGAGAGAGAGAAAAAAATTGAGATAAACTGCAAATCAAATTAATAATCATGTGTCTTAACATTGAGCTTCAGCTGCCTAAACTCGTGCCCCATACCAAATTGATGCCACACGCCCCCACACAGAGCTGCGCACTTTAATAAAAAAAAAATAAAAATATATATATATATATATATGTAGTAGGATTTTGCACGTTATTTAATTTTTTTTTTTTGTGGTCAGTGCTGCAATTTTAGTTGGCCTTATTATTGTGGGGTAATGAGATTTTATGACTACATATTTATGTTGAAAATTCATTTGTTTTTCTTTCATTATTATTACAGTTTTTTCTGTGATGTGTGTGCATTATTTAAAGTGGTTTTTGAGAGGAAATTATGTCTTGAAAACTAAATAGACTTGATGCTCATAATAAAACGTGATGTTTGTAATTTAAAAATAAAGGTTGATTGGGTTTAATGTTTCGATATAATGTAAACCAATTGAAAGTTTGGCAAAAATATTTGTAGAACTCAAAAAACTGCTAAAGATTTAGGTCAAATTCCAGCTTAAAGGTTTACAGCTTGACAAATGTAAGTTTTGAAAGTTAAACAAAATCTTTGATTTGTTGTTAAGCCATGTAACATCATTAATCATAAATTGATGTGATGCTGCTGCTTAAAACTGCCCAGCAGCTTTAAAAGATTTTCAAATAGCCTTGGGCTTGTTAGGCAAAGGAAAACCATAAAATGAAGTATATTGTAGTACACAAATCGATTTATAACTTGTCTTGATTGCTATGTTCTGTAATTAGGAAAAAGAAGAAAAAAAAGTAAACTAGTTTAGAAATGTTGAGATGAAGACTGAAGGCAACATGGCAACATGTGTCAGCGTCTGGCTACATTGGCAACATGTTGCAATGCGGATGGCGACAAGTGTGTCGAGAGCTGTGGCAACGCAGTCAAAGAAGTCATCATGCCGCCGTGTTGTTGTTGAGTATCTCAACTTGAGTGTGTTGAGCAACAGCAAAAAAAATATATATAAACGCGTTCTCGCAATTCCACAGAACAGCTGAACGTGCAACGCGTTGTAACGTTGCAGCGTTGCACCCAATGCAACTGCCCCTCACCATCAGCAAAAACACGAGTCCCGCCAAGTCCAGGCAAACAGTCTGCTCTGGATTTATAGCCGCAACGCGACGCGCGACGCGACGACTCGGACTTACCCCCTCGATATGGAACTGCAGACCTGGACACCTAAAGAACCATTGGGCTGGTGAGCTGGGCATTGCCCAGCCTTGCCTCTTGTGTCTCGCTTTGACTTGACTTGGGGTCAATGGCATCTTCTTTTTTTTTAATACCCTGTGCACATAATAAATGGGTAGAAAAGGAGTATATTCAAGCTGTGCTCGAGTATGTGGCAGATTTTTACAGGACTATAGAGTATATTTGTATAGTTGACCAGCAGGAAACTGAGAAACTAATAGATTATAGAAAATACAAAAATATTGCATTAAAAGTCAATAAAATAAAAAAAATAAAAAATTAAATGAAATAAAATTGCATTAAAAGTTAATTGTAATAAAAATAAATAATAATAAAAAATAAAAAAAATATACAAAAATAACATTAAATGACAATTAAATAAATAAAATATAAAATTAAATAAAATAAAATTATAATAAAAATTAATTGCAATATAAATAATTAATAGTAAAAATTAATATTAAAAAAAATAAAAACAAAATAAAAATATAGTAAATCAGTAAATAAAAACAAAATATACCAAATATATATATATATATATATATATATATATTATATAAAAAAATGAATGTTGCAGTAAATCAAAGGTAAAAATTTTAACAAATTTTTGTTAGCTTAAAAAATAAAGAGAAAAAATCTCTGTTTTGTAATGACTATGGCCTTAATATTAGTATGTACATATATATATATAGTATGTACGTATAATAAACATTAAATTCAGAAATTCAACTAAATTAAATTAATAGAGGAGTTTATGCAGTTCTTTTCGTTTGTCTATATATAAAAATGTCTAGTTCAGAGACTTAGAGCTGCTATATTTATTATATAGATTTATGTTTACAATAATTACAGATTAAGGTCTTATTTAATTTTGAATAACCCCGACCTACAACAAATATGAAAATAGTTTTTTCGGATATAAATCGCTAAATTTTACTAGAGTTATTAAACATCAATATATATGAAAAGTCAGACAGAATTGAATGGAAAAGAATGCTCATTAAATGCACGAAATGTAATGAGGAAATTGTCCCATATTAAAGACTAGTATTTATATTAGAATAAGTCAATATATAGTTGATATATCGCCAGTATTATCATAAAAATCATGAAGGTACTTTTATTTATATTTATTTATTTATATGTATTTATTTATATATATTTATTTATATATATTTATTTATATATATTTATTTATATATATTTATTCATATATATTTATTTATATATACAATATTTATTTATATATTTTTATTTAATTTTTATTTATTTCTTAATTTAACTTAGAGCTATATTTTTGACATTTCTGGGTATCTCTCAGTTGAGTACACTCGTTTGCCAGTTTAGTTGTTTTTGTTTTAGTGTTTTTGTAACTTCCTTACAACATTACTGACTTTTGCTGTTGTTGTTGTTATTGTTATTGTTTTTATTTGTTCTCATCGCATTGGCAGTTGTAAAACAACGAAGCGCAAATTATGATTTCGCGCGAAGCGAAATGGAAAATGTTGTAATAATAAAGTGGCTACAGTCTGTGCGAGACCGTTTATAAACACGACGGAACTAGCTAGAAACAAGCCAAGCCCCGTCTATAGATATATATAAAGCTGCCTAACCCAACTCAACTGACAAACATTATATCAAGACAAACATTTCCGTTAGCTCAACACGCAAACCCTCTTCCAAAATAAAATAAAAAAGAACTTAATAAAAAAAAAAATTACTCAATTCTGTTAAAGCTTCTTGGAAACCAAATTAAATTTTAAGACAGAGACTTTAATTGCCAGTTACTTTGACTTGGCATTGGTTACAGCTAAAGCACAAGATACAAAGCTACAAGATACAAATACAGTCACAGTTATAGATACAGATACAGCTACAGTAAGCAACATATTCAATTACAGTTAGTGGCTTTGGCATTTGAATGGAAAGTGTGTGTGCGCCTGCCTGTCAGAGTTGCCTTCTTTTTTTCTTCTATCTATTTTTTGAGTTATTTGTTCTCTTAAGTGATAAATTACTTACTTTTTTTTTATTTATCTAATCAGTTGTTGTTGCTGTTGGGGAAAGTGATGCCTCGACAGTGCACTTAATGAGTCAATTAAGTTTATCTGTCTGGCTTCACTGATTGTCAGGCTTGATTTCTATCTTTCAGAACGCAATTGCATATAAGTTGCAGTCAGAGCTTAAGCATTAATTATTAAACAGAGAATGTAGCACACAGTTATGGTTTATTAACTGATAAAAAAAACTCACATTAAAAACTGTTAAATCTTATCTGTAGTTTGTAGATTATAATTTATACTTAAACCTGCTTAGTTTGCCTATATAGATACTTGTTTTAATCAGAGAGTGAGACCTATATTTGTAATGTGTACTAAAAATAAAA
Organism: Hirtodrosophila alboralis; assembly: GCA_035043045.1. NCBI lineage: Eukaryota > Metazoa > Arthropoda > Insecta > Diptera > Drosophilidae > Hirtodrosophila > Hirtodrosophila alboralis. The sequence continues at coordinate 586,994 of JAWNNH010000467.1, read as the reverse complement.
ATTTTATTTTATTTTATCTGGTTTACCTATAATTTAGAATATTGAAGAAACTCAAGATTAAACAGCTGTTGGTTTATATTAATTTTTAATTTAAAATGTTTTATTAAAATAATAAAAAAAAATGCTTTAAATCATATTTAAAGTATAAAATAAATTTGTCAAAAAATATAAAAAATAAAGAATATATGTGTAAATCACAAATATATTTATAAAAATGTTTTACCGCCTTGACAGTCAAATTTTAGAAAGAATTCCATTATGTTGAAGAAGTCAAAGCAAAAGAAACTACAAAAAATTAATTGAATTTAATTGAATTTTACTTTCAAATTGCCCTTCAAATTTTCTTTGTTTTCTCAGCCAAAGAACAAGTCCATTTCTCTAATTATGACATCTGACTGACATTTTGAAGTCTGTCAAAATAAACAAAAACCCAAAAAAAAAAAAAAACTCAAAAATTCCCTATCCATTAGTTCTATTGTGGTATGCCTCACCCCAAAAAGTGCGCTCAAGTTTTCAGGTTTTTTATTTTTTCAAAAAGGCTTTGTTTTTGTTTTTACCATAAATTTCACTTTCAGGCAACAGATTTTTTTTTAGCTTTTTTTTTCTCTTCTTTTGTGTGGGGCATTTAATTGGTTTATCACGCACACGACTTGCACTTGGCAGCACTTGAAAACTGGCAGGGGAGGGAAACTATTGTACCATGAGGTACTTGCATATGAAAAACACTTTCGTTTTCTGTTTCCTAAAAAAATATATATATAATAATAAAAAATAAAACAGAAACGAAACGAAAGTACCAGCCCTTTCGTTTATGTTGATTTTTTATAAGCGATAATAAGCCCAAAAACAGTTTTTAAAGCTGGGCAAAGCAACAGTTTTAACTGGAACTGAAAAGGTGCCAATTTTGTTTGTCTTGAACTATATAAAATCCGGAGTACCAAGCTCAGTCATCCATTATCACATCACAGCTGCGTACCTGTCTGAATGTTACACCAACAAATTTCAAGCCAATTTCAACTTTATTTTTGCTGGTTTTATGCATCATGTAATGCTTTAATTGATACCTTTTGCTTTTAATTTTTTTTTATTTTTGTTTTTATTATACATAATTCGGTAAAAATGCAACCCTTTTTGAATTACTTTACCACATTTTGAAGAAAACCTTTTTTTTTATTTATTTTTTTTTAACCACAAACACAAGCAGCGAAATTTAAGCTTTGATATATAGTTGTAGTCTACTGTACTCCTGTTTATACTCTTTAGTGAACTGTATATAATAATGTGTATATATTTGTTGGACCCTTAAATATTGATATTGTTTCTATATTTTGCAATTGGGTTAACAAGGGCGTTAAGTTTTTAATTTTTAATAAATATTTATTTAAATATTTTAAATATAAATATTTATTTAAATATTTTATATATAAATATTTATTAAAAATTGTCCTACTCTTCGGTACATTTTGTATCTTTATTAGGGAGTCTCTAAAAAATAAAATTAAATTCATTTTTGGCTGTTTACAGAATACTATTTCGACTGCTGCCTAGCAAATCTCATTAGTAACCTTTATTAAGTATAAATTAATGTTATAAGGACACAACAAAATTGTTTAAGGAAAAAACCATTTAGTTCATTTTATATTTTTCCCAATTTCTTTTATAAAAATCAAAAATTCAACTAGAAATTAAAATTTAACTGCAATTTCTATGATTTTTAATACACGTTTAGTTCCTACTTTTATATGTCAACTTGCAATCCCACAAATTGCCTAGCATTCTGTCTAAAAATCTAGATTTGTTAGTAAACTTTTAGTTTAAAGTTTCTAAAATTTCTCAAAAAAAATCAATTCAACAATCTGCTGTCTATAAAATTTGTTAGCAGAGTGAGGCTTTATTTGGCGAATTTTATTATATTTTGACATAATTTAAACACCATTAAAGGGCATCTACTAGTTAATCACGCTCTATTAAACATTCTTACTTGTTTTAACTTAATTAAGTATAACTCTATACTCTGTTCTTTTTATTGTCTTGTAATTGATAGCCCTGTGCCAACTTTTCTTATATATATTTTTTATATAAACTTATTTTTTTTGCATTTAAAGCCAAGCAGCTTCTTCAAGATGATCTCCTGCCCACAACTTCAAGCCCAAAACATATCAATTTGCCTTTGACTCTTAACCACGAAACATGGTAGAAGAAGAAAAAGAAAAAGAAAGAAAAAAAAGAAAAAATAATCGCAACAATGTTGTTTTCTTCTGGCTTGTCATAAAGCTGACAAGTTTTCTTTTGGCTTGTTGTGCGCAGACTCTGTTAACCACTTTGCAGTCTCTCACTATTTGTTTGAGCTTGTTTGGATTGTTGTGTGTGCTTGTCTGTTTGTCTGTCTGCCTCCCCTGCTGTGATTGCATTTTGCATAATTTTTAAGCTGTAAATTGAAACAAAGACATCATCGATATCAAATGCCACACTCTATACAGTGAAGACCAGTCTTCAGACGACAACTGTTTGGCTTCCTTTGCGAGTTAAGACAACATTTACCTTTTGATGTCTGCATTATAATAGAGAACTGAGACTAAAACTTGATTAACTGGGTTACAATGCACAAAAGTTATTAATTGATTATAAAACTTAGATTAGTCAAGACAATTTTAACTTTTAGGCACAGTTCAATTAAATTTTGTCCTAGTTTGAAATTTTTTATTTTTTTTTTTTTGGCATAGACACACCTACTATATATATGAGCAAAACTACCAGTACAGCAAATATTTTGCTTTTTATGTTGTAATTTTAATAAACCGAACAAGCAAAATTTTTTTAGTGGTCATTAAAATTAAAGCAAACTAAAAAAAAAAGCTAAAAACAAAGAAAAAACTTTTAATGTTAGCCACAAAATTTTTCTCCACTTTTTCTTGGTTTTTTTTTTCAATTTCCAATTAACGCCAAAGCTGTGAAAATATTTATTTTCAATATTCAGTAAATGAAAACTCAAAAAAATTGGAAAAAATAAAAGAAAAGTGTTAAACACAGACAAAGCTTAACGACAATAGAGAGACCCCAAAAGACTGGATATTAAATGATTAAAAAACCAAAAAAAAACAACGGGGCGGCTTTACAATAAAAGTCATAGATTCAACGCTACTGTATGTGTACTCGGATTGACTGACTGATGGATAGATGGATGGTTGGTTGACTGAATGAATGCCTGAATGAATGTGGCTTCATTTTGGCCAGTTTCAATCGCTTCACACATGGCCACATGCATTCACATATAATGGCGGCTTTATTATTTGATTTGCGAGCCATAAGAAATGATTTTAAAAATGCAATAAATGAAAGTAATTGCAATTGTGGAAGTGGAAGAGTATTTGTTTTGTTTAATTGCCAGTCAGACAATATTATTTTTTTAGATATGGTGATGTTGTTGAAATTAAATTTAGGATTATGAATTATGACTTTTCAACACATTAAACATTGTCTACAAAATTCGGTATCGAATATCTTGCCTTACATTAAATAAAAAATAGATTTTATTAAGCATCTAACATAAATGTTAAACTAAATCCCTAAAACTTAAAAATATAATCATTTTATTCTGTATATTGAATTATTAATATTATTATTAAATTATTGATTATCTTAGAAATCTAATGGATCAATTGATTGAATATGAAACATTTATTCAAATAAATAGAAGAAATAGTATTTAATATTCAGATTTGAAGAAAAAATCCGTTTACACAAAGAAAAATTGGAAATTTCAGTGCTCTCAAATGAAGTCAAAGATTTAAAATAATTTCCTAATATTCCATTTAATACAATCTCTTTAATTTAAGTATTTTAAATTTTCTTTAGATTTTAGGCTATTTAAATATGAAACAATAATAATAATAAAAATAACACAATAAACCACACTCAAGAAAGAAAATTTTAAATAAATAAAAACACATTTTAGTATCAAAACCAAAACGTGGCATAATTTAAAGAATATCTCACATGAAAGCCAAATTAATCTCATGCTCTTAAACAATACAAAATAACTTAAAATTTTGTGGGCGTTTTTTATTTATTTTTTTTTTATTACCATTATCATTAGCTGACAACAAATTGAATTTTCTCAAACCAAACTTGCTCTTCTGCACTCTCTGGCATTAATTAAATTAGTATACAAATATATATATATTGCCGTCACATAAAACTGGAGACAACAATAATAAAAAAAAAAATCTACTTAAATTTGAGTGCATTTAATGCCCAAAAAAAATACAAAGAGATCTTTTGCCCTTTTTTAATGGACTTCTTACATTTAACGACCTTTTATTATATATGTTATATATAGTATCTCAACTTGTTGACTTTGGTTTGATGATGATGTGTGCAGTCAAAGTTCAAAACTTTTAAGATAGTTTTTATGAGCTGAACAAATAAAAATAAAAACAAAAAACTAATTAAATTCTTGAATTTTCTTTTTCTCTTTGCAGGTAAGCCTATATGTGTTTTCAAAAAATTATATTTACCAAAAATATCTTGTAAGTATTTGTCTAATTTGTGTATTGTATTTATTTGTTGTTGCTGTTGTTGACCAAGCCTTTATTGGCTGCTTGGCACAAAACCGCAACAAATTCCATAGAAATCATTTTTAATACTCTGTTTTGGGTAGAAGTTAAAATGGGGGTATTTTGGGTTTGTGTATTTCGATAAATTGAAGCTAGAGTAACCAAAATTTGGTAATCATATCAGATAAAGTTTTAAAAGCTGCAATTTGATTTAATTTTCCTATAGCTGCCACCACTAGCTAAGTCTCAAAATGTTGTATACTAAATATAATTATATTTATTAATGATTTGCCTGTTAGTTTGGTCAACATAAAGTCTATTGTCAACTTTGGTCTTAGGCTAGCAGAGGAAAGCAAGTGTTCAATATCGATAAAAAAAAATAAAATAAAAAATGCTTCGAATTCATAATTATTAGTTCTGAATTCCAAAAAACACTTTTACATATATATTTTTTTTAAAAAGTTTTCCTCTCATAATTCAGCATTATTTTAAAATGCTAAATCGATTATTTGAATTCAGGCAGGTTTCCTTATCAGAAGACTGTGATATGAAAGAATTCTTCTAAAAGGCAAAACAATTGTTTTTCTCTGTTTATTTCAAATTCTTTTTTTTTTTTTTGTTTTTTTTTTTTTGGCAATCGTTGCAATTATTTTTCCTTTTCTACAATTTTTTATTTTATTTGATTAATATATATATAAATCCGTTCCCTCTTTGGAGAAAAACTAACACTTTTGAATCTGAATGATTTTTTTTTTTGGATCTGGAAAATTAAAGTAAAAAATATAAATTGTATTATAAAATGCAAACATTTTTGTATAACTTCCACAAATTTTTATTTCATGTACAGAATATTGATAGTCTCTATAAAAGATTAAAAAAAGAAAATATTTTCTGCAGACACAGACAAACCCAGAGTATAGAGCTGTCGTGTGCCATATTTATAATAGTGTATTTTTTTAATATTTTTTTATTTATTTTTTTTTATTTGTTTTTTTTTATTTTGTGCTATTATTGGTTTAATTTCTGTGGCTTAAATGATTATCGATAGCTGTTGTCGAAGCTATGAAGTTGCCAATGCATTGACTTGAATCAAAATTTTTTTATTTTTGTGCTTTGAGCATTATATATATATAAGAGAAGGGGAGGTGAGGTGTGTGCAATTGTCTGCATTGCAATCTGCGTGCCACAAATGAGCTGCGATCGTTGCCTTTGTCTAAATGCCGACACAGAAAATTGCACAAGTTATATGCTATACTAAAAATAAAGTATATATTGTCAGAGTTAACTGTAACAGTCTGAAAGAGTTTTGTCTAGACTCAATTTTTAAAGCGATTTGCGTGCCAAATTCAGGCAATATATATTATATATATATATGCAAAAATCTAATTAGACAATGGCATTGTTGTAGCGCCTTCGTTATGGCCATTAAAAATTGAGCCATAAAAAAGAGCCGCATCAAGAACTTGGAAAGTTTTGCAGTTCCGGGCAATATTTTTTTTTTTTTGCAAAAAATTAAACAATAAAAATTTGTTGTTAAAGGAGAGAAAGAGAGGAGCGATAGAGAGAGAGGCAGTTTGTGAAGATCTATGCCAACAAAAATAAAATAAAATAAAATAAAAACACGCGCACTTGCTTTTGTTATTGTTGTTGTTGCCTTTAAGCCGTAAATGGCTGATGAGGCCAACTTAATTATACCGTTGCAGAAATCTCTTTGTTTTTGTTTTTGGCCACACGTTTACCTCATTTGCAAATTGCGGCACTTTCAAAGGGCTTTAGAAATGTGAAATACGTTTTGTACTTGCACCAGAAGAGAGAGAGAGAGGAGTGAGAGGAGAGAGATTGTGCCATTTTGGGCCAAGTCAACTTAAAGCGCTTTAATTGCTACTACATGAAGCGGAGAGGGGCAGAGTTGAGGCATTTGAAAATGGTAACAACTTTTATAATATTGCGACTGTTACAAAAGTTAAATTAATGTAAAGACAAGAGAAAGGAAAGGTACGGTACGATTACAAGACAAAATTTCATCATTGTTTAGGTAAATATAAATTAAAACTTTAAATATATATTTTTTTAAGTAAGAAATTATCTTATTGTGCGGTCAACAGTCATTTATTAATTTATTAAATTAAAACTTTAAATATATATATTTTTGAGTAAGAAATTATATCAACAACTATTTGTAATAATTGCTACTTAACAAATATTTCAAAATATACTGCATTTAATTTTGGTTAAAATAACTTGATTAATGGCAAGTGGGACCATATTAAATGACAATTCTTTCTTGAAGTTTAAAGACTGCCAGTAAAATTTAAAATTGTGTTATACAATTCCGCAAAATTATTGATATACTTATTAACAATATATTTTATATATTTTATAAGAAAATTTAAATTCATTTCCTTTTCAATGGGTCCGTAATGTTTTCTTGCAGCACAGCTTCCCTCTCTATAAATTTTATATCAATATTATATTTAAAAATATTATTTTTAGCCATTTTAGTCATATTTATTCTCACTTTTAATATCACACAAAATAACTTCTTTTGTTTATATACTGCATTATGAATATTTAGAAATAATCTCTACTTATTTATTGTACTTTTTCTGCTTAAGAAGAACTTATTGTATAATAAGAAAGTTTTATTTTTATATAAATACAATTTTATTAAATTCACTTGCACAAGAAATTAAATTATAAAAAAACCGTTTATAAATTTTTAATTTCGGAAAGTATAGAATTTTTTTGCTCCTTTTGTAAATTCTGAATTAACTGAAAATAAATCATGATTTCCTTAATATAAAAACTTTAATTGCATTTCTCTCTCTCTCTCGACTTTACATTCACTTAAATGCATTTAAAATAAATGTATTTTCACTGTTCACACCTCTGAACACTTTTACTTTGCAAGACTCAGCAATTCGCATTGCAGTTCAAAGTAGAAAATAAAACTTATCTAAAAAAGCAAAACACATTTTATATATAAAAATATATACTATACTAAATATATATATATATGTGCAATTGAGTGTGTAAAATACATGAAGTGTATACCCTTTGAAGCACTCTAAAAATTACTTGTCAAGCACCTGCCTTTGGTCACATACTACTCCTCGTGTGCTAGAATAAAGAAACACGCCCCATAGTTGCAACATTTATCAAAATACAACGGCTAATGCCCTTATAGTATATATATAGGGCCTCATTATAACATGATATATGACGTGCAATTGGGGGGAGGGTAGGAAAGGGTGTCACGAATGCAGCTAGATAAGGCGAAATATAGTAGAGAGTTGCAAGGCGGGTTCAGTTATTGTTATATGAACATATGGCTAGGTTTGCGAGTAATTTTTCTAAATTGCAGTTAAAGTTATATATTTTTCGGGCAATTTCCCAACATAATTTAAATGTAAGCTTAGCACTTAAATTAAGTATGACAAAAAAAAAATGAATATAAACCAAAACAAAACTAATAATGCGACCGGAAACCGCATACATCAAAAAAAAATAAAAAAAAAAATGAAAAAACTCACAACTTGCAATGCGTAACGAATGCGAGCCAACGAATTTAATTTGGAAAATTATTATTATATCTATGGATGTATGTAGTATACTAAAAAAAACTTGCTATAGAGTTGGAACTTTATGAGCACATTAAATGCAAGTGCAATTAACCCAGTTAGTTTTTTGGCCGAAACACATTGTAAAAGCCACCTGAATAGCTAAAAATAGAATTAATAGAATAAATAGAATTATGTATCAAAACTCATTCTGTAATCAAATATTAGAAATCTTAATGAACATGTATAAAAATTTTAAAAATCTAATTTTTTTGTGGGCAATACTAAACATTATTAAAAAATTATTTAAAGTGTCTTGTAGGCAAAAATAAATGAAAGAGTTTGAAGCTTTAAGCAAAGCTAGAAATTATAATAAATATTGATGAAAATCAAGAATAAATGGAAGAGTTTGAAGCTTTAAACACAGCATATAATCAGATAATCGAAATTATAATAAATATTGAATAAAATCAAGTATTAATGAAAGAGTTTGAAGCTTTAAACACAGCATATAATAAGATACTAGAAACTATAATAAATATTGTTTAAAATCAAGAATAAATGGAATAGTTTGAAGCTTTAATAAGATACAAGAAATTATAATAAATATTTATTCAAAGTCAAGAAAATTAATTATGGCTTATATACATGTTAGTATTTTCTTTTTTTTAACAATTTTAAATGGGTTTAAGTGGATTTTAAAATATGAAATAAATATAAAATTAAATTTTGTTATAATTCTTATTTATCATCTTAATTTATAATTTTAATAAACTTATCTAATTTTTTTTTCCAAATTATCTTGCCACAAAGTTTTTACAACTGCCATATGTCAGCTTATAGTCAAGTTTCTACAATATCTAACAACAAAACTTGGGACTTCCACAAGTTCTACAAACACACAAAAAATTAATAAAAAAAAATAATAATAAATAAAAAACCGAGACCCAGTTAGGGTCAAGTGTAAGCTAGCATATCGTAAACAATTCACAAGCTGTTCTCGTTCTCATTCTTATTTTTCCAGTTCCATTTTCATACGTATTACTATATATTCTACTCATTCCATTTCAATTTGCCCGATTCTCGATTCTCGTTTTTTTTTTAATAGTTTCGTTCCAATGACTGATCTCTCACTCCACTGACTTCATAATTTTTCTAACCCAAAACAGAACAACACACAGAAACACAGAAAAACTAAAAAAAAAATAGAAAAAAAAAACAATTTCCTTTTTATGGTTTTGTTTTTTGTTGTGCGCTACTTTATTTTTACAACATGCGGTTCTAATGAAGTTTTCACCTGATGGAAAATGTTGCTTTAAATATTGTATATATTTTTGATATTATACTATAAAGTTCATTGTCATCTTTTGACTTAACTTGAGTTGTTGCGTGTCCAGTTTACAGGCAAAAATCAAAAAATATGGAAAGGCTTTTAACGCTGTTGACCTTCAGCTGCCGACATTATATATATTCAAAAAAGACCTCCTCTCCCCCAAGTTCAACGGAAGCCACTAAATACATTTTTTTTTCCCCTGTGCAACAGTCAACACTTTGCCAAGCAGCGTCTTTGAATACTTTGCAACATTGCGTATTGTTGCATGTTGCTTGTAGCTGAATTTTCCCCTTTCTGATTTACGCCCCCCTTGCGTTTTGCATTTTGCACACAGATGTCTTGATGATGATAAACCCCAACTGAACCCCGAACCAAAAAAAAAAAAAAAAAACTCCAACTGCATTGCGCGCTGTTTTTTTGGTAAAAGTGACAGAAGCAACAACAACAACAGCAACAACTGCAGAATGCATTAAAATGTATTTTGTATACCCTATAAAAAGTGTTTTGTGATATTATTTAACCAAAGAGTTGCTTTAGAGCACAGTCTTAAAGGTTTTTAAATCAAATTTGGCGCAGATACAACTTTTTGCAGGGAAAACTATTTATGTCGGGAGTAATCAGATCAGAAAACTATATTATAAAATTAGCTTAATAGCAACGATAAGTCGAAAATTCGGCTGTCGAATTAATGACATAGTTAAAACAAAATTACAAAAAAATCAATTGATAGTATTTATATTTTGATTTATTAAAATAATAAATATATAACAACTCTTAAGAACCCAATAAATAATAATATTAAATTTAGAAGTTTTTAAATGATATTTAAAAAAAATTTAAAAATAAGAAATGAAGTAATTTTCTGAGTGAAAAATAATCATTTTATTCTCTCTCAAAAAATTAGTATAAATAAATAAATTAAACAAATATATCCTTGATCCTCTTAAGTTTCTGTAGGCTCTTTAAAAGATATTTTTTTTTATCATAATGGGACTATTATTATTTTCTATAGTTGCCATAGAAACTAAGTTTTAAAAAAATTGTGAGTTTACTTATTTTATTACGTACCTTCTATAGGCTTAACAACTTTTTCAGAATTGACAGACTATATAAAACTGAGTTTTTATATGAAAACAATTTTTTAAATATATTTTAACAGGGTATTACTACATACTTGATTAGGTTTTCTTTCCCTATTTTTTTTTTTTTTTTTTAAACTTGGTGGCTTTAACCACAGTTGTACAGCTTATCGCTGTGGGGCCATCTGTTCGGGGCCAACAGAGCCGTAAAGAAATTAATTCGCCTAACCCTGTCGACACCTAACACAAGGCTGAACTTAGCACCACAATGCACCACACACACACACACACAACTTGTCTTTGTCTTTGTCTCAATATAAAGAAAAGACAAAAATAAAATAAATTGTGAAGAAGACACTGCCAAGGCTTTCACTTAGGAAATTCTGCTTTTGGCCACCCGCATCATCAATTTCGTGCCTTGCACTTTTGACTGACTTATGCAAATGTTGATGCAAGGTTCGTCAAAAGGTCTAAACCGGAGGGGAGGTTAACTGCTAACGATGACTGTCCCCCCTTTCCCATCAAATCTACTGTCTAATTATGCAAAGCAGCTTAGATGCAACGCAATGTCTTTTTAGCCAGGGCCAAAAGGAAGCCAAACTATTTTGGCCAATTGGCCAGAGTCGCCCTCACTTTGCATAATTGACGAGTATTTATTTGTTTGCTTCACATAGATCCCATTTTTCAACCCGAAAGTAAATGCCCGGAAATTCCACAAAAATAACTCCAAAGTGCTGCATGCGAATGTTTGTTCACTTTTGTAAATTGTGTTGCATGCCCCATTAAAATACATGTGCAGCAAAGTGCGGAAATGCAAAATGAAACATTTCGCAGCGAGTGTGAAGAAAATAACAAAAAAAAAATAAAGAAATTGTAAATATTTCATGTCCGCTAAGTGCATAAACAAAAGGAAGATTGCAAGAAGAATGCACGTGAAAAAAAAATACAAACTGCAGTTGTTTACGGACGAATGAACATAAAATGCACTGCAGCTTCAAGTACATTTTATAAAATTGAAGAAAATGTTGTAATAATTAAATTAAAATTTATTACGAAATGAGGAAAAGAATTTGCTGAGAATTTCTTTTTGAATTAAAATTCAGAAAACGGAGAAATAGTATTTTGTAGAGAAATTAAAACAATATTTAAATTTTCTTTTATTATAATTGTTTAGTTAATTTATTTATTTTTCATTTTAAAATTTATTTATATATTTTTTTTATATGAATATTAATCAGTTTTTTACAGTGCATATAAGGGAAGTAACATTTCTAGCCCTAAATTAAACTGTTGGCAACTTCTTTTCAAGCTAAAAATGTCTGCAGTTCTGAGTTGAGAGAGGAAAAAACACTTTAATGTCGAAACTTCTTGCTGCGTAAAGTTGCAAAAGTTGCTTGCAACAAATGTTTGAAGCAAATGCAGGTGCTGCAAGTAGTTTGCAGGGTTTCCCAGTGTGACAGCTGAAAGAAGTTTCTGGAAGATTTTAGCAGGGCGTGGCAACAAGTCATGGTTGTATAGTTTTTGCAAAATTCTTCTCAAGGAATACACTATTTTGTGGCATTTTAAAGCTTCTCTAACATTTGACCATTTGTCGAATAATTAGTAATGCCCAAGGGCATATACCAAACGCCTTAATTACAGGTCCTGCCATTTGAGATTGTGCATTGCCTGTTCTGTGTAAATACATTGAATTAGCGGGAAATTAGCTGCCAGCTAGAAATAAGTAGCGCTACTGAATTTTTTTTTCCTACAATGTTGGTCCAATTGAAGTGCAGCTAACAAGCTCTGAGCTCAGCTCAGTTCAGCTTCATCTGCAGCAACATTTGCCGCAATTTTTATAATCTCTAGGAAATGTGCAATAACGGCAAACAATCGACACGCTTCGCATTTTCACACTCTTGGCAATGATTGGCGATCTTGTTCAGGCATTGGGCTTAGCCACAAAAAAAAATAATAATAAATAACCGAGGTAGAAATATTTATATTTGGCTTGCCGAATATTTATTACACTTGCAGAGAATGTTAAGAAAAATTTGGAGTTGTTGCAGATTAAATGGCAGAAATATGCTTTATTAGAGGTTAATAAAATTTAGTCAAGTTAATTATAAAATACAAACCAAAAATATATATTTCTACCTCGGTTATTTATTAAATAAAAAAAAAAAAAATGCAATTGCTAAGTTGCTTTTTGTTATCTTTAAAAAAATATAATATTTTCATAAAACAAACGCATTTGTCTAACCATTATTTCGATTGTAGCTATAAGACGTACTTGTATAATTTTGATTTACCAATTTATTAAGATTTGTGTTGTCTTGAAAACCAATTAATTTTTTCATGCAATAATTAACTTTTTCCCATTTTTTTTTAATATCATATAGCTGTTATATGAACAAAAAGAACCTTTGCCGATTTTTATATTAAACTGAGAGATTTAATAGACAATATATTTGCAAATAAAATATATTTATAAAAATAAAATATATAAAAATAAAATATATAAAAATAAAATATATAAAAATAATATATATAAAAATAAAATATATAAAATTAAATATATAAAAATAAAATATATAAAAATACAATATATAAAAATAAAATAGAAAACAAAAAAATTATATAATAAAAATTATACTTAAAATAATATATAAAACTTAAACTATTACATAAAAATAATTATATAAAAAAGTAAAAAAAAAAATTATTAAAAAAAAAATTAACATTTATATATAAAATAAAATTGATTTTTAGTGCTAGTATGTGCCTTACTCCGCGATTCTCAAAATTTCAAGTGAGTGCATAAATGGTAAAAATTATTTTTTATTAATAGTGTTTGGTGCGTCGTCCCAAAGTTTAGTGTTTATCTCAATTGCAAAGCCTATTTCTAGTAATTTTGGGTGGTGCATCTTTCACAAGTGAATAAGGAGATTGTTATGGTAAATAACTAAATAATACTATGAATAAATCTAATAAAATTCAATATAAAATCAAAAATTAAGCAAAAACAGACATATACGAATAGCACGATTGAATTATAAATCTAAACAAAAATATATATAATTTTTAAGCCTTTTTCAAAGTTAAAATACCCTCTTCAAAGTGTATTAAAAAAAAAAAGGAAAAAACTAACCAAAACCAATCGCTTCCGGTTTGCAATTGAGCTTTAGTGATGGGGCTCTACGGGTGTCACTTGCTGAGATTCTCATGAACGTGATCAATGATTGGTCAGCGAGCGTATTGGCCAAATAGCTATGCAATTACCACGGCAACAATTGCTACAAAAATTTTCACGCGCCACAGCAACAACAGTAAAAACAACAACAACAGTTGCAGTTGCAATTAGAGTTTGCCTGGCATTTGAGATGTATTTTAACTGTAAATGTGGGCGTGGCAAGTTGTAGTAGAGTGCTGCCAACTGCGTTGTGGAAATTGCAGTGCTGTCAACATGAACATGGCGCTGCCCACCTGCTGTTGTTGTTATCTTTTGGTTTTTTTTTAATTTTCCTTTTTTTTGTTAATTGAAATTGTTTTCTATAATTGTTTTTTGGCCAGAAATTTCTGTTCATAATTAAATTAGAAAACAAAACATAAATTGGAAATTAAAAAAATTATGCGTTTTAATTTCGTAGACAAGTTGTAGGCGTATTTTTATTATTTTTGTTTTTTTTTTTAACTATTTGCCGTTCTATTACTTTAGCCAGCTTTCACCACAACATAGTAGAAAGCTCATCATCATTACAAATTATTTGAACTGTGCCCACCTGGAAGCAAACTGCAGCAGCAGCAACATTTCGATGGGTTCGGGCCATATATCGAAGTTAAACATCTATTACAATTCTGTTTATCGCGATGCTCTTGAATTACAAATACTCTATAGAGAGTTTGAACCATGTTTGATGAGGCAAATAATAAAACTGATGAGTTTTTTGTAGGTTTTTTTTTAGGTGCGGCTTTATGTTTTTTTGGGCTCGTCTTTGGGGCTTTCAGTAAGTTTTTGTCTCAAGTTGAAGGCGCCAATAACATTAAAATTTTGACGTTCAAAGAGGTTAAAGTAATTTTCATGGGATAAGTCATCATATTGTTGAATAAATTAATGAATTTGTTTGAGGATTTGAGGTGCGGACATTTAAATGCATAAAAAACTAGGAAAGTCAAAGTCTTATTTGTATTTCAATTTCTCTGCTGAATCTTCAATATAAAATTGAAATCCTTTAAGCCTTTTCCCATTATAAACTCATCAATTGAAGTGCAATTTGAGAAATCGTCACGCAAGCAATAAAATGACATAGTCATGGCAAACTCTACAGCTGCTGTTGCTGCAACTTCTTCAGCTGCACAGAGTCCCAAGCCGCAGTTGCATGTGGCATGTTGATTGTGGGTGAATTGGGGAAGCGTTGAAAACTTTATTACACTGTTATCACATTATGGAACTCAGTCTGAGAGGGGAGAGAAAGTAAAAGATTAATTTGTGTCTTTGACAAAACTTCAACAAAAACCCTGCGTAGGCGCCAAAACAATATTTGAGATAACAAAAAAGAGGGAATCACAAAAAAAACAGAAACTCCCGAAACAATGCATTCTTTCTTTTTTTTATTTTTTTTTTATTTTTTTTTTTTTTGAAAAACATGTGCAACATGTACCCATACTTAGTTGCCTGTGGGTTGGCTTTTGTGAAATCATTTAAAAATAATTAAGCTCATGTTGTGCATTTTTTTTGTATTGAGGAGCAACCCACGATTTTTTGTTATTTTTCTTGGCAAATGATTTTGTTAAAATTTCAATTTATTTTCATTTGTTTTTTGGGGCTTGACATATCTTTTGTTGCTCGTCGAGGTTTAGATTTACAGCTGAGAGAAGGATGCGTGGGGTTTTCAAACATAAATCAAAAATGCAACGGAAGTGTAGAAAATAAAGACATACGATCTTTTCTGTGTGTGTTATACATTAACATATCGAATTTCATTATGAACAGCGAGCTATTAATTCATCTGCTTTACATTATACAGTATGAATGATTTGTTATTGTTAAATCAGTTTTAGAGTATTGCGGGTGTGGAAAAGGGAAAATAATTTAATACATTTATTGAAAATGTCATATGTTGTTGTGTACTTCAAATAATTTTTAATATTATAAAGTATTTCTATATTAAACTCTTATATTCTTTATAAAGCAAGTTAAACTTAGAGACCAATTATGCATAGTTAACCATTGAAATATATAATTTTAGATCAGTCTTTTGTGAATTTAAATTTTGATATTTTTTTTTTAAATATCTAAAAAATAACCTATGAATAAATTTAATAAAAATTCAATATAAATTTAGTGTCGGTATAAATATATTTTAACTTAAATGAATGACTAACTCAACTACAGTGTATTTAATAGTAATAAATAACTATTAAAATATATAATTTTAGATTAATATTTTGCGTATTTTAATTATTTACAAATTTTTTTATATACCTTCAGAAACTCTGAACAAATCTATTAAAAATTTAATATAAAATCAAAATGCCAGCAGTAATATAATTTAATCTAAATGAGTGACTAACTAAACTACAGGGTATTTAATAGTAATAAATAACCATTAAAATATATATTTTTAGATCAATATTTTGCGTTTATTAATTTTTCAAGATTTTATTTAAATTATTAAATTAACCCTTTAATAAATTTAACAAAAATTCAATGTAAAATCAAATGCCAGCATTAATATAATTTATAATAATAAATAACAATTGAAATATTTTACTTTGAATCAATCTCTTGCGTATTTTTATTTTTTTTTTTATAATTTTTTTAAATAACTAAATAAACCCTTGAATAAATTTAATAAAAATTCCATATCAAATCTAAATGTTAGCATAAATATAATTTAATTTAAATGTTTGACTACCTGAACTACAGGATATTTAATAGTAATAAATAACCATCAAAATATTTAACTTTAAATCAATCTTTTGCCTAAATAAACCCTTAAATAAATTTAATAAAAATTCAATATAAAATTAAAATGCCAGCATTAATATAATTTAAATTAAATGAGTGACTAGCTAAACTACAGAATATTTAATAGCAATAATAAATTAATTAATAAATAACCATTAAAATATTTAATTTTAAATCAATTTTTAGCGTATTTAAATTTTTTATGATTTTTTTAAATAACTAAATAAACCCCTGAATAAATTTAATAAAAATTCAATATAAAATCAAAATGTCAGCATAAATATAATTTAATTTAACTGTGTGACTACCTTACATACAGGGTATTTAATAGTGTCTCTCTCTCTCTCTCATGCTGTGCTTATTATTTGAAAATACTTTACCACCCGTCGATGCGTCATTTGTTGTTGTTTTATATTGCAGCTTATTTACTTGACATGTGTCCATTGGCATGACAACACAAATTTAAATTACAATTCACACAACTTTGACTCTCATTTTGGGACTGGGCAATACTTATATTAAAGTGGCTAAAAAACCGCAGTGAAAATTAGGCAACAAATTGCTGGCAACATGTTGCGGCGCAGCATGTTGCTGACTGTTGGCTGGCAACCGAAAGAGTAAGCTGGCAACAGATTTTTTTTTAGAGAATGGGAATTGCAATTGAAATTGGTTTTTTTTTTTGTTTTTGTTTTTTTTTGGCATGCCAAATGATATCGCTAGGCAATAATTTATGACTTTTAATTTGCCACTTGTGCAAGATTTATGGCAATATGAAAATTGAAATGCAATCAAAAATATTATGTTAACCTCTGACACAAGACAAAAATTGAAATTTTTTGTGGCCAGAATTGGTAGAAAACTTAAACCAAAATAGCACATAAATCAGTTAAGGTAGGACAGTTTTTAGCGCCCTTTGCCCAAACAAAAGATATTAAAGAAAACCTAGAGAGCGAAAAAAAATAAGAAAATAAATTGATTGACAAGCCATGAAATTGTATTTTGTTTGGGCCCAGCCAGCAGCTCCTGGCGCTGTAAAATTTGTAATGGAATTTTTGCTCTTAGAAAGTTTTATTTTGTTTTTTTACTTTTGCGGTTTGAACTGAACTCTGACCCGAAACTTTGATTTTGATAGTTGCCTGAGAGCGCTGCGTCCTTTTGGGGCTTGCTGTGCATCCTGCTGTTTTAACAATAGAAAATTGTCTTATCATCATCATTGTAGTAATCTCAAAAGTCTTCGATCTGCAACAGCGGCGCTTCATGCATGAATGGCATATTTTTGTTGCAACATGCAAATATGAACATGACAATAAATTTTTACCCCCCTCACACTGCTACTACAATTCTCCCCTCTTCGCTAGATGCATTATCGTGCCACCCAAGCGTTTGAATTGCAAATACATTTCCTCTACTATTTGTGGCCTTGGCTTCCTTCCTTTTGGCCATTTTTCTATTGTTTTTTGCCATGTTGTTTGCATAAACATTTTTATTATTTCTTTTTTTTTTTTTAACCAAACGCCTTGGTAGTAGATTTGAGATTTATTTGCTTGTTGCTCTTCCAGAGTTTGTCTTTTTTTTTGATGTCTTTCTTAGTCTTAGTTAACTGCTCGTGCAATAATAAATTTAAAACGCTTTTTTTAGTTTATTTGTGAGATTCGTTGAAGCGCAACAAACTCTGAATAAAAAATAGAAAGAAATATTCGAAAACGTGCTATGAATTGTAAATGAAAATTGAAGAAAGTTAAGTTGTTTAGAATATATGGAATATTGAATAAATGATGGAAAATATGTGGTAGTATTAAATGTTGAGGATACTTTATGGAATAATTACTAAAAAAAAATCACTTAAAATCTGAATTATAAAATTGAGTGAATAAAGTGTAATTAAATGTCTAAAATATTGCAGATTCTTTATAATAAATATCTCCAAATATTTGTGTAAATAATGTGAGCAGCATAAAGTGAGAATCTTTATCAAATATCTAATATATTCTTAGTCTATTGCTAAAGACATTTAATTAACGTTATATGGAATTTAAAGCCCAATCATTTTTTGTACAAAATCCTGTAATTTTTATCGCTTTTTAAACGATTAAACTTTCTTCATTTTTAATGCTTTATTAAAATCTAAATTATTCCGGTAGTAGCAATATTTTCAAACGATTCCACAAACTTTCTCAATTTTTAATGCTTTATTAAAATCTTAATTATTCGGGTATTAGCAATATTTTCACAATTTTCACACATCTACTATATTGCATCTTTTTAACACCCTGTTATATATTTAAAGTTTTCTATTTGAATATGTTTTTTAATTGCTCAAAAAACTGACCTTCAAAGTTAGCTTTATAATGGAAAATTCCCTATATCTACCAAAGATTTATCAGCTTTTTTTCTGCTTGTTTATTATACATATATCTTATCAATTTCTGCACAATCTTTATCTACATCCACATATTGATCCAGCTAGTCCATTTATACAATTAAAGTGCCCTATTTATAATCACAATATACCATAATTTATGGCATTAATTAATGCACTCAAACTAACTGCGCTTTATTCTATTTCAATTTATCAGCTATATCATTCTATAACTAGGCCAACTTTATATATATATTTTGTTTAGTTTGCTTTATCGATTTTCTTTGTTATCTGTGCTGCATCAACAATGTCAACAATGCTATCCAAAGCACTCACCTCTCGCTTTTTGGGGCTACACTATAAAATAATAAAATAAACCACAAACTATGCGCTCCAAAATGGGAAATTTTTGCTGCATTTTGTTGTCGCGTGCTGCTTGCAACCTCGCCTCCTCCCCCCACCTTTAGACTAACGCCCTCACGTGGGGGATAAAATGTCATGCACCATTGCCACATGCACAGAGCCAGAAAATTGGGTGAAAATCGAATTTTCCTTTTTGCTGTTCACAATTTTCTCGTCATACATAAATTGTTCATTGACTAGAAAAAGCTTTTCTCGTTGCCTATATTCAATTAGCATAACAAACTATATGCCTCATATACAACACAGTTCCCCCACTGCTCCTTCTAGACTCTCTACCTCCCTCCCTCCCTCTATCTCATTCAACACCCACTCTAGAAATTCTAATACGGCGCCCATATATTTTTGGGTTCAACTACTTGGAATTAGTTTCCCATATCAGGGTATATTTCTTGTTATACTCTTGGCAAGAGGGTATTATAAGTGTTTCATTAAATTTGTAGCGTAGTGGTGGAAGAGTTTTCGAGTTTTTAAAGGGTATATAGACTTGATATGATTTAAAAGTCCAATTGTTTTTTATGTTTGTTTCTTGGGAAGCTACTTTGAATAAATTTGTTATAAATGTTAATTTTTGCTGCAGGCAGTTTATTTGTCGAACCAGACGGATTGGATCGCTATATTATATAGCTGCCATATAAAAGATCAGAGGAAAATTCAGTTATTGTAGCAAAACTTTTGGTTTATCAAGATAAACCCAATAAAACTCTTCATTTTATAGTTTTATTTTGCCTAAAAAAAATTATATGTATTTTTTTAAAATCATAAAATTAACTTTTTGTCGAAAAACTTTTCCTTTTCCCAGATAATTTAATAAATCTTAAAAATTCTAATTTTAATTTAAGCTTACACAAATTGCCCAAAATTTAATCAAAATCTGATCTAAAAATAGAGTTAAAAAATTAATTTTTATTTCAAAAATTGCACTTTAAAGAGTATAAATATTCGTCAACCCCTGGCTAACTTTTCATTCTTATTTGATTTTCATAGTCTGCTTGGCACTATTTTGACTGTCAATTGGAAATTTCTTATAGCATTTTGTTGTGGGCTTGCGTGTTGTGGCAACAACATATTGTTGTTGCTGCTGGTGGCATCTGGCATCTGGGCGATTATTTGGCTGCCAAGTGTGGCCAAACATTTCACTTGAAATTGTGGCAAACAAATCAAATGTGTGCGTGTTGTCAAACTTGTCGTTCTATACAAAAAGAGAACCCGAGTATTTGCCTTTATCTTTCAGTCGCGCCCCTATTTAGTCATAAATTATATATTTATAGCCATAGAGCACTTTCCCAAGCAAAATGTCAATACGTTTTGCCTAGAGGAAAGTGGTTTTTCTCAGACTATGTTCATAAATTTTATGTGTCTTTGAAGTCGCCAAAAACTATGCCACTTGTATATATATATTTAAGAGTTTATACAGCCAACTAATTCTCTGTTTTTTTCTCTCTCTTTCTAGGTAAGATTACTATGCATATAATGTTTAAGGTCTTGTAACATTCTTGGCTCACACATGTTGCGTAAGTTTTTTTTTATATTTTTTAGTTGAATTTTTTTTATTTTATTTATTTATTTTTATTTTTGGTCTTGTGCTTTGCTTCCGCAATTAAAGTTTTGCCATTTCTCATGTTAAACTATCAACAAATGCGCTGCAATTTTACACAGCACCCCATTATAGCCTCCTCCCTCGCCCCCCTTTCTCTACTCTTTCACCAGTTAACTACTCATAACTTTAGTTTTGGCATTGCGTGCAAATTTCAATTTTTCATGCCAATTTTTGGGGGAAGTGTGGTAAAAAAAAAACAGAAATATTTTGGCACGGAACATTGCAGCGTTCAATAAACTAAAATGGAACCAAGATTAAGATAAAGTAGTATTTATATGCTTACATGTATGCCAGCTAGAGCTGGAAGACAATCGATGACTGGGACGATAGTATCGATTGTTTTTATAATGAATATTTATATGAATATTTAATTAATTAAGCTGAAAGACAATTATTGACAGTATCATTTTATCAATAATTTTAATTTTACAATCAAAACTATTATATTTGCATAAATAAGGAAATATTTATATATTGAAGACCGAATAAATTTTATGGACAAAATATAAGAATTACTTACTCAGCGATGTTTTCAAACTAATGTTTAATAGGATAATTCTTTAAATTAATTTTTAGCCTACATTTTTCCAATTAAATAGTGTATAAATATTTTTAATATTATTTCCAACATTCACTCGATATTATCTATCGTTAAACCTTAACTATCGAATGTAATTTTTCAGCTCTAATTGCATTCATTTATTTGATATACTCGAAATGTTTTTTATTAGCTGTCATTCGTTTCATCATTCAAACTTTAACCAGAGTCTTGTCATTCAATTCATCTTAAAATTAACGATTTGTAATTAAACATTCATTCGCTTTCCCTCATCATATTTTTGAGTGCATTTATCATTATTTGTTGATTGTGGTTTTGTGTTATGTTTGCAATTTCTTAATTGTTGGCAATTTATACAATTTTTGTTGGTGTACAGCACTTTCGCATTTTGATGCAATCATGGATAATTTGATTTATTGCTAAATTAGGAAATTTTAATACATTTTTCGATATGTCATATATATGAACTTGTTTAATTTGCTGTTTATGTTGTTTAAATTGTGATTTGCTGTAATTGTAGAATTTTTTAAATTTTATGTTTTTAATATAGGTAAAGGTCTCTGTAGCCAATGTCTTATATTTCTCTTGTTAGTTATAGTTTTATAAACTAAGCTGGCATTATTAATAAAAAAAAATTCAATTAAAAATTCAATGTACACAGTGGGAAAAATTTCGTTTAAAAATGAAAAATAATCGATAATATTTTTGTCTCAATTTATTCTTATTAAAAATTGTCAAATAGTCAACAAATGCTCAATATTTTGGTATTCTTAGAATGATTATTTTTCTGTGTCTACAGTTTTTTAATGTTCTTTGAAAAGACTGACTTTATGGGGTTATAAAACCTCAAAGAATCCAAGCACTTTATTTATTAGTCGTACTTCTAAAAATGATTTAATTGTCGACTAAAAAGCATTAATAAAATTTTTATATTTCTGTAGACAAAAGTGAATATTTTTCCACTTTAATATTTTGCTAAAAGTCTATTTAACATACTTTATATATTTTCATAATATTCGCTTTATTATATTATGATATTTATGAACTTTTATTTACAATTTACCACAGATTATTCTCGCTCTAGATATACTACTTTAAAGTGCTTATCCCTATTTTTAAAGCACTTCAATTAAGCAACAATTTTCTGCCTTTTATCCCTTTTTTTAATTTTCCTGTTACAAGTTCATTCAATTAGCTAATTATGCTTGGCGCTGGCCAACTCTTGGCTAATCTAGACAATCTGCTCAGACTTAATCGAAGTTAACTTTTATTACATTTTTTTTTTGCGCATGTTATTGAACGTTAATCATGATCATCATGTTTATCAGAGTTAAGCTAGCAATTACTTTGATAAAAGTGAACATTTAGTGGCAGAAAGATCTTTAGCTTTTAGTTTATTTATAAACAAAAAAAGAAAGAAAGATGTGCAGGGCATATAAACAGACTTAGAGTCTACCCTTCCTGCTGTCTACAATTGTCTGTGGACTTTGTTGCAGCTGTCAGATTGTGTATCTGTAAGTGCGCCGATTGCAAACTGACGCTGACTTCAATTTACCGACAGAGTTTTGGACTCTTGTCTTGCTGTCAGTCAAGTCAAAGGCAAAAAGTGCATTTCGAATATTGAAAACAATTCGTTGTTGAACTTTTTTTTATCGGGCTGTTGTCCAAGACACAGACAGACAGACAGACAGCGTCTGTCTTCCGGCAATGTTACAATGTTTTTGTTGCATCAGTTTTCAGTTTTGTTTTTGCTGTCATTTGATTTTCACCTTTTTCTTCTTCTGCTTCTTGTCTGTCTCTGTCAATGTGGAAGATTTTGCTCCTGCCACAAACACGAATAAAATAAAATAAAATAAAAGAAAAAGGTTTTTCTTCCGTTTTGTGACTGCCACACTCGAAAAGTGCTGTGGCAATTGAGTTAGTCTCTGGCAGGCACCTGGCAACCCTCATATTTGTTACAATCGAGCTGCGATTTACGTGACAAACTTGCAACTTTGCCACTTTGAGGATTATCATAAAATCGCCACGTGATGCGGGAACCTAGGGTGAAAATTGAAATGAAAATTTGCATTTGAATTGCAACATGCACTGCACTGCACTCCACACACGAGATGCAAATGCACTTTCTAAATGCCGCCAGCTGCCACAGACAAAATTTTGTCACCTTTTTCTTATTATTATTATTTTGGTGGCAACTTTGTGCATCTTTAATTTTGTGTTTTTTTATGACCTAAATTGTTGCATGCTTCAAAGCTTGTTAAGTCTTACAACATCATAATAATAATAATAATCCAATGAGCTAATGTCAACGCCAACGCGTTAAACTTGCAACCATTTTTTCAATCATGCAACAGTTGCAAGTGGCTGTCAAAAAAGGTGTGTATGGAAGTTGTACTCGCATTTCCTTCCTCTCCTTAGCCGAATTCTCCGCCAGTTTTTCGCAGTTTATTCAAATTGCCATCGTTTGGCAAATTGCTAATAAAGTTGCCTTGCCTGACGCTGAGTTGCCAATAAATATTGGTTTTATTTCAACGCTATGTAAATTTTTTTTTTATGAACTTGCATTTGCAACTTGCCACTTGATGTGTTGTGTGCATCAGGAGGCGTTTGTGTCTGAGTCTTTTTTTTTTTTATAGAGCCTATTGTCGTAGAGAGAGACAAAGGAAATCTGAAGTAAACTTTCACTGCTTTAATCGCATTAATGTGTAAAAATTTACGTTATTTTGATTCGTTTATAGATCATCTAATTGTTCGGTAGCGAAAGTTGAAAACTTTATTAAATAATAGCAGTGCGGATTATCCTTTTGTAGAGTTTATAAATCTTTTATGTCTTAATTATCTTTATTACAAGTAAAAAAAAAATAAAAATAAAAAACCATAACAAACAACATAAAAATTGGTTGAGATTAAACAAGGTTATTATAGGTTAAAATCTAGGGAAAAAAAAGAAAAAAAAACACAATTTATTTACAGAAATTAGTGTAAAATTTATGAGAAAATAAATATTCAAATTTTGACAAAGTAAAGTTAAGTAAATTTATATTAATATGTAGAGAAAGCATTTACAATTTTTATTATTTTTTAGGAGTCTAAAACTTGAACTGCTAAATTACTTTAGGAAGTTAAATTTAAATGATAATTCTACAGGAAAAATATAAAAAAAATATGTATTTATTATGTATTTAAATTTTTGCATTAATGACAAATTAGTTCATTATTTATCAAGAGCATTTGCAATATTTATTTTTTATTTAGAGTCTATTATTTAAACTGCTATAGAATTCATATTTAAATGATAACTCTATAGGTAAAACTCAGATTAAATGACATTTTAAATAAAAAAACCGGTAGAATTTTAAAAATGATTAAAAGTTAACATTTTTGTTATATTTAGGACCTACAAACTGAACAAGTCCTTAAAATAATGAAGAAAATAAATTTGTATATTTATTTTACTAAACGCAATCGATTAAAAATAAAATTTCAAGGTTTCAGAATTTGTTTAAAATTATTTTAAAATGTGAATAGGAATGAGTATGTAAAAAAATGGAAAATTATTAATATTGCACAAATAGTAAAATTTAAATGTCAAATTAAGTTAGAGAAAAAAGATGCAAAATCAAATTTAGTTAAGCTGAAGGCCTATGTTGCTTTGGCTTACAAACCCAGAATTTCTTTAATATAAATTAAAAGCTAATTTAATAAATAAATAAAAGATTCATAAATATATTCTGCATAAAAATTTCTTCAGTTTTGCCAAAGTTATAGAAGTAGAAAATTAATTAAATATTCTTCCTATTACGAGTATTCAATACATATTTAAAGTTATTTTTTTTTGCGTGTATTTCTAAATGTTTACTAATTACTTAGTGCGATATCATCTCTATAAATTGTTATGCCCTTTGTTATTTCTTTTATTTTATTTGAAGTTATTTTTTTCGTTCTCTTTTCCCTTTTCTGGCATCATACAAATTTAATCCTCGTCTTCAGCCACACCATTTCTTAGTTTCTCAATTTTTATTTTTTCCCAGTTTCAGTTCAATGTCCTCTAAACAATTGAACATTAACCACGCTTTGCTGGTTTGTGTGTTGTGTTGTGTTGTATTAGAGTTTACTGTGGTCTCTTTCACTAACAAAAATTACCACAGTTCAAGTCATAAGTTATTTGGTTTTTTGTGTGAATGTTATTGAACCCAGCCCACATTATTAACGCCCCGAAATAACATAAAAAAAAAAAATTATATTTATATATGGGATTAAATGGGGAGGAGGTAGTCTTAAATCTTAAATAATGTCGCTGGGGTTGCACACAAATTGCTTGTTGGTAGCAAATCACGTAGGCCGTTTTGATAATCAGCACACTGGCCAAAAAGTGTTGCCAACAATGTGCAACACGTCCAAAAAGAGATTGAGATTATAAGGACGCCCAGCTTAACTTTTACTTTGTGCAAAGAGACGTACATAACCCTTGATAAAATATTTTTTTTAAAGACACGCCCGAAGGATGCAACTATTACTATAAATATTTTTTTTTATTTTTACATTTTTTTTTTGCTTTTAAAAATCAATTTTTGCAGCTTTTGTTGGAATTTTAGTCGTGTTGCTGCTGCTGCTGCACTCACATGTCGTCGATCAAGTTGCTGGTTTTGTGTCGTTTATCTTTCGGAAGTGCCTGGTTTGGCTGACAAGTCTGACCCCCAAATTGACCCCCCCATTTAGCAGACTTGAGTAGTCTTGAGTAGTCTGGAGTTATATGAACCCCGTTTTGCCGCTTAATGAGTTACCAAAGCCTGTCGCTTTAGGCCAACAACTTGGGCAGGAGGCGGTTGCACTCTCCGAGGTCTCTCCTAACTTATGTGGCTGTGTTTTGATTTTGTAGCTTCTGGGCATGAGAGGCACCTCGCAAATTGAGGTGTCGTAATTGTTGTTGGCTAAAAACGTTTGCTTAGAGTTCACCTGGCTGTGTTTGTTGTGTTTGTTGTGTTCATCATCATCTTCTTCCACCTGCTGTAGATAGTGAAAGTCAGCTTAAGTTTCCATTGTTTGTGTGCGCCAGGTAAAAAAAAACCCCCCAGGACTGTTTAGCCTGCCCAAAAAAATTGAAACCCAAAACTCATTTGCAATGTTAACGAAATGACCAAAATTTATTTATATGTTATGTTGTTTGTTTAACTTGTTATAGCCAATTTAGCAGTATTTCTAAAATTGAAAAAATATAAATTGCATTCCGTAAAATGACAAAAATTACAAAATAAAAAAACATTCCATAAAACGCTTTAGTTTCCTTCATTTTATTCATATAATATTTATTATCATATAAAAGCGTAATTTATTGTAGTCCGCTTAGGGTATTGCATCTTCGTTGTTCGTTTTCAGCTTTCTTGTTTAATTTATTTATTTATTTATTTTTTTTAAACACAAATTGCAGTTTTTATTATTTGTAATGCATTTTTTTTATTTGTTGTTTTTTTTCCAATAAAGTTTCTTTTTTTTTATTTGTTTTTTTTTTGGGGGGTTTTTGGTAATTACATTGTACAACTCTTTTTATGGGCACTTAATTTGCCAAATGTCGAATTTCAATTATAATAGTTTATGTTTTATTTGCCACGCCTACTCCTAAAATATACAAGATTTTCCCAAGACAAAGTTTTGTTAGCTGTAATGTGAGATTAAATTGTAGATGATTTGAAAAATGGAAATTTGTAGTGGGAAATAATAAATTCGCAGAGGATCGGTAAAGGTTTATAATAAATGATAAGCTAGTTAAACATTTAAGAGTATTGTTTATTTATAGAATATAAAATCTTATATAAAAGTTTTTATTTAGAATATTTAAATCAAAATATGCAGATTCTGTATATCAGTTTTTTACTAGATGAATAAAAAAATTCGGAGTTACTTTCCTGGTGTATATAAATATTTAAGTTGAACTTGAAGATTATATTTCTTTATATTTTTAATTAAAGTTTAAACTAAGAATAGTTGAGACTTCTGACAATACAAAAAACCATAAAATTCTTGACTTTCTTTAATTATTATTCCGCTCAACCTTAAAATACTTTGACAGCTTTGAACTTTGTTTCTAATTTAACATAAATTATATTTGTTTCAACTCTAAGTTCCCTTGACTCAATGATAAGCTGCAGCTACAAGAACTCTAACATTTTCTAACTTATACTTAATCTTATCAATTCCCACACTCAATTTTTTAACTTGATATTCATATAACCCCCAACTGTGACCCTCTTTTTAGCCTCAAAGATTATTGCTTTGTTCAAACTATAAACCTTGACTTGTTTTGGAGTAAAAAAAAAAACAAAAAAATAAACCTTACTAATAATACCAATATTATAAACTCAACCTTCAATCAGAGAGCTGCAAGGCATAAATTGCAATTGCATTTTAATGTTTGAAACATTTTGATTGAAGCATTAAATTGTGAATTGTATAATTGTTCAAAATAATTGTTGCATAATTAGCTACACGATTTATTTCAGGGCTAATTAGACAAATGTTTAGAGCAGTAGAATTATTTTTTATTTTTTCTTATATTTGGCCAAAAATTGTTTTTGAACATTTGTCATATATAGCTTAAAGTTTTGCCTTTTTTTCAAACATTTGTAAACTGTCGAAAATTGTGAAAATGCTTTGGAAAAGCCAAGTGTGTGTATACATCTGTGTGCAACTGTATAAATGTCAAACGCAATTCGCGTAAATTTTCCCCTCTGACTTTAATCATGTTTTCCTGCCATGTAAGTTGTTGTGTTTACCAATTTTGGTTTTAAAGCTATAAAAAAAAAAATCAATCATGAAATATGTTTTGCCATTAACAATGGATTTATAAACGGATTTGGATTTGTAAAAAGAAAAAAGAGAGCTAGTTTTATTATTGCAGTTTTTTCCGCAATAATTCAAAATATGTGTGTTTATTGGATTATGTTTCCATGGCAACTTTAACTTTATAAAGGCCAAATACAGTTGAGTTTTGTTGTAGACAAGTTTTTTATATAGAAATTGATTTTTTTATAGACTTTTTGTAGTTAGTACAGTTGTCAGTTAGCTATAAAATTTATTGATTTTTTTGGTATAGAAAAAGCAGTTTATATTTATTTATTTTTATACACTTCAGTTTAATTTAAATACAAATCTTTTCACTGCTGACCTTCTCAAAAGTTCACTGAACTTGTTCACCTAAATCTGTGGCACATTTGACAACACTTGAGGATTCACAAACGGTTCGGTATCAGATTACCAAACATGGCACAAACTTAAAGCCAAAATAAAAGTCTAATAAACACTTTCAACACAGGTCTTCAGGTTCACTCAAGTGCAATTAAGTGTCTGGCCAAATGTGGGCTATAAAGAGTAGCGCCAAATGGTTACCAAAAAAAGAGACAAGGTCAAAAAAAAATAACAAAAAAATCTGGTAAAGATCTGCCCGCATTTTGTTGTCTCTATAATAACCAAGGCTATAATTTAACTTAGGTCTAACTAACTAAACTTCCTCCCTACCCCTCTGTGCAACTGAAGCGTGTCGTGGCACTTAATGAAAGGTTTATTACTTAAAACTTAACTTAGTTCAGTAGTCAATGGTTTCATTTCTCTGTCTGTCTGCGCTTAGCCTGTGGCAATTAAAATGATATTATTACCAAAGGCTTTTATTTTTTTTGTGGTCAATGTACGAGCAGCTGTATTACCAGATACCGCTAGTTAAGAGAGCTTCCTCTCCCGCCTTTAAAATATATATAAAAGAAATAAAAACTTTTGGGCTAACGACTTGTTAATTGTGCAATAAATAGAAAGCGACCCAAGTTTTTTTTTTTAGTAGTAGACAAAAGCCAAAACCTGAGGCCTCAAATGTTGTAATAATTGAAATTTAATGCTTCAGTTACGCTGCACTTGAAGAGAAAGCGACAAAGGATTTTTTTTTTCTTTTATTTTTGATGATTAATAAAAGAGAGTATTAAATAACAATCAATGTAAGGTGGAAGAATTTTTTTAGGGTAGAATAATAGATGTGTTGCCCTAATTTTTATTTTTTATTTGAAATTCAATTGCATTGAAAATTGGGTCTAAAATGGTTTTGATTTTTAGTTGGTTGGTAAAGTAAAAAAATAAATCAAAAATGCATTTATATATAGAAAAAAAGACTGTATATTTTATTAGAAAATGTTTTGCAATAAAAAGTATTCGGAAATGAGTTAAATTAAATGTTAATTTATAGAAATGTTAAAGGGGATATTTGGCGATCCTCGTATGCCTTAAAATTAAAGAAAAAATGGAAAAAAGAAATAAAAGAAATGTTAAATTTTTAGAGAAAAATGTCTTTATTAGAGAGCTAGAAAAATATAAAAAATATTGCAATAAAATCAATTTTAAAGTGACAGCTTAAAAGCTAAAAATAGTGGCTATATATATCAATAAAAAATTTAGGTATATTCGCGTATTTAAAGTACGTACATTTAAGAAAAACTCAACCTAAAAAAATAATAAAAAAAAAAATGAAAAATAATAAATAATAAATAATAAATAAATAATAAATAATAAAATAATTAAAATTAGACTTATTTTAGAAAATCTCAAACTATATATAAAATGTATAAAATTACAATAATTGGCAGTAAAATTATTTAAAAATTGAATTGACAATAATACATATTACTGCCAAAACCAATCTTTTAATTAAAAATAGTATAGTTTGTTAGAAAAAACATTCCAAAAATGGTTTAAAAATTCAATAATCGATACTATCACCCATATCAACCATAATTTCCCAGCTCTAATATTTACAAAACTGCTCATTAACTCTTAAAAATTATTTGGTGCTCAACTTAATAGTTTGTTTGTCACTTTAGTGAGCTGCACTTTTTTATATATATTTTGTCAGGCCATAACTTTTGGCTAGTTACACTCCAAAAAATTAATTATATAAACAGTTAAAGCCAAAGTAATTTCATAATCAGTTTAAGCATTAAGAGCCATGTAACAT
Source organism: Hirtodrosophila alboralis (assembly GCA_035043045.1). NCBI lineage: Eukaryota > Metazoa > Arthropoda > Insecta > Diptera > Drosophilidae > Hirtodrosophila > Hirtodrosophila alboralis. Next base: position 556,589 of record JAWNNH010000467.1, on the reverse strand, counting down.
GTTTTTAATGAGACCACAGCGAGCAAAGCTCAAAGAAGCAAAAAATAAATAAATAAAAAGACGTTGACAACATATGAAACTTGTTCTGACTACAAACTTGGCTAAATCAATGGGTTGGTTGGTTGGTTAGTTGCTTCCAAAGACCAGTCTAGACCAAAGGAAAAAAAAAACTCTCTTAAACCGAGTGGACCACATGGGGGCAACCCAACATCTTTAAGAACGTGACAACAACAAAAGCAACGTTGCAACGTCTCAGCGCCTCATCGCTGCGGCAACTTCGTCTCGGTCGTCGTCTTATCGTGCCCCGCGCTTCGAACGAGACACTCGAACGTGATTATGTCAACCGTGTCGTTGTCTTCTTTTAATATCTGTCCCACCTCAACCTGCAACCCCCTCATATATGTAGTATATATCTCTTGCTCTTTCTACTATATGTTACTCAATAGGCCGTGTCGGGCTTTAACTGTGCTACGGTCAGAATCGGAATCAAACTTCAGACTTCGACTCTCTCTCTCTCTGTCGCATTCTTTTTCAGAACGGTTTTCCAGAAATTTTCTACACTTTAGGTTAATTCCCAGTGCATCATTTGTGCTGACATCATTTCAAGTGTGCTCTGTGTGTGTTTTCTGGGTCAACAGTTTGGTCATTTGTTTGTTGCAAGACAGCGACTCCCAGGCAGATTAATTGCCGGTTGACAAAGCATCCAAATGTGTTGCATTTAACACTCAACATACACGGAAAGCTCATAACTGCAGTCAATTTCCTATGCCACACCTGAAAATACTCTATGGATAATTGTTTTTATAGGGTATGTCATTTGTTGTGGCAAAAATTTTAATATATTTGAATGAAAAACGATCAATGAAATATAATATAATTAATATATAATTATAATTCAAAAAAAGTGTTAAGCCTTGCAATTTTCTATATATAAATTATTTGTTTATATTTCTATTAAAATCTTAAAAAAACTGATATACAATATATATAAAATTAATATATAATTATAATCCAACAAATTGCTAAGCCATACATGAAATTTTCCATATATTAATTATTTATATATATTTCTATTAAAATCTTAAAAATCAAAACGATGATTTAATTGAAAAAAGAAATTCCAAAAATTTTTCGACAATTCTACACTTTCTCTATAAACCTACAACATTTAATTAGGCTTTTCAAAACTATATAGAAAATCCTGATATTATTCATAATCTACAATATATAAATACAGAAAATGTGAATATAAATTCACATAAATAAGTCAGAAATATATTGTTTATATCAGTTTTTGTCAACTTTAAAATTCTCTTTATAGCAAGCAATATAATTATTTCATAAAATAAATCTCATTTAGAGGGTATCTACTTAACTAATACACTCATTTACCACTTATATCGTGTAAATTATTTTCTCACACCTCTGGCATGAGTGTCAATTTCGTTGTCTTTATCTTTTCCGCTTGTCATTTGTCATTGGTATTGTAAATAAGAGATCTCAAACTCCCCCAACAAAAGTTTTTCCATTTTGGACTCTTTGCCGTCCAGGTAATTAGAGTCGCATTTTCTTTAGTTTTGGGTTCAAATTAGTCTCTCTTTTTTTGCTGTGTGCCTCAACTAGTAAAACCGGGCAGACTTTGTATTTTTTGGTCTATTTAAAGGCGCTTTTCGTTGGCGATTTGGAAGTGTTCCAAATGCCGTGACTATTTCACTTCGAAATGTGTAAGCAAAAAAAAAAAAAAAATAGATAGAAAAAAATATGTGCGCGTTCCAATTTATGTGACATGTTGGAAATGTTTGTTTGTTGTTGTATTTATTCTTCTTCGGGACTTCGTTCGTTGACTTCCTGCTCCGGAAAATGTTTTTCTATTTATTCTTTTTTTTTTATTTTGGCAAGAAAATTTTGCATGCCAGACAGGTGATTGCTGGGATTTAGAAATAGGCACGATATGGATATAATTGGGAGAGTTGGAATATAATAATTTAATTTTAAAATCTCTGCTGAAGCATAGAACTGAGTTGCAGCAATGAATGCAGGTTGGAAATGCACAGTTTTTCTAGTTTAAAATTTACCATATGAATAATTGGTATGACTAGAAAAAATATCTGAAATGGGCATTGACAATCCGATTTTTGCAGATAAAAATTGCAAAAATTTTATAAATGAACTGAGGTTGAAAATTCTGGTAGATCTTTTGGTATAAACTTTGAATGAGAACACTTGGGCTTTCTTGGAAAAAATTGTGAATTTTGGGAATTAAATAATTGTTTCTGATAATGCGACTTCAAGATCACAATATGAATTTCTGCCCGGCTCTACTGAAATAAAGTCTAAAGTCTTTAAATGTACTATAAGTTATATTATAATTTATAACACATTTTTTACCTATTTTTACCTATTTACCTATTTAAACCTAACTTCCTTGAGAATGAATTTTGTGGATAAAAATAAGTATATTCATTGAATGTGCAACATTTAATACTTAAGAGATTGTTTCATGAATCATTGAATACAGTATTAAGGCAGGGCGGAGGCGTTGCTTTTGTTGTTATTTTTATTGTTGTCGTTGCCTCCCCACAAAGTCTAGGGGCGATCAAAAATTTAAAAAACGCGGTCGAGGTCACGTACTGACATTTTCGATAATGAATATTGTTGTTGTATTAGTTGTAGCTGCTAGTTAATTGTTGTTGTTGTTGAGATGTAGATTGCTCAACTCTAGCCAGAATTTCTGAGTCAACGAACCTCACACTATAAGCAAGATCTAGAGATACAGATACGTGCCCAGTATTTTTGTATTTTATAAATAGACATCGCATTAGAAGAATCTTTGTGCCACAGAGACTACACACGATTTTTACACACACAATACGCAGATGATGATGATGAACATTTGCATGAATGTGCCGTTCACACAAAATGTGCGTCATAATGTTGCGTCCGTAAACAATTGGAGGACAGTGTGTGTTGCAATACCAAAACGCCTCAAGCAGCAGCAGCATGAAACATTGTATTGAATTTATGTGCCCAGCACAGTTCCCAATTAGCATTTAGCTGGCAAAATGTAGTCAAAAACTCATTTCTCATTTGGCGCCAGCTGGAAAAATTGCCCGAGTTTATATACTTAATGGATGCACACAAATCATAATAAGTCTAAGAAAAATTATGAAAAATAATAAAAATGTGCTTAAAACGTGATTAGCGGCATAGCAAAAGCAAATTGAGCATGCTACGTATACGTAATGTTGACAAAAATAAATTGGGCAAAATTGGCTAAGAATGTAAAATAATCGGCAGTGTAGAGAAAATTAAATAATATTTTTGTTTGCCTATTAAAAATGTTGAAAAGCTTACAAATTTATTTATTAAAATAGTATAAATGGCAAATAAAAAAATATTTACAATTAAATATAATTTTTAATGTTTTAAGGCATTAAATATTCAATAAAATAATAGAAATGATTTACGAATTAAATATATTTAATTATAAAGTCACAAAAATTAGGGATTTAATTCTAAATATATTGCAAATAATAAATTAATTTTTGTAGAATAAAATCTAATAAAATTCCACATTTTAGTTTGATTTAATTTCAACAAAAAAATGCATAGTAAACATTTTTAGCTTAAAAATCCCTGTTTTAATTAAATTAATTAATTGTTCGAACAATTTTTAGCCAATTTTTATTAGGTATTTAATTCTAAATATATTACAAATAATAAATTAATTATTTGTAGAATAAAATCTAATAAAACTCCATATTTTAGTTCGATTTAATTTCAACAAAAAAATGCATAGCAAATTTTTTTAGATAAAAAATATTTATTTTAATTAAATAAATTAATTGTTAGAACAATTTTTGTTTTATATTTCTGTACATATTTTAACAGATTTTTTTTTTGAAAAGTGAAATTTTAAATAACCTTAGTATTCAATAGTTTAGCCCTTGAGCTATTTTTTGACTTCTCTCAAATCTCAAACACCTTTCTATAACTTGAGAACCTCTTTAGATATATATATAAGCTGTCAAGCGCTACTTTATCACCTTTCGCTCACTGTGCATTCACTTTTTTTTTTGCTCTCTACAGTTTTGCAACTTCTGTGGCAAGTTCTTCTCTATGCTCAATAATGTTGCCAATGGGCGCCGTCGCCGTGCTGCTCTCGAGTATCTCAAAGTCTTCAAAAGTCTCAATTGCAATCACAACAGTGCCAGAGTAAAACATCTCAAGTTCACTCGCAGATTAGTCACGAACTTTTTGCATAAAATTCTGGCTCATAATTTTTTTTTTCTTTGCTAGAGTTCTTAGACTGTTGTACCTTTATTTTGTTGGTTTTTTTTTTTATTTTATTTGGGGGGCTTAGCTTCAGGTGGGTGGGTTTTTTGTGTTGTGAGCGTGTGCAAAATGTATTAAGAGGCTCGCCAAATTGCCAAGACCAAGAGTCGTGCAAAGATTGGGAGTGGTGGCAAGCCACAAGGCACACAACAACAACAACCATACAGCCTCCACTTTTGGCCACAAACTTGAGTTTAAACAAAGAGAAAGGCGTTGCTCTGTGGCAGGGGCAGTAAGTTAAAGCCATATTGTTGCTGCCTCGTGGCACTTGAGTAGACTCCGACTCGACTCTACTCTCCTCTTCTGTTTACTGGTAATGAGGCGCAACTATCGCAAATAAGCAGCCGGCTTTGGCCACGCCCACCCGCTGCCGCCTCCACACACCTGCCCAGCGAGACTCTAATGTTTGGAAGAGGCTTCTTCTGCCTCAAGAACCTCGAAACAACTTTACAAAACTAATGGCTACGAATTTGGTTGGATTTTTATTTGCCCAAATGGCCAAGCCTTTAAAATAAAGTTAGCTTCTCTGTCTGTCTCTGAACCTCTCAAGTTGCAGCTCATAATTAGATATAATGGATAAAAATCATAATGCAAACAATTTCAAGTCTCCCATAATGATGCAGAAAATTGTCTAGCGGAAATTTGTAAACTAAGAATTTGATTATGTAAAAATAAAATAATGCAAAGCTCGTTTAAATATTTAGCCAGCTAGATGATCAATATCGCTAAAAAAGTAAAAAGTCATTGAACTGGAAGAGTTTAACTAAATGTGGGAGTGTTGTGGGAAATACTTGGAATTAAAATATAAGATATTAAAGTATGGAAGTTCTTAATAATGCTGTAAAAGATTTGAAAAAATTATATAAATATTGAATCGATTTATTTGTGTTGTTAAGATAATATTTTATGCGCTTAATAAAAGTCATAATTAAATTAAAATAAATATTGCAAAGACAGAAATATTGCTTAAAGTTAATCGAATAAAGTTGAGGAGTTTGCAAGAACCTTAATATTTTATTTTATTTTATTTTAGATAAATAAATGAGGCATATAATCTGCTTTAAACCAAAAATTTAAGATATTAACAATGTGACTAAAAGTTCTTCGTAATAAATATAGGAATGGAAAAAGAGAATAATATATATTTAATTAGGTTTAGTGTTTGTATTAAAAACTGTTTTATTAAAACAAAGAATTCGTTGGAAAGCCCTCGAATTTTATTGTAAGTCAGAGTCAAAACGCTGTTGTAATCTAGAAATATTTAAAAAATATTATTAAATATAAATATTTTTAAATATAAATTTATAATATTTAAATAAAAAAAAGCACCATTTAAAATTAAAACTAAAATTCAGTCTATATTTTCCAACTTCTTTATTATTTTTAAAAATCAAATAAAATAATAATTTCTATAAAAATTCTATAAAATAATTATACTAATTATCATAATATATAATAATTGCTATAAAAATTCGGAAAAATAATCGAAATTGTTGATACACACAGAGAAATGGAATCTTTGTACTTTATAATAGTTTTGAAGCCTATTTATATTGTCAATTTTGTGGCTGCACAAAATTTGATTGAACTAAAAAGTAAACAACATTCAAATTGACATAAAACTTTCCCTCAAGGCTTTTTTTCAATAAATCAACAATTGAAAAAACAAATCATTCTCTGATTTTGAGCTGAGCTTGGCCTGTGTCAATTTGAAGCCCAAAGAGTTTGTCCATTGCATTGAAGCAGCTGTCAAATAATGTTTGCACAAATGTCAAAAAATGTCGATGGCAATCATTTTAATAAACTCACGAACTGCAAAAAATAACAACTTTAATATTCAAATCGATAGACGAACGCCTTTTGTGACATTTCAATTTGTTTAAAAAAAAAAAGAGTTAAGTTAGGGTTTCTTTTTTTTTTAAATGAGCAGCTCAACAGGTGAAAATTGAAATTTATGACTTGAGGGGCAGGATATGCCTGCCTAAGACAGTCGCTGCAATAAATAAGTGTCCAGGTGTCGCAAAGTTTTCTTTTTATTTCGAATTTGAGCTGGGATCGAAGTTAAAGCTGTGTATTTCTTGGTCGCTTCATCATATTTATCGATTTCTAATTCCAAACATGACAGCCATTATTATTGTTATTTTTTTTTCATTTTTTTTTATTTTTTTGCTGTTTATTTAGCCAGCAGACAAAATGATGCAAGAGTTCGCTAGGGTTAAACTGTTGTATGAAGATCAATGTACGATTACCACCAGGAGAGCTAAACAATTTATATATAAACTTCAACGTATGCCAAATGGTCATGTGTGTAGTTTAGTGTAGTGTGTGTGGCATGGACGATGTGTGGTGGGTGTCACTGTGCGGCATTTGACTCTGGGCAACGCCTCTCAGGTCAACATTTTGACCGGTGCGTGTCAATTACATTGTAATTATTTTTTTATACACAAGTTTTTCATTTGATAAATTGAATATCGCACGCTGCTAAAGCAATATTGCACCTAACAATGCGGAAAGTCTTTTTTTTTTGCTATTTCATTTGCCAATTCCATTTATCGATTTATCTTTGATTTTTTTTTTTATATTTTTTTTAAACAATGGACGGATATTCCCTGCACGCTTATGCAATGTGTGGGATTTGACCTTTGGTGGTTAGCAACATTTTGCCCAGAGACAACGAAGATGACAAATGAGTGATGAAAATCTAAGACATAAAAAAGTTGCTGCCCATAAACGGAAATGCAATGCGAAGAGTCAGTACGAGAAGAAGTTGCTTGCACTGCGAAAAAAAATTGTTAGAAAATGGAAACGATTTGAAAGATGGAAAATATTTAAGAATTATTTAGTAAATAATTTTATAATTGGAAAAATTTGATTATTTCTTTAACGAACAAGTTTACCTGGCGAAACTGTAATAGGTAGAATTTTTTCGGCAATGCTTTCGAATTCCTTGTCTGAAAATTACCCTCAAAAAATAACTTTTTGCCTTTAAATTAAAATTACAGATTTTTTTAGAATAAAGTTAAATATTCCTTATTTTATTCATGTTCTTATTTATCTTAAATATTTATGAAAAAATAGCTCTCTATATAACACAACAATTAATTATTTAAATTTTAGTAAAGTAAAGCAAAAATGTAATGTTTTGTTAGAAAAAAGTAAAATATTCAGTATTTTATTAAAATTCTATAATATCTTAAATATTTATTGTGAAAAAATAGATCACTAAATATCGCAAAATTTTATTATTTAAATTTTCATAAAATAAAGCAAAAATGTAATGTTTTGTAGGGAAAAAGTAAAATATTCAGTATTTTATTCATGTTCTAAGATAACTTAAATATTAATTTTGAAAAAATATTTTACTAAATATCTCAACAATTAATTATATATATTTTAGTAAAGTAAAATGAAAATGTAATGTTTTGCAAGCAAAAAGTAAAATATTCAGTATTTTATGCATTTTCCACGATATCTTAAATATTTATTATGAAAAAATTGTTCACTAAATATCGGAAAAAATTAATTATTTAAATTTTGATAAAATAAAGCAAAACTTCCAAAAATTCAAATATTAGATATTAAATTTGTGTTTCAGTTAACCCAAGCATTTCTCTAAACTATATAAATACTCATTGCATTTAAATAATTTATATATACTCATTGACTACATATATTTGTCTAAGTGTATTAGGTGCAGTCAATTTATTAGAGTTTCTGTCTGTGTCTTTAGACTCTTTCTAGTTCTGAGCTCTGTGCTGCACCCTAAAGACAAAAGACTCTATTAGCTAAACAAACCAAAAAAAAATAAATAAAGAAAAACCCACGCTTTTCTTTCTTCAAAGAGTCAACGAAAGGGAACGACAGCAACTACAACTTAATCTGCAATTTTCTTTTGGTTTATTTTATCTCTATAGAGATCACAAAACCACAGTCACATTAAGTATACGTCATGTATACGCTTTCCAATTGGCTGTCAATTTCAAAACTGACACGTTTGCTCATGTCACATGGATTTAATTTGATTTTCATTTTTTCTTTTATATATTTTTTATTCCAGGTGTTGTACCATGAAATTGTATCACACGCTCGAGTTGTAAGCGCATGCATTCGCGCCGCCTCCGAAAGGGAACGTGAACAGCAGTCACAGTTACAGTTGCAGTCACAGTTACAACAGCAACAGCAACAACCCGCTTCCCTGACCAGCAATTGCTCCAGTGAATCCACCAGTGATTCGGTAACTAAATCAAATAGTCTCAGCAGCGGCTTTGCCTCCGATGCCCCACAATTGTTGACCAACAGCACGCCCAACACTGTAGCTGGCCAGGCAGGAGCTGCTTCCTCTGCTCAGCATCAGCCTCATCCTAGAAAAGGTGAAGGCAATTTGGAAAGGCTTAGAGATCGATATCATTTAATATATCTAAAGGCATTTGAGCTGCAGCTCTGTTTGGATAATCTACTGCGAAAACGTAGCTCAACAGCGGTAAGTTTAAAAAGATTTAATTTTAAAATTTTTATAATATATTTATTTTTAATTGAACTTGCCAAGACAGCAATTTGATTTATTCTATATAATTTTATAATATCGTATTTGTTGTATAACTCTTAGGGCATTTTTAATCATTTTTTTAAACATCACAAAACTATTTAATTAGTTTGGCAGAATTTATGCCGCTTTTTGTGTTTGAGTGAAATTTTGTATTTATTTATTTATATATTTTTTGCTAGACATTGCATTGTCTTTAAATTGAAGTTGTCTAAGAGTTGGTGTTGTTGATTGCATTTGAGGCATTTGCGGCTTGTTGGCAACCGCATTGCTGGCATTTTCACCAAATGAATTAATTAAATCAATGGGGAGAGACACTTTTGTAATTAGAAATGACCACATTTGGTAGAGGCGGACATAAAAAGGCAGCCAAAGTCAGGTCTGAAAAAAAATAGCAATGCAATGCAAAGGAAAGCGGCGCCAATAAAACACGAAAGTGCCACACACCAACATCATCTTCAACAACAACAACAAAAGTGGTTGCATTTCTATTTTTTCCAAGAATTCTACAAATGCATTTAGTTTTTTTTTTGTATTTTTGGCTGATTTTTTATTTGTAAAATAGAAAACGGAAAAACGGAAAAAACGTACAAACTTTGAGAGCTAATCCAAAGTGAATTTTAGACACGTAGACAACAAATATATATATATATATCTGACGACCTCCAAAGTTACAATTTGAGTTTAAATTTAGTGTGACAATTGTGCATTCAAGTTCAAGTCAAGGGAAAGGAAAATGTTGCTTCTTCTTTTTATATTTAAAAAACAAAAATATATATATTAAATATTATTAAAGATAATATTAAAAAAGAATATTAAAAGGAACGATAAAAACAAAAAAAAAAAAAGAAATAATAAAAAATTAAATAGTTTAATAGATAATATTCAGCGTTATATATTTTTGTTTTTCGAAAAAGATTACTCCTTCAGCTAAATTAATTAAAAAATGAATAAATAAATTTTGAATAAATATTTTTTATTTTACGTTATATTGCCAAAATATTAAATATTAAATTAAACTATAAACTCTAAATATAAATAAGATCTTTTTAGTGTGTAGTTATTGATAATAATTACCAAAATTGAATATTAAATATTATTTTAAATTTTATATAAAAAAAAGTAACTTTTCATCTATCATATCAATTATAAATATGTCAGAAATATGGCTGCATTAAAGAATATTTACTCAATTTATAAAAGGATCATTGTAGTGCGTAATTATTAATAAAATTTAGCAAAATTTAATATTAAATAATTGAAATTTAATATGTATATTGCTAAAATATCAAATATTCAAGCAAATTTCAACAGAATGAATCTACAATTTTAAAGGGTAGTTTTTGATGTGTAATTATTAATAATTATTAGCAAAATTCAATATTAAATAATTCAAATCTAATATAAATAAGAAAAAAAACTTTTCATCTATCAAATCAATTATCGTTTTATCAGCCATACGGCTACAACAAAGAAAATTCATTCAGTTTTAAAAAGCTTCTTTATAGTGTATGATTTTGAATAAAAATTGCCAAAATTTAATATCAAATAATTTGAATTTATAATAAATAAAAAACTTTCCAACTATCATATCAATTAACATTTTGTCAAAAAAACACGGCTACATCAAAGAATATTCATACAATTTTATTGCCTCCTGTGTTTTTACTATCCCAGTAGATTTCGCATTTAACAAGCTCCTTTCTCAATTCTCTTTCTATTTTTTTTTTGAACCCACACACACTCGTAACTCTCTTCTACTTCTGCTAAACTAAACTATATGCATCCCACTCACTTGACAGCTTGGCAGTGAAAGTTTTTGCCTATAATCACATTGACCCACTTTTAAGTCAACTTCTTTATAAACTGATTTGTGTTCCACTTTTGAAAAATGTATTTCCTGATCAAAGTTCTGGGCTTCCTAGCCGGCAGCATTGTAATATAGTTTATATGTATATAAATAATTGCAATTGCTTTGTAAAACGTTCGGTAACAACATTTTAATTGTGTATAATTTGTTAAAGTAGAGATCTCTGTATAGGAGGAGATCGGACAACTCTCTGGCAGACTCTTTGGCTTCTGACTCGTGCCCAGGTTATTTGCTCTGCATGTCGTAACTCAAAGCCAAGACACGCACTGCTCACAGCCCTCCCTGACCATAGATGCCGCCTCTGACCCACACACAACACACAGCCAACTTACCACAGAGGGCAGTTTGCAGTTGTTGTGGCTGTCAGGCCTGCGGCTCTGGAGCATTTCATGTTGCAGCAACAGCAGCTATAAACCGCTTCATTTGACTCTGAAGTTTCTCCTGGCGGCCTGCCAGCCTTGTTGTAGTTGTTAGCCAAGTGAAGAAACAATTTCATTTTTCAACATTTCGGTACGCTCTCTGATGCAACAATTTGCATTTGATCGCCTCGAGCTTTAGCTAGACACCCCAAACCCACTGCCTCTATCATTCGCCGCCCCCCTTCTAGCCATGACCAATTTGCCACCGCCTATGCCTAGGTGAACAACACACGATTGTTGCCTTATAATTTGCAACACTTTTATGTATGTGTGTGTGTCTGCTCTACATTTGGCTTTAGACCGCCTTAGTTAAGCCACATGCTAATTTAGAGCCATAAATGCTATATATAGAGAGGCGATAAGGATAATGTTGCCACTTAAATGCTTAGACACATGTATGCGACGCTTAGCAACATGTTGCCAGCAGCAAACAGCTGGCAAAACTAAAGATTATAATGCTAAATATATAGAAAATGCTGGCAAAACCATCGATTATTATATGAAGTATATAGAACTAAGATAAAATAGAAAGAAATAGAAATCAGAAAAATATTTTAGATATTATCAAGAGTTCTTATTTGAGAGATTATAAAAGTTTTCCTTAAATTCATCATTAAAATAATAGATTTAGTTGAATTTATAAAAATTCTTTTTAATACAAATAAATCTTATTTTAATTAAATGAAATAATAAAAATTATTTTTAATACTTTTTAATGAGTCTTATATAAATATTTAAAGCTTTGATTTAGTTGTATTAAAAAGAGTTTTTTTAAATTCATTTAATGAGTTTTATTCAAATGTTGTCATATGATAAATCTCTTATTTAATAATGGCATTTCTAAGAATTATTTTTTGGCAAATTAACAATCAAACATTTGATTAAATATATAATCACAAATGGGTCTAAGTTCTGAAAAGTAGAATTACTTAATTGTGACATTATAATCATTACAATCTTATTATTATTGTGACATTATAATCTTATTATCAAAAGAGTATCGTATAAATATGATTTTGGAAAATTTTGGCAGCTAAAAATATGCTGAACCTTCCAACTGGGCTTAAATATAATTTTCCTCAATAAAAATATCCCTTAGAATTCTCAAACGAATTCTAACGATACTATCGTTCGTTTAAAACATATTTTTACCCTCATAACTATCGACTAGCCAACACTAGCCGTAACTTTCTCAGCAAAACTACAAACTTCACTGCACAATTAAACATTTTATGCACATTTCATGTCAAATGCCAAGTGTAATCATTAATTAGGTTTTAGCCTGTCGCAGCCGTCGCTTTTAACTTTATTTTTTATGAGGTCTATAAAGCACGGCTTTTAAAGTGCATTAAGTAGCTGCCAAAAAGTTGCACACACAAAAATTTGTTCAATATAAAATTAAATTACACTTTTGGTTGATTCGCAAGTAAAAGTGAAATTTATGCGACCCATTGCAACAAGCTTGGCCCAGAGGTCGACAAGCAGCCAGCCAAAAAGTCACCTACAACTTTACAACTTCGAACTTGCAACATCAGCTGCCGCCGCACAGCTGCTGGCTGCCGCCTGCCAATGGAAAGTGGCTGAAAGAAAAGATTAAGTAAAGAAAATATTATTCTTGCAAGTGGCGAAGCTTAAATTCTCTTGCAGAATTGTTAATAAAGCTAATTTAATTATTTAAAAAAAAGAAACTTTAAAGTTGCCAATGAAAGATTCTAGATATGGAAATTATAATTTAGAGTTATTCGATTTTGGTATAATTGTGTTTGCTTATAAAGAACATAAGAAAATATGGAATTATTGAATTTTGTTAAAATATCTTTGAAAAGGAAGCAGTTTTTCATAGAATAAAGTCATTATTCTAACCATTATTTCAATTGCAACTTTTAGATAAATTAGTCTGATTTTGTTAAACGTTTTCTAAGGGCAAATTTAAACTTTAAACTTGTAAATTAGATCAGGATATTTCGGAAAATAAATAATTGAAATTTTCAACTGAACGTTCATATGTTAGCTATATGATATAGTAATCCGATCTAGCCTGCAATGAAAAAAAGCATTTTTGTCTAGTTTCTCTTATTTAATCTGAATATATCTACCAAAAGCTGATTTTACTTTTTATAGATAAATAATATCTATACTTCAGGCCTTCCTAAGCACCTCCTGCCATACCTTACATATTTCCTGACTAAATTATAATACCCTCTCCACAAGGGTATTCAAAAAAAAGGAAAAAAAAATAAGGCGAAGAAAAATTGAGCACAGCAAATGAAAATAAACCAAATCAAATTTACGACGTGCCCAGCGAGACGATCGCGACTCATAAAATGCATTTTTATTTTCATTTTTTTTTTATTTTTTTTTTTTTGCTGTTATGCATTTTATTTCTGCTGGCCTTTGTGTCTTGAACTCCGCATCACTATAACTCCTATACCTCTACACCCTCCCGCAAAATTCCACTCATTTCCCCCTCACGTTCACAATAATTTCTGTGGCCTCACATCCTCTTGAGATAAACAAATGCAGTTTGCAGTCGAATTACATTGATTATGCTTGATTATTATATTTGATTTTTGTTGCAGCCCTTTGGCCAATGTTGTTTATTCTTGGGAAAAATATAAGAAAAGACAGCATAATATTTGTTTTCAGAGGCCAATGCACCTTTTTTTTTGATTGATTTATCCAATGGCTAGCCCAGCCCAGTCTGAAGGCCACGCGATTGAAAACTGAGAAAATGTAGAAATATTATAGCCAAGCGAAAGTGTTGAAAGAGTTTTACATGTGGAAACATCTGTTATAAATTCTTCACATAAATTAAACTTGGCATTGTCAGACTTTTGTGGTAATTGAACACAGATTTAAGCTGGCTGAATTTGTTTTATGAAAAATCATAAAAAAGCATAAATTAAATTTGTACTATTAAAATCATAAAAAAAATACATATTTAATGTCTTACAACAGACTTAACTTCAATGATAAACAGACTATATTTATTTGTAGCGAATGTACATTTAATTATAAAGTAAAAGCAAATACTGCGTTGACTTTCAAAAAAGCTATAAGAGTAATCACAATATTAGTCACAAATTTGTATATTACGTTTTTTCCTAATCATGTTAAATTATGAATAAATTCAGCAACAATTTCAACTAAATTTAAAAACAACTCGAACAATAGGCGCCTAATTCGATTTTCAATCTTGGAACACATTGAGCAGCCAATTAACGTCAATCAAAATAAAAGCTCACAATTTATAAATTTAATTGCCCCGACAATACGTTTTGAAATAACATTTTGCGGCACATCAATCAAAGGCCAAACAGACATAAATCAATCGATTCAATCGATTCAAAATACTTCCAAAACTCCCAACGGTAGCCGTGGAACAACCCCGAAAAAAAAAATAAAAAAATACAAAAATAATATGCAAATTGAAGGTGTGCAAAGTATAGGTTATTTCATTTTAATATACACTAAAAGAAAGGTATTTTAGTTTTGTTGTGAATTGTGGCAGGTTTGTAGAGGTCTTTTTAAAATTAAAGAATTGGAGAGTCGAGCAAATATATAGATTAGAAATGTGTCTGTTTGTATCTACTAAAATAATTTTTCTAGATTTATTTAAAAATGTCTGTGAATCCGTATAAAGATGCTTCTTATTGTAGCAGGTAAAGGATAAATCGGAAGCGAAAGGATAAAATGATTTTTTTAAATAAGAAACTAGCTATTAATTTATTTATTGTTTTTGAAGATATATCAACCAAACTTGCCAATTATTTTTTCAAGCTAACAATAGAATATTTGATAGATAAATGATTTTTCTTTTGTATAAGCAACTATTTTGTTTCTACACATATTTGAAGGAAACTCCGAACTTACGAGATTATAATTATAATACTCTTATATAGTTTAATAAAATTTTATTAAAATTGAATGATGAAAATTGCTAAAAGTTGATAGAGAATTGAATTTTAGGTATGAAAAACCCTTTTCTTTTCTCTTGTATTTTTATATCAACAATTTGAGCAAGCACACTAAAAGGGTATCAATTCTTCGACTCCCTCAAAAACTTCATACCCTGCTTCAATTTTTTTTTCTTTCATAAATCGAGGCACGAAATTGAACGAATGCACATTGAATAATAATTGACGTGCAACAAATGTTTACCACTAAATGTTAGTTGTTTGTTGCAGTTGTACGAAATCGGAACTGAAGTTGTGGCAAGTTGCATTTTTGCATGTTGCTGTTGAACAAAGACAGTTACAAATTGTGACTATTTAATTTGTGAGTGTGTTTAATATGTTGTTAGCCCGGAAGATACAAATGGCGCGAAATTAAATCAAAATAATTATGTAAATTTAGTTGAAAATGTTGTTATGGGGCGTGCCACCCCCAACTGCAATGCGGAAGCGTGCTACAAAAAAAAATAAAAAATTATAAACTTTAAACAATTGAAAAAGCTCAAGTTTCACTTTCTGTTGACGCGTTGCAAGGCCGTTTAAAAGTTGCAGCAACAGCAGCAGCGGCAGCAGCAGCTGTGGTTTAGTCCGGGCTAAAGTAATTACCGCCTCTTGGTCTCACTTTCGTTTGGGGTGACCACCAATGGCCACTTGAAGTAATTAGCCGCTAGCCTCAGCAACAGCAACCACAATAGCAACAATAGCAACCACAACAATAGCAACAATAGCAACAACAACAACAGCAACATTAGCTAGCCAAGCTCATGTAATTGGTAAATTTTTTTTTTTTGCCATAAAATGCTCGTGTGCGGTTAGCAGGCAAATTGAGTGGGTTTTTGTGAGAAATTGTTTTATAATGTGATCTCCCCTCCCCCTGCTGCAACCAAAATCAGCAACAACAGCTGCTGCTGCTATTGCCACTGCCACAACCGTTAGTTGATCTACTTTTGTTGCAGCCACAGCAGCTTGAAAGTGTGCTTGCAGCAACATTTTTTTGTGTTGTCTTTTTCAATTACCTGGATAATGTGGTCTTCAATGTGCCATTTATTGTTCATTATACTACAAAGTTGGCGAGATATTATGATATGATCTCTAGTAATCGAACCACACAGAGAACAGGTTATAAATTACAAGCTAAAACACAAAAATTTGCATATGACTGTGAAGCATGACGAGACCAGAAAATGTAACGATTATGAATTTGTGGAATAGAAAAAATATCTAAAAATAAAATTTCAATTGAAAGACTGCAAATAAATCAAAGAGATTTGCAAAAGTTGAAGGTACTGAGATATTTATAAAGTTTGACTGTTGAAAGTATATAAAACTTGAAATTCTAGTTAGTTTTTGATAATTAAAAGTTGAGAAAATTATAAACAAAATAAAAATTATTTTTAACATAGTATTTTCACATTCAAGAAAGCTTTTTCTATATTTTTAAATCTCAAGTCCAGTCAAACATACACTCAAAATAAAATTGGCTCCAGCTAGAATATAATAATAATATTTATAAAATAAAATAAAATAGTTTTAATAGTAAAATTAAAATAAATAAAAATACAAATAAACGAATACGAAGATTATTCTTCTTATTTGTTTAATAAAATGTATACAACTTAGGTATGGCAAAAAAATTATAAACCAAATTAACAGAAGCTTTCTAAATATTTTTCACATATTAAAAAAATTTTCCCAACCTTGATTTAGCTTCGATTTCTCACTGCTGCTGAAAAGATAGAGTAGAGCGTAAAATAACATCGTTTTCTTCTATCAAAACATTCTCAAAATGTAAATTATTTATACAATCTAATTCATCTACTGTCTAACAAATGATGAATTGCAAAGAAAACAATAATAGTTCAAGCTGTGTGTGTGCTTCAGGGGCTGGAGTTAACCCACATGCAAACTAGCGGATGAATGCAATAAAATAAAGCCAGAATAATAACAACAACAGCAGCAACAAAAGCCACAACAACAATATTCAAATTGCTTCATTGTATGGCAGCAGCTGGTAAACATACGACTTCCAATTCCTATAATCCAAAAAAAAAAAAAAAAACAACGAAACAAAGACGAGCACAAGTCAAACGAGATGTGGCCACAATATAATCAATAGGAAATTACAATGCACAAGCTGAAAAGAGTTGAAACGATATGTAAACAACAATAAAAGCAATGGGAACAGCAGCAGAAGCAACAGCAACGTCAACAACAAAACAACAGCAGCAGCAGCAGCAACAACCAGCAACATGTTGCTATGGTGTTTGATGTTGTCAACGCTTCATGTGTTGCAGAATAAATTGCTTTTTAAAGAGCAGGAAAAACAAGGCTCGGTTTTTGACAAACAATAGTTCTGGTTTTATTCCATGAAAATTATCGATAAATTGTTAGAGGATTTTTGAAAATTTGATAGGTAAATTATGTAGTTATAAAGGAAATAATTTATATATATAAAGTTGTCGAATTTTTGTCAATTTGATAGGTAAATTATGTCTTTATAATGAAAATATACGAAGCTGTCGAAATTTTATAAATTTTGTAGGTAAATAATGTAGTTTAAAAAGAACCAATTTATATATATAAAGCCTTCGAAATGTTGTCAATTAGATAGGTAAATTATGTCTTTATAAAGTAAACAATTTGTTTATATAAACCAGTGACAATTTTGTTAAAGAAATTTTGAAAATTTGATAGAGAAATTATGCAGCTAATTTTCTTAAAGAGATTTTAAAAAATTTGTTAGGTAAATAATGTAGTTATAAAAGAAATAATTTATATATAAATATAAAGCCTTCGGAAAGTTGTCAATTTTATAGGTAAATTATGTCCTTATAAAGAAAACAATTTATATACATAAAACCCTCGAAATTTTGTTAAGGAAATCTATAAAATTTGATAGGTAAATTATTTAGTTAGAAAGAAATTAGTTAAAAAATAAAAGCCGCGTTTCTCTACAATGACTATATTATATTAAATTTATTTTAGAAAAGACACCAAACGTTTTGACTGTTAAAAATATAGAAAAAACTCAATATTGCATTAACCAAAAAAACTTTTGACTGTTTTTCCTACATAACATAACAGATTTCAAAGAAACAAAGAAACAATAACCCATCAGAGACACATCTTTGATTTGCAGAGTGTGGCAACTCCTTGACAACATTCGGTTTGTGTTTATGTTGTTGCCAAATTTCCCATGTTGCTGCTGTTGTTGTTGCATTTATGGCATATTGACATTTTGCCAAAATGTCAAATTGCGACCATTGTTTGCATTGTCTGCGCCTGTCGTATTTAACTGTCTTATTTGCAGCAATTGTCAAAAGACAGAGCGGGAGAGAGAGAGATGAGATGTGTGGCAACAAATGGCATAGAGAAAAAAAATCTTAGCATTGCCATAAATCAAAGCAACACCTTAAAAATTCAAATGTTTTTGCTGTGTGTTGCCAGGAGGCTCAAAGGCAACACGCGCCGCCGTCTCAACTTTTATATGGAGGAGGCAGCCAGGCCAGAGCCACCACACTCATATCATCAACAACCTGCAAATTATGAGCAATTGCTGCGTGGCACAAGAATCGCGCTTGCTGCTGCCACACGGCGTGGGCATACACATACATATGTGTGGCATGAGTTGGCGGCTGGCAGCAAGCTAGCAACACCCACGCTTAGCAACTAAGCTGCAAGTGTTGCGGCAACATGTTGCGTATGTCATGTTGCGCTGTCAACATATTAGAGGGTCATTTGAAAGCAATTTCAAAGGGCATAAATGGAAGTTATACTGATTAAATTGGAGTGCTTAAGGCGAGTATGCACGACAAGGAGATCAATTAATTTTTAATTTAAATTTAAATACTCCAAAAATATTAAATATCCTCAATCAGAAGCAGAACGACGCTTCTATTAATGCTGATCAAGATTAAATATATTTTAGCTACTGTCAGCAGATCTCTATATAAAAGTCAACACTTTAATCATACCCTTTAATTCATTCTTTGTTTACGTGGTATTAAATGTGCTGAAATATTGTCGCCATTCTGTTGAATGTTGCTGCTGCTGCTGCTGCGGGGGGGCAGAAACGCAGCTTGTGGCAGACTTTGCTAAATTTAGCGTCTAATGCGATTTGTAATATTTGCGCTAAATTGTAGACAATGTGGACATTGAAGTTGCTGCTGCTGTTGCTGTTGCTGCTATACCAGGAAATGTTTTCTGTGCAACAGCAACAACAACAACAATGAAAGTAATAATATTGTTGCTGCAGCGGGTGCTGCTGTTGTCGAAGTCAGGCATATCTACTAGTTGCTGCGGGGAGGCAGGGAAAAGAAAGCTTTGCATGTTGCTAGTTGTTGTTGGCATGTTTTTTTTTATTTTTTTCTCATTCATATGACTCTCAAAGTTGCCATGTTGCTCATGTTGCTGTCCAATGTTGCGAGTTGTCAACGCGTTTGCAATTGTTGTTGTTGCTGCTGCTGTCTGTTTGTGTCTACAATTTTGTCGCGTCATGCAGATTTTTTTTTTTTGGGCAATATAAATTTGTTTTTATATAAATTATAAATTTTTTTAATTGATTTAACAGAAAGTATTCAAATTTTTTTGGAATTTTGGTAAATTTAATTAAATTTTAATAAGCAAGAACTAAAGAAAACATTTAAAAAGAAGTTATAACAAGAGACATAATTAAAATCTAAGAATTTTTATAAAGCTGTGATTAATTAATAAATAATATAATAAATAATATAATAAAAAATATAAATTTATTAAATATAATAATAAAGTCAATAGATGATAGTTTTTAATGATATATTTGCTACTTTCAAAATATTTATATTCCTATTAGTTTTTTAGTCAAAAGCTTTCTTATTTCTTTACTATTATTTTTTATTATAGAATCATTAAAAATAGTTATTGCTGAAAAACTTCTTTGCTTACAAAAATATAAAATAAATACACTAAATATTAAAAGCTAAATAGTTGAATAAACAAAACTCAATTTAATACCTTAACAACTTTTAGAATACAAAAACAAATACTTTCTATTTTCAAATGCAAGAATTTCAATGCTTTTCATAAGACCTATAACATTTAAACCTGTCAGCATTATAATAAACAATATATATACTATAAATAGTTACCAGTTTGCTGGTCACGTTTTTATTATTATTATTGTTGTATGATAATTACATGGCCCAAAACGTTTATATGTTAATTGAGCTGTCCCCCACATCGATGACATGAATGTGTTTAATGATAATTAAATGTTGGCGTGTGAGAAATATATAATTTTTGAGTCAGCAACAATAAGACTATAAAATAAATAGAAAATACGGTAGCCAAAGTAAAATGTTTTCCCACACATAAATTTTGAAAAAATACAAATAATCGGATTGTTTTTTTTTTTTTTTGAAGCTAGAAAAATAAAGTTCTTTGGAAATGACATGAAAATTGTGACAGAGTGAGAGATGGCGTGTTGTTGTTGTTGTTGTTGTTGTCGTGCAACATACGTGGCCAGATGTTTATCATGTTTTACCCTAAAGCCAAAACCCTAATGATAGTTTAAGCAGAGCAAACCATGTTGCAAAAGGGGCAACCAGGTTGCGGCATGTGACTGCCTGCAAATGAGGTGTTAAGCTGCCAACAACGTCACGTGTCCAGTTGCACAAATGCCACGCCCCCTTTTCTTGTGGCCCAGACCCATGTTTTTTTTATTTTTTGTGAGTTCGCGTGAAGTGCGTTAAGATAAACTTGAACTTAATTTCCAACTAAAGGCAGTCAACAAAGGAAACAACCGACAACAACAACAACAGCAACCTCAAGATTTTGTTGCTTTGAAGAAGTTGAAGGCGTTGCTGTCTTTTGGCTGTGGCTGGTAAATGCATTTTGCATAATAAGTTCATAAATTGTAAGCAGCAACAACAAAGATATCAAACAAGAGCGTAGAATATCTGTGGGCAGACAAACTGTAGAAAGGCGAAAAAGATGAGGGTTACACTGGGCAAAAAACACAAAAACAAATGGTTGAAGAAAGAAAAACAGGATTTAATCAATTTTTGGATAAAGATAGAATTTATTTCAGAAAACTGTAGAATTGAGAAAAAGCGGAGAACTACACTGAGATAAAAAAAAAAACAGCAAAACAAATGGTTGAAAAATAAATTACACGCTTATATAAATTTTTAAACAAAGGTAGAATTAATTTCTGGAATCGGCAATATTTGCTTTATGTTGAGCATTGTTTCTTTTAATTATGTACAATCTATATTTGTATTTATTTATTTAGTGAATGTTTATTTATTTTAGCAGCAAAACAAAAATTTGTATACATACCAAAGAATACCATCTGCAATTAAGTGTACTCGATATTTTGCTTCAGTTGTAAGCCAGATTATAAAAAGTTCTTTAAAAATCAATTAAATTGTAAAGCTAGTTCAAAATAAAAGCCATTGTTTGAGCTGTATAACCCAGGGATAACAGATTTTATATTTTTTATGTATACAAATTATAAGTTTAGAATTATTATTAATTTTTTTTTTTTTTGATTAAAATTGACAATAACTCATTTTTTTTGACCAGAAAATAAAATTCATAATTAAAATTATCTGCCAACTTTTATTTAACAGTTGAATATTAAAGTTATTCTTCAATTTTTATTTAAAAATTGGTAAATTAATAGGTTTGACATTAAAATCAGTTACATTTATGAATTTTTGAATTTTTTTGAAATTTTCCCATTTATCTAGATAACTTTTAACAGGCTTGATTATTTGTGAACTTATTACTCTCTTTTGTGATCCCTGGTATTACCAGTTTTCAGTTAGATATCTCCAGCTTCCCATAAAGATATAAAAGCTTAACTTGCTAGTAAATATTAAATAACAATCTAAGTTTTTATTTGTTTGTCATTTTTCCCAAATTTTTACCAAATAAAACCTAAAATGCCCTTTTCTACCACCATTTTCTCCAAGTGTAAAACTAAGCCACACACACAACAACAAAAAGTGTTTAACGGCTCAGTTTAAATCTCTAACGTCTTAAGCAGCTTGTCGTATGTTTTTTATTGAATTAGATACAAAACCAAGTAACTGAATTCATTTTATCTGACATGTTTTCTATTTCGAGTTTAAGATATCGTATGTAGAAAGTTTGGATTCAGATTAACTAAAATATATTAGGTCAGAATTGAAAACGCAGCTGCCTGTGCTTACAAGTCTATATTTGTTTATCATTAAAATGATGTGTAGTGTCCATCTGAAAACAATTTACATTAATCCCCACCAATTTCCATTGTTTGTCTGGCCCAAATTTCACCTGCTGTGTGTATTTTTTTGAAAGAAAAACTCTTAGCTGATCTCTTGTTTATCATAAACAAACTAATCAAAAGGCGCCAAGAGGCAGCTGCCAATAGCTCAATAAATCATTTGTCTTAATGAATACGAAAATGTAAAAAGTTTCTTAGAAGATTTTCAAATTGTTGACCTTCAGAAGAAGGCTTCTTCTGGGGCACTTAAGATTACGTAAAATGCGCTAAAAACTTGTTAAGCATGTGAAAGATATTAAAATCAAACTCATATACGAATGAGGTAATATTGAGATTTTTGTATAAATTTTTATGAACTGAAAAATTTGGAATAGAAAATGTAACAGCAAAGAAGGGGCAGCAGGAGGGCGAAGTGTGTAGAGATAATGCCTCAAGGTTAAATGAGGTTAAGATGCCAACAAGTTGCTCTCTACCCCTAAAAAAAATAATACACTTGTGTTAATTTTTTCAATGGAAAAAAAAACCCCCCTCCGTCTTCACATAAGATGAGGACGCGTTTTCCTCCTCCTCCTCCTACTGCCACCCACATGACGTGTGCGCCTCCGAAAATGTTTTTGGTTTTTTTTCTAAGTTTTTTGGTTTTTTTCTTGTTTTTTTTTTTTTGGATTATCTGTCATCTGTCTGGGCAACAACTGTTTTGTCTGTTCGTCCGTCTGTCTGTTTGTCTATCTTGTGTCTGTTTGCCTGGCTCTTGGCTCTTGGCCCCGTCGCAGCAATTGAAAGCAATTATAACATATGTGAAGAAGGAAGCATAGCACTGGTGGCAACACTGGCATTGCTTGGTTACGTGTTGGCTAAAGTGTTGCGAGGAAATATTGTGGAAAATTGTGAAAATTGCGACTGACCAACGATTGGAAGCAACATTTATTATATTTTTTTTGTTTTTTTGCACAGATCAAAATCAAGTTGGCCAATTAAAAGCTAAAAATTCATATTGTTATAGTAATAATTAAAATGAAAAATGTTACATTGCTGCACTAAGAAATACCCTAGAAATGATCAAGGTAAAAGTCGCAGTAAATTGAAATGAAACATTTATATTTATTTATATTTAGCAAATCAGTATAGACAACGATACATAAACAAAAAGCTAATCCGAATTGAAATCGTTTTAGTTTTGACAAAATAATGTAAGTTTCTGAATCGAATATTTATTTAAATTTCATAATTTGGATTAAATTATAAAGTTTTTTTAATATGAATTATTTAATTCAAATAAAGCTTATTTATTCTAAATTATTTAATTTAAAATAAATATTTGATTCCGAAATTATAAAGCTAATTTAATATAAATTATTTGATTCAAATATAAATTCAATTCCGTATTTCAGAAAAATTTTTATAAAATAAAAATATTAATTAAAAACGGTGTGATTAGCACATTAAATTAAAAGTCTATACTTGTTGTGCTGGGAAAACCAACAAATAAATAATTAAATATATAATATATAATATTATCATATTTAATTGGGAACCGTTGAAGTCAAATTTTTGCTAACTTGTTTGCATAAAAATTAAATAAATCAACAAAAACAACTTTTATATATTTTTTTATAACAATGTTGGTTTCCACAATCAATTACAAATAATCTTTTAAGTATATAACATTTAAAAAAACATTTTATAATAAAAACTAGAAAAGGAAAAATATTGATTTTTCTAAATTATTTGAATTTAAATGCCAAATCGATCTTAAGCACAAGATATAATTAAAAACACATTCCACATAAAAATCAATTCAGTTTAAACAAAGTTAAGAGAGTTCCATATCTAGAAAGTCCATTTTTTCCAGAATCAGATAGATATTTTGTATGATAAATGAAGAATTCCAAAATTTCAACTCCCGTAACTTCATCAGGACTTTTATGTTCTTTAATATAAGTATCAAATATTTTATTATTATAAAAATACAATCTCCTTTGGCTTTAATTAGTAATGGACATTTCACAAAAACTTATATCTCTTGTAATACAGGACATTTAAAACTCTTTCTACTACTTATTACTCTTTATAATAATAGTTTTTCTAGAAAAGAGTTTCTCAATTTGTTAGTCCTAGCTTTTCAACCTCTCCAATACAGTTTACTATTAAAAAACTCTTTTTAATACACTAATAAAGCAAATTCTATATCTTAATCAACAACTTTTTACTTATTTTAATAATCCACAGAATGGTTTGGATGACGACGACGATACTGAAGACGATTCCTTTGGTTATGAGGAGGGTGAAGGCGGCGACGACGCTGCCACTGAGGACGATCTAAACGAGGTTGGCTCCGATTTGGATCTTTTGGAGTGTGAGAGTCCGCCCAGTCACAATTCAACAGAGTTGTTGTTGTTGCAACGCTGCCAGTTGACTGCCACAGAGATAGTTACAGCCAACGTTGCAGCCGAGGATCAGTCACGCGATTGTATCGCAACCCAAAAGGTAATGCCAAAAAAAAAAAAACAAAGATACAATTTGCATTTATGCCAAATTTGTAAATCTTGTTGTTGTTCTTGGATGTATGTATCTTAGTTGTTGTTTATTTATTCTGACTTGTTGTTGTTAGTTAGAATTATGCATGCCTTCTACAGTATTGTCAACTTTTTGAGCCTAAAAAAAACTAAACTTTAACTTGCCAAAAATTGCAAAAAAAAGAAAACTTTTGGAAAACCCACGCCCAAGTTGGCAGCACTGCAGTTGTGTTTGTGAACTTTTGACCTAACTCTGCCTGCCACTGCATTTGCCTAACATTATTTTTGTACACCCAAAAAATACACACACACACACAGCCTGGCGACGAGGCTGACGAAGAGGACGAGGACGACGTGGATGTTGTTGATTTTGTGATTGCCAAACGCACCTGGCGTTCAACCAAAAATCACAATAACAATCATAACCTTAGCATACCTGCCACAGCTGCCACATTAACAGACTTTGAGGCAGACTCCGAGAGCAGCGATCTGGAGCAAGTGCAGCAGCTGCGACGTGGACGTGGCTTAATCTTGCCCCTTAGCAATATACATCAAGTGCAACAGCAGCAACATCATTTGGCTCGTCTGGGTCAGGTGGTAGACATGTCACAGGCCAACAGCAGCTCAACGCCCAATTTGTCGTTGTTGCAACAGCGACACGGCAACAAAATGTTGCCGCCACAATGCCACAATAATAATGGCAAAGGCAAAAGTATTGCCGTGGCTGTCATAACGCCCAACACACATAATAATCATAATAATAATATTATAAATAATCATCATAATGTTCATGGTCACGATTTAAACAAATCGCCAACGGTGCTGCGTAAGGCAACAACACATCGCAGTCATCACAATGACACCTCCAAGTTCAATCGTTCCAATCGCAAATCCAAGAATTGCGCCATTTTCTATTTCAAGCATTTGGATACGGATAATGAGACGAGCGGCGGCGGCACAACAGATGCAGCGGGTGAGGGGGAACAACAACAACAACATCGTTCGATTGAAGTAAGTACCGCTATACACTCAATCCATAGTTCAGGTGTTGGGTATTTGGTGTTCGGCTTCAGCACAGAAAAGAAAATTCGTTGCGGTTATCGATTGTGCGCACACAGCCGCAATTTATCGACTTATCGCGTTTCTTTCATTTAAGCAACCATGCAAATATATCCATAACGAATGTGTCCCGCTTTTTCAACTTAAATTTAGCATGTTTTGCATTTATTAATTATATACATTTATAGCTAATCTATAGTGTTTTCTAATCTAGTCTTTTTTTGTTGTTTTTTTTGGCATGCCTAACAATTTCTTAATTAACTTTGATGTCTATTATCTGGTAGTCATAATAATAATGCGGCATCATCATTAATCATTCATCGGACGTCAAGTAGCGTTCATGTTACAAACTTAGAGCCAGAGGCTATAGTTTCTTGAACTATGTCAGAGGCCAAAGAATTATTTTTAGATTCAGCCGAAAATATATTTCCGTATAAAAAAATCAAAAAAAATAAAGAAAAACAAATTTCAGCTGTAATTGTAAACCAAATAATCGTTTTTCTATATAAAAGTAAGAAATGTTAATAAATTCAGCGCTTAAAGCAGCTTAAAGAGATTAAATATCAATGTTTAAACAGATGAGATCATAAATTGAAAAGATTAGAAAGTTATACCAAAAAAGATTGTTAGGAAAATATTGATAGATTAAATACAAAGAAATAATCGTTATTTAGATCAAGTTGTACTAAATAAATTAATTAAATAACAGCTTGTTTATGACACAAATTAACTAGAACTTTTTAATAAAATATTTAAAGGAAAATTAAAATTTTTGTCTTAAATAAAATTCAAAGTAATGAATTAAAATTTCTGATCGCAAAATCTTTTTACAAAATGTAACAAACGAGTAGAAAAACTGAATTTTACATTATTTCTTTACATCTAACAAATTATTTAAATTAAAATACTTATCTACAGTATTTCTATCGATTGTAGCAAACTTTTCTATCGTATATATAATTGTTAATCATATAAGATTTTCAATTATTCTTTCTACTCTAAAATATATTAATTAAATCAAGTGTAAAAACATATTTCCGTTTCAAGTCAAATTTTCTAGAATATAATTGTTTTTATGCAACGTAAATTTAAACTTCTTTTTAGAGTTTCTTATAGTATAATATAAACTACTTTAATTAATTAATTTCAAGTCAAATTTTCCAGAATATAATTGGTTTTTATGCAATGTAAACTTCAACTTATTTTTAGAATTTATTATACTATATCATAAACTACTTTAATTAGATTCACTTTATAAAGAGTTCATTTATTTGAATGGCAGGCAAGTTTAAGTATTAACTATGAGGGAGTTTCATAAACTTTGCTGGCTGCACCCACAGCTGCCACTTGTGCCCCTGCTTCATTTGTTGCATTTGCAACACCCATTGACAAGTGCATTGGCAGCATGCAAAAGTCGCTTAAGGTCGCCGCCTTGCTGCCAAAGACAAACCAAACGGAACGACGCATTGCAGCATTAATATAAATTGCCAAGGGTTAGGGTAGAGGGGCAGCAAAAACAAGCAGCAGCAGCAACAGCAACAACAACTCCAACTGCCACACGGGCCTTGGGGCCAGCGCAGAGTCAGCAATTGTGGCAGGCAATCGGCATTTGAGACGAGCTTAAAAAATATATATATATTTTTTTTTTTTTTTTTTATTTTTATTTTATTTTTTTTTTTGCTACTCATTGTAACGCGGCGCTGCAACAATTTGTAGCTCTCGTTGCATGTTGCTGCTGACTTGACTACAAGTTACAATTTGCCATTTTGCGCAAGTAACGCTAATTAAACTTCATTTTCTACTACTTCATCTTCATCTGTTTGCCATTGCCAATGCAACATCAGCAACTGCTGCAACTGCAACTGCAACTTCATCCTCATCCTCATCCTCACACAGCCCACACAGCTTTGCTTGATTTTAATTTTTTACCATACTAACTTTGGTTTTTTTTCTTTCACTAGATACTCAAATCGGCTGATGCCTCAACGGATGACGACGACGAGGGTTGGCTCTACACGGCAGCAACAGCAACAGCTACAGCTACACAGACAACAACAGCAACAACATCGAGTGTAGATGGTTTGCAGTCAACTGCAATCTCATCGACAACCTCTGGCGCCGCTGCCGCTGCTCAACCCGGCGACGATTCTGATAAGGAGAACAAGGAGACGCTGGTGACCACATCGACAACAACTACCACAACAACAACAGTTGG
This sequence comes from Hirtodrosophila alboralis, assembly GCA_035043045.1. Classification (NCBI taxonomy): domain Eukaryota; kingdom Metazoa; phylum Arthropoda; class Insecta; order Diptera; family Drosophilidae; genus Hirtodrosophila; species Hirtodrosophila alboralis. Next base: position 528,430 of record JAWNNH010000467.1, on the reverse strand, counting down.
TGGGAGTGGCAGCAGCAACTACGACAGCAGCAGTGCTTGCTCCTCCTCCAACGGTGTCCATACGGAGACCTCGGCCACCTCGCGCGTCACACAAATGCAGCGAAACGGTGTTGTTGCTGTTGACATGGAAATGCAATTGCAAATCAATGGCAGCAGCAATGCTAGCGATGGCAGCAACAACAACAATAGACAGCACATCATTAGCAACAATTGCTATAAACAACAACTGCAGCAAGGCGACAACAACAACAGTCAGCAGCAGCAGCAGCAACAACTGAATGTCAGCAACAATAATCACAAACATCAGCAACAGTCGCATTTGGACTCTAAACAACAACAACATGAGAATGTTGCTGATGCAACTGTTGCTGATGTTGCCAATGGAAATGCAGCACAGGTGAGTCGTCTAGTCGAAAGGGATTTGGGTTTTTAGTTTAAGAAAGAAAGTTGTAGTTATGAGTGTTTGCTAATTTAGGAATAGTATTTTTTTTATGGGAAAATTATTTTTTTTTAGATTTATAACTTTCATAATTTTGTTAAAAATAAATTAAAATATAAATTGGTAAATTTTTAGTTTTTACAAAGTTATGAGGGAATTTAGAAATTGAAAACTATTAAAGTAAAATAAAAATTTAAGGCTTAAAAATTCAATTTAATTTTCACAAATACATATAAAAAGAAATTTAAATTTATGCATGTAAATTGATTTATTAATTTCTAATAATAATAATTAATTTTTAACAGCTTAATATTTATGCCATAAATTCAGCAAAAATGTTACCTGAATAACAGATATAATTATTAAATTAATAAAGCATAAATAAATTTATAAAGCTAATTAAAACTTCACATTTCTGCAGTATTTTGAGCCTTCAATTTGAGCTACCTGTGAAATAAATGTGTAAAATACTATAATAAATAGTTTCCGATACAATTTTAAATATTTGTAATAAATTAATAATTAAATTTCCAGTTTTTGCAATTTAAAAAATCTTTTACAATGTGAGATTAAATTGCAAATCTATTGACTTTTCTAAATAGCTAATATTTAAATATCAAATTGAACTTAAACATCATTTAAAAAACATTCCGCACTTTTAACCAATTTATAAAAGTTTTAAATCTAGAAAAATCCTTTACTATAGATAGTTCCCCTGATAAATGTTGTTTCAACTCTCATAAATTCATCAGAAAGTTTCCTTATATATGCGTATCTTAATGTCAAATATCTCATGTTCATTACCATAATAAAAGAACCTTTTTGGCTTTAATCAAACCTGGCTGACTTGGCCAGTCAGCTAAAGAGACTTGAGAACTCAAGTGCTGCCCATGCCATTTATAGACCACAATCCGCAATTACAAATCACAGACATGCCCCTTGTTGCCTGTTGCAAGTACGGTTTTTAATGTTGGAATATTGCACAGGTTCCCACAGTCTCAGACTCAGTCTCAGACTCAGTCTCAGACTCTTTTAAGAGTCTTTTGAGTTTCCTCTCGTTTCATTTCATTTCATTTCAATTCGATTCGATCGCCAACTGTCTGCCAAGTTCGTTTGAGCTGTGTCAATAAAGTTGCTTTTGTTGCTTTGTTTTGTTTGTTTGCTGCAACTTTGTTGTAACTTTGTTTGCCATTAGCCCAATGCAGAGTAGTTGCAACCACCTTTTCAATAAATGACTACCGCCTCTATTTCACCTTCATACCCTCCTCCTGCTGCTCCATTTGATGATTAAGCAGTTGGGCTAATGAAAGCGAATCATGCACCGACTCTAAGATCCCGGCAGCAACTGCCATTCAAAATTGGTTCCAACTACTGTCTACAATCGATGGGTAAGGAGTGCAGTGGGCAGGGGTACTACTGCTGGGCTGACTGACTGACTGACTGACAGACTGATCGACTGACTCGTGAAATAGTCCAGGAAAAATAGGAAAAATAGCAAAATAAATGCAACGTTGCCTGGAAATTGAGCAGCGCACGTCAAAAATGGGAAAGTACGAAATTAACTAAAAACGTGTGATTTATTTCTTCATTGCGAGACAAAATAAAAAATAAAAAAATGAGAAAAATCAAATTTGAATAGACGAATAGTAAACACACTCTAGCAGAGATGCTAATTAAAATACAGTATAAAATACATTATTAAATGCCTTAAACTGATAAAAATTATAAGAAAATTTTTTGGCAAACATTTTCTCTTAACTAAGCAGAAAATAGAAAAAATATTAAAAATATGAAAATATGAAAATTTTTGTATTTATTTAGGAAATTAGATAGTAGAAAATATATATTGGGCTTACGTAAATTTCAATATCTGGAAAAAAATGCAATGATACAGGCTTCATCCGATTTTTATAACATTCGATTAACTTATGATAAATTTCATGATTTTTTTAATTTTCTAGATCTAATATAAGAACAAAAAAAAGTCGAACTCTATGAAAATTTTTGCATTTATTTAGGGAATTAGATAGTAGAAAATATATATTGGTTTTTCATAAATTTAAATATCTGTAAAAAATTCAATTATAGATCTATCATAAGAACAACAAAAAAAGATGAAACTATAAGTTAAAGACTTGGAATTTTACGAGTTTGAATAGGATATTTTTAAAGGCAAGGAAGTTTAACTTAAATAAAGTAAATCGTCGACCAATTAATTCAAATATAATATATTGGTTCCAAAGTCAAAAATAGAAATTGCCCTGATTTAACAGTCCAAAGTAAAAATTCTCTTGAATTCAAATTAAACTTCCTTTTAAAAATTTAAACCGCTTTAAAACTAGAGTCTAGTTTCTATGACTTAAAATATATATCTTTAATTTTGTTACCTATTTTCTCACTAAATATTAATGCCTCTCTCCAAGTGTATGCCAAAAAGACAACAAGAAATGGTAAACAATTTCTTTTTTTGTACAATTGAAAGGGACAGAGACTGCGACGGGCCAACGAGGACACGTTCGACTGGCCAAGATTTATGGGGGGATTAGCTTTTGGCCAAGTCACATTGTAATAGAGCCATGCACACGGCAAAAACTAGGCAGGAAATGCGCAGCTGATTGATTATGAGTTTAGAGCAGAGCACAGAGCATTCGCTTTTATATTTACTTAATTTTCATTGCATTTTTAATTAAACTCTTTAATTTCTTTTAAATATATTTTCCAGCTGAGCAATAGTTTCTACAGTCGCGCTGATATCTGCAACATTAGCGTTTGGCCCAGTGAGATGAGCAACTGCAGCAATGGAAATGCCAATGGAGTTGCTCCTCATCATCAGAATGGCAATCGCTTGTTGCCACCACGCTCTCCGGCTAAATCCGCCAAGTCGACCAAGTCGCAGGCGAGCAGCAGCAATTTAACCATGTCTCCAGCCAAGGTAAGTCTATCTAAAACTCTTTTAATTGATTTATAAGATTCGCTAAAGGAAGCGGAAGTATTTCCTGTGCTCAAATGGATAGCATAAGGAATGTCTTCTACTTTACTTTCGCTCTGCTCGCAATTGGTTTCCACGCTGACAAAATTTATTATGATTTTTAAAATAGATCGATGCACCGAAAAAAAAAAAATTTTAGGTATTTCTTATGATTAGAGAAATGTTTTTAATGAAATAGAAAAAAAATAATGTTATGTTAAATATACAGTTGAAGAAGCACAGGAATATAATCTTTGATCAGTTTTTTAAAATACAAATTTAAAATAATTGTTTTTAATAAATATACAGAACTTAGGAATACAATTATGAAATAATTGTGTTAATGAATATAAAAAACTTAGGTCCCTGTTAAAATTTCTGTATATAGTCAAATTATAATACACATTAAAGTCAAATTTATTTAAAATATGATTTGATATTTACTTGGGAAATATATTTGCCAAAATAAAATTAAAATGCAAGTTAAAGAAAGTTAATTTAAAAATTTGAATGCCAGGTTGTCAAAGGATTTAAAAGTATTTTGAAAAAAGAATTAAAAACAATTTTAAAAAAATTAAGATTTATATTGAATCTTAAATTCAAGTTTGCCAAAGCATTGCAGGTTTTTGTCTATATTGATTTTTATTTTTATTATATATAATATAAGAAATTATATTAAAATTTTCATTCTTAAGACCTATGAATTTATTTAAAGCTCGTGAATTTCCTTTTTGTTTATATAGTTTTTCTTCTTTTTTACATTAAAACAAGGTTGTTAAATCAATCCAGTTTTTTTTTTACACTAATTTTTTCCTATAAATATATTTATAAATATATGTAAAAATGTTAATTCTTTAAACGTGTATATTTCTTTTAAGGCTCATATTTCTCCTTTGACCTTAAATCGTTTTCGATCTTTTCTGTTCTTAAACAAGTTTATATAAGATTCTTATTCGAATTGTATTTAACTTGGCAGAGTTCATCTTTAAACTAAATCCTTTTTTCTTTTAATTGTTTACTTAAAAGTCCTAAACGTTTTTCCTAGTGTACTGCACCAATTTCCCTTTCATCAGCATACACACACTAAAATTCACGGTACTTGCAATTTGTCATCAGCTTGTGGCAGCCTCCATCTTTGCAGATTGCGTGTCGCACGTTCACACAACCATGACCATCATGGTCAGATTGAAGCTGAAGCTGAAGAGAGTCTTCTCTCTCTCTCTCTCTTGGCGTCTCTGTTTATGTTATGCATAACGAATCGACGAATCATCAGTTCACCAACTTACCAAGCTCTACCAGCTCATTGGCTTTTGGTTTTGTTGTTGTTGACTTGGAGGCTCTCATGGTTTCAGTTTCGCTTGAAATGCACACGAGCTGGCAAAGATCCAATGAATCCACATTGTATCAATCCAACAGCTGCAATGTTGGTGGTCCCCACTTGGTGGTGGTTGGTGGTGCGTGGTGGTGCGTGTTTGCTTGTCTTTGTGAATTCCTCGCCTCAAATTTCTCTAAGCTCTTGTTTTCTTTATATTTTTATTTGGTTGAAGTCTTTTTTTTTCGTGTTAAACATGTCCCCAAACATGTCCAATGACAAGTTGTTGAGTGTAATAGGCTGTAAACGATCATCTTTTGTAATTTAAGCAATTTGTGAAAAGCAGCGGGTGGAAATCAAATGCTGTCAAGTGTTTTAAATGAAAGCAATAATTTTTATTAAAATGAGATGACGGAAAATTTTTTTTTATAATAATGAAAGACGTTGTGCAAATTAATAAAAATCAATTATATGAGCAGACCAATCATCACTCAGGGTAATTTAATTTTAATACATTTTTATATATTTAAAATAAATAAAATATATTAATTTCAATTAAGGAAAAAATAGGAAAGTGTGGGTTAGAACAGATCATATTAAAAATAAATAAAATATATAAATTTTAATAATTATGAAGGGAAGAAAGGGAAGTTGAGGTTGTAAAAATCCTTCTTCCCCAATAAAAAATATTCGCAGAGCTTGTGAAATTTGGCCGAGAAAATCTCTGATCTTTCTAATCAAACGATCACTGTGTATATTAAATTCTGTATAATATTGAATATTTTTCCAAGAATTTTATTTCCTTTCTTTCTGTCAGAATATAAACGAATCTTCTTTTTATAAAATTTACCTAATATGCTTGCTTCCTGGAAAGTTAATAAGTTCTCTCTCCGATATTGAAATATCTGAGATATAACCACATTGTTTTTGTTGAAATTCTCTGTGTAAATAACAAAGAAATCTTTCTGTTTATCTTTTAATATTTTCCACTTTTTGTGATTCTCAGTATTTAATTGTTAAATGCTTTCTTCAGGCAACTGCATCTGTTCTGCTTCTGAAAGACTAAAAGAATAATTATTTTTGTATATATTAGTTTGCCTTTCTCTGCAATTTTCAACTTTAAAAGTTAGTCGGCTCGAGGTCAACTTATATGTTTTAAAGAAAACAAAATATTTTTAATTCCGATATACTTCGAAATTTGTCTTCAGGGACTTTTCACAGCGTCCTGTTCGTTTAATAATATTTAATAGTTAGTTAACCAATTTTAAAGTTTTATAACACTTAACTCTCATTTTTGGATTGTTATTTAAGTAATTATTATTTCTTTTTAAGTCTGGTGCAGCATCAATGTCTGGTTTTATCTGTTACCCAACATGTTTGGCATACTCGACTCAGACGACACTCTCACTTTCCCTGTGGGCCTCCAGCTCCAAAATCTACACGAGATTCGTAACATCAGCAACATGTTGCTCATGTGTGCGTCATTTGCATTTGTCGCTGACAAGCATGATTGTAGCTTCCCCTCTCTTCTCTCTGTTCGCTGCTCCGGCTACTTGTAGCCGCTTCCTGCCTACCTACCACCTCTCTCTCTTCCCAGGCTTTATATAGACTCTCTACACGCAGTTTTCACTGTCATCCAACCCGAGGGCAAAACTCAGACCAGACTCCTTTGCCCAATATCTGCTGCAATTGCGTTTGCGTTGCGTTGCGTGCGTTGATTTATTGAGAGTGAAATTTGCGCAAACTTTGATTAATATTGACAAATTTCGCATTTGGTTTTATTTAATTTTTTTTTTTGTTGACATTTATTTAATTTATGCGTTCAGAGTGCAATTGCAAAGTCGTTTATCAATTGGCAACGCCTACAAAATTGCGACGAGACTGCGCGAGATAATCACACAACATTTATTGATAACCCACAAAAAATAAACCGATAACCGATGACGTGAGCTTTGTGAGTGCACAAAAATTAAAATCAAATCGGCATATATATGATATAGACTAAACTTATCTTATCGCTGAAAGCACTCAATGCCAAATCAATTAAAATGAGCTCTAAATTGAGTTGTTAACAAAAACTAAAGAAATAAAAGTAAATTAAAAATTAAATATATAAAAGAGACAGGTGGAAAAGTAGAGTGTTCTTGTGTGTTGGAGATTATACTACAAAAAAAATTATTTTCATTAAAAAAATTTAACAATTGTTGCTAAGACAGCTAGAAGATATAGTAGTGCGATTTGAATTAAATATCAACAAACCATTTTAAATATATAAAGTATAAAAAACTTGCAATTAAGTTAATTTTACATATCTGAAAATACTGGGAAATTATTCATATAATAGCTAATTTTTTGATCAATTTATATTATGATATCTATAATATAATGTACTCTGATTATATATTATATTATATTATAAATATATTAAATTATGTCAACTTGTTTAGGCTAAAATAAGATTCTGAATGAGTTTAAAAATCAAGAAATTGTCATACGTTTAGTAAAAAGCTAAAACTATTTTTCAATTAAGTTTATTAATAAAAACAATAAAACAAAAAGTTAAAATATAGTGCAATATATTCTTTTTTTAATTAAAAATATATGTACGCTTTAAATTAAAAATAGATGCAATAAATAAAAACAAAACATGAAAACCCACTCCAAACACAATAAATACATTTGTCCAATTTAAAATATAAATTTGATTTTATTTAGTAAAAAACTAAAAAAATGTATTACAAAACCTAATTCAAATTTCTGAAAGTTCTAATTACTGAAGCTTATAATTTGTGACCGTCGCCTGTATATAATATAGCTATATGATCCGATCAGTTCGAACACACATATATACTGCGTACAGCAAAGCGAATCATCTGTTCAAAGTTTCATCAAGATTGCTCTAAAACTGATAGACTAAATTGTATAGAAACTTATGATATATTATATAGAAATTGATGTACATTAACTGATCAATAGATGAGCTGATATATGCCCTTATCAATTATATAGAATTCTATTGATTTCCAATCGAGATCATCTATACTTCATAAATTAATGCAAGCCTCTTTTAATGTGTTACACATGCCGCAACAATATCATAAATACCCTCACTGCTGTGTTAGGGTATAAAAAGAAAGCCACACCAATCGATGACGATCATTGATCGATGACTAGCAGCAGCAGCAGCACACATCGATCCAAATATATATAAAATTCGATTACTCAAAAATGGTAAATTCGCGATTTTATTTTTATTTTTTTTTGCCGGCTTTTATCTTATCGCTTGGCTGCACTGCTTGCCCCCCTGAATCAGGCTCTAGCCCCTCACCCCGCTGCTATTATCAAACGCATTTGATTGTCAGGTTTAATTTGAATTCATACAAAAACCCAGAGAGGCAGCAAAAAAAAAAAACTTTCAGTCTGATTTGCGATGTCGCTGGCAACGGTTGAAGCGCAGTTACACCGTTACAGATACAAAGATACATAAATAGATACAAAGTATCAGATATAGATACAAGCAAACAATTGTCGCGCAACAATAGAAAGCCAAAGCATTTGTTAATGTTTATTGTTGTCTTTGGCGTAATTTGCATTTAGCTTAAAAGTGTGTAATTAAGTGCGCTCAGCGTATGTCAAACTGTGCCGCGATCGAAATTCGCGATTTGTGTGCGTGCCGCGTTGCAATTAAATATTGTATTTATTTATTTCATTTTTTTTTTATTCGTTTGGTCAGAAAAAACGATTGTCAAGGCTTCAACAACAAAACACAAAAACGTTAGAGACTGTCCACATTAAACAGTTTGCCAGCCACTGTGCGGCAATTGTCGCCGATTAGAGATGGGCGCGTGAGAAGCGGCGATAAGAGAAGTTTCAAGCAAAATTGTAAATTAAAGAAAAGTGAGTTGGATGTATGAATAGATAAGTCAAAGCAACATTTTATATCAAATAAATCGAGTTGAGTGCGTGAGAAGCAGTAAAAGTGTTGATTAGAGAAGTTTCAGCAAAGTTTTTTTTATAATTTAAGATATTTTTGAGTGTTTTTTATAAGTTCACTGAATGACAAGCATATTTATTTGTATATTTGGTTGAAATAAAAGAGTTCTTTATGATTTCTTTATAAATAATTTGTTACTCAGATAAGATCAGATAAGAGTTCCTTTTTTAATAAAATTAAATAAATAAAATGCTTAATTCTTTTTTCTTTAAAGCATTACTTTTAAATTTTTTTGATAATTTTGTTGAATAATATTTAAAGGTTTTTTTAGGAGAAGTTCATAAGTGAAGTTATTTAATGATTTTTTTGTTTCCAATTTAAACTTAAATAGAAAATAAATAAAATAAATTTTTTTTATACTCCGATAAGATCAGATAAGAATTTTTTTGTAATGAATGAAGTACGTAATTCTGTTTTATTTAATGAATTTTTGTAAATTGCATTTTCTTTATGATTTTATTAAATAATATTTAGGTTTTCTAGGAGAACTTTAAAGGTAAAGTTATTTAATGATTTCTTTGTTATTTTGCTATTTAAATTTAAAAAGTTATTTTATTACTCTGATAAGATTACATAAAAGTTTTTTTTTATTGAATAAAGTACGTAATTCTATGCTCTTTAAGATAAACGTTTTTTTTAATGAATAAAGTAGGTAATTCTGTTTTCTTTAAAGCATTTTTTTAATACTCTTAAATATTTTTATGATTTTGTTAAATTGTTGATTTCCTCGGAGAAATTCAAAAGTTATTTTATTATTTCTTTGTTATTTTTTTATTCAAACTAAATTAAGTTATTTCATTAAATATGTCAAGCAATTTATAATAACAGCAGCGTTAGTTTTGTTTTAATTGTTTTACGGTTCTTTAGATAAGCTATTGCATTCCATACTTAATATATTTATAGTTTCAGATAATCTATCTCGATATTTTCATTATTAGATTATCAAATGTTATATATAAATTTAATTTCTTGCATAGCTTTCAAATTAGCTATCGATATTTTTACCAAGAACTTAACGTATTTGTTTACGGAAAGTCTTAAAAAATATATTATATGATTAAATATTGCAGCATTAAATGCTTGCAAATTTTTAAGAAATTTATGCAAATTGCCTAATTTATTAACTAAAAGTGATGGTAGAAAAATTATGTTCCTTTTGGCTAGTTTTTCAAAAAGAAAGAACATAAATATATAGAATTAATTCAACTACCACTTTAAACTATCGTTTATTGTAACAACTATCGTTTAAAGATTTCTTTACCATTCCCAGCTCTTGTTTGGTATTCAAAAGTTTCCAGTTTTGCTTAATTGGCCAAGTGGCTAAACAAAAAAAGCCAAAACTCATATAATTGCCTTTAATTATCGCAAACGCCCAATCGCAAAAGGCCTTTCAGTTGTTGTTGTTGTTGTGCCGCTTTTTATGCAGCAAATGTTGCAAAGTTGCAAAGCTGCAAAGTTGCAAGCTGCTTGTACAAAGCCGTTAAAACGTCAACAAAATTTCACTAGCCACAGCAACATTTGAGAAAAAAAAAATTGTTTCCGTTTGTGTGTGCAGCACATCACAGGAAACTGTTAATTAAATTAAGCCTAAAGATTAGTTCAAGTGTGTATATTAACTAAACTGTGACAGAGAAAAAAAAAGAAACTAAATATATAAATACATGTTATATAGAGCCAAGACTTGTTTGTTGGCTTAAAACTGAGTCAATTTATAGGCCAAAATGCCATCAAATACCTTGAAATTGTTTAATTGTGCAATGCGCACAATTTGCTATTATTAAACTATGCATTTGAATGCCTTTTGTTAATTGTTTAACTCCAAGTTTTGTTTCAGCTGCTCTAACAATTTTGAAGTAGCTACAGTTTCTTATAATTAGCTTGAAATAATTACAAATACATTCAAATCATTATCAACGCTTGGCTGATTTTTCTTGCAAGTTCTAAATCGTTGAGCAATCAAATTGATTATGTCAAATTAACATTGGAAAAAATGTTACTTAATAGGGATTGTTTGTTGGGAAATGTTAACATTGAATTGTTCAAAAAAATTGTTGCTTAATATGGATTGTACAATGTTGGGAAAACTGAATTCAATGAGGCAATATGTAGTATTAAACAAAAATTAAATGTAAAATTAAATATATTTAAAATGAAATATAAATTTAAAGTGTGTGTTTGACTATGAAATACTTTAGAAAGTAGTTCTGAAATAATAGTTGGAAATTAAGTCTTTATTTGTATGTTTATTTATGCCTTCAGAGAAATTAGATTTCAAACTTTTAAAGACAGATTTTATCGATTTATCAATTTATTTCTGTATGCCCTAATCCATCAGTTTTAAAGCTAGCTATAATACTGGAATTTGGTATATGTTTGAATATATAAATAAAAAATAAATATATAAATATAAAAAATAGTGCCCTTTGAATCGTATCTTCAGATACTTTAAAATGCCAATCAAATAAATTAGATATAAATTTTATTTATATATTATATTTTAATATTTTTATTAATTTTAAATTTAATAAAATTGCTAAATGTTAGTTATAAACCGACAAGATTTACTGCAAATATTGCTGCTCTTTACTTTCAGATTCTTTTACAATATGTGTTTGTAATTGATTTTACAATATTATATTCAAATCTTCAAAATAACTAAAAATTTCTCAAAAATGTTCATGAGATAAACCAGAAAGTTGTTGTATATATATGAATAATATAGCTAATATAGCTAGAGAAAAGTTAATATAGCTAGAGAATAGTTAAATATATATTTTAGACTGTTTATATAATAATCACATATAGACAAATATTTATGTTAGAGATTTACAGGGTAACAATAATATTTAATATATATACAAGAGTTTTGGCAAAAACCTTGGAACAAACAGAAAGAAAAAAATCCCCCTAGTCAAAACGCTTGATTGAAGAGTTAAGACACAAAAACGATAAGAAAATAAAAAGAAAGAAAAGAAAGAAAAGAGAGAAAATGCAAATATCGCTAAAGATAAGCATAAATAAAATAAAAAAGAAGAGAATTTCTGTAGAGTTGCGAGTGAATTGTAAATGCTCGAAAGAAATAAAGGCAAGTGCATTTATGACTCTACAACTGTGACGTTTAAATTATGAGAATATATATAAATATATATATAGGAAAGTCTGGCGATAAGGAAACCTCTTGAACTGAAACCCCATTAACTGATTAGTTTGAGTTTTTTTGCGCTCTGAAGAGTTGCAAATGCATTTTCTCCCACACTTTGTGCTCAATTCTTGAATTGTTTCTTTCGGGGTGCGTCACTTGAGCACTACAATTTGCCATGTTTATTATAATGCTCACACTTCTCACACTCTTTCTTCTCTACTCTCTCTCTCTCTTTTAGGGCAAGGTCTCGCATGATTCAATCAAGCAGTTGGTGCTGGAAGCGGAGCATTTGGTGCGCGACGCTCAGGCTCAGGAGGCCGCATTGAAGACGCCAACGAAGCAGAAACAACATTCCATCATTAAGATTTCCTCAACGGTCAAAAAGCGCGAACTCAACATGCCCGGACCCATTAAACAACGCGTTGAGGTATATATAGAAAATGCTATTCAAATATTAATATATTTAACTAATTTTCCCATTTTCCCCCTTTCAGGAATGGCTGGAACATCAGCCTTCTACGCCACAATTGTTAAACCGCAATCATCATGAGGCACCTGCCAAGCCGGATGATTGTGAAGCTTCGGGTGAGGCATCTGAAACGGATTCAATGCCACAAACTGGCGCTGTTTGTGTTGGTTCAGATTCCTCTGAGGGTTTCACCGACTCCATTGCCACCTGCATGCAGACGAGCACGAATTCATATGGCAATTCAACGGAACGCATTGGTGGCTCTGCCGAACCAATTGGCCAACCGCCCACACCTTTGGGCTATGGCAGCAGCAATCAGAGTTTGAACTTAAAGATTGTCAAGCGTCCGCAAACGCGTCGCAAGTCAGAGCGTCCTTGGAGCGTATCCTGCCTGTCGCAGTTGACCACAGATGCCGCACAGTTGACCACAACAATTGCTGCAGTTGGTCAGAGCTCACCGCCTGGCCTGGCCAGCCATTCGATAAGTGAGAGCGCCTTGGATTCATTGTCGCCGGGTCCACGTCCACGCGCTGCCTCCTCTTCGGGCACGGGCAGCAATGCGGCCCGCAAGACGGATAGCAAGGGTTCCCTGAGGCGTCGCAGGGCGCGCAAGAAGCGCATGTCAGCTGCCTCGGCTGGCAAAAAATCGGATTCTGGTTCCGAGGCACATGGCGATCTAACACAGACACTAATGAAATCCTGTGAATCGATGTCATCACAGCAGCTCCAAGAGTTCACCAATGCCCTGTTGAGCATACAAAAAGGTGGCTCTCCCACCAGCAGTGCCGCCAAATCGGATGAAGCCACCCCAGATGGCGAATCGGAGGCACAGCAGCTAATGTTGCCCAAGTTTCGTGTGGGTTCCTTTACCACAGCTGCTCTAATGGCCAGCGAGATTCGCTTAGGCGCCCTGGCTGCACTCTCCAATTATATGAATGAGGATGAGCAACAAGCAGGTGAGTTGATTGCTTTAGGAAATATAAATATGTAGATATAATACAAATGATAACAATCTTAAATGGTATACGGGGCTTTTGAGGCGTATTTTCCGGTTTAACAAGTATTGTGACGAGAGTCATTATGATGATATATCGCCTTATCTTCATTGTTTTGTTTTATTTACTCGATTAATCAGTGTTATATTTTGAGAAAAAGGAAAAAATAACACAAGGTTATAAAAAATAAGTATTAGACTGTTTTTTTTTAAATAATATGTTGATAATTATGTATATCCTAGGCAAAGTAACTTTATAAATGAATGAAGTTACAATCATGTTTATAAAAGTATTTCTTTCGTTTTTCATATTAATTTATTGATTGGCAATAGTTCTACTATATTGAACTTACTTTAATCATAATTATGTAAATTAATTTTAATAGGAAAGAATCTTCTTCAATATTTTAATTTTTATATAAATCTATAAATTGACAATAGATCATACTTATTAGTATATTTGGCTCTGTTTAAATCCGAATGTTCAAATCCAAAAATCATGTGGAAAATTTAAAAATACGCTATTTATTTACTCATATGTGGATAATATATCCCTTGAACATTATTTTAAATGCAATATTTGGATAATTGGCTTGTTATAATGTAGAAAAATTCGACTGACATAAATTTTATATTTTCCTATATAGAATTTATACAATTCCTGAAATTAACAATCTTTATTTTTGCATAAGTCGATAAAGTATTCCTAAAAACAATATTTTTAATGTAATATTTTGATTATTTGTTAGTTATGATATAGAAAAAATTTGACTGCTACAAATCTTAAACTTTTATGAAAAGATTTTATAGAATATTTCACAATAAACAATCTTTATTTTTGCATAATTCGATAATATATTCTTTAAACATTATTTTAAATGTAATATTTGAATAATTAAATTATTAATTAAATTTAATTAAATCAACAAATATAAATCTTAAATTTTCATGTAAAAAGAATTTATACAATAGCGAAAATTAATCTTTTCTTTTGCATATATTCTTTGAACATTATTTTAAATGTTATATTCGTATAATTTGCTTGTTATGATATAGAAAAAATTCAACTGATATTTTCATGAAAAGAATTATTACAATAGTGAAAATATAAAAATATTTATTTTCACATAAGTGAATAATAAATCCCTTAAACATTATTTTAAACGCAATATTTGCATAATTTGCTTGTTTTGTAATAGAAAAAATTCAGCTGATATAAATCTTATATTTTCATGTAAAAATAATTTATACAATAGCGAAAAATAATCAGAAAATTATCAAAAATATCTAAAAATATCTACAACGTTTCAAAAGCCTTTTATACCTACACACATAATTCTTTATAACAAAAAAAAAATAGAAAAAAACAGCTTTGTCTATCTCTATATTTGTATAAATCTTTCTCTCGCAAGCACGCACGCCAGTACCCGGGCAAAAAGGTACCACAAAAATGCACCCCACATAAAATAAACCCCTAAAAATTAAATTCCCACAAATGCAAAACCTTCTACAATCTCTAACTAATCTCTTAATTATTATATTCAAAAAAACAGAACTCAGCACTGAGGATCATCATAGCAGCATCTCAGAGACAGCCTGGGATAACTATCAAGAGAAATATAATTCAGAAAATTATTCAGAAGGTTTTGATTCGGATGCAGCGCGTCGCCTCTTGGAATTTGGCGATGATTATCGGTGAGTAGAACTACAATTTGTTGACCTTCTGGCAGGCGTGCCAAGAATTGTGCAACTATTTATAGTTTTGCCTCATAAATATTTAAATTTTTGTTTCTTTTCTTTTCTGTAGCAATTTCATTGACTCGCAATCCGATTGCTGCAGTTCGCTGTCGGCGGCCAACAATTTGGATTCATTTTCGCCACCGCGCATGGATTCGCTGCAGCAGCACGAGCCAAAGGCTCTGCATATCAATCAGGAAACAATTAGCAGCAGCGTGGATCACGCCAGGCGTCAACGTGCCTTGGAGTTGCAATACGAGCGACGTCGCAAGACGCTTGAAGTGCGACGTAAATCCTGTCAGGGTAAGTACTATATATATCCCTATAAATACTACAATATTAAACTAAACTCTCTTTTTATTTTCAGATATGGCTGATGCCATTTTGAGCACACAAAAAGAACAACAACAGTTGCAACTGCAGCTGCAACAACAACAGAAACAACAAACCATAACTGTCAATCTTTCCACCTCGGCCACAGCCTTGATGACGCCCAAGAATACAGCTCCAACACAATTGTCCACACGCAATAATGATTCAGTGGGTCGTAAACTGGAATTTGGAGCTGGCATGAGTCACTCGGCACAATCCCTGTTGCGTCGCACCTCGGAGAGCGATACATCAACACGACGTCGTCGCACTGTTACCGCCGATGAGCGCAGACGCTCCTCGCGGAATCTGGAGAAATGCATTAAACTTATACCCGCCACATCCTCATCGAGTGGCGATGATTCTGAGGATGGTGAGCAGGAGATGCGTTCATTATTGCAACAAAGTCGCGATAGATTGGAGGATACGCGTGCTTTAAAAATACGCTGTCATCTGCTGAGACCCGAGGATTATGTAAGTGTTAATAGGGATGAAATTTAGGTAGAGTCTAGAGCGAGGAATAGAAGTTTTAAAAGATTTAACAGAGGTGAATAAGAGTTGTTTAGAAGACTTTAATAATTATTATATATATATTAATTATTATAGTAGAAGACCTTATGTGATATTTAGGGCAGTAAGAATGAGATGAGCATAGTGCTAAATGGAAAATAGTAAAGTATTTATTATTCAACCTAACAAACCAGGACATAGTCTTGCATCCATTTAAGAAATGAGGCTTCTAAGTGGTATATTAGATCTTTTAGATCACAGTGCATTTTTCTAGCCAATATAATTATAAAGTTTTTATTTGTTTTTTTTATCAATTAGTTTATAGTTAATATAAAGAATAATTAAAATAATGTAGGTCTTTCCAATACGCTTTCAACTAAAGTAAACTTTAGTCAATTGAATGTTGCAGTAATTACCAGTGAGTTGAACTTTTAACTTAAAACAAATTAATATAGGCGACTTAATTTAATCAATTTAAATAATGGAAAGTTCGGTAAATACCACATTTAAGCCTTTAAATTCAAATGTGCTTTGTTTTGTACGTGAAATTACTTTATATGGGCTTTAAATTCTGTGTCAAAATAATAAATGTTATAAAAATTCTAAAACCAGAAATTTATAGCTTTTTAAGTACACAATCAGCTCATAGTCATGGTAGTTAAAAAATAGAACGCTTATATAAACTTTTATCTTAAGTCAGTTCAAACCATTCTTTTAGCAGAAATAATTAGTTCATTAAGTTGTTGAGAAAATGTAAGCTAAATTATATTACAGCCAGCAGCGCCAAAAAAAATTTTTAGCTATAAGGTTTATTTTTATATACATCTGGAGCCTTAATAGAAAAAAAAGGTATTTTATTCTTAGAGCCTACATTTTAAACTGAGGTATTGTAGCTTTACTTTTATTATAAGTATAATTCAGTTGAACAAAGTATTTTTTTTTATTTTGAAACTAGGCAAAGTTTGCTGTTTGACTTAATCAAAACCAAACAATGCGTTAAAGTGGGTTAAATAAATTTTTAAAGTGGTTTTTGGATTGTATTCAATATAATCAGTGCTTGTAGTTTAGTTTTAACTAAAGCGAGTAAATACTAGTTAAAAAGTCTGCTTTACTATACAGATATTGCCATTTAAATTGGAATTTTAATGCTACTTCCTTAACCACGTAATCAATTCAAGATAAAATTATATTTTTTATAAATTACAATATTTTAGCTAGTTTAGGCTGTTTTTTGAATGCTTTGTGAACCATTTAAATTTGAATTTTAATATAAGGACATTTATTGTTATACAGGATAAATTCAAGATAAATTTTTTTAGCAATAATAATAATATTTCAGCTAGTTTAGACTGTTTTTTGAATGCTCGACCATTTAGGCACGCTCAGCTCTAGTATAACCAACTGCAACTAATTAAATAATTTATTAATTTATTTATTTTTCTTATCGACAGCACGAGATTATCAACACTTGCCGTGACAATATACGTTGCCTGGAGGCCGTGCTAAGGGGACCACCTGGTACAGTGTTGTCCACACAATGCGCTGGTCAGACAAAAGGTGAGTCCTTGCCAGCAACCTGTAGGCTGATTGTGCAAATGGCCGCTTCAAATGTTGCAACTGCAACTGCTGCAACTGCAACTGCAACCGCTGCTGCCTCTGCCTCTGCTGCTGCTAATCCTCAGACTCAGGCGGCCATCCTGCTTGAATGCAAATGTGCGCCCATAACGCGTTTTGTGGCCAGGATCATTGAGTTTGTTTTGGATGTGGGCAATTTGCTGGAGCATTTTACCTTATATAGATTTCTGGCCGGAACGTTGCGGTCGCTCTATGCGTTGGTCAATCGGCCATTGGGGCGACTGGAGCGTTTATTTGGCGGCATTCGAGGATTGCTCTAAAATAGAGAGAGAAACTGTGCCTTATATATATATATATACATTTTTTTGCCTTAGCGATGCTTTTAAAGCTCTTTCAAATTATTCTGTATTATTTTGTATTAGTATTATTATTACCTTATTATTAATTTGATTATTATTTTGAAGAAAAAAAAATTTTGTTTTTGCATTTGACAAAACGCATTTTGCATCGAATTCTTAAAAGTTTTTTATATTAATGCATTTGTTTTAATATTATTATTTTTAAAATGAAAATATTATTTATTTTGCGCATTTATTTTTTTTTTGGCAAATAAAATGATATCGTTTTTATATGAAGAAAAAAAAACAAACACCAACAAAGCATTTAAAATTTTGTTCTAGTTTAATTTTTTTCGATTTTGTTTTTTATATTCTTGTATAATATATAATATATTAATTTGGTGTTATTGTCTTGTAATATTGTTAATATATTTTTATATATGCTTGTGTTTTTGTCAAATGTTTAACCAAAATTAATTTAGATTTTTTTCTTTTGTAGTTTTGTTTTAGTTTCATTGTTTAGTTAATTGCTTATATTTACTAATCTTTTGCACTTTAAAAAAGTGGTCAAGGGTCACTTCTACTCAAACATTGTAGACTTACATATTAATTATCATCAGGCATTTTTAAAATAATTTTTAAAATCAATTTTTAAAAAATTTTCAATTTTTACAGTCTGCTAATAACAGTTGGCGAGTCATTGTGCCCTTGCTAAAGTTGTAGCTGCACTGTGCTTGCACGCATTTCAGTTTGGCCTTCAAACTGTAATAGATCAAAATAATGTGGAAAAGAATATTTTTATTAAGTTTATAGAATTTCTTTGGAATGCGATAAATTTGCTTAAAATTATGGTGCGTAATTCTTAAATGCGCATTAGCAAAAATAGCTGCTTTTTGATCCCTTGAAAAGCTAATTTATTTGAGGTGGTGACGTCATTTTAAACAAAAGGCGAAAATATTTAGAGAAAATTAAAATAGAAAAGCTATTTTTGGAATTGGCGAATAGTAAATACCCTAGCCAAAAAGTTTATCATATAATAACTCAATTCTCCACTTTTAAATTATATTTAAAATACGATTTCAGATAGTTATACAAAACAATGAAATTTAAAAGTTAAAATTTTATTAATTCAGAAGTCAACGCTTAACTTCTAATAGTAACAGAAAGCGACGCTAGAGGGCGCATTTGAGCACCATGCTTACCCCTTTGCTGTGAATGTCAAACTGTAGCTTTAAGTGTGCTTGTGTGTTTGTATATATGTGTCTCTTCATTAGCTGCTATTGTTGTTGTTGCTGCTGCTGTCGACGTCAACAGCTGCTTATGAAAATGACGTCGTCTGTGCTCTGCTCTTCTACTTATATATTGACGCTTGCGCTGTTGTTGTTGTTGTTTTGGCTGTTCTCATACAGCGCCGCCGTTTGTTGTTGTTCGGCTGAGCGGCTGAGCTGCCTTAACTAATGAGCAAACACGCACACACACACACACCTACAATTAAGCATTGCTTGTGAAGTCAAGTTCAAACGTTGACGTTGTTTTGTTGTTGCCGTCTGCGCCTGCTTCTCTCCCCCTCACGCTCTCACTGAGTCGTTCTCTCTCAACTACCGCTCTCTTGTTACGTTTTGCTCTCCACCTGAATGCTGCTGCGCCAAAAACAATAAACGACTGCTGTCGCTGACGCCGACGTCTCAGTTCATTTTTAGCGTGCGTTCCAAGCGGTTCTGTTTCCGTCGTCGTCGTTGCCGTCGCCGTCGATGCTGTCGCTTAACTTCTAACTGTTGTTCCTAGTGCTTCCGCGAGCTTTTTCAGAATCTCATAATTATACTTAAAATAATATATTAACTGTGATAGCAACAACTAAAAAAAAATCTCCTAACTAAGCTCAAACAAAGCACACAATTCTATTGCCATTATTCCATTCATAAAAGTCGCGTGTTTTCATCTTGTATAAGTTGTCCATAGTTGTATAAGAGTGCATTTAATATAAGAGCTTAAGTGCAGTGAAAAAACTAAAACTTTCCTTGTGGGTATTTTTCTTATTGTTTACTGTCGCGAGTTTCCCAACTTTTTGAGGTCATTGCGCAGCGTGTAAACAAAACTCTTTCTCAATTTCAATGTGTGTAAAAAGTAAACAAATTGAAATGTTTATTCAAAACGCAAATTGATTACAAAAATTGATTTCAAGTGGCGCCGCCTGGCGTTTAAGTACCATCTGGGCTGAAGTTAAAGCTAAAGTGGGTCACGCGTCACGCTAAGGGTTGTCAGGAGCAAACAAAGACAGTGAAATAGAGTGAGAAAGAGAGAGAGAGCACAAAAAGCTTGCGCTAAATATGGATAAAATAAATGTCGCCGTTCAAACGGATATCTCTGGAATGCTATCGGCCAGCTCATCGGCCTCCACATCGCGTTCCTCATCGGAGCAAGGTAAATAATACGAGCACCGTTATGTGCAAAGAGATGAGCAAACAAACTCGATAACTTATCGCTTATAAGAGGTGGAAACAGGTGTAAATGATGTAGTAAAGAAAGATCAGATAAGATGACAATGAGCAAGACAATAAAAAAAAATAAGAAACAGCTAATTGGACACTAAAAGCTGTCAAAAGTGAAATTGTAGCTTGGGTGCAGCAAAGATGGGAAGATAAATAGATGAAAAAGTGAAAGAATTGAGGAAAACTAAAGTAGAAACCTTAGAGTAGAAAGAAAATCATTTTGGTTGAATTGTTGGAAGATTTAGAAAAAAAGATTTGGAAGAATATATAATCTTATATAAAATATAAAGAATTGTTACAATAGGGTATTTATTATAAGAAAAAACCTCTTAAAGTGATCAGATTTCTTCAAGTACCATCATTTAGAAGCTTATATCTCAAAAAATTCTCTAAACTAAACAGCTTAGCTGAAGATTCCCTCGCAAACATGAAGAGTACTTAACCTGAAGTGCCTCAAAACACTTATATAAATGAAAATAAATAATAAAAACTTTAATGAGAAAATACAACAAAACAAAGAAAAAAAAACTCTTTTAGGACGGTAAAAAAAACTCTAAAGGAAAACTCAATTATAAAACTTTAAAGTGTCTCCATAATTACTTTATTCTTCACTTGATGATCAACAATTATTAACTGTATTTAGTTGCACATTTGTGCCACATATTTTTTTCAGTTTGTTATATGTGACGAGACTATTTGACCGACTTTTGTGGCAGACACTTGTTGTTGTTGCCCCATTCTTAGATACTTAGCTGCCAAATTGGGTTGATGAGGCATTCAATGCTTCCCTGTTCTTCCAGTCTTCCACTCTTCTGCCCCCTGCATTGCTAATTAAGCCATGAAATGTTGGAATTACAGTTGCAATTTTCAGGGCGTTTTATTGCATTATGGACATAATGCTTTATAGCCAACAACTAACTAGACATTGTATAGATTTATATATATATATATATATATATATATATATATATTCACGCTTAGCTAGGTACACTCTCTCATTAACGGTACTTTTACTGGGTATCTTTTATGATCAATTGTTGAGCGTTACGCTTTGAAGTTTTTATGACTAAAAAAGATATAACCCAGAATTGCAGGCAAATTAAAAAAAAAGAAGAAACAATCCGCAAACCGGTTCAACATAGGTCAACAAAAACAACAAAACAGTCAACACAGTTCAAGTTCTAAGCCAAACTATGGCGTCATACCAACCACATTAATTAAAAGCAAACAAAATATTGTTTTTCTACTTTTTTTTTATATTTTTTTTATTATAATTTTGCCTGCCCTCATTTGTGGTTGACCTTCAATTTGCTAGAAATGTTAAATCATTGAAAATTGTGAAACCTTATTGAAACTGAAATTTAATGTCGAAAAACGGTTTTCAGTTTCAGTTTTGTGGTTAATTTCTGTGCCACATAAAAAACCCTTGAAACACACCTTTTTCAATTTAAAATCCATAATAACAATTGCATTTTCTTTAGACTGTCTTTAGGGCGTGTTTCCATATCTATTTCTGTTTTTCCGGCCCATCTGGTTGGGCATTACTTGGTTTGCATTCAAGCATAAAAACTGCTTTTTTATTTTTATTTTTTAATTGTGTTGCTAAGCGGGTTAACGACATTTATTTTATTTTTCTTTTTTCATTTCTTCAAGCATTTTTTTGCAGCTTTGCGTTAATCTTATTATTTCATATTTCACATAATTTTACTCTGTATATGAGGAGTAAAAAGTGTATAAGGGGTTTGTGTGCTGTGTGTTTATTTGAAGCTTGTTTAAACAGGTGTTTGGATATTATTTTACTGGAAATGTGTTGCCAATACTTGAATATCCCTTATATTCCCCACATTTTTATAGCTTGTCATTAAATTTGTTATGTGAGCTATTTTTTACCTCCTTGAAGAAATGGAGTTCAAAAATATTTGCCCCGTCCACTAATACCTTTAGAAATAATAGCTAGAAAAAAGAAATAGCTAAAATTCACATATTTCAAATAAAAACTATAGTTAAATTAACTGACTTTATATTGAAACTAGTTGAACCGACGCGCGTTGCTATGCTCTCCTGTGTAATATGGGCAATTCTCCTTTCATTCTATTTTCCACGTTCCTCTATATAATATTAATCAAAAAATGTTTAAAAATTGATAAAAAAAAATTGTAGAAATATTTTCTAAATTACAGTAAGAGTATTTCACTGTCGGGAACTACTTTCAACTGCAAAATTTTTGTTTTCTCTAGCCTTCTCGCTTGCTAATCAGCTTTTTAAAAATATCCAACAACGTTATTATTATTAATAATTCTTTATATACATTTTTTGCTAATTGTATATAATTGTTGTCATCATTATTGTTGCTGTTTGCTGACTAAACATAATTATGCAAGTTTTTATTTTTGGCAAATATATTTTTTAAGTCGTTGATTTTTTGGGGCCCTGACTTGGCGACCTCAACAAAAAACAATTCTATCTTTGTTTATTCTGTGTTCGCTTACCTCATCTGTTTGATTTTGTTTGCTTCTGCCCATAACTAAATAAATAAATAAATATGTTATTCGGTTTCATTTACATTAGGTTCTTTATTTTGTTATATTTCGTGCCTGGTAGCCAATTGGCACCGCCCACTTTTCCACACCCTTTTGTCGCATTCTCATTTATTTATGGCTCCTTGTCACGCAGTAGCTTCAAACCAAAGGCAATGGCAATTCCTTGAGCTTATTTTAGGGTTGTCAGCTAGTTTCAATCAAACAAAACAAAACAAACAAATAAATGTATGAAAAGACCGCAGTACGTCCAAGTAAACATTTGTTGGCTTAGGTTTTAATTGTGATAAAAGCCTTAGTCATAAAATTAAATCGAATTGAATTTTGTTTATGTTGAAAAAATTTAAACATGTGTTGTTTAATTTATAGATTGAGGCTTGTTTAGGGTTCTTTAACAATTTAATTATATAGTTTTTGAGTGTGAAAACTTATAAATGTATTTACTAGAGTTTTGTGATGGGTTTAAATGATAATAAATATTTATATAAATAGAGTAAAAAGAGAACTTTTGGATATTAATTTATTTGCTGAAATCAATATAAAATATTTGACTCTAGACTCATTTATTTAACAGATTATAAATCTATCAGTGTCCAGTTATTCCCTTTTTCTTTATAATAATTTTTTTAAATGTATTTAGTTAAATGATCCATTTTTATAAAAATAGTTTATTAAAAAAATAAATTAAATATAAAATATTTTGACACATTTATTCGCCAGATCATAAATCTATCGGTTATTCCCTTCTTCTTTTATATAATTTTTTATGTTTATAGTTAAATGATAAATTTTTATAAAAATAGTTTATTAAAATAATAAATTAACTATATAACCAGCTCCCTCTAAAATTCCTCTTTATGCCTTTTTAAAAGTTATCAATACGTCGGAACTCTAGACTCTGGAATGATATATACTATTTCATAAATGTATAAATAATAAATTCAACAGAAAAATAAGCAGCTGAAAATTTAAAACAGCTGCTAAACCAGAGAAGTAGAAATTGAACAGAGAATTGTAGAGAAATTTTGCAAATTTTCTAAAGTAAATGTTACTCAATTCTTTGGCAATTGCATTTTAGAGAAATTTAGAGAGAGAGCGCAAAAAATCACCCACACAAAAATGTATACAAATATGCGAATTTTCATTTGCCAAGTTTTATTTTTTATTTATTTTTGAAATTTCACACAGACGTCAATGCCCTTGGTTAGTTGAATTTTTGCATGACTGTGATTGCATTTTATTGTTTTGTGGTTTTTTGCAAATATTTGCATAATTGTTTATAAAGCTTTTTTTTATACAAAACAAACACAAGTCATATTTGTTGTTTACTAGTTTTTATTGATTATTTCCAAAGCCGGAAGAGTTTTCTCCCGGCATTAGAATGCAAATACGTTGGTTTGTGATTAAACAATTAATTGCTGATTAAAGTGAAAGTCATTTAACTTTCAGCAAATGGTTAATCAATTTTAGTCATTAAATGCCAGGTTAGAGAGAGAGAGAGACGACGCCCCTTTGCCATTAACGTGTGCAAATCAATTCACGATCGGTTCGTTGTCTGATAATAGTTTCCTGAACACCTCAACCAAACTCTTCAGCTGACCATACAAACCTGACACAACCCAACTCTTGTGCAATTCGTGGAGATTACAAGTTTTGAGTTAAAATTTTTGTGCGTAGATACCACGCACTTAACTGCACTCACAGATAGTAAAAAAAACATAGTACGTACGATCAGTTGATTATGCCCATAATGCAGTTACTTCTCTCTTTCCCTCTCGATCATTTTGTTGCGCTCGAGTTGCTGCCATTTGTTGCAAGCTCTGTGGGTTTGGCTCGCTAAAAAAGAAAAAAAAGTATCTGCAAAATGTATCTGCAGTCTGTTATAGCCACAAGTTCAGTCAACCAGTTACGTTTTGACTGCCAACAAGTTCGGTTTGCCTACTCTTGGAACCTCGGTCCGGTGCTCCTGAGTACTCTGTTATAGTTTGTGATCTTTAAAGTGCGTTTTTCATCATCTGATTGAGGATACTCAGCCACCTGTTTGGGGTGAAAGTAATTGCATATTGAAGCACTTACAATTCAATTAATTGCCACTGTTTAGAGTTCATTTATTCTCTTATTAATTTGGCATTAATTGCAGTTCTACAAAAAGTGCTGTTCGCATTTCTCTCTGTGTAAGTTCTTAGATGGAGCAATATTTCTTGTCAATCTCGTCCACACACTCAGCAAAAAACCTAAACAAATTTATGATTTTCAATGCCAGTCCGCCCAATATTGAGACATTTCTTGTATCAAAGCAGCCCACTAGATTATTTGCAATGCCAACAAAGACAGCTAAATAGACATAAAACTGTCAGTAAATAATACCCTGTAAATGTGCCTAAAAATAACCTTATATATAACGATATAATTATGATTCTTTTAACTCTTCTAAAGTAACATAATAGAATATATTATAATAAAATATAATATGTGTTTTTTTAATCACATCAACCACAACAATTATATTAATAGTAATTGTCTCATCTATCTTCTTTTTTTTTTTTTGGTTGCACATCTTTAAAGCTTTTCAGCTGTTTGAACAAAATAAACACAATTAATCTCATTTAATCTGTTAAGAATGAAATATAAATTGATTAATTTATGTAATGCAGAAATGTTTATTGCCCATTAAGATTCAATTTTATATTTTTACTGATGAATTAATCTTTTCCTTAAAACATAATTATTTATTAACGTACAATTTAATTTTATTATGTTGAAATTTATAAATAAATATGTATTTTTTGACTGGGATTTAAGAATCCGAAAACTCTTTAGGGTTGTCTCTCGGATAAACAAGTTACTAAATGGCAATATATCTAAAGATTTGTCTAAATATTAAATACAATGAGCATTAAATTATGCTGCCTTAAAACCCATTTGGCATTAGAACTTTCTTTTCAAATTAATCTTGAGTGTCTCGTTGATTTTCTAAATATTTTGAAGTATTTTCTATGCAAACATCTAATTGTGCGCCCTTCTCGGCGATTCTCAAATTATTTAAAAGTACCAAGATAACCAATTATTTCGAGTGCTCGTGTATCTGACTTCTATGCAAATAATTTTATTCCTGTTGAGTTTGGACATTGACATAATTGGAAAAAGGTTTAGTCTGAGTTTTATTTAAGCACAGAACTAATTTATTATAAGATACAATATATAATATTATGCTTAATATAATGTATAGCTTACAAGCTGCTATAGCCTTCGACACTCAATTTATTTTTAGGGTTAAATTAAAGTTACCAAAAATATTTAAATAGTCTGTAACCAAAGTTCAATTGCCTTTTAAAGTCAATCTAGTAGAAAATTGTTGCAGTTTAAATAAAATATTTAATTCCATTCATCCTTTGCTACAGGGTATATAAAGTTCTATGCAACTGGGCTGCACTTAAAACCCATTTCTGTAACAATTGCAAGACTTAGCTCCCACACATTTGTCTTGGCTTTTTTCAGTTCCATTTTTCCCGCTGCTGCAGCCAAGCGTTTAGTGGAAAATCTTTTTTTGTTTGTTTGGTTTTTATTTGTGTATTTATTTCGACTTTGGTAAACAAATAAAAGTTAAAAAGTTTCACTTCTTGGTATCGCTGACAGCGAGCGTCAAGCGAAAGGTATTTATTAACCCAAAAGGGCTGCGAATGTAAATTTAAATCTTAAATTTCAGAGTTTAACAACAATTTGCAAGCGTAATTGAAGATGCAATTATAAAACTTTGCTTTCACCAATTAAACTAACTTAACTAATATTTTTTATGCATTTCTGTTTTTGCAGATCTGTTGAGCGCTTGGGAGGATTTGCTTAACTGGAGCGAGAATGCAGCCGGCGCACGCAAATTGCAGCAGGAGATGAGCGCATTGAAGCATACACTGTGCCGACTGGGCGATAAGTGCACTCCGGAGCTGCTGGATACAGAGCCGGCCATACAAATAGCCGTAGAGACATTGAAGGTGAGTTAACTGCACTTTTTTCTATATAAATCATTGACTTAATTAATTTAATTTAATTTATAGCACGAACAGAGCCAATTGGGCAGCTATCGCACCAATATGTTGCGTCTAAATGCCTCCGTGCATAGTTGGCTAACACGCCAGGAGCGACGTCTGCAACAGGAACAGCAGCAACAGCAGCAACAGGAGTCCGAACAACTAGAAGTAAAGCATAAAGAGCTGCTGCAGCAGGAGGAACTAAAACCAGAGGCAACCACATCAACAACATCATCAACAGTTGCCATCACAGTAACAGACAGCAATGGCAACCAGGTTATGGAAACCCAAACTCAAATGACCGAAGCCTCTACGGGCACCTGGGATGTGCATAGTTTATTGAGCGCCGAACAGGAGTTCCATAAACATCTTAAGGATGAAGTTAGCGACATGTACAGCGCCTGGGATGAGGCAGATGCCAGGTAAGCTAATAAATTTTATCATGCCAAACTAAATACATCTTATTAAACTGCCTTTAATATACCAACAGAATCAACTCACAGCTGGAGATGCTCACCAACTCCTTGATTGCCTGGCGTCAGCTGGAATGCGGCCTAAGCGAATTCCATTTGGCGCTTGGTCAGGATCGTGGCACTCTGAAAGGCTTGGAGGGCGCCTTGGACAAGGGTCAGGCAACGCCTGTTGAGCTGGCACAGAATGTTAAACTGGTGGCAAAATTGTTATCCGAGAAGGTCAATGTTAGCCAGGAGCAGTTGCTGGCGGTGCAACAGCATTTGGATCCCAATCACATCTATCATATTGCCAAATTTACGGCTTCGAATGGTTCATTGTCTGATTCGGGCATTTCGGATGGCGGCGCTACCTCTGATGGCGGTTTGTCCGAGCGTGAACGTCGCTTGGGCGTGCTGCGTCGCCTGGCCAAACAGTTGGAGCTGGCACTGGCACCTGGCAGTGCTGCCATGCGCTCTATAGCGGTGCGCATGGAAAGCGCCGAGGCGGAACTGAAGCAGTTGCAGAATACCTGTCGTGATTTAATTGTGCGCACAGCTGCCTCACATCAGCAGAAGCAACAGCAACAACAGCAGCAGCAGCAGCAAGTGGAACAGCAGCAGCAACAGCACAAAGTGGAGCAGCAGCAGCTGGCCAATGGACATGCCAAGCAGCCGGCCAACAAATCCCCTGCCCAAACGCCCAGCAAACGCCGAAACGCACGCAAAACGCGCCAAGCCGCCGCCGAGAAGCAACAATTATTGCAAAAGGAACAGGAGCAGCAAGTGGTGGAGCAGTTGCAGCGTATTGTAGCCGCCGGCGATGATGGTGGCGATGAACCACCCGAAGATCCAGACGTTGAGCTTGCCACATCCGAGGAGGATGAGAATGATGGTGCCGTTAAATCAAAACGCGGTTGGGCGTGGCGCATTGCCAGGGCGGCAGTTCCAATGCAATTGGCGCTCTTCACATTCTTTTGTGCCGCATGCATGATGCAGCCCAATTGTTGTGACAATCTCAATAATCTGTCCATGAGTTTTACGCCTCAGCTGCGTTATATACGCGGCCCGCCTCCAATTTGAGCGACGCGAGTTGCGTGCGTTTTTTTGGTGCATGCAACTTTGTTGTGTTGCAGAAAAACGTGCGCGTTTTTAAGTAGGCAACAAAAAATAATTTACAATACGCGTAAGTTAATTAAGCCAACTAAATATATGTTGGCCTGCCAGCGGGCTAAAACCAAGCCAGGCGGTATCTAAGATATTAAGATCAAGATACTTAAGGTACGCTCTCTCTCTATATTGAGGCGTTTGCCGTGCGTTTATGTGCGCGTTATCGAAGCGTTTTAAAACGCGAGTTTGAAGCAACCGTGAAACGGATTATTATAGATATATATATCATTTATGGTTGTCTTTTATATGAAACGGAGGCACTAAGGTTTTTTAATGTGCAAAACAAAAATGGAATGCAACGCAAGTTATGCTTAAGATAGATACTTACATAGATTTTGATTGATTGATTGATGGAATTGTTCTTCGGTATATATTTGTCTTAGGAATTTAGTTGCGTCTTTTTTTATTAACAAGTAGAAATTATTTGGTGCAGAAATGCAGAGGTCTTAAATTCGAAATGTACTTAGAAAGATATAAAGGCAAAGAAAAATGAGACCTCGTTTATAAAAAAAGGTTGAGGCACATGAAAAATCCAGTTACTAGAAATAGAATTTATAAAAGATTTCAATATCAATTTCAATTTCGTTGCGATTTTCTTTATAAACTTTTCGGTTTGAAAAACACGTCAAGTGCCTAGAAGAAATCCCTTAGAAATGGGGATTGACTAATTGAAACTGAGAGAATTGTTAGAGAAAGTGAGTGAAAGATATATATAGAAAGGAATGCATATCGAGCAGGCAAATATAGCAACAAGAAGCTAAGCCAATCTTTAGAAGGCGCCAGCCCAACGCAACGAATTTTTCGGGCAAAAAAAATATTAAATATATATTGAACAAAAAAAAAACAACAGTTGAGAATTAAAGTTTCTATTTTTATACGCAATGCAAATTTATACTATATATATATATATTTAAAAACGAGCATTGGAAAAACAATTTTTTGTCCAGCCTAAAGCTCTATTTAATCAGTTTTATGTCTATTATATTAATAGGATAAATTCAATGTTTACAATTTAAATACAAGTAAAAAACCATAAATGAGGTTGCTAAAAAAAAACAACAATTTATGCAGCAGCTAAACTATGTTTAGGAACTATACTTCTACTTATTTGGCAAAAATACAGAATACAAAATTAAATTATAATATATTTTATAAGTTTTCGTATACTTTGTGCGTTTTTCAAATTTTGAATGCAAGAAAACATATTAAAATAAATATAAAAAAAAAACTATATGAAAAACAAAAAAAAAATAAATAAATAAAAAGTATTAAAAAGGCGAAAATAATTTTGGTTTTTCTTATTTTTATGTCTAGTGAAAAAAAAAAATGCAGAATGCTTGTTAGCCGAAGTTCGGAAATTTTATTTTTCCGTTGGCCAAAGTCGCTGAAATACCAGGCGAACAGAAATCAGCAGAAGGTCGCTGCATTAAAATCAAAAAAAATTGCTGCATACTTTTACTAAATTGGGGGTAGTCAAAAACTGTTGCATACTTTTAGTTGTAACTAAAATGCAGCTCCTTTGTTTTGATTTAATGAAAAATAGCTCCCATTTGGCCAAATCCTTGCGGATTTTGAAAATTTTAGGTGCGTTAGGATCGCAAGGAGCTACTCTATCGATTGCCATTTAAACATTATGGGGTCATCTAAGAATCCGACACTTGTAAAATTTCAGTCTGAGCGCCAAAGAAAACATGCCGAAAACACAAAATCCTCAATTTCTCGGAAACTACAAGGACGATTTTAATGTCCTTTGGCCCACTTGTAGTCCTCGTCAAGACAATTTGTTTGCCACAGGACTCGTCAGGATACTCAAGGATACGACCGAGATATAAGCAATTTTCTCTATACAAAAAAGTCCTGATTACTCAGCTCCTGGAAGGACTTTCGTCCTTTGCAATACATTTTCTGATTTCGCTAGGCAAGGACTAAATTCTGGCCAAAGGACATCAAAATCGTCCTTGAAATGGCGGAGTTATGGCGGTTTTAGTGATTTCAGGACCAATTTTGCTAGCAACCCCCTTACAAAAATTTGAAGTCGAATTTTCGAAAAATTCTGTAAATCCTTAAATGCCAATCGATAGTTCTGCTGTCTGTGAGTTCAAAAAGGCATATCCTTTTTATATCCTTTTTGATTTGTCTTAGTTATGGCTATACAAAAATGTCCTTATTCAGAAATACAAAAAATTTATTATATTTTTGAACTTCAAATTTCAACAAAATGTTTTTTATTCTGGTTTGGTTTCGCCTTCGATGGATTTAAATCGAACTCCACGAATCGGTTTATGATAAGATATATCTATGCCCTGTTCGGGTTGGCTAATCCTTGTGGCTTTCGTATAATTGTTATCATTTTCCTCGTTCACCGACACTTCAGATTCTCTTGCCTTATTTATACTACTAAGACGTTTGCTATTTCTTGATTTCCTTTTCGATGATCGTTTTGGAGCGTTTTCTGTATAATCTACAGAGTCCCTGTAAAGTCCCGCACGTTTGGCATCATCCTCCCGCTTGGTGCTTGCATTACTACTCCATTTTTTTGCAGCAAATTGAACGCTTTGGCTGGCTTTGTCTTCTGTAGCCATATTGGAGAGTACAGGATTTGGACAAAGGATATGAAATTCATACAACAAATTTGGATGTAACCGTCCATGGCTAAAAAAAAATAAATATAATATTAATTGAATACTAAAATCTGTTATAATTGTGACGAAAATATATTCGATGACAATTAAATCAATTGTTGTTGTGTTCCTTAATATATTTTAGATTTATTAGGTATCGAAATCATTGTTTGCAGTTTAATATGGACACAGACTGATAAAACCTTGTTGGTATTACAGGCACAAATATACAGGATCCAGCGAACTAAAATAAAATAAAATAAAATGAATAATTGAGATTAATATTTAATAAAATAACATCGATTATAATTATTCTTTATTTTGGAATGTATTTTATCCCTCAGTGTATCTGATATGCTTGTCTGAATTTGATCAAATTTTAATAACGTGTAATAGAAGTGAGGAGAATTTAACATATATATATATATTTATAAAATATAATATTTGCTTCACCATCGATATCTGTGCACACATATCGAAATTACCTAACACTTGTAAATATTACATTAATAAAATCATTACCCAACACTAAATTTTATATTGTACAACACGGCAAAAATTTAAATTGTTACCCAACACTGTTCGCAGCGAACTGTCATAGTCAAATATAATTTATTCAGTAACAAAAAGTTGCTTAATCTGAATAGTGAAATTGCAGTGCAAAAAAAAAGTGAAAAAAATAGGTGAAAGTGAAAATGGAGAAAGAAAACGTGAATAAAAACAATGAACCAATCGAATATTTGGATGATATTGCATCCGAAATTGAGGTAAACTAGAGGAAAGTCTTTGTAGCGTTTTTATATTAAATATGTATTAATATTATTTATAAATTATTATTATTATTATTATTATTACAACAAAATTTCAGTACGAAACATCGCAGGATTTTATGACTCTAAGCAATGCACTCGATTTTCTAGATCCGGTAGATCAGTCTTTAGATGCTGGTCAATCTGAGATTCTATTAAGTGAAAAGTCTCAAGATGAAGAAGCCTTGGCAATATTAGATTATTCAGCAAATGATATAATAGACGAGGTTTTCCCTGAAATCCAGAAGGATATTGAAAATCGACTGATGAATGAACTCGATTCGATGCCATTTATAAAAGTTAATAAAAAGTTTGATAAAGATGCTCAAATTGATGCCAGACTGCGGGAAGAGTTGGATTCGTTGCCTGTTGTAGAACCAGAGCCGGAAACAACAAAGCAATTCCAATTACAATTCCAAACTCAACCTCAAATCTTAACACAGTTTGTGCCGGAACCACAAAAGCATTTGGAGGTGCCCTCAGTTCAAGCTATTTACCAAAACAAATGCAATCAGGAAACAGGAATAAAGCTGGCAATTGCCAATCCTCATCCGGCCGTGCCTCCAGCTGTGCCCAAATTGACGCCAAATCAGTATTATACTACTAATAATGCTCGGATGCCACCGCAGATTCAAAATGTTCAAAATATGCATTTACCTGGTCAACCCCATAACATAATGTCGGCCAATTCTTCGCTGCAGCAACGTTTTAGAAGTGCACCCAATCGCATGTTTGGGCCCAATCCTGCCCAGGTTAATGTCACAGCCTTCAACAAGTCACTTAACGAGTTCATCAAGTCGAGTAGCAATCCGGCAG
Source organism: Hirtodrosophila alboralis (assembly GCA_035043045.1). Taxonomy (NCBI): domain Eukaryota; kingdom Metazoa; phylum Arthropoda; class Insecta; order Diptera; family Drosophilidae; genus Hirtodrosophila; species Hirtodrosophila alboralis. Next base: position 495,667 of record JAWNNH010000467.1, on the reverse strand, counting down.
CATTACAATCCCAATTAAGACAGATTCAAATGCAGAAAGCACTAAATCTCAATCAACAGAAATTGCCTTTGAAGAACGATTTGAATAATCAATTGCGTCCACAGGTTGTCAGACGTGAGATGCCGCCGATGCCACCACCACTGGTGGATGATGATGAAGTGGACTTTGAGGAAATTGGCGTAGCTGATACGTATTCCTCATATTGGCCCAGTAAATTGAAAGGTGGCTCCAGGCATCCCGATCCTGTGGTCGAGACGGCCACACTCTCCTCGGTCGAGCTGCCGGATATTACGTATGAGCTGGCATTGCCGGAAACGATCAAGAACTCGGATCGTTTAAGTGCTTTACAATTGGAAGCTGTCACTTACGCCTGCCAGGCACATGAACAGCTTTTGCCCAGTGGACAGCGTGCAGGATTTTTGCTAGGAGATGGCGCCGGTGTGGGCAAAGGACGAACCATTGCGGCCATCATATATGAGAACTATTTGCGTGGACGGAAGCGTGCTCTGTGGATATCCGTATCGAATGATCTCAAATTTGATGCGGAACGTGATTTATTGGACATTGGGGCCAGCAATCATCTAAAAGTTGCCTCAATGAATAAATTCAAATACAGTCGCATTAACTCCGAGGAGAATGATTATTTCCGGAAGGGTGTCATCTTCTGCACTTATACAGCATTAATTGGTGAATCGGCAAATGCTAATCCCAAATATAATACACGTTTGCGTCAATTGATACACTGGTTGGGCCCAGACTATGAAGGTGTTATTGTGCTAGATGAATGCCATAAGGCCAAGAATTTGAGCCTTATGAATGCGGGCAAATCCTCCAAGACAGGCACCACAGTCCTGGAGCTGCAACAGCTGCTGCCCATGGCACGTGTGGTTTATGCCTCGGCAACTGGCGCTTCGGAGCCACGTAATATGGCATATATGATACGGTTGGGTTTGTGGGGTCCTGGCACCTCCTATTCGGAGTTCTTCAAGTTTGTAAATACTGTGGAGAAGCGTGGCATTGGCGCCATGGAAATTGTGGCCATGGACATGAAATTGCGTGGTTCCTATATTGCACGTCAGTTGAGCTTCAAGGATGTTAGTTTCCGTATTGAGGAGGTACCCATGTCCCGAGATTTTCACAAGCTTTACAATCATTCCGCCGAACTATGGGCAGAGATCAATGAGAAGTTCCTGAAGGCCTCACGTCTCATGTGCATCGAGAATCGTATACAGAAGATTATTACCTGTCAGTTTTGGTCAGCTCATCAGCGTTTCTTCAAGAATCTCTGCATTGCCTCTAAGGTGAATCATGTGGTGAAGATGGTACGTGAAGCTGCTCGGCAGGGTAAGGCTGTAGTCATTGGATTACAATCCACGGGCGAGTCTAGAACTCTGGAGCATTTGGAATTGTATCAGGGTGAGTTGACGAATTTTGTGTCCACATCCAAAATGATTATACAATCGTTTGTGGAGAAATACTTTCCGGCACCCACACGCGAATCCTTCTACAAATTACTCAACACGGGCACCTTTGTGCCGGAGGCACGCAGTCGGACATCCAATGCGAAACGTGGACGTATGAGCTCCGATTGGTCCGATGATGACATGGATGCTGAGGGTGGCGATAGTGACATGGATTTATGTGATAGCAACGATGATGATGAAGATCGTTCGAAGACAGGACGCAAACGACGTGGACGTCCACCAAAGCCAGACAAGGGTAAGTTTCTAGGAGAATATTTTAAAATTCAAACAATTAAATAATCGATCTATTTAGTAGAGAAGGTTTCAATGCAGGAGCGTATTCTACAGCATTTATGCGATAATATGAATGCCAAAAATTATGTAGATGAATCTAATTATAATTTTGGTGGTAGTAGACCACAAACCGCAAAAATTACAGAACGTGATGTGGAACGTTGTATTACGGTGCGTGAACAATTGTTGGATAAAATTGAGCATTTAGGACGACGCATGCCACCAAATACTTTGGACAAGATCATCTCCAAGCTGGGCACCAAGGTGGTTGCCGAGATGACAGGTCGACGAGGTCGTGTCATACGCACAGATGACAATACCTATAAATATGAGCAGCGTGGTGAGGCGGAAACTACAATGGATTTGGTTAATTATAGGGAAAAGCAACGTTTCATGGAGGATACCAAACATGTGGCAATCATTTCGGAGGCAGCCTCCAGTGGCATCTCACTGCAAAGTGACAGACGTCTAGAAGTTCAACGTAGACGTCTGCATATTACCCTGGAGTTGCCCTGGAGCGCCGATCGTGCCATTCAACAATTTGGACGAACTCATCGTTCGAATCAAGCGAATGCCCCGGAATATGTATTCCTCATCTCGGATTTGGGCGGCGAGAGTCGCTTTGCGGCAACGGTGGCTAAGCGTTTGGAGAGTTTGGGCGCTTTAACCCAGGGGGATCGACGTGCCACCGATGCTCGCGATCTCTCCAAGTTTAATATTGACAATAATATTGGACGTTGCGCATTGGAGATGGTCTTGCAACAGATAACGGGTGAGAAACCTTTGGAAACTGTACATGTGCCCAAATTCTATGAGGGTGAATTTAAATTCGATTGCTGTGTTGCCCTCTCCGGCGTGGGCATTCTAAGCGTCTCCGAGGATAACAAGGGACAGCAGATATTTGTCATTGAAAAGGATAGCAATAATATACCAAAGTTCTTAAATCGCATTCTCGGTTGTCGCGTTGAAGTGCAAAATGCTCTATTTAAATTCTTTTTAAACAAAATGTATTCCCTCATCTTACAAATGAAGCGTTCGGGTCACTTTGATTTGGGCATATTGGATTTGGATGCACATGGTGCGAATGTGACGGCCATTAAATTGATACGCTTCATTCGAGCTCATGCCACAGGCACAGCTGCCACAGAGTTGCACACAATGCAGGTGGTTCGTGGCATGTCCTATGAACTGGCATTGGCTAAGTGAGTAATCTGGGTTTAACTAGAGGGATGTAAATAAATATTGGTAAATAGATTAATCGATTTATTTTAAGATATACTACGATTAATTGATCATCTAATAATTAATTCATTTTTTTTTATATATATATATTATATTTATAGGGATGTAAATAAATATTGGTAAAACGATAAATCAATTTATTTTAGGAAATACCACGATTAATTGATTATCTATTAATTAATTCAATTTTTTTAAATATATATATTTTTATAGGGATGTAAATAAATACCACGATTAATTAATATATATATATTTATAGGGATGTAAATAAATATTGGTAAATCGTTTAATCGATTTATTTTAAGAAATGCCATGATTAATCGATAATCAATTAATTAATTTAATTTTTGCATATATATATATTTACATTTCTATTAAACCTAACATTCAATTCTTACTATGAATGATGTAAATAAATATTAGTAAAATGATTAATCGACATTTTTTAAGGAATGACCCGATTAATTGGTCATCAATTAATTAATTTAATTTTTTATATATATATATTTACATTCCTATTATCCTTAACATTCAGTTCTTACTATTAACTATAGGAATGTAAATAAATATTAATAAAACGAGTAATCGATTTATATTAGGGAATGTCACGATTAATTGATCATCTTTTAATTAATTCAATTCTGTCATATATATTTTTACATTCCTATTAATTCTAACCGTCAGTTCTTACTAAATATTAATTATAGAGATGTAAATAATTATTCGTAAATTGATTAATCGATTTATTTAAGAAAAGATTAAGATTAATTGATCTTATATTTATAAATTCAATTTTTTCATATATATATATATTCACATTCCTATTAAATTTAATATTTAGTTCTTTCTATTAACTATACGGATGTAAATAAATATTGGTAAACCGATTAATCGATTTATTTTAAGGAATGCCACGATTAATTGAACATCTATTAATTAATTAAATTTTATATATTGTAATTACATTCCTATTAAACATAACATTTAGCTCTAACTATTAAATATAGGGCTGTAAATAAATATTGGTAAAACGATTTATCGATTTATTTTAATTGAATTTTTTCATATATATATTTACATTCCTACTAACCCTAGCAATCAGTTATTACTTTTTCTTTACTACCTTTCCCCAGATGCAATAAGGATGCACTTCATGCTCATGAGGGTTTCTATGTGTTAAAACAGGAGCGTAATAATAATAATTGTGCCATTTTATGTATGAATGCCCAATTGGAGACCAGTGAAACCAGTGTTCCTAGTAAAATCAATCTCAAGATTTATCGTCCCAATACAGGACCTCAAGTGCGCACCGAAACCTTGAGCTCCATTCGTAATCGCTATGTGAAGGCCTCAGCCGAGGCAGTTAAACAATTCTGGGATATGCAATATAATCAATGTCTACGCATGTGTTCTCACATCTATTGGAATCGTCGTTGTCCTTATGGTCTTAAATGTGGTGTGGGCCTACGAGTGCGCACCTATCATGTCCTTTCGGGACTTATGTTGCCTATTTGGGATCGCATTGCTTTGATTGTTGAGAAGGATGGACGCAAGATACAAATGATGCGTGTCAAGACAGAGGATAATAAGAAAATTGTGGGTACAGTTGTGCCAGAAGGCGTCTATCAACAACTTGTTGCCGATCTATCGTCGGATTCAGTGGTCGAGTGCAAAGTATTCAATTCGAACAAAGGATAATTTTTTTTTTTTAATAATAATATTTGGAAATTAATATTAATTCTGAAAGAAACTTTCTCAACTTTGTAGCTTATCAGCTTTTAATTACTGTTTGGAGAAACTTAAATGTTGAAATGTTTTGTTTTTCTTATAAATGGAAATTATAGAAATAACTAAATTATAGCTTTATGCTATATACACTTTTAAAAAATAATTTCAGCTTTCTACAACAGACAAAAAAATGTGTTAAAAACCTATTATATATTATCTTAAAAAATTGGTAAAAGTTTTTATGGATTATATGGAATAAAGATCAAATCAAGCCTTCCTACAACTATTATATACTGTTTAAAATCAGTAATTGCAACTATTATAATTCTTATGTATAGAAATTAAGAGTAAAAAATAATTTGTGGATTTTTTTCATTAAAGTTAGTAATAAATCTTTTTTGTTACTCGAAAATTTAAATTGTAACATAATAATTAAATTTAAATTTTTAAGTTAAAAGCTTTAAATGAATCTTATTTTTTAACTATTATAATAAAAATCAATAATAAAAATTATTGGCAAACTTTTGTAGAACAGTTGATTTTTAATTTTTAATATAATAAATATCAAAAAATAACTTTTATTTTTATAATACATACAAAAATAATATAATAAATATAAAAAAAATAGCTTTAATTATAATAAAAATCAAAAAATTACTTTTATTATAATAAAAATCAAAAACTAACTTTTTTGTAATCAAAATCAAAGAATAGCTTTTATTTTCAACTTTTCAATAAAAGTTGCCAAATAATTTTCTTTTCTAAAAATTGATAAATTAGAGTAATTTAAAATTTTCAACATAAAAGTTGAAAGTCACGATTTTATTCTTTTTTTAATGCAATGTTTTAATAAATATTGAAAGTATAAATTTATTCTGTTCCCAATATCTAATGTACTGACTTAGTATATCTAAGATTTTCCCATCCATCCAAAAAAATATTTTTAGAATTGATTTTTTGAACTCATGACTCTTATTTGCGATTCCCGGTTAGGTTTTTAAATTAAAATATATTACTATTTTGTCAAAATTTTGTATTTGTTTAAATAAAAAGAGAAAAACATAAATTAAACAAAATAAAAAATTTGAACTAAAAATACAATTTCTTTAAATAAATTTAGTTCAATATAATTTTTTTTCATTTGATTATTATATTTATCACCAATTAAACAATTAAATGCTTTTGCAATAAACAAAAGAAATTCAAAATTAAGTGCAATAAAAATTGATTATAAAAAATAAATAATAAAATAAAATAATAATAAAATCAAAACAATTAAAATTTATAAAATAACATTTAATTACTTTCAACTGCTGTTTTTTTATTTACTTTACTGTTCTAATTATATAGCTATGTAGTTCTTCAATCGAGAGTTCCTTATTAGCGAGCGTTCACTGTATTTTGTTTGTATTATTTGACTTTGAGTTTTCGTCCTGTGTGTTGCCTTATCAATGCGCTTAGAATCTATCTACAAACGTTTGGTTACTTTCTGAGCGTCTGTTGACGATGATGGATTTGTGCGAAATGAAACAAAAATTCTTGGTGAACAAACAAAACAGCCACAATCAAATGGAGACGGTGTCTGTGTGTGTGTGTGTGTGTTAGTGTGTGTATCTGAAGCTCCCGCTTTATAGAAGTATATAAGAAATTTAATACAACCAATCAGAAATGCAGCAGCATTGTATGTTTGTTCCGCTTTAACGCATTGCTGCTATCTCTGTTTAGCTTGTGCCATAGCATGGACACAAACCACTGTTAAGCGTCTGTTAGCGTGTATACAAATTTCAAGCAACTGTTAAAATTGTTAAATTTTGCATTTAAATGCGAGGTTTTTTCTTTATTTTACAATATAATTAATAATATAATTATATTTAAAATAATTAGCTTTTAATAAAGATTTATTCCTGCATAAGCGACAAATGATTAATGACAAAAATATTAATCTTGCAAAACGTGGCATTTTAGAATATATTATTGTAAAAAATAATAAACAAAAATTTTATAATTAAATTAATTCAGCCTTGAGGCCTTTAGCTATATTTTGAAAATCATCTATAAAAAAAACTAAGAAATATAATTAAACAATAATTTTTCCAATTTTTTGTAAAAAAAAAAAAAAAAGTAAAATAAAAACCAGCAGAAAAATATTTAAAAAAAATATTCTACTAGTTTTTATTAAATAATTTCTTGGAAAAGCGTGCAAAAATGTTATAAGAATTATTAAAATTATTTATTGCAAATTTTTAACAATTTTTAAAGAACAAAAGAAATTATTTATTACAAAATATATTATGTTAAGTAAATTGTTTTTTTTTTTTGCTAACCATTCATAAAATTTTCCCAACTTTTTACTGCATATTCATTACGCCTTTACTCAGTTTTACAACAAAGCACGTAATTCAACAAATTATTCGCATAATGAAGAAAAGATCTTTATCAAATGAATATAACTTTATTATAATAGAATGTGCGAGATAATCAATGGCAAGACAGCTGTCAATTAAATAGATTTGTATTGTCAACTTATTCAGAGACAAACCTCAGAAAATAACTATGAGCTTAACTCGGTCTATGAATAATACAAAAATAAATGTACAAATTAGCATATTAACATTTAGTTTGAGAAATGATTCGAATAGGAAAGTCACTATAAAAAAGGGGAAAGTATGAAGTCAACATTGCAATTTCCGATAATAAAGGAAATCATCATATATATAAGCTTCATGTATGACATTCAATCATTAATCATAAGGTCAAAACGCTTGTCAAATCAACAAAATGCTGAAAATATTGCTTTGAAAAAATCTTGGAAACTACCCCCAACTCGAGTCTCAACTAACCTTGAGGGTTCAATTCTGTAGAACAATAATAACATAATTTGTGTTTACCCTAAAGGACTCGGCTGATTTTCGGTTCATTTAAGGAACCAGCTGAATATAATACTAATAATAATAATACAAAGAACTGGGCGTGGCAGTGAACTGAACTGAACTGAAAGAAATGTTCGCGTGCCAAAACGGAAGTGTTTCAAAATTAAATTTACATAATTTACAAAAAAAAAACTGAAAAGACGACAAGTTCGAAAAAAGAAAGGGGAAACATAGAAGAAACTAAGGGCGGCAACAAGAGGATTAAAATATGACAAGAATCAAGCGTTATGCAAGTGTCTTAGGGTTGTCAAAGTGTTAAATAGCCTGACAGCAATAATTGTACCTGTGACAGCCTTAAAAAAGGGTTTTTTTTGGCCAAACAATCTTACAATATACAGACGTAATTTTGAATTAAATTGTATAAGTGATTTTTCTATTAGATTTAATTTACAAAACAAACAAAAATTCACTTTGAAACTAAAATGTTTCCGTAACTAAAAATTCACTTTTTCATTGTTTTTTCCAGGATTTAGGAGCTTGTACGCCATAAATTATATTAGGCATAATATTATATATTGAATTTAATTAATAATAAATAAATAAATAAAAAAACTTATTCTTCAGTTGGTTTTCTACAGTTTTCAACATCATAAGTTAAAAAACTCTGGAGCTATATCTGATAACACTTTTAACTTGGTCAAAATTTCACTAACTTTGCCTCGAAATATCATTTAATTAATTCTAAATTATATTTTTTATTTTTATTTGTATTTATTCTTTTTATTTGTATTTATTCTTTTTATTTATATTTATTTTTTTTAGTTATGATTTTTTACTGACCTTAGATTGTTAGGAGATGAGTTTAGTCGGCTCGAGGTCAAATTAGGTTTTTTTTTAAATAAAAACACTAGTTTTTTTTTTCTGTTCTTTAATCCGATATATTTCGAACTCCTTCGGAATTCGTCATCAGGGATTTTTCACAACGTCCTGTTCGTCAGCTGTGGAGTTTAATATAGTATTAAATTTATTTTTTTTATTTATATTTATTTTTTATATTTATATTTATTTTTTTTATTTATATTTATGTATATTTTATAACGATTATTTAACTGACGAATTCTTGTCTCTCTCTCTTGGGAATTTAGACAGGTTTTTTATATACCCCTTTAAATTATAAATTTGTTAAAGTAAACTAAAACAAATTCTATATATTTTCTAATCCATATTTCCGCAACTAAACTTCCAATTCAGATCAATAAGTTTTCACAGTTTCTATAGAACGACACCCTTTTATAAGAATATATATATAAAAACATATACCAAGCAAAACCCAAGCCTAATCCATTCATTAAACTTTGTGATTACGCTGACCACAGGACGAACCAGCAGAGAAAAAAAATAAAATAAAATAAGGGGGTTGGCAAGGACACGCACGCCCATGTGAAACACCGTAACCAGCTTGAAGCCAGCTGAGGCTGTTCAGCCAACTGAATAAACTGACTGCTGACAGGCTCATTAAATGCCGCATTCAGTGGCCCTGACCGGTTGAGGATTGAGGATTTAGAAGGTAGGTTGAAGGCATCCTTGTACGGCTGTGGCAAATACTTGTCCATGTTTGGTTAGCCACTGCACCCTTCAGCTGGCCAGAGGCCAAAGTCAACACGTCAAATTGAATGGCTTGAAATGAAGCAGCCGCCCCGCCACCCCTGCCCTAGCAAATGTTATTATAAGCCTGCCACGCCCACACATAACAGAATTGAGCTAATTTCAGGCAGCTTTAAATTTTCTGTGTAGCAAAAAAAAAGTTCATAAATAATGCGAGGAAAATTGTTAGAAATTGCCAAAACAATTTATGTTGACATTATCTCAAGAGACATTTTTTTTCCACTTCTCTCTCTCTCTCTCTCTCTCTCTAGGAATCCTCCTCTCTCCCCTTTTCCCTTAGCGTGGATGATTAATTACCACAGAGTATGCGGATATTTGAATATGAAAAGCGATAAAGTTGTGATAAGTGAGCACAAGAAAAGTAAGTAAGAAAAAAAAAAATGTAGAAAAAATAAGAAAAAATATTGTAGTTGTAGTGTGGCTGGCTGAGAAATACCCTATAAAAGGGTTGTTAAATTGCTCAATTAAGCTAGTATTTAAAATTTGAGCAACTTTTGTTAGTTTCCTCAGAGAAAATTCAAAAAAAATTAAATAAAAGCATAAAAAACAATAAATAAATAATTGCCCAATATTTCTACTCAGCTCCTTAGAGAAAATTCCAAAAAATTAAATAAAAGCATTAAAAACAATATAAAAAAATATTTGCCCAATATTTCTACTCAGCTACACATAAATATGCAGTTCAAGCAGTGCATTTAAAGAGGTTCAGCGTAAGTTAAATGCAAGCAGTGCATTCTAGATGTCATTTTCTGCATTCTTATGCGCTCTGTTAGCTTAAATATTTCTTGAATAACTTTTTTGTTTATTATGCGATTGTTATCAAATTTTTACAGTTGATAAAAAATTAACTAAGACTTCTGGCTGCTAAATATCAAGTCTAAATAAAAATTATAACATTTATAAATAAGCCTGAAAAATGCTTTTATTTTTATTTTTGCGTTTTAAATATAAAATAATAATAGAGAAACCCATATACCCAAGAATATATACATTTATATAACTTCTATAGTCACAAATACCTTCATCTATCTGTCACATACATATCTATCTATATCACTTTTGTCCTCCCCACATTCAATGTCTACAGGGTATAAAAGCAAAAAAATATGAAAAAAGCAAACAGAAGTTCTTGCTTATTGCTCCCCTGATGACAATAAACCAGCACAATGCTTTAATGAACTGCAGCATTTCATCATATTGTCTGGCAAAAGATTTTCAACAAAACATTCCAGAAATAAGTTGAAGATATACATATATGTATGAATAGATATATATTCCAATTCATTTGTATGCCTGAAGAGATTGAGAATTTTCTCAAAATGCGGCCCACATACATATAGTAGACATTTGGGATTCCAATTGATTTGTCACTCGATTCGTTTTTCTTTTCTATTTTTATTTGCTTTGCTGATTTTTCGCCTTTTATATATATGTATATTCTATTTGCCAAAAATTTCTTCAATTTGGATTTTATTTTTTTTGCAAATTTTCCAAATGAAAATCCTTGTGCGAAATGTATTCAAATGAGTGTGCCAAAGTATATTGACACTTGATTTGCATTTATAATGGCTACGTGATTTGAGAATTCTTTTGCTTTTTGTTCAAATTATTCAGCTGCATTTCTGATTGTTGTTTATCTCAGCAGCCGCATCTTTAATCTTAATTTTTTTAGCTGGTTCAAGAGTCTCTCTCTCTTTTTTTATCTCTTTCTATTGACATATTTTTTGAGACATATTGCGCATAAAAAATTGAACAACTTTGGCCTCGAGCTGTTTTCACCATAAAATAATCTTTTTAAGCCGAAAACAAATTACAAATAAGAGCCCCTCTCTATAATTTGTTCCCATTTTTATTTAACATTTTTTTTTTTGCTTTTCCATTGGCTGTTTTGCATATTTTTTTCCTTACTTTCTATGAGGGTTGCACTCTCTAGTCTCTTTCTTTTAACAAATTATAATGTATTGAAAATTGACAGAATTATGTAATGAATAGAAAATTATGTAAATTACAGTGCAGTTACATTTAATGGTTAGACCTTTTGGCCCCCCGTTTTAAGCTAAAGGTTAAGGACAAATCGAACCAAGAACCCAACCATGAGAGGGAAAAAAATCGAATTCAAATTTTATTGGCAGGTCGTAAGATGGTAAAAGTTTTTTGTGCTTAGCAAAAAAAAAGGTTCAAAGTGCTGTATTGGAATAATATTTAGATTAAATTTGGAAAACTGAAATAAAATGCAATGCTAATAATATGTGAATTTGTCAATGAATGTTGTTATTTTTAAAGTTGCAAAGAAATAGTTCAAATATTTAGAAAATTAAAGCAAACAGTTTAATATGAGTATTTATAGAATTTTATTTTATTAGTTTATAGTTATAGTGCTGGGAAACCCCATAAATAAATAAATAAATAAATAAATATATAAATAAATAAATACACAAATAACTTAATATATAAAAAAATAATAAAGTAAATAAATAACTGAATAAATAACTAACTAAATAAATAAATAAATAAATAAATACATAAACAAATAAATAAATAAATAAAGAACTAAATAAATAAATAAATAAATAAATAAAGAACTAAATAAATAAATAAATAAAAAAATAAATACATAAACAAATAAATAACTAAATAAATAAATTAATTAATACCTTATTAAAAAAAAAATACAACTTTTGCTTCTTAAGCTGAACATTTTAAAATATTATTTAGGTTATTTAACCAATACTTAAATGGTTAATAATTCTATCAAATTTAAGGCCAAATATTTAAAAAAAAAAATTTTTCTTATCAAGTTTCATACTCTACAAAATAAAATCTTTCTTTAAGTTGTATAGCCTGTTTTTAGATGTTATTCTTTCATTGAAAATCGTGGTTATAACTTTAAAAAATTTGGCTAGTTAAATGTTAAAAGAAGATGTGGATATCAAGGCTTATATGTTCTCTTATTATAGAAATTCATTAAAAATAAATAAATATAAAGAAATTAAATAAAATTAAATAAAAAATTAAATTAAAAAAGTAATAATAATGAACTAAATTTGGAAAATAATCCCTTGATAAAAATTTTTGGTTTTAGGCAAAAAACAGAAGAATGTGTTTGTTAAATTGTTTATTAAAAACATTCTATATATTTTAAAGAATAATGAAATATATGTGTGTTGGTTTTAGATATTTTGGAATAAAATGATTTTATTGAATTTATTTATTTTTATGAGGCGGCAGAGAAGTCGTTTTCCAATCAGTCTGTAATTTTTCTCTGTCTTTAAAAATATTATTATTATAAAGTTTACCAGTTCTTAGATCGGCTTCTATATTTTTAAAATTTTTGTCACAAAATATGGATTTGTCAGCAATACAGTTATATATTTAATGTAGTTCTATTATGTGGGCGGCAGAGAAGGCGTGGTGGCAGTGCCAAAAAAATTAATTCAAAGTTTACAAATAATATAAGCCGCTAATTTTCCAAGTTTGTAGCTTTAAAATTAGATTTTTTTCCAAAAAAACGGCGATTCAGTTCAATGTAGGATGTAGGAACTTTAAGTTAAGAAGAAACTACAATATTTCATAATAACCATACTAAAAACTTTCCATAAGTTCCATATCTATAGAATTTAAAAATTGCTTTAATTACATAATTAAAGACTTTTGTCTATTTAAGCTCAAGATCTTATATTACAGTTTCCTTCCTGGTAGAAGGTGTCAGCTTGTGAAAGCTACGTGACAACTTGTGTCAGGCAACTAGTTTGGGCTCTTAAGTCTCTTATTCCCTCCCCCCTTTTCTCTCACTACTCTACTCAACTACTAATTAGCATTTTGCAGTGCGGCAAACTTAAAACTTTGTGGCAAAAAGGTTATCAAAAAACTCGTTGAAATTTCCTTTTGCAAGTCACCAGGGAGGAAGGGTGTACAGGGAGAGTTTTGCCTGTCATGATATAATACCTGCTACCGCCCAAAAAAACTAAAAAAAAAAAAAACTTTGTCCTCTACAAAAATAAGTTGTCATGATAATTTGGCAGAAACCAACGAGAAAACCTGACTCTGTATGCCAATATATATTGAAATAAAACAAAAAAAAAAATCGTTTGATGCTCGTAACATGAGCTTTAATATTTTTGCAAAAAAAAACCTGGGCCCCATGTTCATTTGCATTCGTGACTGAAATCATGACAGGAGACAACGCAAGAGACGCGAGTCACGCGAAAAACCACAAAAAATACTTAAACATATATTTGAAAAACAAAAAAAAAACCAAAAAGAACTTCTCATAACTCTTGTCATGTGTTGTTATTGTTGTTGTTGTTTTACTTTATTTTGGTTTAAAATAAAATTATGATGCCCGCATTGAAGTATTTTGAGGCAGAAGCTGCTAAATTGTCTTTTATGCTCATGATTATGATCATCATCAGAGCTGTGTGTGCGTCATCTTGGTCTTGGTTGGTTCCTAATGGAAGACAAACATTTTATTGGGGCCTGACGTTGACCTTACAAATACCAAGTTACCCCCCAACCTCCCCCCCTCCCTTACAGTGTCCTGTGTGTCCTGTTCAACGCCTCGTATTCATTCATTCAATTACATTTTTGCGCACACTCAGCACTAAAGGGACCTCATAAAGCGTCAAAAATTTCAGCAAATGAGCAGCCTTTGCCAATCCTCCACATTTCGTCCTGCTGCTGCTGTTGTCCTTCATTAGAAACTGCTCTCCTGGGTATTGAGTCCAAATCGATGACCCTGGCCACCACACATACGACATATATACTCAAAGTCGAACAAATGTATATCACATTCAACATTCAACATTCAACGCCATCAAAGTGTTTGCCTCTATTAAAACAGACAGTTCTTGCCCCACAGAAGTGAACAGTAAACATTGCGGCTGCCATAATATTGCTTATGCAATCCTAAGTAAGAGTATTTGTAGCTGGCAACATTTTGCTGCTGTAATTTCAAAAATGCTGACCAAACGCATTTCCCACAGAAAAACCAAAACATTCTTTTTGACACAAAACAAATTTACGATTTGTGAGGCATTTAAAACCTAAACTAAGCCTAAATATTTTTCAAATTTTCTAAGTCTAAAAAAATTTAATAAATATATATTAAATACATCAGCTGAAGGAATTAGATTTAATATAAGATACATTTTATATGCCAAGAGTTAATTTTTCAGACTTTTCATTCACACCAAAAATTTATATAAAGAATTTAAAAAATTATGAATTAAACTCAAAGCTAAATAACGCTTCAATAAGCGTATAAAAGAGTTCATATTTTTAATAATATATTAATTAATATACCATTACCAGTATTGGCATTTATCAATATTTCAGATAATCGGAAACATTTTCATTTATTTTTTATTTTTACTACTAAACTCAGTCTATGAAATAATGGTCATATAATTATATTTTTGATTTATAATAAATATTTCAAATTGCCAAGTGTTAAGTGTTCTGAATATTGAAAATTCAGTGGTAAAAAATCATATAGTAGAATACAAGTCTTTAAAACACGATTAATAAAGTATATTTATATGATCCTTAATAAAATTCTTGATATTTCATGCAGCAACAGAGGAGTATAAATAATTGTGAATAGTTGGTAGTTGGATTTCCATTAATAAATTGTTTAAGAAAATTTTCTGAATATACTTAACCACAAAATTAATTTAATATATTTTTTGAAAATTTATTTAAATTATTGCTAAGGCTCTAAAATTGATTCTAAGATATATTCGGGATATTTACTAGGAATATAAAAATTTTATAAAATAGAATCCACGACCTTATTTCATGATTTGTATAGAATATTTGATATTTCATGCAGAAACAGAGGGCTAAAATAATAATTAAATAGTTGGAAATTAGATTTCCAATTTCTCTACAAATATACTTAATTTTCCGAATAAAGTTTACTACAGAATTAATTTACAATATATATTTAAATATTATTGTTAAGTCTCTAAAATTGGTTACAAGTTATATTCAGAATATTTTCCTTTTGTATTTCAGCAATATCCCAAATTAATTTAAAGCAAATATTATAATATTTAATCACTTCAATATTTCTATCCTAGCATTCCATTTCTGTCTTTACCATTATAGTTTTTTTTATATTAAATATACAATTTAAATTTGTACTTACCCTCAAATTTAATGTCAACTCCTTGAGCATCTTAACCAAAACTTTAGCACGTTTCAACAATTGCGGGATTAACTAATTTCGTCTATATAATTTCTTGTAAGGCAGAGAGAACTTCCAAAAAAAGCAAAAGTAAGGCTCATCTCTCACTTAACTCCTTCGTTTCATGTTTCCTGGAGTTTTTGCTTCGTCACGCCTGAAATTGCACATAAAAAAGAAGAGAAGGAAATTTTTACGATATTTCTATGCAAATTTCCATTGAGTTTCCTTTTAAAAGGGGGCTGGTACAAATTTTTTTATGCTCGCACTTTTTTTGGGGTATTTTTTGAGTTTTTTTTTTGTTTTTTTTGGGATTTTTTCCAAGCACACAGGTGGATGATTTTACGATGCATTTTATGGGCTGAGAAATGTATTTAATTTAGAATAGAAAATGCAACTGAAATGAATTTATGCTATAAATTAGAAAGAAAAAATAGAAACACAATAAGAATTCGTTACAACGTGAAGAAATTAAAATTACAGAAAAATCTTTAGCCCAAAAAAAAAAAAAAAAAAAAAAAAAACACCCACAGCCTCAGCTTAGAGAACAACATGCCACATTATCTGTGATAATAATGAAATGAAACTTAACCCTAATAAAGTACAAATGGGAGCAATTCTATTCCATTAGGTTGACTTGGGTTATGCAAATTTGAAAGGATATGGCAGAGACTCTTATGAGAGAAGCCTCACAAGAAGATAACGTGTGCGTCCTGTGAGCCATAAAATATGTCATATTTTAGTTGAAAATGTTGCAGCACAATTATAATAAACGCATTCGGCATGGCAAGGACATTCTCATATGGGACAGATAAGGACGAGCAGTGTAATTAACCCATTCCCAAGGATAATCACAAAAAGGTGGCGTGAACACATTTGCCGCACAAGTTTCCACACACATACAATTATCCTTGCTTACACACACACACATCCTGTTGCCCTTGTCTCCCTGTTATCCTTTGGCAAATAAAATGCGCGCTCAAGTCAAGTTAATGCTTTGCAAATTGACACTTGGAGACTGCTCTGGCAAAAAAAAAGGACACAGGAGTCCATCACAAAGTGATGAATGTGCAACTTCCTGATTGTCCAATGTCCAAAAGTTTCATGTCCTGTCTCCGGATCTCTCGCTCTTTCTCTCTCTTTCTATCTAAATTGGATTGCATATCATTATTTTGCACTTGTCTGAGCAAATTTTCACACTTACCAACCGAAAAGAAAGGATAATTTATGCGCCCAAGTCGCAAGTTCTTTTCCATCGCTCTTTTGATGGACATTCTCAGCAAATGTCCTGGGACTTGGCCAAATTCTTTCCACTGTTTTTTTTTTTTGTATTTTCCTTTAGCTGCAATTGTGCGAAATCCAATAAATAAAACTTCAAGCTACCCAAGAAGTTTCAGCTTCTCATGTGTAAGATAATATTTGTCTGGCGTTAATCAAAGCGATTTCTGGACAACCCCACTGAAAAGAAAAGAATAGAAATATAAATTTAGATTCTATATAAGCAGCTTGACAAATGTTATTCAAGTTAAAGTTTGATAGTTATTTAGTTCCATACAATTTGTTAAGATTATTGTGATTCTTTTTGAGCTTTGAAAGTGTTCCAAAAAAACAATCTTTTGTATTGTAAAAATATGATAATAAATGAGAATTTGATTTTAGAGGTGACAAGAGATGTTCTAATTTAAGATTAAATGTCTATAGTTATATTTAATTATATTATGTTAAATTTAAAATATAAATATTATTTATTTTATTTGCAAATCTTTTTGAATTGTTGTTTAAAACAAAATTCACTTTTCTAGTTAATTTTTTAAATTTATGTTTATTATAATTTTTAAGAAATTATCTAACTCTCTTTTCTAGTTCAAAACTGATTTTAATTAAAATATAAATCTTTTTCATCTCTAAAAAAAATATAAAAAATTTTTTGTATTGTAAAAATAAGAAAATAATTGAGAATTTGTTTTTAGATGTGTCAAAGCTGTTCTAAGCTATATTTTAAGAATTAAGGTTTATAGTTGGAATAAATTATATTCCTATAATTTCAAATATAAACAATATTTATTTAATAAACAAATCTTTTAGCATTTTTGATTTAAACTTTAAACAAAACTCAATTTACTGTTGCAGTATTTGTATTTATGTATATCCGAATTTTCAAAAAATAATCTTACTATTTTTCTAGCTTAATACAGATTCCTATTAAAATAAAATATGCTTTTGTTTATATACGAAAAAAAAATCATACATTCATACTATATTATTTTACTTTTATTAGAAAAACTTGTAGGACTATATTGATATATTAAAATCGAAGTTTGTTGGCTCTGTATTTTATGCTTTTAATTTATAATTATATCAAAAGATACAAATGTAGCTTAAGCCAGCTTCACATTTAATGATTTAATTGACTTTATTTAAATAAAAAAAAAATTCAAAATAGCTTCACCTATTTTTTCCCAGTGTACTGCCATGTAAAACATGCGAAAAACAATAAAAATACAAGACTTCCGCTTCAATTAACATAAAAAAGCGATTTATTTGCCCGAGTTTCGAATAAAGATTAATGAAGCTGCTCTCTTGACTTCTCCTGGGCCCTCTGGCTGCACTCTGCCCCATCGATTTGCAGGTGTCAAAGTTTAAATGGACGCGATGGCATTTAATTGGTCGTGAAAAAATAAAGAGAACTTTTTGAGGACTTGCTGCCTATAATTAATATGCTAATAAAATGTTTTGCTGACAGTTGAACAAGGATCTCTTGACAGCAGTTTTACAGTGGCATGTGGCATGTGGCATGTGGCTAGGAATGTGCTGCAATAAAGTGCCAGGCATATTTAACTGACATTCCATGCCACATATTGAGGCCGGGCTGTAAATCATGATTATCTTTTTATTGCTGACATTTGCGGGCGGCTTTATGAGCAGCCCCCAAAAAAAAATAAGAAGAAATTAAGCTGTACTTGTGGGAGTTATACGAAAGCTGACTAACGAGATTTGCAATGGTTTTTCTAATGGATATTGACTCTGTCAAACAGGACATTCAAGGAGCACTTTCTGTTCGACATTGGCATACCTTAAGGCGCACTCCAAAAGGCATTCCAATCGAATGCCATTCGTTGATAAAAATCGTGCCACACGTTAATCCAGTCCATACATTTAAACACACCAGTGTCCTGTCAGCAGCAGCAGGACATCTCAGCTCTGAGATCCGGGCATAAAGCCAACTTTCAAAGGTTAGTCCAAAGAGTCGCCGAAATGGACATCCTGTCCTGTTGTCCAGGCTCAAAGTGCCATCGACAAGCGACAATGCAACATTACAATAATGTGCATTTTTATGGACAGTTAACGGCTGCAGATGCCATAAACGCATTATCCAACGCACATCAATGGAATGCCAATGTCGCATATGAAAAAAAACTGAAGTCAAGTTCCTTGCCAAGTTTTCTAGGATACACAAGAAAAAAAATAAAAACTTTAAGAATTCTCTTGTAAGAGCGCAAAATGCGTTGGTAATTGCCGCATTAAAGTGTTTAGCTGGAGATCTAATAAAATCTATCAATAATATTGAAATAAAAGTAAAGGAATTTAGCGATTTATGCAAAGACTGTGAGTATTTCAGAAATCACCTAAAAATTTATAAAGTTATATATTTTTTATATTTATATTAATTTATTGCCCAAAACAGTCAGCACTTTAGATTAAATCAGGGCAAGTAACTTTATTAAATCCTAATCTATTAATATACTAGATTATGTTAAATAAAAAATTATTAAACGGAATAATTGGTATCTAGCGAAATATAGAATTATTTAAATGAATAATTGGTATCTAAACTGTTCAAACTATATTATATTTCATATATTTTCAAACTAAAATAGTCAACAGGCTTTTAAATAGTTTTTATTAGGTTTACAGTAGTTAAACTTTATTAAAAATCTTCAATAGATATTTTAATATATATTTTAATTGAAATTTTAAATAATAAGAATTATATAAGTAAAAATGATTTTTTGTACTAGTTTTTTTTTATTTATTTATTATTATTATTATTTTGTATGCTCAATATATTTTATGGCGTGCAGGCTGCATGGCCTTCGACGCCAGTGTAAAAATTATAGTTTTAATAATTTAAATGATTTTTTTGTATAATAATATTATTTTTTTATAATAATATTATTTTTTTTCTTTTTTTAATATTATTATGTATTGTAACGTAATATTATGGCGTATAAACTGCTATGGTCTTCGACGACAGTGTAAAAGTTATGGTTTTAATAATTTAAATAACTTTTTCACAATTATTAAAGCTTTATTTAATTTAAATAAAAATTACAAAGCTCCTTACACACATTGCCGAGTTAAAATAGTACAAAGTGTGTTTAAAATATTATTTAGTGGGCTTCCTTAAATAATACTTGTTAAAAAACAATCTGACAGATATAAAAAAATGTCAGAAAAATAATACAAAGATAATAATAATATAATTTTCGACATAAGGCCAGCGCAAAATCATAAAAGGCTTGTTTAAAATATTAGTTTATTAATATGTAAAAATACAAATTACAAATAAAAAGAGGATGCCTTAAACAAATTACAATCAATTCCATAATATTAACCGCACTTGCCGGTTTTGCCATATATTCTCAATAGAATATCCCTAAGGCAATAAAATCTAATCTCATATCTAAATGATGGCAGAGTAGCTACTGATTCATGACTTTCGAGTGGGTTCAAATGGTGACCACAAATCTCCACAGAGAGAAGCAACAGTTAAGAACATAAATAAGGAACCAGCAAGGACAGAAAATAAACATTTAAATTAATTATTTATAGGCTAGGAGCCAACTGTGGTGCAATTGGGGGCTGAATAATAAAACGATTTGCAAGTACACAAAAACTAAACATGAATTATGCTCAAGTTGTACCACAAAATATATATTTATATATATATAAGTATATATTACAGATAAGATACGAGTTTAAATTATGAAGGTTTTGAAGTTTAATGGAGCTGGCACTTTTAAATGGCAAGTTCGTCTTTAAAGTAAAGTAAAATAAACCTTATAAAGAACAACAATGCTTACTTTATTTTATTTTGGGTTTGGGTAAAGTAAATCTAATTTTAAGAGACGAACGCCCGACCCGCCTCAGTTCCCCGCCCTTGCCTTAGGGCAACCCAACAATTATATTAATACAGTTACTCGAATTTATGACTTGACAAGGGCGGGGGTGGTTGAATTTGGATATTTTTGGGGGGTGGGTGGTTGGTGCAGGAAAGTGTCGCCAAAATTGAATTTGCATAATTTTATAAAAGCCCAACTCCTGTGGCTTCCAAGTGGCTAAGTGCGTTGTGCATATTGACAGGACACGGGTGGCAGCCAGGACCTTCAAGGCAACATTCGGCATAGAAATGATGTTTTTGATTTTGATTATGCAAATTTAAGTGTCGCAACAATGTTGGCTCATTGAACCAGAAAGTTTACTTTACAAAAGAAATCTTAATGCCAAACCAAGAAATTTACCATGTTAATTACAGAACTGACTTGTCAAGATGTTTGCTGTATAATCAAAGATATAGTCATAGATATATATATCCAAGATAGCAGCTAATTTAGTCAACATTTGCTTAGCTTTATTTAATTGAATTTGACCCTCAGTTTAATACTTCTATATAAACCTCAATCCATTGTTTAAGTGGACCGCACGTTTGTCAACTTGACTAAGTTCTCAATTTACTGGCGACAGTTTAATGTTCACCCTCCCCAAAAGTCCAGTTTCATTATTAAACCATGATTTTCATATAAATTACTTCATTAGCAAAAAAAAAAAAGTCCTTCACTTGAGTTTTTCTGCAAATATTTCTTGTAATAAAAGCACAACTGGAATTTATATAAATAGTTTTGGAAGTGGCAGAGTGTTGACATCATCGCAATAAAATTTTAAGTTGAAAGAACATATATTCTTGGAATATATTTTATAAGTAGTAAAAAGTTTAAGTAAAACTTGACTATTTGAATATTTTTTTATGGGAATTCCCAGATTGAATACTTGATACAAGTTATTTCTTTTTTACAAGCTTTATAAACTTATAAATAAGTTTAGAACATTAATTTATGATAATTAAATTCCCTTCAACAATTTTCATGAAATAATTTTTTTGGTATAATTTCTGATAATAATTCGATATATTTTATATCACAAATAAAAGAGGAAATTTTTTTTTAATTGAATGTTACATTTTAACAAATATTTAGCCAACTTATACTTTATAACTTGTCTTTAAAATTATTTATATAAAAGCACATTCACCTTTGTTATTTCCTAAAGAAAATTTTCTTTTGTTAAAAACTTAAATGCATTTTTATAGAGATCATAATCTCCAACAGTTGGGGATGTTTTCATTGAATAGAGTAGAAAATTCTTCAACCTAGAGATTGTTTGCATTGACAGATTTGCAAAAAAAAATTTCAAAGTCTCTCTCTCTCCTCTCTAGGGTCGCATCCTGGGCACGAACACGTTTTATACGATTTTGAATGGTAATAATCGATCCCTGTGGCACTTTAAAAAAAATAAATCCGAAATGCCGCTCTGTGATGTCTAAGGAGAGGGGTGGAATACAAATCTGTAGATTAATGTTAAGTTTAAAGTACAACTCAAGTTTCACCCAAGTTATTTATTCTTGACTTCTCATTTCAATGCAAATCCTTAAGGATTAAAAACAAATCCACTCAAAATTGAATACGATTAAATTCGAAATTGACCTCTGGGCTGACCATATGCAAATCCTTTACCCCCTTTTTTTATTCCAATTGCCCTAACCCCTTTTTTGCTCACTTTAAGCGAGCTGTGAAAGTCAGCCAAACATGGACTTTAAATTCAAGCAGGGGGAAATACCCTTTCCTAGAGTTCTTAGCAACATTTTAAAATCGAATTTCGGTATGGTCTTTTATAAGGGGTGTCTGTCTGTCTGTTTTATATGTATGCTCATCTCATGGTCATGGAACGCACCACAATCGAGGGTATTTATTTTTTTTTATAGTCATGCGAAGGGTTGCCCAACACCGTCAAGGATAACGCAGGAGTAGGGTGGCTCTCAAAACATAATTACGTGCATGTAAACAAAAATTTAATTTCACACTAATGCAACAAATTTGTGGGCTGATTGCGGGTTTTTGTTTAACACGAACATGTGGCATGTTATTTGTTCTAAAAAGGTGTTTTATTTTTTTTTTTTTTTAGTGTAAATAAGACTATAGAATGGCGCCCTTTGCACAGTTATGACAAATGTTATGAGATTTATAGATTAACCCCTTTTTGCAAAATCAATTCTTGCCCTTATATTCCATCAATAAATTATGTCAAATGCATATAAATCTTGACAGTTTTCAAGGCGAAAATGATGGTATATCGTTATTTTACATTAACAGTGCTGGTAGGTGATGTTTTAAAGGTTGGCAGTGTTGAAAAAGGCTTGAAAATGTTTATTTTACTTTATATTTAAGCTTTTAGAAGCGAATCTATACCGAATGAATTTATTAGCAAATATTTACCTAACAGTGTTGATTAACTGGTAAATCAAAAGTGGGAAGTGTTGAGAAAGGCTGTAAAATGCTTTTTAGACTTTAACTGTTCAATTTTAAAGAAAATCTATACCGAATAAATTTATTAGCAATCATTTTTCCACTAATAGTGTTGTCAGCTAAAATATGGCAGGCTTCCAGTGTTGAAAACGCCGCAAAAAAGTAACTTAAGACAGATGTGTTTAATGTTGACAGTGTTGAGAAAGTCTTAAAATGTTTATTTTACTTTATATTTAAGCATTTAAAAGCGTATCTCTACCGAATTAATTTATTAGCAATTATTTTCCTAATAACAGTGTTGATTAACTGCTAGATCAAAGGTTAAAAGTGTTGAGAAAGGTTGTAAAATTCATTTTAAACTTTAACTGTTTAATTCAAAAGAAAATCTATACCGAATAAATTAATTAGCAATCATTTTTCCAATAATAGTGTTGTCAGCTAAAATATGGCAGGGTTCCAGTGTTGAAAACGCCTCAAAAAAGTAGTTTAAAGCTGATCTGTGAAATGGTGAAAGTGTTTAGAAAAGCTGTAAAATTTATTTTAGACTTTAAATGGAAAATTCCATGCAAATTTATACCAAATCTTATTTATTATAATTTATTTTCCCACTAAAAGTGTTGTCAGTTAAAATATGGCATACTGCCAGTGTTGAAAACGCCGCAAAAAAGTAGCTTAAGGCTTAAGCTAAAAGCAAGTAACATGTCACATTTTTATACCATATAATTTAAGGACTAACACTGATTTTGGCAACTGCCTCGATGGGCGTGTCAGTGGGGGGGGGGAAACAAAAAGGACGAATGTCAATGCCAAAAAAAGGCACAAAAAGAATTTCAATTGAAAATCATTGAATTGTGGAAAATGTCCCCCCGTTTACATTTGCAGTCAAACACATAAAATACAAAAAAAATACAATTCGATAGTTTATCCATCACAATCAGCGGCAGGGAATCACTTCTGCTTGAATTAAGCCAAATGAAGGAAGCATCAAGTCCTTACACAGGATGTTCATTAGGTTCGCTGCATTTCAGTTATTAAATCTAGATATATATATATAGAGGAAATTAAAAGAAGCAAACGAAACTCTTGTAGATGAATAATGCATGAAACATTTAATAGAAGTGCAGGGTTCAAGGATTAAATGATTATCTGGACTCGACTGGACATTTAAGGGTGCTGAAACTAAGACTCGTCCTTCTAGTCTTAATTACCCTGACCAGAGTGTTAATCAGTCGAGTTTTTGGTAGTTGGAACTTTGCAAAATGATTTACTACTGCGTAATATTGGAAAATAAATTTGTGAAAATATTTGCACAAATTAGTTTTATTTGCGCAATTCATCAGGCCACAAATTGTTGACCATTTTGTGTGTGTAACCGGATGCGGCAATGTCCTTTGCAGACCCCCATGTGCTGCTCCTGCCCCCCTCTCGCCCCTCTCTCTGCCACACACATCAGCATACGTAATCCAATGAAACGAATGCTTTATTGGCTTAATGGAGCTGACGAGGATGCGAGTAGGTTTGGGTCCAAAAAAGCCTCTAGAGTATTCGAAAGTGTATCGAAATGAAAAAGGACAATTTAATTTAATTTGCCGCAGCGGACAGCAGATATGCAGAAAGGATATGCCAAAAGGACAAAGTACAATGCCCATAATTCACACTTGTGGCCACACACATTTGTCCTCCATATGTGTATTCTCCTTAATTTATGACCACTAATTACATCGATGATAAATTTAATTTCGAATTATGACAACAGCAAAATATCCTGCTGATTTTTAAGCCGACAGTTAAAGAACTCTTCGCTTCCCCCTCAATAAATGTCAGCAATATAAAATATATAATCCTGATTTACGGAAGATTTTTACAGCACTTTATTAGATATTCTGATATCCTTGTTCAACTGTCACGCGACATTTTATTAGCATATTAATTATGCTAAAACTTAAGAACTGAGCAATTAAATGCTTCAGCGACGATTTCAACTTTGTCACCTGTAAATTCGCTTTGGGAAATGAGATGAGAAAAAAACTTTTTCCCAAAAACAAAATCTCATTAATCTTTGTTTTTTTTTTTTTTTTGTTAGGTGAGAAGTGTAAACACAAATAAATTTGTTTTTTATGGTAATTGCAGAAGTTGTATTTGTTTTTTTTATTTAGCCTGCTTTTGAAATTAGCTATCGATTTCATTTAATTATTTTTTGCATAAAAAAAAAACCAATTACATTACATTTGTAAACAGAGAAATTCCCTCAAAGAGCTGCTCACTATAAACACAAAAGTAGGCGTGGCAATTTGTATGTATTTCCGTTTGTATATGTGTATATAATTCCAGCTCGGGGAATACCCCAAACTTAGCAAACTCCCAAACGGGCGGTAAACTAATTTGTATAAACTAATTGAGAGATTTGTGCGTCCAGTCAACTTTATTTTTATGACGTGTCTCTCATTAGCAATTAAACTGAAACACACAAAACACATATGTACTCACATAATGAGACAATAAAAATAAACATTTTGCTGATTTGCCAAAAATGTTAAAGCATTTTGTGGAGTAGAGGAAACACATTTTGAAAGTGCTTAAAGTAGATCTAATTGCAGTTAAAATAATATGAATATAAGCTTAAAGTAGAACTAATTGCAGTTCAAATAATGTGAATAAAAGTAAGTTAAATAGTTGAGGTTTTGTTTCAGAAAAATAAGTATAAAAGCAAGTTTAATAAATCATTAATGAGCATGATTAGTTAAAGTCTCTAGTAGTCAAGTGGCTCGTAATATTTATATTCGATTTAGTAATTACATTAAAAGTTAATATGTTTAATATAGAAAATTTGAAATATAAAATAGTAATACAAAATAAATTGATTCGAGCTCTCTATATGATAAGGAATTAGTATTTTCAATAAATCTTCTTCATGTGTGTTTAATTTCTCAGGTTACTAAGCGTCATTTTCTCAATGTCCAATTAAATGTTTTTTTTTTGCTTTAAACTGTAGATAATTATAATTTTTTTTAGTTTTTAAATATCTAGTAATTTTTATAATTTAAAATCTAATAAAATTCAAAGGCCTTCTTTAAATAAAGCCCGATTTTCAACATTAAACATTTAACTTAATAAATTTTTATAAATTGTTATTAGGGGCCAAGAAAAAGATAACTGAAGACTGACTGAGTGTTAAAAGTAGGATATGCATCTGTAGGTGTGAAATAATATACAAACAAATATGAAACTATTCACCCAAGTAGGCAGAATCAAAAGCACAGAGCTTCTGTAAACAGACCTAGCTAATTTAAAATTCTGTTTAGGAAATTTTTCAATTTAAATTTGTTTATGACCTACAAATCATGCAAAAATTGTCTGTCCTTTAAATTGTTACTTCTATGAAAACATTTGATTCTTCAATTAACTTTTGTAACGCACCTTGTAACGTATTTATACTTAACTTAAAACTATTATTAAATATTTGTTCCCTATCTTTATGAGTCAAGGTAAAAAGTGCAAAAACGTTCTTCAAAATTCTCAAAAATTTAATCAAATTTATTCCAATATATTTACATAAATTCCTTATAAAATTTAATTGATTTTGAGTTTTTGTAAATATTTTTAAATTATTTGCCATTTTCTTAAATTTATTAAAAATTTATTTTTAAATTACTTTGGAATTTTTATTTAATATTGTAAAATAATTAAATGCTTCTAAAGCTTCTAAAGTTTCTAAAATTTAAAAAATTCTATATAAATATTACATTTAAATAACATATTCTTTATAAACCCTGCTCTAATTATTTCAAACAATTATTTGACCATTTTATAAGTCCTTTTTTTTTTGCTCACAAGTTTCGCACATTTAAAACCTTTTTCTTACGAAAAGTGTAAAACATATACAAAACTCTTGTATCTACATTTATGGACTAATAGATAATGGAAGTTTTGAAATTGTTTTACAGACAGACGACTCCTGTTTCTACTCCTGTTGCTGTCTGCTGCTACGGTTAATTGTGGCAATGTCCTTGTGTTATCTGACTGCGTGTGTGTGTCCCATATGAGAATCAGGCCAGGCAAAAGTCCTAAATATTATGGGGTTATGGGAAGTGTATAAGCGTGGCAAATGGGTTTATTGTAATTGTGTTGCAACATTTTGTTAAAATATGACATATTTTATGGCTCAGAGTGCTTTTATCTGGGCTCACATGTGTAATTTGCATTTGCATTTTGGTTAAAAGACAAAGAGAGTTTTAAATGAAATAGAATTGGTCCCATTTGTATTTTATTAGGGTAAAGTTTTTGCTCAGATAATGAAGCCTGATTAGCAGGGGAAGAGAGACTTCTCTCTCTACTGATTCTCTCACTAATTTCTGATGGCAATCGAGACACATTAGAGCAAACTGTATAAAGTTTTTAAAGAGCTCTCTTATGAAACTTTTGTCTGATTGATTTTTAGTCTTTGGGTTTCTCTGTTTTTTTACCAAACATTTCAAATTGCAAAATATGCGCGGAATTTCTTGTACTCGTGATACAAAAATCTTTTTACTTAGTTGCCGCTGTGGCGTCTCCTTAAGAAAAAAGCTAAAATATGTTTGTGTTTGGGGTTTTTTTTTTCTGTTTTTGTTTTTGTGAGAATGTCGTCTGCGTTTGGCTTTTTAAAAACCTTTTGGGCTATTTTTGTCGAACGCCAAAAAGCCAAAAAGCGTGTTCGTTTTGTGGTCTGAATGAGGAGTGTGGGGGCAGCAGGCGGTTCTGTGCAGGTGAATCTCAAATCAAAAGTATCTCTCGATAAATTAAATCAAATTTTTTAAATTTTTGTGCATGTTTAACGCGTGCAAGGAGTGAGGGCAACAAATATAAAACAAAACAAGTTAAATGAAAATAAAGCAGAAAGAAAAACAGTAAAAAAAAGTTTAGAAAGTTTTTAGTTTTGCTTGGTTGGTTAATATTAATTGAAGGATGACTAATGTTTGAGGAGGTTTTTACAGATTTTAACTTTTTTTTATATAATAAGTTTTAGTAAGCCTTTAAGTATTGTTTATTTCGGTAGTCAATAGACTTATGATAGTAAGTTAGCAGAGACTATAAAATAAATTAAGACAAAAATAAAAACATTGTCTACAAAACAATTTTTCGTTTTTATACTCTTTACAATTTTTAAAATGGTATGACACTTGGCAATTAAATTTCGCTACACGCAAAAAAGCAAAAAAAAAAAATATCACAAAAATTGAAAATTAATGTCTGTATAAAAATGAAATAATAAAAAATATAAAAATAAAAAAAAATATATAAATATAAAAAAATATATAAATATAAAAAAAATATATAAATATAAAAAAAAATATATAAATAAAAAAAAATATATTAATAAAAAAAATATATAAATAAAAAAAAAAAAATAAATAAAAAAATATATAAATAAAAAAATAAATAAATAAAAACCCCATCATAGAACAGCTTTAGCTTTGCATAATATTAATATTAATATTAATTGAAGTTTGAGTAATGTTTTAGGAGGTTTTTACAGTTTTCAGCTTTTTTTCAGCAATATTTTGGGTTTTTTTTTAACTTTATATACAATATAACATAGCATTAGTAAGCTCTCAAGTATTGTTTTTTTCAGTATTCATTATACTTTGTTAAAATATTTATTTTTCTTTAATTTAGCTTGGCTATTTTTGGCTTGCTTTTATATTGTGCGCCTTACTCGGCGATTCTCAAGATTTTCAGGTAGTCTTAAAGGCAACTTCTGGTGTAATTTCAGGTGTAAATTGAATTGAATAGACTCTGGTGTAACTTTCGCGACAATTCTTAAGATATGAGATATAGTATGTTTTACTTTTAAGCCTGAACCCCTTTCAGGCTAATTTTTATTATATAAATTGTAGTTCAAGACTAAACTATATTTTATTATAATATACCAATTATTTTCCCTTGCATCTCCCGCTCTCCTAGGCCTACTTATTACATTTCTTTCCATATTCCCATGTTTCATAATTTCTAATCAACTTAATAATCTTTACTTTCATCTTAATTGTAACTGTTATTTCTAATCAAATAATCTCTTCACACCAAACGCTTTAACGCCTTCCCGTCTTTTGAGCCTGCTTTAGCTCAGCTTTAGCTTTTTTGGAGATTATTCCCAGAGCGTTGGCTTTCATGTGTGTCAACGGAAATTGCTTTGGCAATTTCTTAACTCTTTCCCTACCCATTTCCCCGCTAACACGCCTCATGATTGCCGCTGCACGCGTTCGCTAATAAACCCAAGGTCTTAACCCTTATATAGGGTGGGGGGTTGTAGCGTCTATAAGTCGTATCTGGGCATGTCATCGCTCAAATAAATGTGAAAATGCTAATTTAACCCTTTTTATTATTCATAGTCTTACACTTGGGCAAACATTGAATCTTGAGTCTTGTAGATGGCAACGATATCATCATCATGGATGATAAATTCTAGTCTTATTTGCATTTCTTGTAGTTCCTAGTTCCTTTGGGGGTATACAGCGGTTCATATCGTGACATTGCTGCAGTTTTGCTTATTAAGACATTTGTCAACTTAATGTCAAGCCATTTAGTTAAGTTATTAAACTTCAGATCAAGGCATCAACTAATGAAATTGTCTTTTATTTTTTTTTACCAGAAATCTAGCCTCCTTCTCCACCCTAATAGAGTCGCACACGTCTCCCCCCCAGCGGTTACACGTGTCCACCCCATCCACAGCCATAATATCTGCCAATTTTTGTCTTGAATTTCATGTGAATTACTTGGAAGTGAATCAAATGAATCAAACGAATCAAACGAATGCCAATGCGACGCGTGTGTGTCAATCAAAAATAAAGAAAATCTATTGTGAATAATTTACTTATAATGTTACACAATTTTGACATTTTTATTGAATTTATTGTTGGTTTTTTTTATGGCCAATAATTTTTGGTAATTTTTTTTGTAGAAGCAGCATAAAGTAGAGTTGCAGAATATATAGATTTTTTTTAGAAATAAAGTTAACTGCATTTTCTAGAATTTTGTGAATTTTATTAAAGTAATAAACTGCAGATTCTGCGATATAGAGAAGCAATCCTTACTGTGAAGAATTCGGCTTTTAGACAAACCCTAATTCAAATTCTTGTAGACTTTAAAGTTACTGAGCTTATGGGCAAGCTCTAAGCTTTGAATAGCTATAATTGTGAAAACTGTATATAATTTTTAGCTATATAAATACATAAACTAATTCTTGCTCAAATATTCATATTTTTTAGTAAAATTTTCCACTAACAAGAATTATATTTAATAATTATCGCATTTATACCTGAGCCTAGCATTCATGATTATTCATAATAAGCTTAAATATTAGATTAATAAATTGATCAGTTTTATCAGTTTAAATTCGGTTTAGGCTTTTAGTTATTCAAAATATGATCATCAATATTAGACTAAATCTCATTTCAACAAATCATTTAATTTCGTTCAATAATAACTATCACATTTATTGACCGCAATTGGACATATTAGTACTTAAAATATTTGCAAAAAAATTATCTAACATAATTAATCTTAAAAAGTATTTAAACGAATTTTTCAAATTTTTAAAAGTCCAATTAAAATTCAGCAATTTTTAAAAAATGCAAAAAAAGTTCACATTTTTCAACTTTGAGGGCTTGTAATGACTTTAATTCTTATTCCTTATAAACGGCATACCGTTAGAAAGGGGATACAATTATCTGTTGAATTGTGTAACATTATTTAAGATCAAATAAGATCTGATGTAGATATGAACAAATAAGTCGAAAGACTGCCAAAAAACTAGCTATTCGCGGTTTTCTCGAAAATCATTCTTTGAAAAAATAAATGGTTTGCATTTTTGAAATCAGCGCCCAAAAATACACCAAAAAAAGTATATGAGAGCCCAGCTCCTTATTTGCTGTAAACTAGTGTAATTTTATACTCTATACTCTACACTTTCAAATCAATAAAAAAAAAAAGAAAACTTTTCGAGCACTTAGAGATCTACAACTTTAAAATGCTGTTCCATTTCATTTGTCGATTGCGAGGCGGCAAGTT
The DNA here is from genome assembly GCA_035043045.1 of Hirtodrosophila alboralis. Classification (NCBI taxonomy): domain Eukaryota; kingdom Metazoa; phylum Arthropoda; class Insecta; order Diptera; family Drosophilidae; genus Hirtodrosophila; species Hirtodrosophila alboralis. The sequence goes on along the minus strand of JAWNNH010000467.1, from coordinate 464,598 downwards.
TTCAATGGCTACAAGGATTGCCCATTAAAAATGTTAATTAGTTGCACAAACATTGAGCATCGGTGATTGCGGCAACAACAGCAGCAGCAGCAGCAGCAGCCAGCAGATACTTGCCTCCAGCTGCTGCACAGATGTGGCAAGGTGTGTGTGTGGAAGACACACGACCAGAAACAGAAGCTGCAGGCTTCTCCACATCGCGTGTATGCAAATTGAATTGAGACTCGGGTCTGAGGCTTGAGGTGTCCCCAATTGAATGGCAATTAAGATAAATGTTCGCAGCATGTCCGCACTTAAGCTGAAAACAGGAATACGACGCAACTGTAGACCGGAACGAAGAGAGAGGACGAATACAGGGATTTAAAGTTTCAAAAAAAAAAGAAAAATAAGTAAAGCTAATAATTATTAACTAATTTCTTTGACACTTTGAACTTTAAGCGAGTTTTCAGGTTTTCCTGCATCTCTCTCCCCGCCGTAAACCGTATCCAATTCGTAATGCTTGTCACGTTTGAGACGGCGTCTGTGCGCTCAGAAAATCGATACGGATGCCAAAACGCGACCGGACACAGGGCCAAAACAGTGTGTGGCAAACAGCTGCTGCACTTGCCACACGGTCCAAGCACCCAAATGTCACGCCCACGCGCCCTTACGCCCACACACATTTAAGGTGCAATGAACCAAAAGCCAAAATGGAAACTCTTTTCACACCCTGTGCCATTTATAAACAACTTAAAGGGAGTTATGAATTGGCAATGGACTGAAGGATGTACCTCCGAAAATATGTATAAAATATATGTGCATTCCTGAGCAGTATCAACACGTAAGTCAAGATCGTCCTTTTGTATATTCTGCTTAAGGAACTCAACAATTAAATTAGTATATAGGCTTCTATAGTTAATGTATTTCTCTAGATTTCCAATAAACGACAAAAAATTAGAAAATTATAATATTCCTTTAGAAATCTAAGTTATCTGTCAAACTGCTGCAAAGGTTTCATAACAATCAGTTAATAATCCATTATTATTATTCAAATTATTCCAAAAAAAAAACAAAATTTCTATATATTAAAAAAAAGAGTAACATAAAGCAGGTGACACTGCATCTACAGCTGAACTGCACTGCTTTAGCTACACCTCTTGATTTATTTCACACTTGATTACAGAGTATCTCATAGTCAGTAAAACTCTATTCAAAACATTCTTACTTTTCTTTCATTGTCATGATGCAAGCTTAAGCTGACTTATTTTGAAAATGACATCCATTAATTTTAAAAAGATATTTCGGCAAAGCGTTGCAAAATATTTTGCTATTTTTTTTTTTATATAATTTCTTGGCTTTTGATAAATCACAGAATTTTTGCTATCAAGGCGCGTCATTTGTCAAAGACAAGTGCATATTGGAATCTAAGCATCTTAAACAACCCTAGAACTATCCCAGTATCAACTCTACATCTCAACATCTCTTCACATATGTCAGTTTGGAAACTTGCGACACTTTCGTCATGGGTCAAAGTGAGTTTTTGGGGGGGAGGCGAACTGTATATAACAAATGACCTTCTTTTGAGTTAAGGGGGCTTGAGATGAGTTATGGTTTATAGTATTCTATGGAATGAAAAGAGCATTGTGCCCTAGGGATTGATACTTATTACGCCCTGCTAATATGCCAGGACACGCTCTGAACCCTTTTGGTCAACTTGATTAGCTGCATTTCTTTCTTTTTTTTTTTAGTATTAAACATGATAAACATTATTATATTTATGGCATATTTTGTCAAGTTTGTTATAAATGAAGTAAGGATTTGAAGTGAGGGAAAATTTAAATATGAAATCCATATAATATACGTGAGATTTTAAACCAAGATATAGTATAAACTTTTATACAAAAAATGCTTTTATAAATGGTAAAAAAAAATTATTTAGATTTGTATTAGAAAATAAGCTACGATTGCACAAGAAACCCTTAAAAAATTATAATTCTGAAGTGGTTAAAACTTCTGCTTAGCTGTAGAGTGCAAATAACAGGCTAAGTTCCCTTATTTAGACATTTAAATTCTAAAGAAATATTAAAATAGTTTGATTTACTTTTAAAATCAAAAATATATAAAAAACTAATTTATTTTTAGGAGCAGATTAGAATAAAATGTACTTATTCTATGAAATTCTGATATATATTTACCTGAACTCCATCGATCTTTATATTTGATTAACACATCCTCAATCCACAATTTCCGCTGCCACTGAAGATCATTCTTAGTTTGATTTCTACGGATATCAATGAATTTTTTTACCTGTTAACAAACAAATTTCTTATGAATGAAGCTATCAAACAGAGTCTAACTCTCTTCACCTTACCAAATTAACAATCTTGTCGCAGCACGCGCTCTGAAAGAAAAAAGTTTTTTATTATCGAGTTTTCATTCAAGATTCTTGGTGAACTCGATGTGAGATACGCCCGCACCTTTAGCCATCTTTTTTTTTCGAGTGTTTCACTTAATTTCTATCTTAAATTCTGTTTCATTTTTCGAGTTCTTGAGATGCTATCAACTTTCATAGCAAATAGCAGCGTAACGTTGAACGTGCTTCACATTTTAAAAATGTTTGTGGCAGCTTCTTACATTTTATGAATGAAACAATGTGTGACCAAAAAAAAAATAAAAACCAAAAACACTTTTATACTTAGATTTCATTAATACCTTTTCAGCTACTCAAATCTGAAAATGTTGAAGCAACGCCTTAAGGAAATTGTAGTAGAAATAAACAGTTCTAGAAATACTTTTATGTGTTCTCCTGTAAAACATCCCTTCACAATTCTCAAGGCCAGCTTTCTTGGCTTGTTCTATGATTTATTATTGCCAATAAATTGGCAGTTCCCTATGTGTGTGTATTTATTTCACGCTCTAATTTTTTGATAAAAGCCACTTCATTTCTGGTAGCAGATGGAACAACCTTCTCTCTCTCCACACACACACATTATTTCTGCATAATTTTCCAATATTTTATATGACAGCCATAAAAATTGTCAGCACAATTAGAAGCAGGTTGCAAATTATATCAAACAACATTTGTTTGAGATATAGTCAGAAATCGATATATGATAACAAGTGGGTGAATTTTAGTATATCCTGGCGGAAATATTGGGTTTTGAAATGCAGAACAATTGATTTTCTTTAATTATAATTTCCACTCAATTTTTCGTTGATAGAAAAAAAAATGCTGGTTCTCTTTAAAGTTTAAACTTTAAGAATATTAATAAAATTTACCATTTTACAAAAATATAAAAATTTAATAACTCACTGAAAGGCCAAAGATTATGTATATTACATCCTCTTTGCTGAAAGTGTTGCATACTTAGAGGCGCTGCTTATTGCACATTTATGTTTTATTCCGTAATTCGCAATTTGTCGTAGCAGCCACTATATAAGGCAAGAAGGTTTCTCTGAAAAATAAAATTTTTTTTTTTTAATTCTTTTATAGTTATAAATTATATTTTCAGTGTAAAAGTTTTGTAAGAAAGTGATGAGCAACATATATTTTTTTTTTGTTTGCTGGGAATAGTTAAAATTAAATAAAATATATTTTTTTTCAATTTTGTTATAAGTTGATCAGATTTTGCCCTTTTTAGACTTTCATTTGAATGCAAGTATATTTAAAAATATTGATTGATTTGTTAATAAGCCATATAAGCTAAGTTGTCTATAGAATCGACTAAATTTTGTATAAATTGATGACAAACTCATCATTTATCTGTTAAACTCTTTTATCAGCCCCTTTGACTTGACTATCTCCATTTCAAATTGTTAACCAAATTTGGCATAAAGTGTGCGTATGTTGTTGGGGCGGCTAGAGTTTCCATAAATTAAATGTAGAATTCCACGTATGAACGCTGTCGTCCTTATAAGCCATGTTTTTGTCCATTTAAGGAATCTTTGGCAGCGTTCTAACCCGACACAGACACAGACAACGACTAAATCTGGTTAGTTCAGTGATGGACACGTGCCTTACCGCAGTTCTGTAATTTAAATTTTAATTTCCTTTTTTAATTGCATTCAATTAGCGTGATCAAACTGCATTTGGTACCATGGCTGCCATGGATTCTCTCATTGTCAATCAAAACAGAATTGTCATCGATCCTATGATCAACTATGGGATTGCAATAGCTAATAAACTGTCAAATGTGATTAGTACTTTCAAAGTCTTGAGTTGATATATAATATGGTACTATATATTGTAGCTTGAAGTTCATAAATTTTGTAGAGTTATCATATTTTTCGTCAGTTCGTCAGCTACATCTTTAATTTCTTTCCAGACTTTTGTATCTTTTGCGCTGTTGTTGACTGTTGTCGTCATTCTATTGACCATATATGGCTTGGAACATGTTTTTACCTTTGGTCGTGTAATGTGACTAATTGGAACTGCAGCAACTGGAATTGTTGTTCATTGTTCAACATAATTACCCAGCACTTTGGCTCAACGGACAACAAGTTTTCCAAAGACTTTTGACTTACAAAACTGCATCAGAAATGAAGCCTCAACTTTAATAAACTGAAATCTGTGCAACAGTTTTCTGAACTTCAGGTAAGTGAGCTCTCCTCTGGCAGGTGTCTGCCTAGTTTGACATTTTATGAAATTTATGACAAACACACAGTTGACCTTTCTTTGGAAAACCTTTCTATCCGGTGGCTGTAACTGTACATGTTGTTCTACACACACAGCATGTGACTATTCTATTGTTATCCTTATAATAACTGTCATAATATTAACAATGTAACTATATTACAATCATATTAAAACCATAGAGTGCACAAAAGTTACTCAGACTCTTACAAAGTGTCAAATTTTTTATGTATTTTTTAGGCGCCACTGTAAAGATTTGTGTGTGGCATAAAGATATCGAAACAGAGAGCTGAAGATCTTTCTAATATATTTTTGCTTAAATTTTATTTTTATTTATTGATAGTTTTATACAGGAATCGCAAATAAGAGTTGTGTGTTCCAAAAAAATCAAGTTAGAAATGCACAGCGTGGTTTAGAACATTTTTAAAATTAATTTTCATTATTTAACATTTAAAATAAAAATTGAAGAATTACTTTTATATTTTTTATTTATTTTATTTATATTTTATTTTAAAAAAAAGTTGGCAAATAATTTTTATTATTAAATTTTATTTTCGGGTCTAAAAAAAAGAGTAATTGCCATTTTTAAAGAAATTATATAATAAATAATAAAATAAATAAAGAAATAAAGAAATAAATAAAATAATTTTTATTATTAAATTTTATTTTTGGGTCTAGAAAAAAAATAATTGCCAGTTTTACAGAAATAAATAATAAAATAAATAAAGAAATAAATAAAATAATTCATAAAAAATTATAAGAACTGCGATTCCTGGTTTTATTAATTTGAAATTATTTTTATTTATTTATTTTATTTATATTTTATTTAAAAAAGAGTTGGTAAATTATTTTTATTATTAAATTTAAGTTTCGGGCTTAAAAAAAGTGTAATTGCCAATTTTAAAGAAATAAATTATAAATAATAAAATAAATACAGAAATTAATAAAAATAATTCGGTCTAAAGAGTAAATGCCAATTTTAAAGAAATAAATAATAAAATAAATTAAGAAATAAATAAAATAGTTCGGTCTAAAGAGTAATTGCCAATTTCCAAGAAATAAATAATAAAATAAATTAAGAAATAAATAAAACATTTCTTGACTTATTATTTTCATATAAAAAAAATTAAAATAAGAATTGCGAATTCTGTTTTTTTGTATTATTATTTATTAGAGTAATTTCCAATTTTAAAGAAATAAATAATAAATAATAAAATAAATAAAGAAATAAATAAAAATAATTCTTATTATTAAATTTTATTTTCGAGTCTAAAAAAAAAATAATTGCCAATTTTAAAGAAATAAATAATAAATAATAAAATAAATCTTGACTTTTTATTTTCATACATAAAAAATATAATAAGAATTGCAATTCCTGGTGTTATTAATTTCATATTATTTTTATTTCATATTTGCAATAATTTTACTAACAGTCATGAAATAAATCTTGACTAGATTTCAAACTACAGAACTTAAGATTCTTATATACAACTCCCACATTTATACTTTAATTATATTCTTTTGACTCTTTTAAGATTGTGTTTTAAATGATGTAACAATCTTTCATTTCTGAAACCAATTTCAGAGTTCTTATACAATTCTCCATTGTATCGTTACAATATGTAAGAAATTCGTTTCAAATTAAGCATTTGAATAATTTTTTCTTTTTTCTTTTAGAAAATACGTTTTAAAATTTATGAGCAGGTTAAAAACCCAAAAAAAAACCGGACTCAGCTGTGTCTGAGTTACGGCCAAATTGCGTGCAAAATGGAAAACCATCTTTACAGTTGTTGTTTACCCTCCTTATAAGAACCCAGGCAATTGCGAAAATGAAGTGTAGTTTATATGAAGGCTTTTGGAACCTTTTGTCAACATTTTAAATGCATTTTTATTGAGATTCATATCGCGAAATCGCAGCCTGTGCAAGAATTGAATGTGACTTTGAATTGACTTCAAATACCTTAAATTATTGCCTTAACCCCCCCTGAAACAAACATACATATATAAGAGCACATATGCTATAAGGCTGAAAGTTCTCATTCCCAATTTTTTCCAATTCAAATCCCAATCGCAATTCCTAACAATGTCGTGTGTTCCGAGTTTAAAATCGTTTTGGCAACTCGCACGTTTTATGCGAATTTGAACGGTAATAATCGATCCCTGCGGCATTTTAAAAAATAAATCCAAATGCGAGTGGAGTTTTCCTTGGGGTTGGTTACTGAGATGGGGGGGTTTGTGTTAGAAGACATCCTTTGAATTATTGCACTTGGCTTAGTTTGGAACAAGAACAAGGCCAAGTTTTATGCGTTTCTTATCGCCATTTGATTTGGCAGCTCAATTGCAGTAAATTAAAAAGTGCAAACAAAACACTTTGATAAGCATGTTTCAAAGTTTATGGAGCTCTTAAAAAACACAAAAAAAATGGAACATTGAAGGTAGTTAATTAGAAAGAGATGGATTGAGTTACATTTGCTGAAAATGGTTTCGATTTTACGCAAGTTTCAAATGAAGGGAAGATACATATATAAATTGGTAACGGTGTGTAGTATAAATAGGAGTATGCTGAGGGAAAAATTGCATTTAAAAATAAAGAACAATCGATCTACTTTTAATATAGTAATTTCTCAATAGTTCGATTTACGGGAAGAAGCCCAATAGTTTCAATTTTACCATAATAAGAAATTATAATAATAAGAAATTATATTTTTCTCAATCATTCGATTTAAATACAAAAAAGATCCAGATTCCAAATTTTACCATAATAAGAAATTATAATAATATTATTATTATTATGGTAAAATTGGAATCTGGATTTTTTTGTATTTAAATTTCTTAATATGGTAAAATAATATAATATAATAATATTATTATTATCTACTTTATAATAATAATATTACTATATTTAAAATAAAGTAAGTAAATTAATTATTTACCTACTATATTTAAAGAGCTTTAGCTACTGGGTTTTTAAGTCAAGAAATATAATAGTAAGAAAAATTTAATAGTACATATAAAAAGCCACTGAAAGGGGATAAAAAAAAGTTGCATAGGCTTTGACTTTTGCACACTTGTGCTTGTAATTCGCAAATGATTTTAGCAACAGTATATAAGGACTGCGCTGTATCCCTTATTTTCATTTTTTTTTTCAATTTTTTTTTTATTTATTTTTTTTTCCATTTATTTTTATTTTTTTATATTTTTGTCAACAATATTTTTTTTTAAATTTTTTTTCTTTATATTTTTTAAAATTTTTTTACTTTATTTTTTTTTTTCTTTTTTATTTATTTGTTTTTTTTTACCTAGAAATCAGCCCTACCTTTTGCCCATAACCGAGCTATTAAATTAATCTTATTATTATTATATTAAAGACTGGCACTTGTAAATTTCTGATTATTATTATTATTTCAATTTATTTATTTATTTTATTATTTAATTTTTTAAAATGAATTTATATTTTTTTTTAATATAAAATAAACCCTTCATTAACGCTTTCTTACACATCAATATGCTAACTTTATAACATAATTAAAGCCAACTTCTCAATCAGAAAGAAGTGACACTAATTTCTATCTCATCATTTATTCAGTATTAGTCTAAGAGCATTACAAATAATAATATTTGTCTAACTAATTAGTGTTTATTTCAAACACAATAAGCCAAGTCTATAGCTAATGAATGTTTTGCCAATCCTTTCGATTTCAATTCAAATTTCCAACATGCAAATTTTGTGGCCTTTGTTCGCATATTGACACCCAGAATTCTCAACCCCCTTTTTCGGAAAATATGTCAACCCTTTTTGCTGGTTTTGAACTGGTCCGCCGCCCCTTTGACAACATTTTTCAAATCGAATTTTGAAAAGGGAACTTTTTTGCATAATTCCAGAGTGTGCAAACAATAATTTAATTTTGGCACTAATGCTACAAAATTAGTGGTTTCACAATAAAGAGGGTTGAGTTGGGAATTATCTTCTATTTTTTATTTTTTTATTTTTTGACAATTCTCACTTGGAATGTTAATTCAATCAGAGAGCGTTGACAGAGCTGTCAGCAAAATTTTGGTCATAAATTAGACGCAAAATTTGTCATTAATGTGGGGGTTTTTGCAATTAAATTTATATATATATATGGATATATGTATATTTCTATACAAAAATTGATCACGTTCGATTTGTAATCATATTGAAGATGATGATGGCATGTAAATCATGATTATCATTTTATTGCTGACACATGTTTTCATTAACAGAAAACTTTCCCCTTAGCCAAAAACATCCACCAAAACGATGACAAATGATGTCCTGGCCAATTTTCCATAATTTTGCAATTTTGCACACTTGCTGCTGTTCAAAAAAAAAAGGACCAAAGGTCATTGAGGATTTACATAATCTTGTGCATTGGCCCATCAATCACATATTGCACTATGGCCCAGTCATAACAGCTGCCAGGCCAAGGAAATGTCCTTTTAATGTCCTTTTGCGTTGCGCTAATTAAACAGCAAAAAGGTTCACGAAATTGTCCTAAAGTTAAACGATTCGCAAAGGGTTAACAAAAATTAGCATTAATTGGTCATTGGCAGTTTAAGGTAGCGGAAATTTCAGTTTAGCCTCAGGGGAACACTTTAATAAAATATATAAAATAAAATAGTAAAAAAATAAATATAGAAATCTTTATAAGACTAAAATGTCCTTTAAGGCTGAGACACAAGTACACAATAATTTGACAAGTCATAATATTGATTACATGGCCAAAAAAACAAAGATTTATGGCCACATATGCGTTTTGAAGGGGTTTTTTTTTTGGTCTCGATTATGGCCTGTAATCGAACAGTTCGACAATGTGGGCTATAAATCTTCATGTTATATTTTAAATCGAAATGTTGGGAAGATTTATTTTCATTTCAGCTACAAGTGTGCAGTTTTTTGCTCAAACCCCCATCAAAACTCAAGTGGATTTCTAGGCAACATATGTGCGGGTTTTGTTTTTTTTTTTTATATAATATTTTTCTTTTTTTGCCCCTGCCAAAAAGGGTTGTTTTCTAAGGGGGTTGGGGGTGTGGCAGCTGGGCTGTTTAGTTGAACTAATTTCGTGAATTTGGTTTCGTTTTTTTTTTAACCGTTTTTATTTGCTGCCTTTTACAGACGATAAATTTGAGGCAATTTTTATAACAATTGTTGAACGGGCGCATTTTAATTTTTTCTCATTTTTTCTCTCCAAACGCCTTGGAATTTATGCAAATGCGCGTGAAATAGTCGAGAGAAAAAAATGTGGAAAATAAAAGAAATTAACAAACATAAAATTAATGTTTGCACCCAACAAAAAAAAAGAGAATTCTTCTCCTTGCAGTGTGCACGTGTTTTCATTTCCAATATATGAAAGCATTTTTATTGGACTGAATTTTCTTTCTTTTTTGAGCATTTGCTGGCATTAAGTAGAAATTGTTTTTGCTGTTGTTTCGAGTTTCTAGCTGATTCCTTAAACTGTCAACGATGTGTGTGTGATAGAAATCAAAGGACACTCACACGCGAGAGAGTATCCTGTGAGCTCTACCTTGCAAGGAATTGAAATGCACATCAAAATGCAGAGATTGTTGCCCCCAAGTGGCAATAAGAGTCAACGGAATGGCGTTAGATAACTACAAAATAAAGGCAATGCAGCAAAAAGAAGAGAGCAAGAGTCCCAGTCATAACGGTAAACACAGTGTTGTTGGGATTATGTTGACTACTTTTGGCAATCGATAAATTTTTGCACACTAATCGCGATAAACTACATTCGACATCAACTTTAATTGCTGTGTAGGGGTAGGGGAGATGAACTTAAGCCTATATATTTATAACTCTCTTACAAACAATCCCCCCTTAACACCCCTTCTAATGACCATCAGGAAGTTCGTTAGTTCTAAGCCCAAAAACGTAGAAATTTTTCTTTATTAAATTTTTACTTTGCTGACGCGCAACACAATTTTCTTCGTTTATTTTTGGGGAAAAACAAAATGAGGAAAAATGTGTGAGAGCGTGTAATGAATAATGCATGAAATTGTTTCAACAAAGCCTTTTAAATGAAGCGGGAGAGGGGTAGGCGGACAGTGATTATCTGTCTACAAATGTGAGTGTATGTTTGTGTGTGTGTCCTTGTGTGTAGGTCATTAAATCTGCCTCTCTCGCTCTCATTTTTTCTTGTTTTCTTTACGCTCTTGCTCTCGCTGTTGTTTGTGCGTGTGTGTGTGTATCATTTGTACGTTTACAATTACCCAAACCAAAAGGAAAATGCGACAATTGAGGAAAAATATATAAATACACAGGTACATACATGAATGTAGGAACTGCAAGGGCGTAGCCAGGCGGGATGTAAGCGTCATTGTTCTTTCCCCTCAACATTTTAGAAAAAATTGCTGAAAGCAGAAAAAATATAGCCAATATTTAGTTAATTATATATTATATATAATATATTATATATTTACAAAACACTTTGGACTCCAGTTGGTGAAAAGCCAGCTACTCCTTTTGCTACACTTAGGAAAAAAATGTAAATCTTAAATAATCATCATTTTTTTGGTATTAGGGTCAGCCCGCATTCATTTTTAGAAAGCATATTTTTAAAAACAAAGATCCTATTCTATATATTAAAATTTAGAGCTTTCATTTTTACTTTTCTTGCCTTTTTCCACTTTTAGCAAAAATATATATTTGCAAAATTTAAAAATGATTGTATTTTTATAAATTGGAAAATATTTCTAGCTTTTAGGTCGATTTTTATTTAACTTTAATTTTGATTTAAATTTAGAAATTATTTCGTTAAATTAAAACGTTTCTTCTTTTTAGAGCGATTTTTTTCGGAGGATTTTCTAACCTGCATTTATTAAAGTCTACACAATACAAGGAATGCTTGTAAGAAGAAATTAAAAGTTGAGCTCAAAAGCTGAGCCAAAACCTAACGAAAGCTTTTAACTGTAGTTGTAAGCAAGATAAATATGATTACCGCTAAAGCTCTTGCCCATTAACACAAACAAAAGTTCGTCAAATGTGACATCATGCTTTCTCTTTTGCGTAACCTACAGATCTTTAAAAGCTGACCCTCTCTAACCGCTCTCTTTTGCTCTCTCTCTCTCTCTCTGACTTTATCGTTCTCTTACACTTTGCCTACCTTCCATAATCATTGTTATTGCTTCCTCTGCAATTAGCCACAGAGCAGGTTCCGCTCATCAACTGAACGTTCTCTTTGTTTGCACAAATTGACTGACACTGATGTTTCCCCCTGCCCACCGCTTACAGTGACAGCAAACTGACACCAGTCGAACTTTAGCTGTCTCTCTCCACACACACGCACACATGTTGCCATCTTTGTACATGACACTCACACACTCACACACATACGCAATGCTCTCCATCTACATATGCTTTATTAGTTTATCCATCCCCAAGGGTCGTTGTTGTTGTTGCTGATGCTGGGTGAACGCTAGCTAATATTAATTTATTGTCAATGTTGTCGCCCCCCCAGCCCGCTGGCTGCCACTCCTCACTGATATGCATCAAAATGAAAAAGGACAATTTAATTTCATTTACCAACGCAACCACACAAGGACATTTTGTGCCATTATTAACACTTGTGACCAACAAAAAGTCGGTCAGAAAACTTTGCCTTAGCTCTCACTCCCTCACACTCTCGCTCTAATTATGAAATGATGAATTTCTCTATGCACATGGCGCTGCGGTCAGAAAGGCCAAAAAAGCAATTCAGTTGCCCTTCTACCGCCACGCCACGAAACCCCCTTAGGCGTCCCACACTTTCATAATTTATTTTGAATACATTTTTGCGCTTATCGCCGCTGCTGAGGGAAAGATTTATGTCAGACACTTTGGTAACTCGATACCTGGCCAAACACTCCAAGGCTCAACTCCTTATCCGCGCGGCAAATGATTTAATGCTCACTTACGAGCACAGTGGCCACGGCTCCTGCACCCAGCTCCTGTTCTCAACTCCCAGCTCCCAGTGGCGCCATTAAATCTCATTAAAAAGTTGCCTCCGCTATGCAAATGCGCCCCAGGATACAAAACAGGAGCAATCACTGGGAGCTGCTGAAGCTGAAGCTCTATAGCCGGAGCTGCATGCAAATTATAAATGTTGTCGCATTTCTTAGTGTCGCCACATTAAGGATTATATATACAGAATATATAAAATGCAACAATGCTGTGAAAAATTTGCTATTTAAACTATTCAAGAGTTTTTCTCAAATTGATGTTCTGCTGACTTTTCATGTGTGTAGTAGTACTATGTACTTCATTAGTTATGCATGAAACTGAAATGATTTGGAACGATAGCCATCATTGATTTGAGGATTGATGAATGTGTAAAAGCTTTCAATTTAGCGGTAGATTGAATATGTCACCATTGAACACTCAAATTGAAACATGCGTCAGTGGGAAATTGAATTGAAACTTTGAGTCAGCGTCAACATTGTTGCCTTCGGCTTTATTAATCATTAATAAATGTTTTTCTTTATTATTAAAAACGCAGCGACAGCACATAAAATCAGCATAATAAATCCATGCACGCTGTCCCCCCAACTCCCCCCTCACAACCAACTCTAACAGCGGCACAAAGCCAAAAACAAAAGCAAACAAAAACTACATGTAAGGGTCACAAACAGAGCGACCGCTGATAAGGCAACCAGTGAAAAAGAGAGGGAGAGAGAGAGATTATTTTGCATTAAAATTTCAGTCACATTTGAAAACAACAAAAAAAAATAGCAGGCAGACGGACATGCATAGAAAAGACAGACAGACAAACAGACAAAACAGACCGCCCGAAAGTAAATAAGTAAACAAGAAGAGAGCCGACACCGCAGCATAGAAGAGAGAGCAACGTGGGAGCCATGTTAACTCTACGCTTTACATAAGCAAATAGAATACAAAGTTTATGTGCAGTGCATTCTAGCGAGGGGGCGCGCGCAACGTACTAGAAAAGGACAGCGCTGTTTATATACATAGTAAGTATATATACTCTATACATACAAACACATATATAAAGCTCAGTCACGTCCCGCCCATTCACTTGGAAAGTCGATGCTCGATGTGACTGATTACTGCGTCGGCAGTCGCTGCGCGCTGCGCTAATGTTGTTGTTGCCGCTGCTGTTGCTGTTACTGTTATTGATGTTTTGCGCAAGGGGGGAGCAGGGGACAACGGACTGCTGTTAATGGCAAACAATGTCTGCCATTTTTTTTTTGGCGTTAGATCGAAAATTTGCCAAAAAGGAAAAAGTGTTTAGTCACAGAAATAGGTAAGAGTAGAAGGTCAAGAATTTTTAAATATAGAGATGAAATATAAAAACAATATACATACGTATGCCAGCTAAACCATATATGTACATCAGGGGTGCAGTAAAGTTGCGGAGCAATCACAAATATATTTAAATTAATACATAAATAATTACCAATTTTATTTAAACTCGTTTTTTACACTATTTTCTGCAAGGTTAAACATTTCGCGAAGAGCTTAAAACCCATACTGAATTTCAGCTGCACTCAAATTGAGAGCACAAAGAAGATTAGAAGCGCAACCACAAAGCAAATGAAAAGTGTTGTTGTCGCGCATAGGCAAAGAATGAAGATCGAAAACGAAAAGTGCGAAATTGTTCTTGTATTTTGCTTTGGCCTATGCTGGCAGCCAAAGAGCATGTAATATAAAGAGTGGAATTATGAGAAACAGTCTTGCCTACTATTAACACTTTATGTTATACATGCTCTTTGGGCTGGAAGAAAAAGAATATAAAAACAGTTCTACATACTTATGCAAGCTCAACCATATATGTACATATGTACATCGGGGGTGCACTAAAGTTGCTTACGGTGCAACAATCACTAATATATTTAAATTAATACATAAATAATGACCAATTTTATTTGAACTCGTTTTTTACACTATTTTCCGCAATGTTAAACATTTCGCGGAGAGCTTAACACCAATACTAAATTTTTTAGGTGCACTCAAATTGAGAACACAAAGAAGATTAGAAGCGCAACCACAAAGCAAATGAAAAGTGTTGTTGTCGCGCATAGGCAAAGAATGAAGATCGAAAACGAAAAATGCGAAATTGTTCTTGTATTTTGCTTTGGCCTATGCTGGCAGCCAAAGCGCATGTAATATAAAGAGTGGAATTATGAGAAACAGCTATATGTTATACATGCTCTTTGGGCTGGACGCAAAAGAATATAAAAACAGTTATACATACGTATGCAAGCTAAACCATATATGTACATATATACATCGGGGGTGCACTAAAGTTACTTACGGTGGAACAATCACTATTATATTTAAATTTATACATAAATAATGAACAATTTTATTTAAACTCGTTTTTTACACTATTTTCCGCAATGTTAAACATTTCGCGAAGAGCTTAACACCACTACTAAATTTTGTAGGTGCACTCAAATTGAGAGCACAAAGAAGATTAGAAGCGCAACCACAAAGCAAATGAAAAGTGTTGTTGTCGCGCATAGGCAAAGAATGAAGATCGAAAACGAAAAATGCGAAATTGTTCTTGTATTTTGCTTTGGCCTATGCTGGCAGCCAAAGAGCATGTAATAAAAAGAGTGGAATTTTGACAATCAGCTCTTGCCGACTGTTAACACTTTATGTTATACATGCTCTTTGGGGTGGGAGCAAAGAGGATTTACATTTATATTTATATTTATATTGTAACTGCTCTGTGGGCTGGGAACAATGCATTGATCCACCTATACCAAGAGCAATTACAAAAACAAATAGAAGCAAAAAGCAATGGACTGGGAACCTCTGATAAACATATTAATGTGTACAAATATAAATGTGAAGTAAGGTAAAAAAATTATATTAAAAATATTTAATTTTTTAGTTTTAATTTGTTTTGCAATAGATTGCGATAGATTTAAAATAAAAATTCAATATTGGCAAATTTTCAACATTTTTCCAAAAATTGCAAATATTATATTTTAAAATTAGTAAAAATTTAAATGCCAAAATAATCTACAGGATATTACACGATCTAAATGGCATTCCACATGTAAATCGGTTGATTTTTACCAAAGTTATAAACGTTTCCATTTTCTTATTAAATCTCATAAATTTATCAATTTTCAAATTTATTAAAAAATATTAATTAATTTAAATAAATTTGTAAAACTAATACCAAAGTTGTACTTTACCTATATGCGTAAAATGTAATATTTCAATCTTTGAAATTCAAAGAATTTCTTTTTAAAAAGAATTTCTACAAAAAGTTCCCCGAAAAAATTATAATTGCATTTGTTTAATATGTAGACAGCGTACTGTTTGGGATTTTCTAATTTAAATATTTTTTACCTTTACTTTGTTTATTTATGCATTTGTACTTTGCGGTAATTTGTCTGCGGATCAAACAATTGTTGGAATCAAATGCCGAAGTTGTTGGAAAAGGTTTATGTAAATGACAATTCTACCTTGAAAAGAAAGAAAGAAAGAAGGCCAAAAAGACCATGAATCTGATTGTGTTAATATGTTGCTAACTTATTCATCAGCGGCACTCGACACTAATCAGCTAAAGTAACTTGGGGAGCAGCAACAAGGACTGCACGCATATCCTTTTTGAACAGGAATTATGCACTCTTCTGCTCCTGTAGCACATAAAACATTCCGTTGCATAATTGAACAAGTTGGCAGGGCTGAGAGTACCATAAAGCAAATGGCAGTGTAGCAGCAAGGATATGCCAGGACGACGCCAAAAACAAATTTATGGCAGCCAACGCGCCCCACCATATGTCTTGGGAGACTCTGTGGTGTTTTTTTTTTTTTTTGGCTTTTTTTGGGTTTTTTTGATGTGGAGCAAACATTAGAATTGTCAGGACAACTTGGAAGTTTTTCCCATTCTTGCATTAAATATTTTTATGGCCTTTTGCTACTTGAGCTTCATTGTTTTATTGTCCTGCGGCTCCTCCATCAGCGTTTGGCATTTATTTCATGAATATTTCACAAAAATCTACGCCACAAACAAAAGCAGGATATAAATACGCAGTTTTTTTTTTTTTGCACAGAAAAAGTTAATCTTTTTAAGTAAATTCCTTGCTAAAATTAAAGTACCTTATGGTGCGGGGGGAGGGGGGGTTTGGGGCACAATACACGCACTTCAAAGTTGCATGCAACGCGGCAAGCTCCTTTGGCAGAGACAGCGACAGCGACAGAGACTAACGTTCTGCGCACGTGACGCGCATTTTCAATTGGATTTATGATTTTAATACTTCGTATTTTTTCATAAAGTCTCTATCTGTCTCTCTCTAAAGACTTTGGCTTGAAGAATTATGGCCAAGTCTGGCGATAGTATGAAATTTTCTAGTTAAGCGCGGCAGCAACAGACAGAATATTCAGTTAATGCGAATGGGTTAAAATGGTTAAAGACATTTTTTTTTTGGAATGTTGCTGGCCAAAGTAGCCAAGAAAAAATAGATAATTACACATGCAATGCGATTTTATAAAAGTTTTTTAAGAAATATACAATAAATGGCATTATAAATAAAAGAAAAATATTATTAAAGTATTAAACGCCACAGCTGACGAAAAATCCCTGATGACGAATTCCGAAGGATTTCGAAATATATCGCATTCAAGAAAAAATAAAAAAGAAAAAAACTTGTGTTTTATTTAAAAACATAATTTAATCTCGAGCCGACTAAACTAATCTTTTAAAAAAAAAATATTTATTTACTTTAATCCGAAGTTTTTGTATTTAAAATTTGATGAAATTCATATTTTAAAATATTCAGGAATTCGCTTAAATAAATTGTCTAACAATTTAAGGGACATTTAAGACAATAATCAAATACCCATATTATTATTATAACGATTATTATAAAAAGGGTTCAAAATTTATATCAATTCCGAAGGTTTTTAAAAATTTAAAAATATGTGTATTAATAGTGAAAAAACTATCGATTCAGTTTGATTTTTTACGAAATATGATAATATCGATAAATGTTTTAAGCAAATATACAATAAATGACGTTATAAATAATAGAATAAAAGTCTTATTTTAATTAGAATGTTTGTAGTTAACTTTTTATTAAATATTTTTAAATATTCAGGGTTTTCACTTAAATAAAATGCTTCTTTACGGTTTTAAGGCGCGATTAAGACAATAATTTAATAATTTATTTAAATTTTAATTTATCGACTATTAAAAAGGCTTTAAAATTTAAATCAATCTGAAAGTTATTAAAAATTTACAAATATATTTATAAATAGAGAAAAAACTATTTCAGTTCAGTTCGATTTTTAAAGCCCAAAATATGATGAAATCGATTATTTAGGGATTTCATTTATTTATTTATTCATTTATTTTTTTTTTTTTTGAATTAAAAAGCATACTGGGATTGCCAAATATCCTTTATTTTTAAAAAATAACTTTTACAGTGTTATTTTTGGTATAAATCGGGAACCTATTAAAGTCCTTTCCTTTTCTTTTTAACAACAACTGCAGTAAAATATAAATCTCTATAATAATATAAAAATATTTAGCAGCCCAAATTCTATAATATATATTCCTATATATCCCTACGACAATTAATTTTGTTAAAAATCCCCTGACTTAGGTATAAAATTACATGTTTTTCTAATGTTTATATAGTCCACACTATATAATATCTCTAACTCGATCTGACTGTCTACTCTCTTAATCATTGCCCTCACATCGAAGTAGTCATAAAATTTGTTAATTTTCCACAGCAAAAAACCCAAAAAAAAACAAGAAATAAAACCTAAAAATCAGGCCAAAATCTAAACGAGAGCAGCTTTAAAGTTACGGTCAGTTTTTAGATATCTCGATGGGTTTTTTTTATGGTATACAGAAGCACACGGTAGAGATATATATATATAGAGTATAGAGACGAGGAGATTGCGGAGCTAGGGGCAAAGGTCTAGGAGGTTTTTAGAGTAACTTATGCCCCGCACCTTATCTCAAATGGGAAATCATTAACGCGTTTTTATTGTTTTACAGTTTGCAGACAAATCACAGATTGTTGTTGTATATTGTTTTAATGGCGCAACTTTTGCTGTAAAAAAAATAAATATATTTTTAACAACATTTCACGTAATTTCAACACAACAAAATAATTACATTTTTAAGTGCACTTACAAAGTATTTCTCACATTTGGAAACGTAAACTGAAGCAACCAAAAAAATATAAAATCATCTCAACTAAAAATCTCTGTTAAGAGACCACGCACTGTTGTTATACTTAACATTAAATGTTAATAATCACAAAACATCAAATTAACATTGTATACGGCTTTAGACAAATTGCACTTTTATTTAAATCACTTGAAAATTGCACAAAACTGAATAATACGCCGTGAAATTGTCAAGTTTGCTAAAGCTACACTCAAAAAAAAGTGTACATCCAATTGTGGAAAACTGACGTCAGTGGTTGGAAAAACAGGATAGAAATAGCGCCATAGAATTTTTTTTATGCCCTGTAGATTTAATTACCACAAAGTGAAGAAAATGTTGTAACTCTGGCAGATAAAATTTTCTGTTTTATTTCGATAACCCGAGGAAACTTTTTCTACAAAACATGGAAAAATCTATAATTTTATGTCCATAATAAAAAAAATCCGTTATTTTTTTAAATTTGAATAAAAAAATTTCTTTACTTTGGTTAAAGAAATAAGTCAACATATTTTGTAAAAATTTATATTGAGCATAGAAAATTTTCTGCAGGTTAATGAATTTTATATTCATTTCATAGAACACCTGGATTTCATATTGTAGAAAATCCATACTTCCGATTATAAACCCATAATTTTTTTCGTTTATTCATATCATAGAAAATATATTCGTACTGTGGAAATTTTCACTTCTTTGTAGAGTTTCATACTCTGTTTGTAGAATTTTATTTTATTTTTTTTATCGAAAGTGTTTCTATACTTAAAAAAATTTCTTTTTTCTTAGTGTATGTATACTAAGGGAGGTTGGCGGGAGGTTTTGGAGTATTCTTCTGCCGATTTGCAACTTGATAAATTTGCAACAATTTCGCACACTCGCGACTTTTGTTTTTTTTCCGTATTTTTGTTGCCCGCCGGAAATTGGTGACAGTTGTTGTTTATTGACATGCCCGCAGCCACCGTGAAAACATTTTAAAATTTGTAAAAAACATAAAATCAAATCAGAGTACAGCAACATTCAGGGTAAGTGGAACAGGAACACCCAAAAGACATCCTGACAAAAATTCGCATAATATTTCACACCATTTTTTTTTCATTCTCAGCTCGAGGCTTTATTTCAGTTGTAATCGGCTTGTTTCAATGCGGCAACGGCTGTTGGTTTTTATTTTATTTTTTTATTTTTGGGGTAACAGCAAAAGATACAAAATTATAAAGATAAATAGTTTAGATAGATAGATCGAGACATATGTCTTTGATGGCCCAAGCAGCGCTTAAAGTGGTTGTAGAATGTCGAAATTTATAGGAAAGTGTGGTTTATTAAAAATCGAAATTATAATCAATAATACATGTCTGATTTTGAAGTATTTTTAGTTAAATTAATACTGTGGTAGTGTATTAATTTTTAAGTATTAATGCTGTAGCTAAAAGCTTGTAAATATTTTAGATTTTTTGCAATAGAATAATAAATTCACTTAAAAGAAAATTAATGCACAAATTTGAGATATTTATTTTGCCCAATAAACTCATATAAAATTTGTTGATTTTAGCTCTAGAGATATCTGAGTTTTTAGATATTTGTTTCCCCAAAAAAAACCATATAAAATTTGTTGATATTATATAGTATTTTTGATTTTTTGCAATAGAATAATAAATTCTCTTTAAGGAAAATTAATGCACAAAATTTGAGATATTTAAAATATGCCCAAAAAAACCCATGAGAAAATTGTAAATTTTAGCTCTTAAGATATCTGAGTTTTTAGACATTTGTTTCACCAAAAAAAGCCATATTTAATATGTTTATTTAAGCTATTAAAATATGTGAGTTTATAGAGAAGAAATAACAATAATTAAATCAACAAATCCTACAGAAATAAAATGTCTACAATTTGAAATATAAGTTTCTATTCACAGAACTTTTAACATCCTTCAAATAACTTTTGTTCCGATTTTTTAATTCCTGATTCTATTTATTTAAATAAACCACAATTTTTATATAATTTCTGTACCTTTAAGCTTAAATATTTAACCCTTAATAATACCGAAACATTAAAAACTCATTTAAAAATATAACTTCAACACAATATACCCTGTCTTAATGGCAAGCAAATTACCAAACTTACTTAACTTAAGAGTATCTTGTGATGTCTAGAAAACTTTCACCTCTTAGGTTTGCCTTTTTTGTATCTTTAACTCAAGAAGAAACATTAAACTATGCATCTCACATGTCCGACAGCCTTTCAATTAGAAATTTGCGCACACTCAGCACTAAAGGGACATTCTGCTCCTTCTCATCAGTCTCATCAACGGAGGATGTCATAAAGCGTCAACTTTGCAAGGCAGGACTCTGCTCAAAGTGCGTGACGCGTTGAGGAGCTATGAAAACAGTTCCCCAGGGTCCTTCAGCTGTGTGACATAAGTAAACCAAATAGTAAAAAGACAACTAATGGCCAGGACATGTTGGTGGTGGGTTAAGGTCAATACAAGTTGAGGGCAAGGGAATGAATGGTGTTGAGAGCTATTTTTATTTTTATTTTATTTTTTTGTTTTATTTTATAAAAAAAAAGTACAATCCTAGGTCTAATTTTTAGGTACTCTAACGGACTTTCTGCCCCTCTAATAAATCGCTTCAGTACGCTAAATAATTGTTCTACAAATCTTTTGTTTCTTATAAATAATTAATTTAAATTGCTTTGACCAGGATAAGATTTACATCTTGGCTCGCTTATTTATTGAGAAATTTGTATTCAAACTGTGATTTGTGGAGGCTACTGTAAAGATTTGTATTTATTTTTGGTCTTTTGCGGCTTACACTCTCTCTTACTCATTCTCTCTCGGGACAGTGGCAAACAAAAGTCAGTGGACCGTGTGTCTGAGGTCATTTAGATGGAAGATTAGTTTTATTGCTTAACTTCTTCTGCAAATTGTTCGCATAATATGTAAATCGTGCTGTTGGCCCTTTTGTAAGAATTTGTGTATTATTTTAAACTATGATTTATGTTTTAGTAGTAACTATAAAATATTATAGAGTTGTAAATTTTTTTTTTTGCATTTTTTTTTTTTATTAAAATTTACATATATCAACTCGGCTTTACTTTGATGTTTGTTTTTTGACGTGAAACGTTTGGCGCATGCATAAAAAGCAACTTCTCTCTCTCTTGACTATCTCTAGCTTATCTCTAGAGAGAAAACATGGCCGCGATTAGTGCGATTATAGCCAACAAAAATACCAACTACCAGCAGCTTTAAGTTTTACCCAATTTTGATTTCTATTGCAGCACACACATTGATTGAACCCTGACCCTGGAAAATCCAAAAAAACTCATATATTTGCCCAGCAGCTGCTTTAATTCGCCAGCGCCAGACAAGTGAAGGTAATTTGCTTCCTGGCCAGAAAGATTCAGCTTCAATTGGCCCCAGGCTATATACATAGCAGAGAGACTCTCTCTATGAAGCGGCAGTTAATGAAGCGGAAGATGGAAGGAAGGGCAACCAGGCACAGGAACAGACACAGGACCTTTGCAAATCTCTATTGGAATAACATTATTGTCAAAAGCAAAGCAAAACACTTTGATTAAATGTTTATACCCCTTAGACAAAAAGGGTTTACAACGGGTATGCTATTTATCTATACCTTTTAAAGCATAAGTAATGCAAGAATGGAAAAATGTTTGTTTGAAATCGACTATAAATGATATAAAGATATGTTCTATATTTCTCAACATATATTATTTATTGATTTCATTTGCATGTTCTTAAATTCTTCATAATAAAATAAATTTCGCAATATTTTCTATCAAATTTTTTCATGTTTATTTACTAGTTTAAAAATTAATTTTTTATTAGTTTTTATCTGAATTTAATTCCAACTAAAACTTGCAATAGTTTGCTATTTCTGAATTATTTTTATTTCCAAAAAACGATCCAACAAATTTACTTTTAGTCACCAAAAAAAAACCCCTAAATGAAAACCCAGTTAAAAAAAAATATATAAAAATATATAATGAAATAAACAATTTTATAAAAAAATTCATTAATTTTTAGGACTTGAAAATTCATAATTTGGGTAGCTTAAAATAGCATATAATATTTCTTTAATAGCTTATCTTAAAGCTAAGGAACTTAAAGGCAAAGAACATATATGTATATATTTATATATGTGCTTTAATATATACATATATATTATTGTTTATTATTTATTATTTATTATTTATATATATAAATGCTTTTTGGCTCTGCCGTAAGGATCTTTTGGGCAACTCTGCCTTAAAGCTACTTAAAATAAAAATAAAATTTTAATAGTTCGAAGAAAAGGCTCCCAAAATTGAATTAAAATTTTTTTTTTGCAATAGAATGCTTTTAAAATTGTTTATTAATTTTTTTTTAAATATTTTATATTATAAATATTATTATTTTTTTTTTTAATTGCCAAAAATACAGGGTATTGCAAGATCATCTCCCACTGCAATTGCCAATTAAAATAATTGATGAAACAAAACAAAAAGGATTCAAATTACATTAATTGAGGTAGGAAAACTGGTAATTGTTAAAGGGGTAACTGCTAACGGGTAACTGTTAACGGGTAACTGTTCACGGGTAACCGTGACTGCTACTTCAGCCTGTCATTTGGCAAATATGACAAATTGAGTTATTCGCATCTACATACAAGGTACTCGTCGTTGCGAATATATATTTCATTAGTATTCGTGACGCTGATTGCATTTTAATTAACACGGCGCCACAGCAATGGACCCGCCCTCCGCTTTGAAGAGCTCCCCTCCCCGCTCAACAAACCCCACAGACTTGTGAACCCGTTTGATTGAATTAAAACCCGTAGCACACGAAAAATTGAAAGAATCTTTTAATAACTTAATTTATGCTACCAGCTGGGCTATTAAATTGTTAGCAAACTAACAAATAAACAATTTATAAATTAAGTGCACTTCCGAAAGCTTTAAAACAAGTTTAGAATTCTGTAATAATAACTATAATAAGTGTTGTTTTTAATAGACTATTCCTGATATATATTTATACTACAATAAATTAAAGTTCAAATTTTATTATATAAATTTAACAACTGCTCAAAGGTTCAGGAACAAGGGATGTTGTGTCGATTGGGCTGGAGTTTTTGCCTTGTTTACTGTTATTGGACATTCACAAGTTTCTGATGACCAAAGTAATACAATACAATAAAAACAACAACAACAAAAACAACAACAAAACCAATAGCATCTCGTATACTGAAAATGTTCGAACTGGGAATTCAATCGATCATAAAAATAAAATGGAAATTGCTACTTCAATTTATTTGCGGCATTGGCATCAAAATACATAAAACTGCCATGAATTATTAACAGGTATGTGTGAAGCACAGGAGTGTCCGAGTATATATATATATACATATATATAGATGGTCAATGAACCAAAAACAGATGCAAGTTTTGATGAAAATGTTGGAAAAATATATCTATAAAAAAAATACGGGGAAGAGAAAAGTTTACATTGTGAAAAGTTATCGATTGTAAGGCAAATGAAGTAAAAACAAAGTTTTTCTATTTAAAGGAGGATGAACTGCTTTAAAATAGTATTAATTTATTTATTTATTAGTTTTGATTAAAGAAAAGTTTACGATTTTGGTTACTTTTTGTCAAATTACGAACAAATTGTAGTTTCAGCTTTAATAGATAGAAAATCTTAGCTAAAACTATTTTGGCAGTAAAAAGTACTTCAATTTGTGGATTATAAATACAAGAATCAACTTAAATGATGATTTTAAGTTGAATTTTTCATAAATTTTATTCAATTTTAAAACATCATTTTAATTTTTTTGTCATTTTATTCACTTAATAAAAAGTAGGAAAAATATAAATATTTTTTATGCCTTAAATACATAAAACTCTTAGTAATTTATCCTCTTTTTTGTAAAATTTAATTATTAATAAAGAGCTAGCTTTCCAGCATAATTATTTTTATATAATATTTCAACAACAAATTTCCTAAAAAAAGAAAATCTTCAGAATTAGCTAGAGTACCCTTGGCGGTAAGAAATACTAAATAAATTAATCAACTTAAAAGTTTATTTATAAGTTAAATTTTTATTAACTTTGATGCAATATTAAAACATAATTTTCAATTAAAAAAATATAAATATATTTTTTATATCTCAAGTAATTAAAACTGTCAGTAATTTACTCTCCTTTTTTTATTTATTTAAATTAATAAATTGAATTTTTCCACCATAATTCTTTTTGCATATTCTATCGACGACGAATTTCCCAAATAATAGATAAGGAAATCTTCCGAATTAGCTAGATCACTCTAAGTAGTAAAAATTTACTAAAATGTTGTAATATAAATACAAGAATTAACTTAAGATGATTTTAAGTTTAATTTTTTTTAAAGCTTTTTCCAATTTTAAAACATAATTTTTAATTAAATAGTTATGAAAATATAAATATTTTTTAAGCCTTTAGTACTTCAAACTCTGAGTTATTTATACATCTTTTTTTTGGTTCTTTAGTTTTTTATAATTTTTTTTTTAATAATAAGTATAAAAATATAAATATTTTGTATGCCTTCAGTTCTTCAAAACCTCAGTTATTTATTCATCTTTTTTTTAGAATTTTTTTTTACCTTAATTACTTATATAGTACTAACTCAACTTTACTTTCCACACTTTTCCAACCATAATTCTTTTTATATAATCTCTCTACAACGGATTTCCCCAAAAAAAACCCATTTTGATTGCATTTCGATAAAAGACAAACGCCCCTATAGACAATGTTTTTTCTAGTGTCCTGTGTAGAGTCCTGTTTGCGTTTCAGGTGTTCCTTTTGACACTTTATGAAATTTATGACATTATTGGCCTTCTCAATTTTATTTTATTTTTTTTTTTGCTTTCCTTAGAAAGTGAAACGCTGTAACTGTAAAAAAGGACAACAAAAAAAGGAGGCAGTCTGGCAATGATTGTGTGCAGCGATAAGAGAGCCTGATTCTGTCCAAATACTGAGTGATATATTTCTCTATTACAAACGGCGACCGCAACCGTGTTGCCAGCAGCTGAAAGATCCCAGATCGGAGATTTCAGATGGACACACGGTGTAGAGAGAAGAGATTCAAAGCTTCGGTCTCTCAGCTTTGTCTCTCAAAAGTTGCCGCTTCGTCTTGGAGATCTTTAATCTACAAAAAGCCAGCCCCGCTTTACGAGCATATGACAATCCTAAATCAAAAATGTGCCGTCGGCAACTTTCATGCAAAGTTCAAGCGGAAACTGTTGAAGTGAAGCCGCATAAATTATCAGGCGGCATGAATCTAAATTAAACAAAAACAAAAACAAAAACTTAAAAAAAAAACAAAAACAAAAACATTTGACATCCTTTAAACACAAACACAAAACAAAGTAAAACACGGCGCGCAGTCGATTTTCAATTTGCCTGCAAGGGCATTTAGATTTCCACACTGCACACAAAACATCTTACAACTTACAAGGATTCACCATTAAAAATGTTAATTAGTTGCACAAACATTGCAAAACATTATAATTGAGCTTCATTCGCAACAGTTATAAGCTTCAGACTATGGCATGAATAACAACAAATTCTGAATAAATTTTTATTTATATTTAGGGGGTTTTTTTTGGGAAAATTTAAGAAATATGAATGTGTGATAAAAGGTAATACAAATACGAGGGTTGTTATTTATGTATATCGTAGAAGTACGTTTTACTTGAATTTTTGCCTTTTTTACTAGTCTCTAATAGTCTCGGAAATACAAAAAAAGAATTACGGAAAAATTGGCAAGGATTTTAGTGACGTATCATTTGTTAAATTTTAAAAATTAAAAGTTAAATTTGTTGGCTGGTTAGATAGTACTATTCCGACTGCTGCCAAGCAAGTCTCTTCAGTAACATTTGTATTAGAATACAAAATTTTAAATGTGCAGCATTTTCTATTAATTTGTTTTACCATCTTGAAATATCAATAACTAGCTTAGCCGCAAATTAATTAAACCCAAATAAATATAAATATAATATATTTAGTTTAAAATTGAATTTCTTTTAGACAAATTATGTTTTTTATGTTCTTTCAAGGTAGATTTAACTGTGCTACAATCACAAATTATAATTATATATAATTCAGTAATTAGCATTTCCAGAAATAGGAATTTGCGTTCGCAATTCATTTTAATTTTTTTTTTTATTATTTTTAATGAACACATATCGATTTATTAGTTTTAATAGAAAAAAATAAATTTAATATAATTTAAGTGATTTTTTTTGTATTTGTTTATTTTTTATTTAATGTAAACATATATATTTAATTAAAAAAAAGAACTTGTAATATGTATTGCACTGAAAAGATACCTTTTATTTATTTTTTGTTTGTTTTATTAATTCAATATATATAAATAAAAAGCAATGCCATAAAATATACTTCAAAAAAGCTACAATAAAATTTTTCTTTTTTAGTTATTATTTATTAATAAAAATAAAATAACTAAAAAAGAAGAATTTTATTGCAGCTTTTTGAGAAATATTTTATTGCATTGTTTTTTATTTATATATTTTGAATTAATAAACCAAAAAATAAATAAATAAAAGGTAAAATGTAAAAATAACAAAAAAAAAGAAGAATTTTATTGTAGTTTTTTGGAGTATATTTTATTGCATGGTTTTTTATTTATATACAAAAAAAAAAAGATTGAAAAAGTTGTCCAGAAATTAGAAAAAAAAAAACAAAAAAAAAAATATAATTTTTTTATAAATTAAAATTCATTAAAAACAAAGTTTTCTAAAAAGTTATAATTTGTGAGCATCCACTGTACTTATGAAAATATTTCGAAATAATGCTGTAAATGAGTTTAATATTAATTTTATAAAAAAATGTTTTCCTTTCCCGATTAATTTCCTGATATATTATAATAATATATTATAAGTACTCGGAATAATAAATAGAATAATTTTCCTTTTCCGATTAATTTACCTGATAAATTAAAAGTACTCTGAAAGGTGAAAAGTTACAACGCCTTTACTTTATATTACCATAGTCTTCAATTTGCGAACTCTAAGAAAAATATTTTCCTAAACAATTCAGCTCACAATTTTCTCATCTTGACCCAGTTTTTGAACACTAAATTGCGTTTTTCTTACCATTGTTAAGGAATTTGAGAACGTGGCCGCAATGGCAGAATCGCGTGCATGCAAATCGCATGCGGCTGCAAAGATTGAACGCCAATTAGGATGAATGTTTGGCTTTTGGCGCATGCCGCTCTGCATCCAAACGCAGACTCGCAGACTGCATGACGCCGCGTGCCGCAGCAAGAGAGGGGCAGCAGATAGGGAGGGGGGGTAAAGTATCTGAGAGGTAAGTTCTCTACAAGAACTGGCTCCCTGTCTTTTCAGTTAATTGCTAAAAACTGTTCACACGTTTCGCAAACGCGACTTTTGCATACAACAAACACCTGAGAGAGAGAGTCTGACTCTGAACTTGAGCCTGTGGACTCTGAGGATACGTTGACCGTCGTCATGTGGTCAGACTTGACAGTCTGGTCACGTACTCATCAAGCACACAGAAGACTCCTGCGAAGAGAGGCAGGAAATCAATATTAAGGAGGCCGGCATCATCATTAGAACGCTCAACTTCCGTTGCATCCCTTTACAGATTAAAGACGCATTTCTTTTGGTTTTTCGAAAGTTTTTTTTGAAAATTAAGCATGTATGGTATGTTCGAGACCCAGTTATGCAAATCCCCAAAAAACCAAAAAAATCCACACTCATAAATATTGACAATTCTACGAATTGTGTGTGTCGGGTACCAGGGTCTTATTTGGGGTCTGTCAGGTGTGCGCTTTAAATGCACAACATCAACTACCAAAAAAAAAAAAAAAATTAAAAAATTGTAAACAGTATATCGAATACCGGGTATCTATAGTACCCGAGTACCGAGTATTATCAAAGTTTTTAATATGATAGGCACGTTCCCCAACGGTTAGGTCGTTAAAGCCGCAACTCTGTCTTATTGTCTTTATAATTTCCATTTGACTTTCAGCGAATCAATCAATGTTATATACATATATATATACAGAGTTAAGGTCTCTGGCATTACAACTGCACAATTCAGATCGAAAAAAGAAAGATAAAGCCATCACATCAAACGACAGGTGCATAAATCAAGCGTATAGTTTTTGATTTTTAAAGTTTTCAAATTAAAATCACACGAAATTTCATTATACTTGCCAAGTAGAGAAAAATCAATACTTGTAAGAGAAAATACCTTCCTACATTTCTTCATTGGATAACTCTGGGTAATCCTGCAACATGAAGCTCTTAGCTCTGTTTCCGTATGCTCATCACGTGCCACAAGATGTTGGCAAAGTTCCCAGCAAAAATATTCCATCGTATACGAAGTTTTGTGTACTTTTTAGCACATATTTTGACTTTGTCTACTACACTTCGATAGCTGCTAGATGGAATATATATATATATATATATATATATATACATACTCGTATATAACCTGGCCAGTTAAAGTATCTAAGGATTATGGCTTATGTATTGCACTTACATAAAGCAGCATAAATGCATGAAATGTTATTTCTTGCAGCTTGTTTTCATATATATATATAAATGTATAATATTTTCTATCATAATCATACAAAGCTATAATGGGTTAAGAAATGGAATAAATTGTGGGTTTTGTTTGTTGTTAATATTTTTAAAATATGGCATATTCTTTCAATGAATTTGAGGAATAAATTTAAGTCTTATATCAAATACAAAACTAATAAAAAGAAACGATTAAAGAATGTTTAAATATCTTCATATTTTATAATAATATTTTTACTATAAGAAAACGATCAAAGGATGTTAAAAATTCCACTTATTTATTATTTATTTATTTATTATTATATATTCTTGTATTAAGAAGAAAGCTTGCTTTTCTTTCCCTTAAAAGAATCTTAGAATTTTATTGTTGTATTAAAATGTTGATGCAATTAAAAAATCCTAAAAGAAATGTTTTCAAAATTAACTTAAAATTTCTATTTATTCTCTAAAAATGAAATGGAAAATTTATAATTAAAAAATTAAATTAAAAAATTTAAATTAAAAATTAAAATTAAAATGCAATAATGCATTTTAGGAAGAAATTTAAGTCGTATATCAAATACAAAACTAATAAAAAGAAATGATTAAAGGATGTTTAAATATCTTCATAATTTAATATTATATTTTTACTAAAAGGAAACGATTAAAGGATGTTAAAAATTCCACTTATTTATTTATAATTATTTATACTTGTATTATAAGGAAAGCTTTCATTTCTTTGCCTTAAAAGAATCTTAGAATTTTATTGTTGTATTAAAATGTTGATGCAATAAAAAATCCTGTAAGAAATGTTCTCAAAAGTAACTTAAAATTTCCATTTATTCTCTAAAAATGAAATGGAAAATTTAAATGTTTTTTCTATATAGCAAAAACTTATGCAGGGAAAGTCTTAAAGTCTCTCAAACTCAAAGAAATGGGGCTATTAAAATGTCAATAATTTTATCTTTACCTCATTGAAAAATAAATTTTTTATACCAACTTCCAGCAAGTCCTCCGAGTCATTAGGTACTTTAATATATATTAAAAAAAATACTAAAAAAAAACTCAAGAATCCCCATTCCGAATTTCTGAAAGTTCTCAGTGTCACAAAGTATTTTATTAACTATTAAAAATTTCAGTGAAACCTAAAAAAGCCTCAGTCGCATACCTTCAACAATTTCCTCTGTATCTTAAATAGATCTCAGTGTATTTAAGTCAACACTTCTTAATGGACCACCAAACACTTTAAGTACTCCCATTTAACTACTTATATACATTGTGTTATTTTTTTGCCAATTTTTAACAAACTTTACAGTCCAGCAACTAAAGTAGATATCATTTTCATTACAATAAAAGGTCAGCAACGACTTCGGATGCTTGGGGGCAAGGTCTCATTTTGTGCTCTGAGGCGCAGCAGCCGCAGCAGCAGCGGTGGCAAGCAGCACGCTCCAAGTACATTTGCCATGTTTAGAATTAAGACTTTAGCATCACCGAACTGAACCAAAGTTGAACAAACAACCCAACAATCCGACAATCCAACAATCCAACCATTCCAAATGCAAGCCAGCCAAGTCTACGTCTCCGTCTCCGTCTCCATCTCCGTCTCAGTTTTAGTTGCCGTTGTTGAAGCGAGCCTCAGGCCAAGTCATGTTACTCACGTTCCAAACGAGCTTTTGTCAACTTGTCTAAATGATTTTTGCACACTGTAAACAAGCCAAGACAGTGGGACAACAGTGGGACAGAGCGGACAGAGCAACAGACGTTAAACAGGCACAGTGGGATTGTCAGAAGTTTTACGTTTATAAAATTATTGCTCGCTAATTTGAAATTTAATTTTTTAGAAATGTCTATATATTTATTATAGCAAACAGTTTAAAATTTGGTATATTGTCTAACTTTATATTGAATTAAAATTTTACAATGTTTTTATTTGTTTTGTGCACACGTTTGAATTAAATTAATTATTTTAAATTTATCACAGATCATTCTCAATCAATTTTTATAAATTTAGTTATATTTTGACGACTTTTTAATCATTAGTTTCACAGAAACTATAATCATATGAAAGATAAATAATTTTTTTTTCCATTTATTCTTGTAAAATATTTTCCTATGCAAACAATAATTAATTTCATTGAGAATGATTTAAAGGAAAATATTTAATAATAATAATTCTAAATAATTTTTTTTAAATACATTTTTTCTATTGAAAATTAAACTGTTGAGCCAACATAATAAATCCTAAATATTGCCACTAATTTTTAACTTGAAAGATAGTTGGCATTATTTTGTTGTTGTTGCTGTTTTTGTTGTTAATTATGCTGTTTTAATAGTTGTTTTTATTATTGTTTAATGGCAATGGTTTCTATACAAAGAACACTATCAGTCTCTACTTGCGCCCTTCTCCGCGATTCTCAAAATTTCAAGGAAGGTAGTCTCATTGGCAACAATTATTTTTAGTAAAAAAAATATATATAAAAAATTTTCATTTATTTCCATTAGTGAGCAATTTAATTATTTTATTATTTTTTTTTATTTTTTTTTTTATTATTTTTTTTATTATTTTTTTTTATTATTTTTTTTTTTATTTTTTTTTATTATTTTTTGTATTATTTTTTGTATTATTTTTTTTTGGTTTTTTTTTTTTTATTATTATTATTATTTTTATTATTTTAATGACAATTACAATTTCTAACTGAACTAATCTCTATTCTAATGTGAGCTGCACTTAAAAGGCATGACTTTAATTATATAAATTAAAAATATACCCTAACTATACAAAATTCTATATCTTCAGTTAATTTTTACCTCTCTAATAATAATATATTTAATATTTTATTCCATTTTCCACTCATACACCCCATAGTGCCAAGTTCAGTATTGATGTTGACCCTGCACGACTCCGATTCAGAAGTTTGTTGTGTGTGTGTTGTGTATGGTGTGTGTGTGTGTGTGCCAAGGATTCTGGACCTTAGCTCAAGTCGTGTGCGATTTGCCGTGCCAAGTAGCCCAAGCCAAGAAGAGCTGCTGATTCAGAGGCAAAGAGCTTAAAACCAGGTCCACACTGACTCTGACTCTGACTCTGCCTCGACGGTTCAGACGTTCCCCGTGGGAGTCTTTTGTTATTGTTGCTGATCTTCGATTTTTCGTCGACGATATTGTCGTGTAATCACGAATTTATTTTATTGAAAATCACTTGACAGGTGGCGCCTTATTTAACTAAGTTGTCAGCAGATTGGCCTCAACTGGCAGCTTGAAAGCTGGAAGCTGGGTTTTCGGTTTTGGGTTTGGGTTTGGTTATGAATATAAATGAAAATATCTGAGGATATATATTAAAATCCATGGGAATTGTTTGTAGTTTAATGCATAAGGGAAATGGATTTTTATGGATTATAAATAATCATAAATAAATTAGAATTTAGGGATTGAAATAAATAAAATATATTTATTGAGAAATATCAACAAATTCCAAGCTCTAGGCAATGTAATCAAAATTATATACGATTTAAGAAATATAATTAAATTAGGATTTTTTTTATCAATGTGATAGAATTTTTTCTACTAATAGAACACAAAAGCGTATAACTGCATTATAAATTTTCTTATTTATTTATAAAAATAAACCGTTTTGCATTCCGTTAAGAATCTTAAAATCAACATGTTTTATTCTGCAACATTTTTGAAGCAGTTAAAAAAAAATAGAATAGAAGAATCAATTGTTGAACAAATGTCAAAGAATTTATAGTATTATTATTCCCATATTATTGGTTGAGTCTTTAAGAAAATTTCTGACAAAAAAAAAACAGGATAGGAAAATTATATATAAAAAAAAAAAATATATATAATATATAAATAAATAAATAAAAAATATATATAATATATAAATAAATAAATATATATAATATATAAATGAATATATCCGACAGCTTTGGTTTGTAGGCCTTTGCAATAGTCTTTAAAAATAAATAATTTTTCCGCCGATCGTTTCTAAAAAAAAACTAAAAAAAATATATAGTTCTCTGATACGACCGATTTTCACATTAAAGTCGCATTTATTTTCTTTTCTTCAAGATTGTCTCTAAAATAAAGCGACTAAATTTGCAGTCAAATGAACAGACAGATTCAAAAAAAAAATAAAATAATTTAACTTAAATAAACATACTGTGTAAAAAAGACAAAATTTAAGGATCATCAACAATCATAAATAGAAGATTTATTAAATGAAATAAACCTTAAATAAAATTATAAAATAATAATAAATTTTTAAAATATAATAAAATACATCAAACTCATTATTTAAATAATTTTTCATAATACACAAAAATAAATAAAATAAATAAATAAATCAAAAAATAAAACATTAAAAAAATATATACATTTTACTATTGTATTTATTTTTTTAATGTTTCTTTTTTTGATTTATTTATTTATTTTATTAAAAATTAGTTAAATAATGAGATTGATTTATTTTTCTAAATTTTAAATATTTTTAACTATTTTATATTTTTTATTAAAATTACTTTTAATTGTAAATTCTAAATACATATTATTTCGCTTTCAAAAATAAATAAAATAAATCAAAAAATATTAAATTAAAAAAATTAATATATTTTGATATTAAAATTATTTTCAATAATAAGTAAATACAACTTATTACTACAACTGCCTTAATAAATCAACTTAACATAATATATTAATCACAGAAGTGGCCTTATAATAAATTTATAAACGCTGAACAGTTCTAGATCTGGCGATCTTATTTATTCTTATTAATAGTAAACCTATTTAAGTATGCCCTAAACACTTTAAATATATTAAAATTCACTATATAAAAGTTCAAAAAATATCTTTAAAGCAACTCTCATGAAACTTTAACTGATAAAAGTTTCATAAGATAGTTTTTATTAAGAGCTAAACAATTTAGCAATATGCTGTCATTAAATATCAATGCAATATAACCACAAAAATAATAATAAAAATAAAAAACCAAAAAATAAAAAATAAAAACTTTGCAATTGCACAAATAGCTGCCCCCAGTAGGTTACCTTATCGCCTATGATATGTTGCAAGGAAAACTGAATGCAACACAACTTAATGTTGTCGGTTGTTGAACGTCTCGAAAATATCTCCCAGAGGATGCAACATCCTTGGTTACCTGAGCAGACAAAACAGCGAGAGAGAGAGAGAGATGTGGCTGGGAGATTGAAGTTGTGAGAATAGGTAAATGTTGAAGCTTTGGCGGGGCAGACAGGTAAAGCGAGAAGCTGCGAATGCGATTAATGTTGCTGCTGCTGCTGCTGCTGCTGAGGCAGCTTCGAGAGTTGTTGTTGTTGTTGCTGTGTCGTATTGCCCATAAACATGTGGCAAGTGTGGTTTTTTGTTGCCGCTGTTGTTTGTTGTTGCCGGGAGAGTGTCTGCCGATTTGTGCAACACTTTGATGGCAAAAAAAAAAAGCAACAGCAAAGCGCAAAAACAATAAACAAAAGCCAAGCAGGCAGCTGTGTGTGGATGTTGAATGTTGGATGCTGTATGTTGGGATGCTGCTGCTGCTGCTGCGACTGCGACTGATGCTGCCGACTGCGACTGTGACTGCGCCGTCGACCTCGACGCAGCGGGGCCGGGCTGCGATTGCTCTCAGAGGCTCTCACTCTGGGGGGCTACACTGAAAACCTGCTCCACCACCATTTGCAGAATGCAATAAGCTCCACAACAACAGCAACAACTACAACAATAAAGCTGCAGCCGAGGCAGAAGCTGTGGCAGCAGCAGAGACTAAAGGCAGAGATTGAAGGCAGCGAAGCTGGAGGCAGAGGAGAACGGAGAACTGAGACTGAGGCTCTGAGGCTGCGGCTGGAGGCAACCAACCAAGCGTCCAAGCGACCAAAGCGACCATGTTTCCTGATGCGAGGCGATAGTTTATCGCCAATTTTCGTGCCGTGCAGAGGTGAACGCGGACCAAAAACGTGCGAAAAACCCCTAAAAAGTCGCAAAACGAATCGAGTCGAGCCGAACGACGAGCACAGCTTCGTCCTGTCAGGATCCTACGGCATAAAAAAAAAGCAAAAAAAAAAAAACAAAACTGTTCGCCGTCGGCACGCGATAGCATAATTTCGGTGCTTGTCATTTGTTTTGGTTTTTACTTGATTTTTTACTTTGGCAGCTGTGTGTATTAGTGTGTGTGTGTGTGTGTGTGTGTGAATTCGCCGTCGGTTCGTTATCCTGCTCGTCGCGGCCATGCGCGTTAACGGTAAATAATGGCCGCCATCTTGGCCGTGCCACACAACAAATCAAAGCCAAATAGCGCAGTTATATAGAATATATATAGAAAGATATATAGATATATATATAGAAAGTGTGCAGTGTCAAGTGTCGTGTTTGTCGATTAACCCATTGCCGATAACCGATTAACGATTTGCCGATTATGGAGCATCATGGCAGCGGCTTTGTTGCCTCACCCTGGGCTGCGGTCCTGGGGCATCATTCGATGGCCTCGGATGCGGGCTTTGCCGCTGCAGCGGCTGCGGCGCATGTCCAGAATGTGGCTGCGGCGCATCATACACATCCCATGCATGGCCATCATCCGCATTCGCATACACATCCGCATCCGCATCCGCATTCACATCATCATCATCACGCGGCGGCGCATCATCATCTGGCGGCAGCGGCCAGCGGTGGCATGCCAATGGATTTGCATGTGCCCCAGGGATTTCCCTACTATAGGTAAATAACGATGACATGCACAAGGATATAGATACACACACATGTGTATATAGCACACATATACAGGTGCAGCACTCCATTGTGTGTGTGTGTGTTAAAGTTTGTCCTTTGTTTCGTGGGCGTTGCCATATTCAAATTGTCCTGCCAATGGCACCGAACCAAAAAGGAAACCCCTCAATGCACATAGGAAATTATACCATTAAAATCCCTATATATAACACTTAGGGTCTCCAATAAAGATAGAGTGTGTGTGAGCAGAGGCACAAATGAGTGCAAATTGCAAATAAATTGGCGTATAATTGATAGTATATAAATTATGCAAAAGGGAAGTAGAAACTAGGGAAGCTTAACTAGCAGATGGTAGATGGGATAAATGTTTTTTAAAAATAAATTCCTTTATAAGTATATTATAATTATTGAAATTCTCAATTTAAAAAGAATCTCTATTAAATTTAATTATAAAGAAAAATATATTAAAAAAATAGTTCAATTATGCATAAAATAGCAGATGAAAGTGGGAATAAATATTTATTATATATGGCAAACGAAAATATAAAAATTAATTCTTTTATAGTATTTTATTATTATAGAAATTCTCAATTTAAAAAGCAAATTTACTAAATTTATTTATAAAAAAAAATATATAAAAAAGAATAATACATAAATTATACAATTGAAATAAGGCCTAAACTATAGAAGTTAAACTATCAGATGGAAGATGGGATAAATATTTTTGGGGTGGTAAACGAAAATATAAAAATAAATTTCTTTGTAGGTATATTATAATTATAGAAATCCTTATTTAAAAAAAAATCTAACTAAATTTATTTACATGCAAAAAAATATTTAAAAAAAATAATAAAAAAATATATAAACATTTCCTATTAGATTTTATCTGCTGAAGATACGCACTTCACTTAAAAATTCTGTTTTTTAATTGTAAATAAATATGAAAATAAATTCCTTTATAAGTATATTATAAATATTGAAATTCTCAATTTAAAAATAATCCTTACTAAATTTATTCATAAAGAAAAATATATTTAAAAGAAATACAGAAATTATGCAAATGAAATAAGGCATAAACTATAGAAGCTAAACTAGCAGATGAAAAAGGGAATAAATATTTCTTATATGCCAAACAAAAATATTAAAATACATTTCTTTATCAGTATATTTTAATTACAAAAATTCTAATTAAAAAAAAAAAATTTAACTAAATTTATTAGCATGCAGAAAAATATTTAAAAAAATATATAAAACATTTTTTGTTAGATATATAATAATTTTAAAATACTTTTCCTTATAAATTGTATTTTATTTATTAAAATTCTCAGTTTAAAAATAAGTCTTATTGAATTTATTTATAAGGAAACATATTTTTAAAAAAGATAAATAAACTTCTCTTGTTCGATTATATTTGTCTAAAGATACACTCTTTATAGAGTTTGTTTAAAAAATTTTACCCCTAAATTTTGCATCAATTTTCTAAGGATTTAAACTTACAATATCTGAAATTATATGTAATAGCATTCTTAATAGGAAATTTTGATTGTTTAAACACCATCTCTCAAATAAATTGTATATTGTAAACTTTAAAATTTATAGTTTAAATTATAATATTATAATTAAAAATATGAAATTCCTATGGAAATTCAAAAGAAATATTATGTAGCAATATTTTTTTGCGTGTTTTGAAATAATTAAATAAAATTGGAAAAAAATAATAGGTAATTTTTGATAATTTAAATACATCTGTCAAATAAACTGATTATTGTAAAATTTAAATTTAAATTAAAAGATATTAATTAAATAAAAGAAATTCTTAGAGAAATTCAAAGCAAATATTACGAAGCAATCTTTTTTGCGTATTTTAAAATCATTTATTATATTTAATTAAAAATTTTAATAGTAATAGTTCTGTGCCAATTGCTCAAATCAATTAAAAGAATAGGTTTAGTATTGTTTTTTTTTTAATATTCAATTTTGTGCACAATAAACTCATGTTTATTAAAAAAATTATGTGGAATTGATTTTTACGAATAATTTTATTATTTAAAGCTAGCTTTTCGAATTTTGCAAAATAAATAATTATTGTTATATTCCCAGAAAAAAAATATTTTTAAATCGAATAATTCCTGGTAAATCTTATATCATTCGCCTGTTATTCTCAACCAGCTTAAACCTTTATGGAAGGAACTGTTTTTTTTTATAAATTACTGGCAAAAATATTTGTTGGATAGCTTTGTTATTATTTTATTATAAAGTTTATATTTATAGTAATAATAATAATTTAATATTAAATCGAATAAGCCACTGAAAACTCTTTATTGTAGCTTGTCTTTTTAATAACATTAAATTTAAAAATCCAATTTTCTTAAGAGTACATTGAACTGTGTCCATTCAAAATATCACTTAACTATTGGCTTTAATTAACTACCTAACTAAAAAATAGGCTCAAAATCATTTCAGCTGCCTATTTAACTTAACTAGTTAACATCGTGACTATCAATTTATTGTTCACCCACAAATTTAATCGGCCACTTTCCAGAAAACTGAAACCACCCAAAAAAACGCCCAATTTGTAAGCCCGCGATAAACCTTAAAAGAAACCAAGACTTTAATTTAAAATTACCAAAATCATTTCCAAAAAAGAGATTCAAGGAGGCTGACAGGCAGGTCCGTTACAGAGGTGCCAACATCGATGAAACTCATAATTAAACTAATTGAATTTACGTGACAATAACACTTTCAACATTGTGTTATACCTGAAGTCAACAAAGAGGAGAATCGAGCCGATTGTCACGAGTTGATAAAATTGAACTTCTCGCTCTTTTGTTTTAGCAATTGAGAGTA
This sequence comes from Hirtodrosophila alboralis, assembly GCA_035043045.1. NCBI lineage: Eukaryota > Metazoa > Arthropoda > Insecta > Diptera > Drosophilidae > Hirtodrosophila > Hirtodrosophila alboralis. The sequence goes on along the minus strand of JAWNNH010000467.1, from coordinate 425,667 downwards.
AAATAAAAAAAAACTTGGTTCAAGCTATTGGTGTAATAATGCGGGGTTATTTTCAATATCAAAAAATGAAATCGGGCATCAAAGAACATTTTGCCGCTAGCGAGAAGAGAGTGAGAGAAGAGACCACTTCAGAAAAAAGACAATTCCCACAACAATATGGCGATGGCGTTGTAATTCATGAACTGTGATTGGTGGCGCGTCCATTAAACTCAGGGCCAAAACCGAGACGGAGACTTAGACCGAGACCGAGACGGAGACGGAAACGGAGACGTAGACTCAGTTCGAGACAGAGACCCCAAGACCGAGACTGAAACCAAAACCAAGACCAAGACCGAGACGGAGCAGCTTAGCTACCAGTTGTATTCAAAGATTGTAGAGTCAAGTTCTCTGTGTTTCCAGACTCTCGACCAACCGACCCATCCGAACCTGGACAGTTAGTCAATCTGCCGCTTCAACCTCAACACACTCCACACTCCTCAACTTCCTCGTCTCGACACAATCAGCGTCTATCAGCATTTTTCAATTATATCGAAATAGCGTTATCCGTGGCTGGATCGCGTCAGAACGCATAATTACTATAATCACCTGAGTTATTACCTTGGCGAATATTGGCGAAGACATACGAAAACGGCAAAGTAATATTAAAAGCAAAAGAGCTTGAGAAAGAGACTGAAGACTCGGGAAGAGTTGAAAACAGAAATCTAAACTGTGATTGTTGTGGCTGCAGAGAGACAGACCAGAGACCCCCCTCCCCCCCTGCTCCTCCTGTGGCTGCCTCAATTTCATTTTGGTCTTTTTTTTCCCATTATTTTCATTTTATTTTTCTTATATATTTTTTTATATTTCTTCGCGCAATTCGTTAAAGTTGCACATTAAAAATTACACTCAGCAAAAATGCAGGGCAAGCGCATAAGAGAGAGATTCTACTGGCAAGACTAGTCTTCCCCGACTGTTTGATCTAACTGGAAAATTGCTGGGACGTTTGTTTTTCATTAAGCCGAATCTTTTTGAAAGCCGAAGTTCGTGGCAGGAGCACGAACGGCATTTTCATTCCGCAAAGCGATCGACGGATGGCTCCAAAAGTCGACAGCGCCACACAATTTTCCACGGCATTGCCCCCAAATGATGGTCAGCATCTTTGCGGTTTCGAGGTCGACAGAAACAGAGAGGGAGCGGAGGGCGGGGGGTATTGGCCAACATTGGGATTATTGCAACAGCGGCGAAAAACCATCATTTCCACAATTTATATTTCGAACGTGATTGGTTGAAGTTGTAGCATTGGCTTGGCCAGACTTTCCAGAGCAGCGGGGCGGGCAGAGTACTCCAAGTCGGCCATTAAGAAATTGCAGTAAAGCATAAAGAGCAAAATGAAACAAAAACTACAAAAAAACAAAAATATTAAACTCAACGCGAGAAAATGAAATAAAATGCAGCAGATTATGATTGCGATTATGTTGGAAGCTCGCGAAATGAGGTTTCGAGGCAGTTTTGTTGATGAAGGGGGCACACAACACTGTGAACTTGCAACATATGAAATATATGTATATGTATATGTATAAATGTGTGTTGTATGTGTTGGCTATTAACTGCACAAGGATTGACCCTATGGGAAGATTTTTCAATCGATTTAAGTAAGGCATTGTGAACCCAAAAAACATATGCTCATCCTTGAGCTTTGACTTTTTGCTGAAATATTATATCTTGACCTGTATTATGGAAAATATATTTAATGTCTTTTTCTTAGAAAATGTTTATTAAGTAGATGTTTCAAAAAGTCTACGTTTTTTATATTATACAATAATATTTGTGATCTATGCATCGATCTATACAAAGCCACTTTCTGAGATTTTTTGTAAAATATAGCTGAGTAATTCAATATCTTGAATGAGTTTTGCAACAGCTAATTTTTATATATATATATATATTTTTTTTTATTTTCATATTTTTTTATAAAATATAGCTAAGTTATTCAATATCTCGCAGGGCTTTGGAACAGCTAGCTATATATATTTTTTTATTTTCATATTTAACCATATAATAAAAAATTTTTTTTAAATAATCAAATCGTTATTAAAACCTTCATAAATTTTTTATATTACTTATAGAATTCCATTCTAAATTTTCAATTTTTTAATTTTTACATTTAACCTAATAATATTCAATTGTTATTTAAATAAACGAAAAGTTGGGATAAACTTCTTAAATTATATTGCCTGTAGAATTCCATACCAAATTAAAAACAGATTATCATAGGATTTATTGGGTTTTAATTAAACCGAAGTAGCTGCAAAATTTTATATGAAAATTAAACTATACAAAAACGCGTTGAATGTATTTTTTAATAAATATTTGAGGTATTATTAAAATGAAACACATCGGTCTGATACACTCAGCTAAATAGCAAAAAATTAAATTTTAAGTAATTAAATTAATTCGATATTTGCATAAGTCGTAATATTTTTATTTTTAAACAAAAATGTTTACCAGGAGACTTACTAATTCTATAAATTAAACCAATCTGAGCTTAAAAAGTTTTTCATCTTTTAAAATTTAAAAATTCTTACAATTTTAAAATCTATCTAATTTTTATTTATACTAAAGCCAACTCTAACTAACTTGTCTTTTCTTTACTATCAGAGACTACACTTCCTTTTTATATATGTCTTGTATTTTCCAAACATTTTCAAATTCATCAGAAATCTTGGTTTAAGATAAAAGATTCCTTTTTGATTTCTTTACAAACCCCTGCCCTTAGTTGAATCCTTTTACCACTTCCTGTGCTAGTTTTCTCTTTACTAACGCTTCTGCCTCCATCTTCGATTGCATTTTAATCATTTGGCACTCTGATCAAGTTTTTGGCCAACAGTTTGAAAGGTGTTACAAAAGTTCCACCCCAATGCATTACCAGCTACACTTGTTCGGTTACGGATTCAGACTACGGCGGCTCTACGTCCAGCAGGAGAGGGCCAGCCCACGTCACATTCAATTAAATTATGTAAATGAAGCGCAACACTTGAGCCAAGATGAGAGCAGCATCAGGACGATGAAATTGTCTGTTTTGCCGCAAGATTCAGAAATGAGACAAGACCCAAACCAAAGACCAAAAGCTGAAGCCGAAGCCGAAACTGAAACTGAAGCCAAAGTTGGAGTCAGTACTCCACCCACTCTGCCAAAGGCTGGCCAAAAGATGCGGCCAAGTTGTGCAGGTTGCCACATCAAGTAGAGTAAATTACAGCTTGTTGTTGTTGTTGTTTGTGTTGCATTTGCCGCGGCTGCCGTGGAGCATTGGCGGTTGAAGCTTGATGAGCTTGATGTTCACACAGCCGCCAGGCATGAAGCTATTACACACTGGCGATGAACAGAATAGTTCAATTGATGCTACAAGTTCAATTCGTTCAAATTGTGGAAAGAGAAAATGGTTCAAATTCTATGTATAGATCGTATAGTTCGTTTAATCGTTCGTTGAGTTCCATTCGTTCATTCATAGTTCAATTCATGTTACCAGTTCAATTCGATCAATTTTTGGAAATAGAAATTGATTCAAATTCTTCCTACAGATCGTTTTACTCGTTTAATTGTTCATTTAATCGTTCGTTTGGTTCCATTCGTTCATTAATAGTTCAATTGATGCTACAAGTTCAATTCGTTTAATTTTTGGAAAGAGAAAATGATTCAAATTCTTCCTGAGTTTTCTTTGATGAGTTCCATTCGTTCGTTAAAATTCAATTGATTGTACAAGTTCAATTTGTTCAATTTTTTTTAAAGAGGAAATGATTCAAATTCTTCGTATCGTATTGTTCATTTAATCGTTCGTTTAATCGTTCGTTGAGTTCCATTCGTTCATTAATAGTTCAATTGATTGTACAAGTTCAATTCGTTTAATTTGTGAAATAAGCGAATAATTCAAATCCTTTCTACAACTCGTTTTACTCGTTTAATCGTTCATTTAATCGTTTGATGAGTTTCATTCGTTTGTTAAAATTCAATTCGCAATACCTTTGCTCGTTCTTTTAGTTCCTTTAACTTAGATCTGTTGAATCGCATTTTCGTTGATTTTTCTAATATATTTAATTTATTTTAAATGATTAAATTAAAATTCTCTTTCAAATTTTTCGCTCTCTCAATCCTTTAGTTGCATTTTGATATATTTGGTACAATTCATATTTAATTTACTTTATTATTTAGTTCAGTTTAATTCTCCTTTATTTTCTTTTCGTTAAGTTCCTTTTGTGCTCTCTGTTTTATTTAAATTAGCCTTGTATCTTCGTTTAGTTCCTTTTGATCAGTTTAGTTCAGCTCTCATTCGTTTTGTTTACTTCTGCGTTGCATTAAATCGATTAACTGCAATTTACAATCGATTTGTTTCATTTTGGGTGGTCTCAATGGAGGAAAAGTCACTTAAAACTGAATAAATTGATTGCATGCAACGAAAAATCTATTTATTCAATTTCAATCAATCTATCAATTTATATATTCAATCTATTTATTGATCTATTTATTCCTTCGTTCAATTTGCTTACTCGTTCAATTGAACTTAATTCTGAACACTTTTTTGTAACAACTCTACACTCACATTAATGTCTGATGTCCTTGCTGCCGGCAAATTCAAAGTGAGCCAACAATTTCATCAACGCCAAGGCGTTGTTGCCAACGTCACCAAGCTGTAGCTTCTCTGTTCTTCCCCCCTCCCCGCCACTGTCTACATTTAACAGTCTTCTGGTAGCGAGTAAAATTAATTGAAATTCATGCCGTGTTACAATAACAATGATTAAACGGCACACACATGTGTGTGTGTCCAGTACCTCTGCCATTGCCAGGGTCTGGGATTGGGTCTGGGATTGGGCCTGGGCCCTTTGGAACGCACCACCTACCCCACCAATGCCCCACCACACCACCTCTTTGGCTGTTTGGAAGACACACCACCTGGCCCCCAATTTGCACTTTTTCTAACTGCAACATTTGCTGCACCACAATGCCGCACAATGCCGCACACACCCAAAGTGCAAAAGTACAAATCCCTGTGTGGAATACAAAATGCATTTGGCTGTGATTAGCGCTGATTCATAAATCGATGAAACGGACATTGAACACTACAAAACTTATCGAAGAATTACAGAGATACAGAGAGAACTTGTACTTGAGAATCCTCTACGAAGTTCCTCTATAGGCACTTCCCTTTCTGCGATCAAATAATTGAGATAAAAAAATAAAACATTAAGCAACCCAAGAATAACCGGCAAAGTTTTGAGTGTAGTATCAAAAAAAAAATAAGAAATAAAATAAAATAAAAACAGTCGGCATGTGTAGTAGCTGTAGTTAACCGAAATTGTTATACTCTTATAGCAAATGTATTTTTTTTTTGAGTTGAAATATTTATGTGAAGAGTTGTGGTTTTTTAAATGTCTTTTTTCTATTTAATACAATTCGCATTCTTCAAGCTACAGAACTGTCTTCATTCGCTAAATGTTTGCAATTGTATGTGTCATTAATTTTGAAAAAATCTTATGAACTTGGGCTTTAAAAGCCTATGACTCTATCGGGTTCTTGAGAGTTTTTTTTAGTATATTAAGACATTCTTTATTACATAAAATTTCAGCAAGAAAAAAGTGCAATCTGGTAACAGTTTAGTTCTAGCATTTTTACAATTTTTAGTCAATTATATAATGGGAATTAAATGTCATTCAAATACCATAGCTAAGAAAGTAAAAACTGAAGCTTTGAATTAAATAAAAAAAAGCAAAGAGAATACTTCCTAGAGGGATATATAGACTAAAAAAAAAATACTTCGCATTTCACAGACTTCCATCCCCAATAAAAGTACAGAATATACCAAAGATTGGGAGGAAAATTTTTAATGAAAAAATAAACATTAATAAGCTTTGAAATAAAACAAAAAGAGTGTAGAGAGTACATTTTAGGATTATTAATTAATTAAAAATTACTTCGCATTTTACAGACTGCCCTATAAATGTACAAACTATACCGAATAGTAGAAGAACAATTTTTAATAAAAATAATAAACATTAATTGAAAATTAAATACAAAGACATTATAAGCCGAATTATTAAACCAATTGCAAAAATATAAGCCTCCCAATTTATTGTTATAAATACATAAATATAAATCCTCTTTAATTTTAAAGTAACAAACAAACTAAGCAACTGCTTTTATCCAACACAAGGGTATACACAAAAGAGTTGTGGGCAGAGTTTTACGCTTTTCGCAAAACTTTGCCAACTTATAAATATGTATGAGAAGTTTCGAAATTGTTGGAATCCCTGCCGACAAAAATATATAAAAAAAAAATAAAAATAAAAATAAAAACAAAAACAACACAAGGTCGGTAAGAAGACACAGACCTGCCGATCGGTCGATGATCGTTTTGTACATTGTCGATCAGTCGATCAGTCGAGTCGATCAGTTGAACAGTTCAGTTGTGAGAGCAGTTCGTCAGTCAACGACTTGCGACTTCAAAAAAACTCCAGGACAGTCAAGTCAAGGGGCAGAGGGGAATGGTGGGGCAGTCGAGGGGCATCAGGGTACGCGTTGCAGGAAGGCAAAAAGGCAATCATTGATCAGCGGAATTTAGAGCGAAAATTTGATATTAAGGCCATGAAATCGAAAAAAAAAAAATTACTTTAAAGAGGAAGCAGAAAAGTAATAAAAAAAAATATATCAAAAAAAATAAAAAAAATCATACAAAATTGTTAAAATTAAATTAAGCAGAAATAAACGCCCCAAAAAAAAAATATGAGCGCGGAGACTTTTTGAGGGTTAACTTTAGCCAATTTATTGAAACTGCAAAAACCCAGAAAACTGAGTTGCCAATTCAATCAGTTTCCACTTAGTTTTCTGTCTAGTAAAATCAAAACTATTCAACGTCTTTTCTCGCTTTAATATAAATAATTGTTCACGGCTACCGCAAGTACTACAAAGCTGGCCACAAAGTGGATCGTCTGAGATCTGAGACGAGGACATTGCCAGAGCATCTCTTTTGGGCACAATCAATAATGATAGATCAGCCAATTTGTGGGTTAGGCATGGAGGGAGGTAGCGGGGTAGAGCGGGCTGCAATGCTGTCAACAGGGGCGCGCGTGCGATCAGTGTCTGACCGCAAATCGCTTTGGGGGCTTTGACAGCATCATTCAAAAATAAATGCAAGCTGTTGATCTTACTTTTTATTTTTTTTTTTTTTTTGAGCTACTGTCGGAGACAGTAACAAGTTACAGTGGAGCAAAAATTTGTAGTAATTGTAATAATAAATAAAAAATAAATTAAAAGAGATAAATAAATTATAAAGCACAATTTTAGCAGCTTAGCAAAGCAGTGCATTTTTAAACAAAATTATTTTTTTTATGAATAAAAAAAAAATAAACAAGGAAAGAAAATTATGCTAGCTAATTTTGGCAGTTAGGCAAAACAATGAATTTTATAAAAGAGTATTTTTTATGAATAAAAAAAAAATTAATTGAGAAAAGAAAATTATGCTATATAATTTTGGCAGTTAGGCAAAACATTAAATTTTATATACAAGTGTTTAAAATATTGTAAAAAAAGATACAAAATACAGAAAATTCTGTAATCTGTCATTGCCAAGAATATATTTGATTTTTTTTTATTATTAACAATAACATGACATTTTAAACATTAAATAACAGCCACGTTTCATGGAAATATTAATAAAATAATTGCCGCTCCCGGGTGAACAAAAATAATAAATTTGTAATTTAAATAAATAATATTAAATAATTTATGTGAAACAGCAGAAATTAGCAGACTAGCTCTACAATTAAATGTATTTCCCCTTTTAAGCTTATGTTTATAATGAATAAAATATTTATTATTATTCATAAGCATAATATCAAGCTTAATATATCAAATGTTTAATTCTATATATCTACAATTTATGTAGATTAATTATTTTGGTTTGGAATAAAGACTTCTCCTCGTAACTTTGTAAATAAAAGGAAATAAAACCATTAATAATATTAACAGAGTTTTCTATCAAATGTTTAATTCTATATAACTACAATTTATGTAGATTTATTATTTTTGGTTGGATGTAAAGCCTTCTCCTCGTATCTTTGTTAATAAATAATATTAAAATAAATAATATTAAAAGAGTTTTATGAAAACATAATAAATAAACTTACATTAATTTTAAGGTTAAATTTATAGCCCTTTTTATCATTATTAGATTTATCAATTATAAAAAAAATAAACACCCTAATTATAATAGAAAAATCAACTTAATAAACTTCTACTTTTAGCTAACTTTAAAAGCATTTTAAAAGCAATTCCAAAACTACCATCCGCCAATTTCAACTCTTCTCTTCAACTGACCTTAACATTCTTAAAAAAAAAATCTAAAAATTTACTGACTGACAACTTCTCGAATTGTATTTTAAGTATGTATAAAAAGAAAAAAAAAAAACATTTCCAGTAATCACTTGATGCATAAAAGGACAACAACTGACTCTCGAAGGATACAGGGTGACTGCATATGGTTGGTCAGTTAATTGGCCGCACATTTAGTAGCCTAGTTAAATGTGCAGATTACACACCTTATTATTATGAAATATGTTCCATAATTATGGCCACTTTGGCTGTGTGCCGTGTTTGAGTATCGAGTCTGGGACAACCTCTTAATAGTCACTTGCGTAGCCTTATGTAATTTTAACTGCCAGTCTTAGGTACAGCCCCTGTCCCGCACGGCCCAACCCGGCCCTAGCCCTCTGCTACAGCGCCATATATTGACAATGCCGGCGTCTCTGGCTTGGCGACAACGTCTTAAAGTCGATGATGACGACGACGACATCGCAAAAGCTGTCGATGACGATGAAGACGATGATGTTGGCCCCCAACCCCCCTCTCAGGTTCCAGGTCTGTCTCTTGGCTCCTGTTTTCCTCATGCCAATTTATTTATGGTGCGGTACAAGTTTTTACGCACTCAAGTGCTCTGAGACTAATTGGGCACGAAACGCAATCAAAGTGACGACGACAAGAGAGAGAGAGAGAGAGCAAGAGAGTGGCAAAGATCTCTGGCCAGGACCAGAAACAGTCAACAGACAGAGCAACAAAAAAAACCAAAGCTCTACCAAGTTTCAAGAGTTCCAAGCGATCCACTCGTATCGCGAATCGATCACTTGAACTTTATAACGCTGATGAGGCTTTGATTTGTGTTGCTTCGAAGAAAGATCGAATTGTGAACAGCAACAAGCCAGGCCCCAGACACATAGTTGTGGCAAAATAGTTGGGCCATGTTCTACACAATTATCTGTTATTATCAGCATTTTTTTTTGTATTTTTTTTTTTGTTCTTTTATAGCGACAATGACATCTCATTGTTGACTGCTCCCCCTCTCTAGTGCAGACGTTTAGGCCAACTCTTAAAAATAGCTGCCTCTGGAGATATAATTTCTGCTCTATACCCTATTCGACATATCGAACGATCAGTCGATCAGTTGATCAGTTGTTGAGGGAGAACACGTGTCTTTTGGCTTGAAAATAAGGGGAAAGCATAAAGGAACAACAGAGCTGTGGCTGAGAACTAAACTAGACATCAGGCACTTCAAACTTAATTAACTTATGAGAAAGTCAAAAAAAGGATTCAAGTGTCTAATGTAGAGAAAAAAATATAAAACTTGAATTTAAATAGGTATATGGTAAAAGGATCTAAGATTCAATGCTTATTATTTAGTTCAATTCCATTTATTCTTATTTTTATATATATTACTTGTTTTATATATTTATATACTGGCTCTCAACTGAATAGCTTCACAATTTCTATCAAAGTAAATGGCCAAAATCTCTGCAACTATATTCCGATTATAACAAAATAAATTTTATTTTACAGCATATACATTTCTTATTAAGAAACATGAGTTTCCAGTCTCTAGCATAAGTAGACATTAAAAAGTTATTTTGTTTTCCAAAAAATAACAAAAATTATTTTTTTTGGCTCAACTAACGAGCTTTGACTTTACTTTGTGATCGACAATTTATATAATAATAATATATTAAAATAGCATCTCAATTTTATGACCTTAGAAAAAATATAGAATAATATTAAGGCTACTTAGAATTCATATTTTGTAGAAGCTTTGTAGTGTCTTTAAAATAACAAAATGAGTATTTAAATTGTACAAGTTTTTGCTTTAACATTTGTTATAATAATTATGAAAAAAAGATTGTAGAATTGTATATAAAGCTATTTTAATTTCTACGCACTGATATCTAGACACAAAATCTATTTTAAATTATAATTTTGCGGAAGTAAAAAGCGATAATTTGATAAAAATTTGGACTTAACTGATTAAAACGTGTTTTAACTACAATTTAGACATGTTTTCTTAATAGTTTCTTTAGTTTATGGAAAATTAGCTCATATAAATTTAATTTGTATACACTCTTCTGATATATCAATACTTCACATTAAACTTTAACTCTTAATTGCAGTTTTTAATACCTCAATTCTTATAAATTTTTTTTGTAGCGCTAATTGATGATGAAAGCAATCAAAACCTAACTTAAGTTCGGCAAGTGCTTCTTCCGGGCTTTATTTATTATTATTTATTTATTTGCCCCTATATTATATCATATACAGAATGTTCGATCAAAATGTATTAGCCAATAATTGCTGCCGCTAATATAACTTGACCTACGATTGAAATACGAACAAAATATTGAAGGGTAAACTTATGAATATTATTACAATTTTGATAATTGCCCAATGGCGCGTCGAAGACCTTTTCCCTAACCCTAACCTTAACTGAAAACGAACCGATCGATTGAGGGTCAGACAATTCGCGGTTTTCGAACGTGAAACGGGACAATTTAAACTAAAAAAAAAAAAGAGTATACCGAAAAAAGATTCAAAGACTGTGGCACAGATTTGTTTTTTTTTTGAAGACAATGATTTACGAGCTGTCTGGCAGACTCAATAGGGGTATGGAAACGGTAGAAGTTGGGGAAATCAATAAATTTTATATGGCTGTTGCACTTGATTATAAAGCGCGGACTGATAATGCGCAACTTTGAGTGCAATTTGGCATTGATTGTTGTTTATTAGATGATTTCAACTTCCTGTTGATAAACAGGGAGAGAGAGAGAAAGTGAAAGAAAGAGAGAGAGAGCAAGAGCGAAAGAGAAGATTAATCGATTATTTCCATTGCTTGTTGTTTGATAAAGAGAGAGTTTTTCTAAATTAATCGATTGTTGTTTACAGAGAGGTAGCGAGAAAGAAAGGATTAATCGATTATTTCCACTGCTTGTTGTTTCATAAAGAGAGAGTTTTCCTGAATTAATCGATTGTTGTTTATTAGAAGATTTTAATTTCCTGTTGATAAACAGAGAGAGAAAGTGAGCAGAGAGAGAGAGAGAGAAAGAGGATATTAATCGATTATTTCCATTGCTTGTTGTTTGCTAAAGAGAGAGTTTTCCTAAATTAATCGATTGTTGTTTATTAGAAGATTTTAACTTGATTTTGATAAACAGAGAGGTAGCAAGAAAGAAAGGATTAATCGATTATTTCCATTGCTTGTTGTTTCATTAAGAGAGAGTTTTTCTAGATTAATCGATTGTTGTTTATTAGAATATTTTTATTTCCTGTTGATAAACAGAGAGAGAAAGTGAAGCAGAGAGAGAGAGAGAGGATATTAATCGATTATTTCCATTGCTTGTTATTTCATAAAGAGAGAGTTTTCCTATATTAATCGATTGTTGTTTATTAGAAGATTTTAATTTCCTGTTGATAAACAGAGAGAGAAAGTGAGCAGAGAGAGAGAGAGAGAAAGAGGATATTAATCGATTATTTCCATTGCTTGTTGTTTGCTAAAGAGAGAGTTTTCCTAAATTAATCGATTGTTGTTTATTAGAAGATTTTAACTTGATTTTGATAAACAGAGAGGTAGCAAGAAAGAAAGGATTAATCGATTATTTCCACTGCTTGTTGTTTCATAAAGAGAGAGTTTTCCTGAATTAATCGATTGTTGTTTATTAGAAGATTTTAATTTCCTGTTGATAAACAGAGAGAGAAAGTGAGCAGAGAGAGAGAGAGAGAAAGAGGATATTAATCGATTATTTCCATTGCTTGTTGTTTGCTAAAGAGAGAGTTTTCCTAAATTAATCGATTGTTGTTTATTAGAAGATTTTAACTTGATTTTGATAAACAGAGAGGTAGCAAGAAAGAAAGGATTAATCGATTATTTCCATTGCTTGTTGTTTCATTAAGAGAGAGTTTTCCTATATTAATCGATTGTTGTTTATTAGAAGATTTTAATTTCCTGTTGATAAACAGAGAGAGAAAGTGAAGCAGAGAGAGAGAGAGAGAGAGAGAGAGAGGATATTAATCGATTATTCCCCACTGCTTGTTTGCTAAAGAGAGAGTTTTCCTAAATTAATCGATTGTTTCTTTGTCTATTGCAGATATCGCGAGGATGCACTTTGCTGGGGCGACAGGTGAGTTTTCTGCCACGCTGCGAGCCTATAGCCGACACATTTATCGGCTAATTTAATTTATTTAGAAAATGTCAACTTTTTTCCCAACGCGCTCGCTTAATCGAATATTCAACAGGGCCCCCAGAAGCCACTCGATATATAAAAATGCGCTTCTGTATATATTTATGTTTCTTTCTCTCTCTTCTCTCTTCGCAGAAAGTCCATGGAGGAGATTGGTGCCGCTCAGTCCTCGGTGAATGCGCGGTAAGTGTTAATGTTACCGTAAACGATTCTGCTGCACCATTCCCCCAACCCCTACCCCTGCTTGCCCCCTTTGCAGCGCCACTTGGCGACGCATTTGTTAGCATAAAATTATTGAATACCAAGCAAAGACATCGTCGCCAACGTCGCCGCCGCCAGACGTCAAAGGCGCATGTCGCATCTATGAGATACTCGTACTTGTACTCGTACTCAAACTGAGACTTGAGACTTGAGTCTCAGTCTCAGCCTCAAACTCAAACTCTCAGTCTTGTTGCTTTTGTAGCTGCAGCTTAACAGAAACCGTTGCTGTCAACATTAATATGTTGATCTCACTAAAAGTGCTAAAACTTTGTGACTCAGTTTGTAATATATATAGAGATTAGGTTGAAGAAGAAATTTATTTAGCAGATAGATCTAAATTGTATCTAAATAACTCAAATACAAAGATAGTAAGAGATTTACCATCATTAAAATGAAAACCTATTGATTATATTAAAATGAATGAAAAGTTAATAAAGGAATTCTTCCTACACACTATTATACATATTTTTTCTTTATAATTAAATAAAAATTAGGGGTACAATAGATCTAATTGGTCGCGGTACCATAATCCCTTCATTAATAAAAAAAAATAAAAATTAATAAAAAGTTAATAAAGGAATATTTCCTACACAGTATTATATATTTTTTTTCCAATAAATTATTTAAAATGAATGATAAGTTAATAAAGCAATTTTTCCTACACAGTATTATATATTTTTCTGTATAAAATATTTTAAAAATAAGTAAAATTTATTTCATAAACTTCCATTTATTTAAAATCAAATGTAAGGTTTTTATATAAAATATAAAAGCTTATAAAAATTAATGAAAAGTTAATAAAGGAATTTTTCCTACACAGTATTATATATTTTTTCCCTATTAATTATATTAAAATGAATGAAAAGTTAGTAAATAAAGGAATTTTTCCTACACAGTATTATATTTATTTTTTTTCTATTAATTAAATAAAAATAATTGAAAAGTTAATAAAGGCATTTTTCCTACACAGTATTATATATTTTTCTGTGTAAAATATTTAAAAAATAAGTAAAATTTATTTTACAAACTTCCATTTATTTCAAATCAAATGTAAGCTTTTTATATAGAATATAAAAGCTTAAAAAAATGAAAGAAAAGTTAATAAAGAAATTTTTCCTACACAGTATTATATTTCTTTTCTTATTAATTAAATAAAAATAAATGAAAAGTTAATAAAGGAATTTTCTGTGAGGCATTTACAGAGTTTTATATTTTCTTCACTGTAAAATATTTAAGAAATTATAGAAATTTTTTGCCGCAACTCCCATTTATTTAAAATCAAATATAAACTCTTTTAAACTCTTAAATACTTTGAGAATGAAGGCAGTTAAATTTTAAATTGCCTTATTAATATAAAATATAATACTTTCTATCTTTAAATATCTCGAGAGCATGAAAAAATATTTTGTTCAAATTAAATATACAATAATTTTAAAGTAACTTTAGGTTGCAAATCAAATTTAAACAAAATCGACTGAGAATTTTACCTAAAATATTACCATTTAAATAAAGTTAAATATTTCAAGAATTAAAGCCAATATATTGCTGAACTTTTGCAGACTCATATTTATAATAATCATTAACTAGCATATTAAATTTCAAAAAAAAATATTTATAATTACATAGACCAAGTTTTCTGCCTTAAATATCTCAACAACTTGAGCGGTTATATTGCTCAAATTTTGAATATAACAATTTTAAAACATTCCTAACTAGCATAAAAAATTTCTAAAAAATCGCTGGAAGCTTTCATAAATTCGCCAATGTTTCTATGTTTATATAAGTGTATTATAAATTCGGGTAGACTCTAGTTATGTTTTAATAGTTGCTGCTGTCGCTGTCAGTTGCTGCTGTTGCTGCTGCTGTTTGTCTGTTGTCTTGTTCTCGTTGTTATGACATTTTACATTTTTAATGGGAATTCTCACATAAAAAGTACAAATATCAGACTAATTGGATTTATCTCGGGGCTGTCGCGCGTTGTCACACTCTTTTTGCCATGCTTGCGGCTAGTTGCCGGAAGATGTTGCAAGCGATCAAACGATTCAATGTCTAAAAATCAATCCGAGGACAAGTTTTCTAGCCTGAAGTTGGCTTCTAACCAAGCTAAGCTTGTTGACAATTAGCACAGTGTTCAGGGGGAAAGGTGTACTGCACCCAGTCAGTGGTCAGTCCCAATTCCAGCCCAAAGACACATTTCCAATGAATCGATCAGCAGCAACAACAACAACAACAATGCAACAACAATGCCACAATGAGGCAAAGTTGCATTGCTTAAATTGATTTCTGCAATTAATTGAACAACGCAAATGACAAACTGAAAGTCAACAAAGAACTCGCTCACAAAAAAAAATACACTGCACCATATTGTACCCTCTTCTCTCTCCTGCTCTTCCTACAAAAACAAAAGTCTTCCAACCATTCAAGGAATGCACTTTGCTCCTGAACACGCTTCCAGCTCACTTCAGCAGCTGCCCCAGGAGTCCAAAGAGTTAAGAGTTGAACTGTAGGAGGTAGCGGCAGGCTGCAGCAGGAACCTCCGATTCCTTGCCGACTTTTTTTTGCTGTTTGTTTTTTTTCTGGTCATCCTTCGATTTATTTTTTGCCCCCTCAAAACTGTCACGGTCACGAGCTGCGGGCTGTTGACTCTGACTCTGACTCGACTTTTATATAGCACACATTGATTCAGAAATCGAATTTAATTGTTACTTAAGCTCAATTGATTTTCTTTAAATTTGTAACTATTTATTTAATTGTAAGTATCATAGAAAAACTCCTAAATTTCAATAAATTGTGTTAAATTCTCATAAAATTAATTAAATCAATATTTATGCTGAATGGATTTTTTTTAAAATTTTTAAATATAAATTTATTCCTAAACATCTGACAAAAACTGTAAAATTTCAATTATTTTGCTCTTAAAATTCTAATATAATTGATTAAGCCAATATTTATGCTAAATTGATTTTTTCTTAAATTTTTAACTATGTATTTAAGTTTAAATATCAGACAAAAGCAATAATATTTTAATCCGCGTCGAATTAAATTGATACTTAAGCTCAATTGATTTTTTTAAATTGTTTATTATATAATTAATCCTAAATATAAGGCAAAAACTCCAAATTTTAAATAAATCCCGCTTAAAAGTCTAATTTAATTTATTAAATCAATATTTAAGCTCAATAAATTTTTTTTAAATTTTTAACTATATATTAAATTATAAGTATCAGACATAATCTTTAAAATTTCAATAAATTGCTCTCAAAAGTTTAATATAATTGATTAAGCCAATATTTATGCTAAATTGATTTTCTATAAATTTTTAACTATATATTTAGGTCTAAATACCAGACAAAAACTCTAATATTTTAAGTCGAGAGGAATTTAATTTAATTTTTACATTTTTAGTTATATAATTAATTCTAAATATCAGACAAAATTAGTAAAGTTTTAATAAATCCCGCTAAAAAGTCTAATTTAATTTGTTAAACCAATATTTAAGCTCAATTAATTTTCTTTTAATTTTTATTTATATATTTAATTCTAAGTATCAAACAAAAACTCTAAAATTTTAATAAATTGCACTAAAAATTCTAATATTAGTCATTTAATCCATATTAAAGCTCAATTGATTTTTTTTTTTAATTTGTACTATATTTTTTAACCTAAATATCAGCTAAAAACTCTAAAAATTCTAATAAATTCCTCCTAAAAGTCTAATATAATTTAATAAAACAATATTTAAGCCCAACTAATTTTTTTTTAAATATTTCCATTAAACCAATAATTTCTGCTCATCTTCTTTTTAATTTTTTCAATAAATCAATATAAAAATTTAAATGTTTTTTAAATAAACACAGCCCAATGTGCACCACAAATGGCCTCGTTGGCTTCTTCAATCCCCAATCAGGCAACAGATTCTACCAAGTTATATATACCAGGTTGTTTGTTGCACTAGATTTACAGAGTGAAGACACGACGACACAGTTTCGGAAGGTGCAAGAATATTAATTAATAATTCCGATCACAACTGCGCACTTTGTGTCGCCGCAGTTAGCGGTCTACGGTTTGGCATGCGAATTATTTGCTAAATACCAGAAAAGTGAACGACAAACTAGAGGGGGTAACAGAGAGTTAAGAGGGGTAGGAGAGGGGCAGAGGAGAAGCGAATGCATTACCTGATATTTATGTAGTTGAAATTAACAGCTTTAAGTAAGACTTTCAAAGCAAATTTATGGCTTCATTTAACGGAGACAAGAGATCAATGATCGTTTACAGATCGCTTTCAATATATATATATTTATTTATTTATTTATCTATATGTATTTATGCGATAGATTATCAAATATCTAAAATAGCATTTCAAGTTGATTTACTAAATTTGGTTTATGTTTTTATTTAAAAACAAGTTTTTTTGGAATGCGCTCTGCGCTTTGATTAACTAATTTCAAAGAGTGTGTGTGTGCTTAAAATGCATTTTAATGTGATATTATTTATCATGTTTATTGATTGGCATTTCTTAATTGAGCTTTTAATGACATTATCTTTGAGAAAATTAATGTTTAGGTTGACTAGAATAATAACAGTTTGCTATAAATTAATGTTGGGTTTTAGAGTTAAATAATAGCTTTAACAAATTTAAATTTGTTAAATTTAAGCATTATTTAATTTTTAATATTTTCCGCAATAAATTTTAATTTATATTTGTGAATATTTAACAGTTTAATCGTTTGAGAAAAAGCTTTTAATTAATTTTGATTAGCTTTCAGCGCTCTTTAATTATTTTAAGTAAAACTTTCACTTGAAAAAAATAATAATTGTTCAGCCTTTGTTTTTCAACAATTTATCTTAAAGTGTGTATAGAAAGTAAGGTAAAAATAGATAAAAACAAAATTTAAATAATTATAGAAAGTAAGGTTAAAATAGATAAATAAAACTTTAAATTATAAATCTAGTTAAAGACAATTTTAAAATATTTTTGAAGCAACTTTCTTGGGAGATTAAGGATTCTGCTCCAAGCAAACTTTTAAGCAACCTTATCAGAATTTTTTTTAATTTATTTTTTAGTTATAAGTCTACATTGTATATATAACAACCTTAGATCTATAGTTATATATCCCTTTCCTATCTTACCCTTTTCATCTATTAAATGTCATCCTTTCTAGCCAAGTAAATCGAAACTAATTCATTTCAAGTGAAGATCTTTAAGCTGTTCATCATTATGTTTTAAATAAAAAAAATATATTATTACTTTCAATACGAAGATATTAAATTTTGTGGTAGCCTCCTGACTATTGGGGGCATGTTTCATCAGAAGCACGCACATTGTTTGATATTAATCTTTCTACTTGAATCTTTCAGCTCCCGAGAGGAGCTGCAATAGCTATTTGCCATCTCCCTCACACTTCAAGTTATAGTATCATCTTTGTCTTACTTTTATTGCTTAATTGTTTGTTTGGTTTTGTGGTTTCTGGTTGTTTTTTTCGAATTATGAATCGTTTTGTGTTTCGATTGTGTAACAGGGCCCAAGAACAGTTATGGCCAGAAACCTTTCACTGCGCCATAAAAAACTTGGCCTGACAGATCCTACACGCTGATAAGATCGCATTTCTCTGCTACTCGAAATCACCAAAAAAAAAACGAATCATCTTGTTGTGCTATTTTATCACCTGTGTCACTTTTATTGCTTTCTCCTGTGGGCTTGCAACCCCCGGAAAATAAAAAAGAATCTGACAGATCAGGGATTGTGGTTAGTTTATTGCTTCCTCTTGTAAAGATCGTTGCTAACTGGAACTGAATTAAATTGAATTGAAAATAGAACTCAAGGGAAGATTTTTATTATTAAGTTTATTACCAGCTTTGAAATACTAACAAAATTTTATTTTTTGCATTTATTTTGTAAATATTAACTTGATTATTTTGCAGACAAACTAAGTTCATATGCATTTTTTCTGTTATTTCTAAATTATTGCTATTGAAACTGTGGAATGATTTGTTAAAATTCAAAGGAAAATTGTCCTTATTAAGTTTATTATTTGGTAGAAGTTAAGCCTTTAAATACAAACGATATTTTAAATTATGCATTTATTTTGTGAATATTCTCTTAATTAATTTGAAGAAAAACTAAGTTGGTTTGCATTTTTTCTATTATTTCTAAATTAAAACTGCCTTCGAAACTAAGAAATAATTTATTAAAATACAAAGGAAGATTGTTTTTATTAAATTTGTATCTTTGTGGAAATTATACACTTAACTTCTAAAAGTATTTTAAATTGTGCATTTATTTTGTGAATATTTTTTTTACTTATTTTGCGGAGAAACTAAATTCTTTTGCATTTTTTCTATTATTTCTTAATTGAAACTGCATATAAAGCCTAGGAAAAATTTATAAAAATTCAAAAGAAAATTGTCATTAAAAAGTTTAAATTACTGGGTGGAAATTAATCTATTAAATTCAAACGTTTTTTTAAATTGTGCATTTAATTTCTAAATATTTTCGTACTAATTTTAGAGACAAACTAAGTTCATCTGCATTTTTTTCTATTACTTTTATTTAGAACTGCAATTGAAATTGAGAAATAATTTATTAAAAGTCAAAGGAAGATGGTCTGAATTAAGTTTATAACTTGGTGGAATTTATGTAATAAAATTCTAAAAGTATTTTAAATTATGCATTTATTTTGTAAATATTTCTTTACATTTTCTTGGGTAGAAACTAAATTCTTCTGCATTTTTTCTCACTGCAATATGAAGAATTTAATTGTGTGAATTATTTTTTTAATTTAATCCCAAAAATCAGGATTTTCTTTAATATACAAATATAAATATAATTGTGTGAATTATTTTTTTTAATTAAACCAAATTTAAGGTTTTCTTTAATATCAAAATTTAAATATAATTGTGTGAATTATTTTTTTGATTTAATCCCAAAAATCAGGATTTTCTTTAAGATCCAAATATAAATATACTTTTTTTTATTAAATCCAAAATTCAGGAGTTTCTTTAATATTTTAATGAATAAAAAAGTCAGTAAATACGTTTGTTTAATCCGATTCTATATATTAATTGATTTGAAGCTTTATATCTAAATTTTTCTATTAAATGCGGGCTTAAATATGCTTAAAAGAACAAAAATAAATTTTTTATTTAAAACCTATGTAACATATTATTTCCTGTGCATTTAAACTGTTGCAATTTCACAAACATTTATTTAAAATATTTTCTACTCTAGTCAAAGCTATATTTCTATACTATTTTTTTTAAATAACACTTAAGACTTTGTTTATATTAAAAAGTATTAAAATAAATAATAATAATCTTTTAATCTATCACAATCCTTGCAACATTTCTCATTGCATTTTTTTGGCTTTAATTTTACAACTCCTTTTTTATCCGGCACCTGCCAATCGTTTTATCGATTAGTTTATCGATCGTTTTTTATGTTTTGTGGCTTATTAAAATATATAAAAATAATATCCAAAATTCAGGATTTTCTTTAATATCCAAATGAATAGAAAAGCCAATAAATACGTTTGTTTAAGCCGATTCTATATATTAATTGATTTGAAGCTCTAAATTTTTCTATTAAATGCAGGCTTAAATATGCTTTAAGCACAAAAATAAATTGTTTATTAAAAGCCTACATATTATACTATTTCCTGTGCATTTAAATTGTTGCAAATTCACAAACGTTTATCTAAAATATTTTTTAGTCTAGTCAAAGCTAAATTTTCATACTATTTTTTTATTATTATTTTAAAAATAATAAAAATAAATAATAATCATTTTTTTTAGTCCCTCACAATCCTTGCAACATTTTTTATTGCATTTTTTCGCTTTAATTTTACATCTCCTTTTATTTCCGGCACCTGCCAATCGTTTTATCGATTAGTTTATCGATCGTGTTTTATGTTTTTGTGACTTATTAAACGTTTTTTTCTGTCCAGGCTTTTATATTTGTTTTGATTTTTCGCAAATCACGTTGCCAGGGCTATTTGAAATGGATGCCTCGTGTGTCCGAGAAAACGTGATGGATAACTGTCAAGTGATTCGTTCTCTTGACCAGTTCACCCACACTGTGTGTGTGTGTGTGTGTGTGTTTCTTCCTGTGTGTGTATAGAGGGGTTAGGGGGGGGGGGGGGGGTTTCTACTGATTAGAGAGCGGCAGTTGCATACGTGCCCGGCCACCCGCCATTCATAAAGTCATGCAACAATTGGCTCCTGACTGGAATAAACATTTTGCGATATACTATGTAGTATATAAGCCGGCGGGGTTTGAGTTTTTTTTTGAAAAACCAAAACAGAAACTGAAACTGAAACCGAAACTGAAACCAAAATGAAAACTCAAACTCATGTCCAATAGGTCCATCAACAGCCGCAGCACGCACTCGAAACGGCACGCACCTTTATATGGCAATAGACTCTGCTATCCGACGACTCTTGACTCCAAACTGACTCCAATACTGGGGCTGGGATACGCATCGTTGCACGTCCATGTCCATGGACATGGCCATGGCCATTGTCCTCGAGGCATCCACACGCATCAATTTCCGACCTACTCCCAGCTTCTGGCCAAAAATTACAATGTCTGGCCGCTGTCTGCACGTGAAATTGGTTTTCTTTTATTTTTTTCTCTCTCGTGGACTCGGCCACTAAACCGGAAATGTTCACGTTCGATTTTTATGGCAACTGGCTTTGAATTTTAGTTCCTCATTCATTGTCTACAACACCTACTACTACATCCACATCCACATCCACATCCACATCCGTCCTCCTCAACCTGCTCCCAACTCTCGCGTTTTGCCACTTTGGCACGTTTCCTTTTTAAAATTCACAATTGCCGCCAGCGACGCGTAATTGTGGGAGAGAGAATTCGCTATGCCAACTTGTCTGGCAGTTCTCTCTCTCTCTCTCTGTCTCTCTGTCTCCTGCACCCTCCCTCCATCCCTCCCTTTACTGAAACTCAAGAAATCGATCACGTTTCTACACACATGTTCCAGTTACGTTACGTTGCCTCATTACGTCATTTCTCTATACACAGTGCGAGGATATGTGGCACAATAACAAAACAAAAAAAATAACTGCAAGTCATTGGGGTTGCCCAATTAGAGCTGCAAAATAATCGATAACAATGTGTTCGGTTATCGAAAGTGCATCAAATTAAATGAAAGGAAATTTAGCTATAATTTAATAACTATAATTTAATAAAATTAAATATACACATATAGAAATTGAAACTAATTTATTTTTATTATTTAATTTTACTAAATTATAGTTAAATTTCCTTTCATTTAATTTGAGGGCAGTACAACAGGTTAATAGGCAATTTTAGAAGGACTATATTGAAGTTTAATTTGAAATTAATTAAATATACTTTTTCCATGCGAAAACCTAACCTAAATGTTTAGGGATTTGATTTATCTTTTATGCAGTACATAAATAAATAAATAATCAATTAATATATAATTTCATAAATCTTTTCTGAATTTATGTGACATATTGAATATAGAGAAATATGTCTGTAAAAAACCTTAAGTATTTAATGAAAATACAAATAAAGCTGATAAATATTCAATAAGCAAAATAAATTTAAAAAAAAAACAGACAATAATTTGATAAAAATATTAAAATTTTCCTTTTTAAAATTTCTGATTTAACATCATATAAATATTGCAATAATAATTGTATTAACGTTTTTGCAAACAAATGGTAAATTAAAAAGGAAAAGAGGAATTTAAATAAAATATACAAAATATGAAAATAAATAAATATAATAATAAATATAAAATATAAATATAAATAAAATATAAAAAATAAATAATAAAACGTTACAACAGCAATTTTAAGCTACATATTGAAGAATAATTTTGCAATTTTGGGGAACTTTTAAAAAATGTATTTTAAGTAAGTTTTTCCGAGAATTGTGTACTTTTTTTTAGGTCTTATTAAAGTAATACATTTTAGAGACAATTAAACATACGAGTATTGTCATATAATTTGTACTCATCGCGGGAATAATCTCTTTATAAGTATGAACAATTAATGAGACAGTTTGTTTTTGTTTTTACTAAATTAAAAATAAATATTATGCACTTAGCATTTATCAACGGACTCGAGTGCTTATTAAGCGATTAATTTAATTATTTACTTAAACACATTTAATAACAAATGTTAAGGCATTCATTAACAGAAATTTCATTCACGGCGAATTTGTTTTAAGAAATATACACATCTAAGAAAAAGTTGACTTTATATTGCATACTTTATTTGATTGATGGAATTATGCTACAGCTTTGTAAATGGAACTCCTCATAGCCCTTTCTTTTCTCAGTTAGCTTAACTGTTTGCTGCATAAAATGTGTAGACGGGTCATGAACTTGCCACGTGTAAATACGTCTTTTATATTCGCCGTGCACAACTCATCGCCACAAAACAAAATGGCTGTCCTGTGTGTGATCGCCCAATTAATGAAATTAAACAATTTCTGGCATTGACTGAAAATTATTATAAAGGCATAAAAACCAGGCGCAAAAGTAAAAATTTAACCCAGGCGCTGGCTCTGTCTCTGTCTGTGCTGTGCTGTGCGAGCTTGGAATAATAAAAGGCCTCCAACTCCAAATGCTCTGAACTGGCAAACAATTTGTTGCAAGGCCTGGCCAAGATACCTGTATGACACACCTCCACCCCCCTACGTATCCTGCGCCCCTGCCTGAGTGAACACGCACGCAGGAAGCGCTTGTTACTCCAGCTCCTGGCAGCAGGCTCAAGCACTGGAACCCCGGACAAAGTTGGGGCTCAGTTTGTTGGCTTTTGGCTGGGAGCCTGAGCCACCATTGGCATTTTGTCATTGGCATTTCGGTCACATACACAAACACACATAAAAAGCGAACGACGACAGACAAAACTCCCACACGCGGCCGCGAGAGAGAGCGAGAGCGAGCGAGAGCGCAAGAGCCGCTAAACAAATTCCCAAATGTGTAAAGAAGTAAACTAATTGCTGCGCGTGACGCAGCCCCAACAACAAAACTGTTTGGAGCTCAAGTATATAAAAGTGTGTGAGCAGGCGAGCATGCGCCACTCCAAAAAATGTATGTGTGTGCACGCTGCACTGTGTGTGAGAGCGAGAGAGTAAGCGAAACCAGTTTTAGTTAACAATACGGCAGCGACGGCGTCTGCACGTACACTAACACACAAACATACATACACACAGTTGGGCTCTTTTACTCTGGTCATGTTGTTGCGCTCTCTCGCTCGCACACACTGTTATGCTCATTTGGTATGCGCGCTATGTTGATTCCGATTCGACGGCAGTCACGTCCCGCCCATTTGCACGCACACACACCCACACACACACACACACACATACACGCGCGCGGCAAAGGCGAAGCGAGAGAGCTTGCGGCGAATTGGAGCGTGAGGCTGCTTAAAATGCTACTGGTGCGCCCAGTACATGACCAGGCGTCGTGTCAGGTGCTCACACACACACACACATACAACAGTGGCGCCGCTGCTGCTGCCGTTGCTGCTCACGTTCGTTCGTTGGCCGTTCGTTCGTTGCTGCTGCGTCGCTGCTGCTTGCTGCTGCTGCTTCGTGTCGAGTCAAAGATGTCACCCCCAAAAAATTATCTAGCTGTGTGCGTGACGCGCTCGCTAGCTCGCTCTCTCTCTCTCTCTGTCTCTCGCACGCCCTCTCTTTCTTATTTTTGGGCAGCGCTGCTGCCGCTATATATATTTATTTTTTTTTTTGCCTTACTTTGGTTTTGTTCGTGACGTGAACGTGACTCTGAATTATTCTGCACGTATTCGTCGCCCGCAACGGACGTATTTCGTATTTCGTAAAACGTAGACGTTGAACGTATAACGTATAACGTAAAACTCTGTCGTGGCGTCGCCGCCGAGTGTGTCTTCTTCATATTACGTTACTTTCCCATCATCAATGCAGTTTTCACGTACGCTGCCCGGCCGTGCAACTTTAGCCGTATACGTATACATACGTATTTGTATTCAGCGTGTCCGTCTACAACGCTCCGTGTAGTGGGTGCCACCCTGTGCGTGCGTAATTGGCAACCATTTGTTTGCCCCCCTCATACCAACTCAACCCCAAAAACTCAATCTCAAACCTCAGTTGGATGCTGCAATTTGGAGAAGCGACGTGCGGCTGCTCGATAACAAAATTAACTGGCCAAAGTCGATAACCGTGCTAATTTGAATGCCAATCGAAGCTGAGAGAGCGCCAAACTCAGACAGACAGTTGAATTGACGCGGATGCGGATTGCGAATGCGGATATTAGTTTTGACGTGCGTGTTACGCCCACAACGCCGCGACAAAGCATTGCGCCGTGTCCTGCGACCCTTTACACGGATCGTGTGTGTGTCTGTGTGTGTTTGTGTGTTTCAAGGATAATTGAAGACAGCAACTGACACGTACGCGTGCTCCAATTGCCAGACAGACAAAACAACACAAAAATAAAAATAAAAAGGATGTCGCGTTGACCTGCTCTAAAATAAATAAAATAAATATAGAAAGTGTGCCAAAACAAAATCCAAGTGCAATATTTATATATAAAATAAAATAATATTTAAAAAAAAATGTGCCAGTGCTAGTTTAAGCTTTAATAAAGTGTCACATACGCCAGGACATTTGCAAAAAAAAAAAAAATAAAACAAAATGTTGCCCTATCAGGCGGTTGCCATGGACTATGCCGGCTATCAACGCCAGCCAACGCCAGGACATCCGGGCAGTCATATGGTTGGCTCCTTGGGCATGCCAGCGGTGCCATTTACCCATTCATGGATGATGCCCACACAGGATCTGTGCGGCATGCCACCGTATAATAAAATGCCCAATCAACATCAACCGGGCGCCCCAGGAATGCACGGCCAACAGCAACCCATCGAACCGGGGTTAGTTGATACGGGGTAAATTACCAAATAAATAGTATATTTGTAAAACTAAATAATATTATTAAAACTCTGTCTTTAAGTTGTGTCAAAATGTGTGTGTCTTTCAAAAATAATATATGAATTTATTAGATTTTATAAAGCTTCTTGGAACTGTTTTAGATTTGTTTTTAAAAATTTAATTTAATAAAAATGTTGCAAGGATTTTTCATCATAGAATATGTTATAAAATGTTTCTATATAATTCCAAAAAAAAGTTAAAAATATCTTTAATAAACCCTCTCAATAGGAACTCACAAAACAAACCTTAGAAAATCATCAAGATCTATTCAAAATCATAGCAAATTTAATAGTTTAAATAAATATAATTCTTTTTGGTACTAACAGTAATAATATAATTTGAAATATATCTTTATTTTTCCTGTAATAACATACTTTCAAAAAATCTTTCTTTTTCCTTTTTAATTAAATATATTTCTTTTATCCAACTCTTTCTTTGATTCCAATCAAAATCATTTTTAACTCATAACTAAATATCCTAAATTCCTGAAATAAGCCCCAAAACTTATTTAATTTTTTTCTATAGCGTTGTGTTTATAAATATTAAATGTAATTAAAATGTTTAACTTAAATTCTATTTTAGTTCTTGTTTATAAAGTCTTTTTGATTGAAATTTCCAATAATGTAGACCTTCCGAATTATAAAAACATTTCTCAGTCTTCTGCCTGTTATTAAAATATAGCGCAGTCTTTCTAAATCGGGCTAAATATTTAGCTATATTTTTTATTAGTTCCTAAAATTTGGCTAATAAAATGAGAAATAATTTATAAGTTTTTATCGCTAAATAACACACAATTTATTGTTTACCAAGTACTTATATTATATACATTTTGAATGTTTAAAAAAGTACTAAATACTAGAAATATATTATTTTCAATTCAAAAACTTGAATATTTATATTTTGCCAAATATAAAATGTAATTATTGAAATCCCAATTAAACTAAAAAGTTACTTAAATATTTAATTAATATATTTGCCTTCTTCAATGCCAAATAATCACATTTAAAAATACTTTCCTTGCCTAAATAAAACAGTTAAATTTCATTAATTTTTCCAAGAATCACAATTATATAATGTCAGTCCCAGCTACATTTACTTGTATCCCGCTGCTTGTGTGTCTCTGTCTATGCCAACAAAAAAAAAAACAAAAAGTAAAAACTACATAAAACAACTGATAAAGCCATAACGGCACTTCTCACAGTCCATAAACAATGCTCCGATACAGTCTTATCCCTTTATGTTGACAGTTTCTTTCCTCTTCTTCTTGTGTGTGAAAAGAAAACAAAAAGAAAATAGTCTACTTACCCTTATCTTGATAGAAATAGTTTGATTGGCAAATTCAGATGGCCAGAAATTCTGAAAAGAAACCGCAATATTAGGTCATGTAATCCGCTTAGGTTCTTAATTCGCAATAATCAAACGACACAATATTAGAGTATATAATGCGCTAAGTAACCCCAAACAGCAGCTAAGCCAGCTAATCAAGTGGAAATATAGCAAAAAGAATACATGCAAAAAAACAGATTAAAGCTTTCACATACACACGCTTCACACATGAGAAACATTTCAATGTTTTATAGGCACGCAAAGGGATAAGCTTTGAAAGCTCACCAATACATATAAGACAAACAGACTGAAGCTTTCTCACAGACACGCTTCAAATATATGCAACGTTTCATTGCCTTGCAGGCATGACAACACAGAGCTTTCAAAGCTCACCAATACTAAGATCATTTTCGCCTTTCGGCTACTTTAAATATATTTCGTATCTCATTTCTCACTACGGTCATTTTTGCTAATGACAAGCAATTTACACGCCAAATTACAGCCCCTGTTTTTATTCGCTTGCCAAAGATGCTGCCAATTTTTTGCTGTTTTTTTGTTGTGTTGTGCTTGCCAAATTAAAAAGAGCACAAAAATCATTTATCAAGACGACACCTTGGCCTTGCATTCATAATAAATGTTGAGGGATATTACGTTACGTTGTAGACACATCAATGTTGTTTCTTCGAGGCCAATTTGAATGGTATTTGGATATTGATGATGCGAAGATTGATGCTTATTTTATTTAAAAAAAAAAATAAAAGTAATTCGCACGACATGCGACGAATTGACTGACATTAAAATGATTTAATAAATTAAATAAAGTTTTTGGGTTCTAACTGTTACATTTCTATATAGGTTTTTTGAACCAGACATTTATTTGGAAACCAGGTACTTCAATCTTTAAACGTAATTTCTACATAACAACAACAATGTCACAGATACAACAAACTAATTAAAAATGTTGTAGTTTGTTGTTCAGAAAGCAAGTGAGTTTTTTAAATAAAAAAGGCCAAAAACTGGCTTGGCCCGTGGCAGACGCATGTTGTACGCGCGCTGCTGCTCTTTACGCCGGTTTCATTTTAATTATCAAAAATATTTTTATAACCCTAACGACGTAGTCAGATAAACATCAGTAGCAATCTCAAGAAATCCCCATCCTGAGCGTCGTTGAGCGCAGAAGCCGCCTCGGCTCAAATAAACTTACACAAAACGGGGCTCGGAGCTTGTGATGAGCGCATTTACAGAGATGCCCCACAGACATTAAAATAAATTTAAAAGCCCACAAAATGTTCAAAATGAACAAAACTCGCATGCGAACTAAATGAGAAGATCAGTTTTGGTAATGGGAAGTACCCGAAATACTCTACATTTGAGAAAATGAAGAAATTAAGAAATATAATTGAGAAGAGAAATTAAATGTGGTTTACGGAAAGTTTACGAAAAATTAATTGGGGATATATGAGAATATTTTAGGAAATGTGGAAATAAACTTGTTGATTAGCATTATATAATTATATTCCTAAAGAATTTTCCAGAACCTTCTTCTTTATAATGTTGTAGACTAATGCCTTGCTTAGATTTATTTATTGGAATCACAAAATCTTTAATTAGTTAGCAAATTTATGAAACTTTATGAAATTTTCTAAATTAATGTTTGACATTTAAATAAATATTTAAATGCTCTAAGAACTTATTGATAAATATTTTAGAGATATATATTCCCTAAGTTGATTTATTTAAATCGAAATATTATTGATAGAAAACTCTGTGATACTCAATTAATTTGCGTTAAAATTTAAATAATTATAATAAAAATACCAAAAATATCCAAGAAAATTGCCAAATAATGTAATATTATTTTAAATTAATATATAGTACTTAAAAGTACAAAAATTTTATAAATATTCAATTAACAACAACCTAAAAGTTCGTCAAATTTCCTTTAAATTCCACACAGAATTTTTAAACCTCTATTTAACAGACCTTTAAAAAGTTATCAACCTAATACAATATTTTCAGTTTTCTAAACGAATATTTACAAGAAAACATTGCATTGATGTTTTCATTAAATAAAAATATATCTTTTAAGCAGTTCTGCCGTTCTTTCTATTGCCATTCATTTTTTAAAATATACTCCCTTGGTTACCAACTGTATTGTATTCTTTTTTAACTTTCCCAAAATGGTATAATACCTTCTATGAATTAAAAGCTAGCATATTGCCTAAACCCATGCATATGCCCCTTAATTGAAAGTGTAGAAAAATTTCACTACATTTACCAAAAATAAAAAAAACCAAAAAAAGCTGAACAAAAACCCGACGACAACTCTTTGTTGACAACAAACTTAAATTATGAACGCTTAAAGTCAAGTTTTCTGGCGAAGATGTTGGCCAGATGCTTGCACTCTGATAGCAACAACAGATCCGACTGGAACTCCAGCTCCAACTCCGACTACAACTCCAACTACAACTACAACTTCAACTCCAAGTTGGACTTTAACTTTGAGTTCAGTTCCCGCGGCAGTCTTTGAGTCTTTTGTGGATTGCAGTTAGTGAATGAAAAGTCTGTGCATTAAGGTCTTCAAGATTGAATCCAGTATCAGAGAGGCGGCATCTTTGGGTTGAGAAATACGCATAAAAGTGAGCCAGTGGCAAAAGTGAAGAAGTTTGGGAACTGCGGTCTCCGCAGCGTCTTCTTTATTTTTTTAATTTATTTGTTGACAAAAGAAAACTGTACAAATATATGTAATGTAAGCTAAAAATAGTACAAAAGAAAATCTGTAGAAAATGAGGCAATTTTTCCTAGCTATAAAACCCGATCATTGATATATCTCTGTGTGTGTTTCGAGAACAATTGAGAGACCAGACTCTGCGACTCTTCGACTCTGTGACTTTTTAAATCTTCGACACTCTTCATCTTGGGCTCAACCCTCATTTCACTTGACTGTTGAAAGCCTGACAAATGTCTTGGCAATTTGTTTGCTCTGACACCATTTCATCACAAAAGACACGACAACAAATTGCCAAATTGGCTTTGCTGACAGCTTGGTCGACAGGTGAGAAGAGAGCTCTTCTATGTTGGAGGATCTTCTGGCCAAGAGACTAGACTCTAGACTCGGTGACATTCATCAGTGTCTACTTATTGCTTATATCAATATTTATTGCCTTTGGTATTGTTGGCTAATGTTTCTATTTGTTTGACTTTACAGCATTCTGGAGCTGCGCAAGGAGAAGTCAAGGGATGCGGCACGCTCAAGACGTGGCAAGGAGAACTATGAGTTCTATGAGCTGGCCAAAATGTTGCCGTTGCCGGCTGCAATTACCAGCCAATTGGATAAGGCTTCCATTATAAGACTGACCATAAGCTATTTGAAATTGAGAGACTTTTCCGGTCACGGTGATCCGCCATGGACGCGTGAGGCATCCAGCAGCAGTAAGCTTAAAAGTGAGTATTCTTGTAAAATTTAAAAATTAATTTTTCTATAAAATTTATATATTGTAATTTGTAAAGTTTTGAAGAATTTATAGATTTTATTAACTTTTATTTGGTTTGCTTTTATCTTATTCATATGAAACTCTATTTTGTTGAATTTTATATTTTTTTAAATTATTTTATTATTTAAGTATAATGTGCAGGTAATTTAATTATTATTATTGTAAATTGTGTGTTAAAGCTTAATAGATTTAACTCAAAATTCTGCTTTATTGATATATGAAATACCTAGAAGTTATAGCAACTTTTTACTTGATTTTTCTGAAATCTATTTAATTAAATAACTTGTGTACTTAATTTCATATGGTAAACTTTTATTTAATTAATATTCAATAGACAAATTGTTTTTCGTTTTGCATCTCCGGAAGACTATTTATTAGTTGAGTGTGCATTCTAAATTTAATAAGGCTAGTTTTTAAAATAAACAGTTTAGATACTTGTTATATGATCTATAAGGCCGAAAAAAAAATAAATAAAATAAAAATATGGCTGGAATAGTGATGAATAAAGTAAATTTTTGTTTGGGTGTTTTTACTAATTGCTGAATAACTATCATATTTACTGACCGATTTGGACAAACGTATACTTAAAATATTCGTAAAAGAATTGTCTAACATTATAAATCTTAAAAAGTATTTAAACGAATTTTTTAAATTTTTAAATGAGCAAATGAATTTCAGCAATTTTTCAAAAATGCAGAAAAAGTTCACATTTTTCAACTTTGAGGGTTTGTAATGGCTTTAATTCTTATTCGATCCGCACAAACGGCATACCGTTAGAAAGGGGATACAATTATCTGTTGAATTGTGTAAGGATCAAATAAGATCTGATGTAGATATGAACAAATAAGTTGAAAGACCTCCAAAAAACTAGCTATTCGCGGTTTTCTCGAAAACCATTCTTTGAAAAAATAAATGGTTTGCATTTTTGAAATCAGCGCTCAAAAATACAACAAAAAAAGTATATGAGAGCCCAGCTCCCTCGATCCAAAAATAATTTGTAAACTAGTGTAATTGAAATATTAAGAGAAGAATTTATTTAATTCGAAAAAAATTAATCTTGCAGAAAAAATTAAATTTTTAATGGAAAAATTGAATTTTTAAAGGAAAAACTATTTATTTTATTAAAAATTTAAACTTTTTAAGGAAAAATTGAATTTATAAAAGAAAAATTTAATTTTCACTTAGCATACTTTGTTCATCCACTAAAAAGCTGAACATATTTGAATTGCATTATTTCTACTAAGCTTTATACCCCAAGAAAATACTTCCCTACACTTGATATGTTGTCAACGTCAATGACAATGGGCTTATCATACACTATAAGTAAGTGCAGTGAAATTTCCAAGTTAATTTGCATTTTTTGTCGACTGTACTTGCAAGTCGTGGGCGGCCATATTGGAAGCCATTGACGAAGCGGGGCACAAAATGGAATGAAGCAAGAATGAGCAATAAAAACCGAAAGCAGGAAACACATTTGCCTACATTTAATTGTCGAGTGCGCGGTGTTGGAGGGGGAAATTAAAGCTAACTAAGGTTTTGTGGATGCCTTCAGTGAAATCAAAATTTTGTCAACTTTTCTATGCCAAAAATAAAAAAAAATAAAACAACAAACAAAATAAGCGCGCACCTTAAAAACTGTTTAAGCCGCGGTTGACAAAACGTCAACAATTTATTGGTTTTGTTTTGGGCTTTTGGTTTTTGGCTTTTGCCAACGGGGGCCTCGAATTCCCGATTTGCATAAAATATCACTATTAAACGCAATTTATTTTATTTACTGCGCATGCGCAGCCATTTTTTTTTTAATTTTTGTTTTATATTTTTTTGTTGTTATTGCTCACGTCACTGGAGCATTTTTATTGTCATTGTCATTGTTGTTGTTATTATTAGTATTTTTTATATTTATTTTTGTAGTGCTGTGTGTCATATAGCCTGTCATGGTGGAATTTCAGAAGGCCAATCAAAATGGTGGGCGGGAGGGGAGTCAATAAATCAACCAATTGTAGCTATATATAGGCATCAATAAATCAATAAACTATTGGTGAATTTTACTCTGTCAAAAGTCTATTAAATTGACGGGGTTTTTTTTTTTTGAATTTAAAGGTATAAATAATCATCGTTGCAATTGAAAATAGAATAAAAGTATTTTAGATTGTCAGACTTTATTTAAACTAAAATTCGTTATATATTTATATTATATTTTAAATTAAAGTCCTCTAAGACATTTTAGAAATTAAGTAAAGCCAATTTTTCAATAAAGTCTATTTAATTAAGACCAATTAATAAAGATTGTCAGACTTTATTTAAATTAAATTTCCTTAAATATTTCTTCAATTAAATTCTTCTAAGAAATCCTAGAAATTTAGTAAAGCCAATATTTCTAAAAAGTCTATTTAATTATGACCAATTAATAAAGATTGTCAGACTTTATTTAAACTAAATTTCCTTAAATATTTTTTCAATTAAATTCTTTTTATACATTCTAGAAATTTTGTAGGGCCAATATTTCAAAAAAAGTCTATTCAAGTAAGACCAATATAAATAAATTATTAAATTAAATAATTTTGTGCTTATTGCACTTATATTTTAGTGTTGTTAAGTGTGCAAAGTCGAATAAAATTTTATATAAATAAAATATAAAATATACAATAATTTAATTTAAAACTTATTACTTGTTATATCAAAAATAAATGAAAAATAGAAAATGTATAAAAATTCTAAATTAAAGTTATCTTAAGGCTTAAAAATGGGACTAAGATGAGTTAAAATATAAATCTAATATTTTAAAAACGATGTCCACAATTTAATACAATAGTTACACTGATTTTAACCCTTAACCGATTTACCAAAAGTATTTATTTTTTCCAAGGTTTACAAGTTTGATCTTAGTCTTAAAAAATCCAATATCTTAAACAAATTCCTAAATTCATAACATAGTTATGGATAACCTCTGCATTTAATAACATTATTCCCCATAAATGATGCCCCCAATCGTTGCTAATCTAATCCAAAACCCAGAAAAAAAATATTGTTTGGGGCAGATAAAAACAACAGAGAAGAAGAACCGCAGTGTCATAAATATAAACAGAGTTCAATATTTTTTCAGCTGATGCCCATTTGAGCATATTTATTTAATTCAATTATAGAATTTTATGATTATGGTTTGGGTCAGAGGCAGCAACCCCCAAGACTGGACTGACCGAAACTTCAGGTCATAATTCGCACAAGTGCAAATCGCTTTAGTCTTCATACTCGATACTCGAATACTCGGATACTCCCTACCCCTACTTCAAGCCACTTCCCTTTTTGTTCCTAAATCCCCAGCGATTTCAATGCCTTTCGCTAAGTTGGCAAACAGTTTCCGCTTCCGCTGGCCATATGTGGCATTTGGTAGGGTGTGGGTGTGTGTGTCCAAGCCCTCTTATAACAACTGTGGCTTTAATGACCTTCAGCGACGCCCCGTTTCAATAATATATATATGGTTTTTTGTCGACTTGTTTGTGGCCTGTGTGTGGGTCAAATTGAAGTGCTTTTTATTGCCCGCAGCTTGTTGCTGCTGTTGCCGCTGCCTTTTGGGTTTAGTTGCGCATAATAATCCAATTCAATGGATATGCACCAACACCTTCCCCTCGGTATACCCAACGCCCCATTGATTTTGGATTATTTTTTAGTGCCTTGTCTACCTTTTTTGAGCTTTGCCAGTTTGGCATTCAATAGCTTCTCTTGGCAGCGCCCATACCATGGTCGAACATTTTAACGTCTTTGGAATGCTTTTGACGTGACAATAACTTGCTGTTGACGTGGCCAACGAAGCGCAATGTCTGACTATGAATGCCATTGCTAGTTGAGAAACTTACGGGGGCAAAAGTCTTCAATTCAATTGCAATGTTCAATTTTAATTTTAAAGTCATTTTATGGCTTTTATTGAAAATTTTTGTTTAAAAATTAGTTGAATGTTGGTAGCTTGATATTTTGTATACAAAATATTCTAAACTTTATTGCACTAGCAAATTTGCTTTACGAATTTTCACAATTTTAACAAAATAAAAAAATATATTTTACTTCAAAAAATAAAGTGTTGCATACTTTTAGGCGCGATTTATTGCCCACCGACTCGCCTATAAGTCCCAAACGGTCATGGGCCAGAGTATATAAGGCAGCAAGGTTTTGCTTCATAATTTTTTTTTTTTTATTTTTTTTTTTATTTATTTTTTTTTATTTATTTTTTTTTATTTATTTTTTTTTACTTTTTTTTTTTTACTTTTTTTTTTACTTTTTTTTTTACTTTTTTTTTTACTTTTTTTTTTTTACTTTTTTTTTTTACTTTTTGTTTTTTACTTTTTGTTTTTATTTAATTTTTTTTTTTTTTTTTTTTGTAAGAAAATCTTTGTTTTCTATAAATAATATTGTCATAGTGATCAGAGTGCTTGGTATTAAAAAATGTAGATAAAACAGACTGGTAACTATTTTTTTTTTAGAGTATTAATATATAGATTATTCTTACTTTTTTCTTATTATTTCCTTACCTAATTATGCACTTGTATCTACGAAAAGTCTATCATTTTTTTGCCTACACCGACGGCCATAATTTCTCTTTTTTTTCTTTAATATTAACTCTTATAATATTCCACTTAACATTAATTTATTTATTTATTTCCAGGTGCAGCCATTCGACGCAGTCCCGCCGTTGATTTGTTCGAGCAACATCAGGGCACCCACATACTACAGGTAAGTCAACTATCTATAGGGAGGTTGAGTTTCAACAGCCATTTTGGCTTAATACTTGCTTACAATATGCAAATTTATGTTTGTTTTAAAATGGAATTTTTATTTTTCTTTTTTTTACTGTTTACAGTCGCTGGATGGCTTTGCATTGGCGGTGGCAGCGGATGGTCGCTTCCTGTATATATCGGAAACGGTGTCCATATATCTGGGCTTGTCACAGGTGGAGATGACGGGCAGCAGCATATTCGACTATATACATCAGGCGGATCATGCGGAAATTGCTGAACAGCTGGGTTTAAGTTTAACCAGCGGTGCGGGCGGTGGTGGCGGCGGCGGCGGTGGTGGAGGTGGCAGCAGTGGCAGCGGTGCTGCTGGTTTAGCATCACCCACATCGGGCGCCTCCGATGATGGCAGCGGCACACACGGTACGAACAATCCTGATGGTGAGTCGAGTCCGAGTTGTTGTTTGTTCCGACTATAGGGGAAGGGGCCTGAGCATAACTTAACTGAACAATTCAATAAAAATTTAATTCTTTTACTAATCTTAATCCTTTTATCCCTTTTAGTTGCCGCCTCCATGACGCAGGCTTCTACCAGCGGCTACAAGGGCTATGATCGCAGCTTTTGTGTGCGCATGAAATCCACACTGACCAAACGTGGTTGCCACTTCAAATCCTCCGGCTATCGGGTAAGTTGCATTTGTTTAATAGTGTAATCCATTCAGTTGTAAGCATTAAACGGTGCCATGTAGTGTAGTGTGAATTTGCGACATTTTGTAGTGTATCCAAGCACGGAATTTTCTTTTCCTTTAGTTCTTTTTTTTTCGTTTTTATTCTTTTGTTTTGATTTTTTGTAGTGCTCCTAACATTTTTGATACATTTGTTGGTTTTAGTGTTGGGGGAAAGTGAAAGAGATGTTGACGTTGTTTTTGGGGCACGTAGACTAACCTTTATTTGGTTGTTTGTCTCTTGACATTATGTATTACGTATTACCATCCCATCCACTGCTTATCTACAGGCCAGCGATGCAACGGTCAATAATTGCAACGGTAACAATAACAATGGTAAAAATGTTAAGAATCCGGGCTCAAACTATTCGGTACGTATCAATTGAAATCAGTACAAAAATGCAGGGCTAAACAGCAAAAATAAAAAAATAAAAACAAAAACAAAATTCTTTCTAATTTATAATTTATTTAGAAGCTTCTGCTTAAAGAGCTCTATTTTATTTTAACAAAAAGCAAATCAAAACCAATTAATCAGTTTATAAGTTACAAATTTCGGCCACATTTTGTTGTCAAGTTTAAACGTCAGGCAATTGCTAAACTGATTTTAGATTGATCAGTATCGAATATATATCACGGCACAAGCAAAGGCTCAATCTGCAGCTATATCAACTCATCAGCATCGCAACATCATCACATCAGCGTTTAAAACAGGCTTCAACAGCGCAAACAGCTTTTGTCACTTTACAGCGAAAGCTTTAATTGTGTCGGTATAAGTGAGCTTTTGAAAGCTTCTGCAGCTAACATACAGCGTTTGCAAGCTGCGCTCATGCGTGTGCTCTATCTGTGTGAAAGCTTTCTCTGTGTAAATTGACAAATGCTGCTTTATAGCCGCATAATTATTTTTCTAGGTTTTAAGCTGCTTTTAATCATCACGTGAGTGCTCTAACCCTGTTCATTGTTATCTTTGAACCTTTGCAGGTTGTTCTACTGCTCTGTAAGCTGCGTCCTCAGTATACTTTTTCGCATACACGCAAATCACAGCCTCCATTATTGGGCATGGTCGCCCTGGCCATTGCACTGCCTCCGCCCTCGGTGCATGAGATTCGTTTGGAGTGTGATATGTTTGTCACCCGCGTTAATTTTGATTTGCGTGTAGCGCACTGTGAACCCAGGTAAGTGTACAAGTTTTTACTATCAGTAGAAGAATTTTCACTTAAAATTTAAACTTTCTTTACAGAGTTTCCGATTTACTGGACTATACACCCGAAGATCTGGTCAATAAGAGCTTGTATTCACTGTGCCATGCCGAGGATGCCAATCGCCTGCGCAAAAGTCATACAGATCGTAAGTTATATCAGCTTTTGATAATCAACTTTTGTTTCTAACTAATATTTACAACTTTTAATTAAAGTAATTGAAAAGGGCCAAGTCCTTACTGGCTATTATCGACTGATGAACAAAAGTGGCGGCTACACTTGGCTACAAACTTGTGCTACAGTTGTGTGCAGCACCAAAAATGCCGATGAACAGAATATTATTTGTGTCAACTATGTTATAAGGTAAGTTGAGAGTTAATTTATTATTTAAAAAAAATATAATAAATATAATAGAAAAATATAGTACGGGTAAACAATAGATCTTCTCTGCATCATAAAATAAAGTAGAATTCAGTGTAGTAAAATAAATTTAAAAAAAGGGGGTTTTTGCTTAAATTCTATGCAGTTTTTAGAGTTTTTTAAAACAGGAAAATATTCTGAAATAGAAAGCTGCGTACCAAATTTAGCGACTAGTATTTTCTATATATCCGATATATAATTCATATAATGCAAACTCTAAAGTAATTTGTATATATATTCGAGTTGAAAACTAGATATAATTAAGCATATAACACTATTAGATGGCACGGCCAATGGCTTGATTTAAATTGATTTTCTCAATTTTTTTAAAACAGAAAGTGTACATATTTTGATATTAAAATGAAGGTAATTAAATAAGCATTCCAAAAAGTATAAATATAACTCACACATAAATAGAAGCGATCAAAATTTGTTCTAAAAAAAAAAAAAAATTAATTAATTTGCGTAGTCTACTATTTACTACATTAAAAATGCAGTTTTGTAAAAATTAATATAAGAATAGCATAAAAACTGAAGATAATATAATAATATAATTTGTGTACTGTAAAAAATAGTTAAAGAAATTAATTACATTTTTCCATAATTTCACAATTTAAATGAATAAAAAAAAAATTAAATAAACTTTATAAAACTTAATTTGAATTTTAAGATACCCAAGTTATACTAATTGCTGAATAAGTACCACATTTACCGACCGATTTTGACAAACGTTTACTTAAAATATTCACAAAAGAATTATCTAACATTATAAATCTTAAAAAGTATTTAAACGAATTTTTTAAATTTTTAAAAGACCAATTGTAATTCAGGAATTTTTCAAAAATGCAAAAAAAGTTCACATTTTTCAACTTTGAGGATTTATAATGGCTTTAATTCTTATTT
This sequence comes from Hirtodrosophila alboralis, assembly GCA_035043045.1. NCBI lineage: Eukaryota > Metazoa > Arthropoda > Insecta > Diptera > Drosophilidae > Hirtodrosophila > Hirtodrosophila alboralis. The sequence goes on along the minus strand of JAWNNH010000467.1, from coordinate 387,142 downwards.
GATCCGTATAAACGTCATATCGTTAGAAAGGGAATGCAATTATCTTTTGAATAATGTAACATTATTTAAGGTCAAATAAAATCTGATGTAGATATGAACAAATAAGTCGAAAGACTGCCAAAAAACTAGCTATTCGCGGTTTTCTCGAAAACCATTCTTTGAAAAAATAAATGGTTTGCATTTTTGAAATCAGCGCCCAAAAATACATAAAAAAAAGTATATGAGAGCCCAGCTCCTTTTTTGCTGTAAACTAGTGTAGTCTGAATTTAATTTAATAATCTCTAATTTAATTCTCTCCCTTAGCAATCGCGAGTATGAGAATCTCATATTGGACTGCTGCCAGCTGGAGCCGAGTGTGGACAGCATTAAGCACGAGGAGGGATTGGGCAATGACAAGAGCAGCGGCTCACCGGGTGGCGATGCAGCCGGCGAGGGTAATACGCATCTCAGTGCTGGGGACATGAAACTGGGTTTGGGCTCACCCAAGACGGATGCAGAGGGGCACACGCAACGTGGACGTGGACGTAATGCGGCCGCTGGCAGCAATCTGAATAACATGGCACTGATCAAGGACAGTCCAACGCCGCTGGGCGTGGAGGTGGATGGCGTGTTGCCTGCCACAGTGGCAACACCGGTGCCAACGCCCACACCCGCCGGCAGCAGCACGACCACCAAGCGCAAGCGTAAAAGCAAAGCAGCGCAGCAGGCAGAGGAGCAGGCAGAGCAGCAGCAGCAGCAGCAGCAGGTGGAACAACAGCAGCAGCCGCTGAGCAAATTGCCAGCGTTGGAGCAGCAACAGCAGCGGAGTGGAGGAGGAGGGGATGGTGTGCAACAGCCACGTAGTCGCTTGCCCTCCATTGTGGATGAGCAGCCAGCGGCGGGTGCAGATTCAGCTGTCAAGGATCTAGAGCATGCCATGTCCAAGCATTTGCCTTCACCCACAGCTAACAACAACAACAACAACAACAACCAGCCCAGCACCGATTTCAGCGCAGATGCGTTAATCAAACAACAGCAACAACAGCAGCAGCAGCAACAACAACAGCAACAACAACAGCAACATGATCCCAACGAGAAGAGCAGCACCATCCAATGGATTGGAACACCCTATCAACAGCCTGCACCCATGCCTGCCACAGCGCTGTTGCGTCAACTTTATGCCAATCGGGAGAGCGTCATACGTGCCACAGCACGCCAAACGCCCAGTGGCGTAGGCGTTGGTCCTGGCGTCTTCTATGGTGAACAACAGGGTGGTCCATTGCCCACACCACCGGGCAGTGAATCCTCCTATGAGAATCAATATCTGCAGCTGCATTCGGCTGCGGCGGCCGCATCTGTGACACATCCGGGCAGCCAGAAGGGCGCCAATTCGGCAGATGCCTTTACCAATCTAGTGTCCACATATGGTGGCTATCACAGTTCCATAGATTATCACAATGCCATGACGCCACCCAGTTCAGTGTCGCCACGCGATAGCAATAATTCGGCAAAGGTGGCGCCCAGCTCAACGGCACCACCCGGCCTGGTGGTCAGCAATGGTGGCTATGATTATGCTGATCCTTTGCGTGGTCATCAATATGCCACGCCCGTGGATGGCACAGCGCCCACAGCGTTGCCCTTAAAGCCGCAGGCTTACTCCGCTGCCATGCATCCGCATGCAACCACAACGGAAGGTGGCGTCACCTATAGCAATCTGGATCAGCCGCAATATTTTACGCCGCATTCAAGTTTCCATTTGTATCATAAGGGTAGCCCCGCGAGCGGTTGGTATTCGACACCCTCCTAGGTTTTGGACGAACAGGCGTTGTCCACGTTGCCCGATTGTCAAATGTCCTTGCAGCAGCTGCAGGACAATCATCATCATCATCAGCAGAGTCAACAACAACAGCAGCAGCAGCAACAGCAGCAGGAACGTTGGGATTTTGTTGGTGCATTGGGCAAAGTGGCACGCATGTTTTTCAGTGCACACAAAGGTAATCATTAAATGGGGAATACCCCAAAAAAAAAACAGAGAAAATAGCATCTGGACAGGATCAACAAAACCTGCCCTAAGAAGCAACAAAACACGATCCTAACTTTTCGCACTTTTGTAAATATAAAAATAAAAAAGATTATAAACATATTTTAAAGAAATTCTTCCCACAATTTATTTAGTAATTTTTTTATTAAAAACTTTTGGGCTAAAATGTTAAAATCTAAAAAATAAGACATTCAATGTTGTTAAATAATTTGTAAGCTTGTAAATTATATAAAAAAAAGGATAAAAAAAAACTCCTTAAAACTCACACAAGAAAACCCATTGAAATTCTATTTAAAATACTCGGCAAATATGCAATTAACTAATTATATTTAAAAAATAAATAAATAAATACTTTATAAAAAAAAAACTCTTGCATAAGACTTGGATAGTGTGCCAGCAACAACAAAAAAATATATAATTATAATTAATATAATATAAATATATAAAATTAGTATACCTAAAAAGCAACCATAATGAAATCAAAACAAAAAAATAATGCTTATTCCAATAAATCTAATTGTTATTAATTATTTAAATTAAAATGTACATTTTTTTAACCATAAATTAAATATGTAACTGTGGCAAATAATATATATATGTACTTAATAATATATATATTAAACATTTTTACAACATATCAAATGCTTCCTCTTCTAGATTACGATTACGCATTAAAGAACTTTCAAAAACAACAAAAAATTAAAAAATAAAACTCACACTTGAAACATATTTATATATATTTTCAGTTGTACTTATAAAATAAATAAAAAAAATATATATATATAAATAAAAGAAAATACCTCTAAGAGTTTGGCTAATGTATTTTATACATATTTTGTGTTATGTTTTTTGCCTAAATTAAAAAATGTGTAAAATATTTGAAAACAAATTTTTTTAGCTATAAAATGTAATTAAATTCTTTGTATAAACTAAATTTTAAATACGTTTTGCATCAAAGGCTTCAAATATTAAATATGATGATAAACAAATTGCTTTAGAATTATTTTTTTATAAAAAATATTTAATACTGAAATTTTTAAATGGTTTTTAGTTGTAAATTTTTTGGATTTTATTTGTGATATTATTATTACTTAAAGGTGCCACAGAATTTTAGATTAAACACAAATTGTCTGCTGCCCATTCACGACAAGCATAATGAAGCTTAAATATTTTATAGGATTTTTATAGGATTCAAGGAATGTTGCAACAAGTTGTGCTACATTTGGTAAGTGCAACATTTAAGAAAGTTTACATTGCTTTTCAACAGTTAAAACTTAATCAAACTGAAATGACGAGCATATATAATAATCAGCATATGATTAATATACATATGTACCATATAACGACACATGTTTCATTCTTTTCCCATTCGGACAGCAGCACATCAGCCGGAAAATGTCCATTAAGTTTTTGATTAACATAAAAAACGCATAAAATACCAATTTACCGCATTTGTTGCGCTATACTTTGGGGTTTCTTTTTCTGAAACTAAGACTGAACCCCCTTTCTCTAGAATGTGCTTGAATGTCACATTTTTATGATGGCTTTTTGAGTGAACTGATTGGTTGACCACAGCCGTGACCAACTCCTGTACCATGCTGACCAAGGCTGGCAATTAATCATCGTTCAACTTTTGCCATATGATATCTAACTCAATTTATTGCCAAGCAAACATTTATCATACAATGATATTTTTTTTTTTGGTAGAGACTTTAACCTTTGATTGACATTTTCATCCTATTTTTAATGTCTTCATTTTCCAGTCTTTTTGCCGCTCTTTTGTGTTGCCTTTTGCTTGGCCGCTTCGAGAGCCTTTTGCTGCTCCTTTTGCTTTTGCTTGAGCGCCAAATCCTGTTCGTCCAGCTGCTTGACCTCCTTTTTGGCAGCCTTTAAAGGCTTCTTTTTACCACCTTCACGACTGGCCATGCTCGAAATAAATGTACTAAATTTTCAACTATCTTTTTCAAATTTTCTCCTTTCTAAAGTCTATGTTTTGCAGTTTGACTTTGAATGTATATAAAGTCTACTTATTGTATTTATTTCAATTTTATTTTTATTTTATTTTATTTTAAATATTTTCTTGACTAACGAACGCATAACCAGTTGCAATCAACGAGAGTGCAATGACGATTATTGTTGCCCCCGCAGCCCTTATATGCCATCCTTAGACATTTTCCACTTCTGCTGTCATAATAATGCATATTATCATTGGCAGTTCTAGAGCAACGACTCAATAAATTATTGCCTTCATTTTTACCACCCCTACAATTCGTAGTACCTTTGAAGATTAAGGATATCAATTATAGATATACTTTAAATATTATTATATACCAGGACTTACCAGGACGTCCTCTACAATTTATTGCCTGAGTTTGGGCTACATAGAGTGCCAAACAGACCAGAATTAATATGAATTTCATGTCGAGACTTTTTTAATCTGATTTAAATCACACAAATAAGCTACCTTATATAGCAAGTTTATAAAGAAAAATTATATGAAAAGTTTATTGATTTCAGTTACAGCTGTTTCAAAACAATCCCAAATAAAAAGCTAAATTTAAAACATATTTTTTTAAATATCAATGAAGCTGCAGTTCTATATTTATTATGCAATTATTATATTACAATTAATAACAATTAATAAGGAACAATTGTTTCACTTATGCACTTTGTATTATTATACGCGTACGATTTTTGTTAATTTTCAGATATTAAAAACGTTTTCAAAGCGAGTTTTATCTAAAAAAAAAAAAAAACAAGAAAGAAAATGTTATCTTCGGCAATCCGAAGACATATACCCTTGCAATGACTTAAAAAAAAATTTAAATATAATATAATTATATATATTATAAATAATTTATATATATATATATAAATTTATTTAAATTTTAGAAAGAATTTCACATTGAAAACTTTCTTTGTAGCATATTTTTAGGCTTGACATAATTTCTGTTATAAGCCAAACATAACATAACATAAATTTTAACAGAGCCAGCTGAGTAACATAAAATGCACGCTCAGCAAAAATGTAACCAGCGCTGTTACCACCACTAAGATAAAAAGCTTTGATCGGCAAAAAAAGCTTTTGCTCAGAGCACAAAAAAAGAGCTTAAGATGCCGTTTAAAGTACCGTATATGATGAAATAATAGAATGAGACGCCTGCGGACAAATAAAACAGCGCCTGCATATGTATGTATATATGAAGAAAGGAAATTATATCACTTACATTTAACTAAGCCGCTTTCATATTTCACAATATATTAGGGTTCATGCTGGTAATATGCGCATTTAACAGCCACCTATCACTTTTTCACACTTTTCTATTTCACAATATCATTTACATTTGTTTAATGCACTTTTCATATTCCACACACATATATTCTTCTTGCTGCTAACACTTATGTTCTTTATATTCTCAATGTAGTTTTAAACACATTTCTTTAATACAAATATATTCAAGGAGCGCTTGCTGCAATTTATTAATGTAAAACGAAACGAAAACAAACACAAACATTAATCACTTATTGTGATCTTCTCAACTAGTGCACAATTTTTTAATATAAATAAAACGACGCGAGCCGAGACCTGCGACCCGCGACACGCACGAAGTTCTTATTTTAATGTCAACAAATTTTCCGATTGCGCTTTATGAAATATGGCGCCGCTAGTGTGACCGAATGCAGGCTAGCTCAGAAGGCGTGATCAGTATTTTATGCAAATAAAAGACCACAATTAAATTCATCGGATAGTTTATGCGATATATTTTTGTTAATATGTATTTTGATAGCTCAAAGGCAAAGGGTATAAAAGATCGATTGTTTGTGTAATTTGTAGCTACAATATGCTAAGTTATGAATTAAATTATAAATATTTTTTAAATGCAGCTCTAATTTTATAATACAATATATATTAAAAAATGTATTTTAAACATTATTGTGAATAATTTATATTATTTTTAGGGACTAACAATAACAATTTATATGTTTGTAATAGAAAACAAGAAAGAAACGAAGCTACATATGTATACAAATACTTTTATTTGTCAACAGAATATATTTCCCATTTTTCATTATACATTTTATTAAAATGCCTCATATATAATCAAATTAATTTATTTATAGAATTTGAATATTCAAAATTAATATAGACGTGCTTGATTTGTAGATACTATTATACTATACTTTATCCATATTACCTTTCTTAACTTAAATCATTTAAAAATGCATAATAATCTATTAAGCAACATATATTCAATTTATTTCAATCTTGTCATTCCGTATTTTTAAATTTCCATATTAAAATGAACGCCAGCAAGATGATCGACAATCGTCAAGGGTGCAATATCGATTATTATTGCCACCACAACCCTTATAGGACATTCTGAAACAACGTCTAGCTCTTTGATCATAGTACCACATTGATCTATTGGCATTCCATTCGCAAGATCGTCCTGAAAATCCTTCATGTAAGCCGAAAACACAGTCTTGGATTGCTAAAGATAATTATATATTAAAATTAGTTTATAAATAAATAGATTTAATTACTTACAAGGACGTCCACGACAATTGCTCGGGGGCTGAGCATGGGCCACGTATAGTGCCAGGCAAGCAAGGATGAATATAATTTTCATATTTAAAAGAACTTTTAAGAACTCTACACAGTTCGAAACTGATTAAATTTATTAAAATGAACGCTTATATAGTAAATTAATAAAGAAAAAAACAATTATTGAATGAAAACAGCTGTTACAAAACGTGCTTAAATAAAGGTTGAATTTTGAAGTTGAATGAATTGCAAATTGTAATTAAAGATCTCGTTAAATTAATTGAATTCTATATAAAGCACGCGTGTTTAAAGGAAACAATTGTTTTTTTTTTTCCAATAAATGTATGAGTTAACAAAAGAATATTATAGCTATATTGATGACTATGTAGATAAAATAGGTCAAAAACTAATTTGTAAATAAATTATCTGAGTTTGAAGTCTACGAAGAATTTTTAAGTTACGAATTTTTAAATCATACGACTAAGTTAACGGAATTATAGCTAATATAGTCGCTACTGTATTTAATACAATAACTTCAAGCAATCCCATTTTGTAAAAACAATTAATAAATATAATAAACTAAGATAAATTCTTATCAAGTAAATATTATTAATACCTAGTAATATTATATATTATTATTATAATATCTTATAATTTTATTAATTTAATTATACATATTATATTACTTCTCCTTTTTATATTACTTCCCATTATATAACTAATTATAACAAAATCCATAGAGTTTTTGTTTTTTTATAGTTAATTTTAAACTTTAACTTTCAAAATATCATTAAAAAAAAGTACTTTGAAATTTGTATGCAATTTTAATTTTAATTTATTTATTTGTTATTTTACATTCTTATGCCTTTATGTCTGCACATCCAGCGACAATCGTATGAATTACAAAAGCGATTTCTATTGCCACCACATCCTTTGTAGCTCATTTTCAAACAGGATCTAGTTCTTGCATCGTAGTACCACATATTGGCATTTTTATTATTATTGCAACTGGCCCAAAGATTATGGCCTACATTTAAGCCACCTTCACATACTTCCAAATCTATGAAATATTAACAAATTATTAATATTTTTAAATATCACACAAATATCCTCTAAGTAATATATTTACCAGGACGTCCTTTACAATTACTTCGAGCCTGAGTGTGTGCCACGTAGAATGTTAAGCAAGCAAGGATTAAAATGAATTTCATTTTAAAAGAGTTAAAAAGACGCTGTTTAAATTAAACTGATTTAAAATTCATATAATCAGCGTTTTTATAGCTAAATTTATAGGGAAGTATAAAAAACAATTGTTTTAAAAAGCTAAAAGCTAAATTAAAAACTTTTTGTTCAATTATGAATATTAAATGAAGTTATTTATAGTATGCTTTTATGTTTACAAGAAACAATATGCAATTTATTTCAATATATAATTCTTATGGAACTCTACACCTCCACTCACAATAGAAACGAGTACAATGACGATTTTCATTGCCACCACAACCTCTATAACGCATTCTTAGACAGGATCTAGATCGTGAATCGTAATACCACATATTGTCATTTCTATTATATCTACAATCGCGCCAATAATTGTGACCTTCATTTAAGCCACCAGAACATTGATCAAACACTATTAAAAAATTTAAGATTATTATTTATACATAGGTAATATCGATAGTTATTTACCAGGTCGTCCTGCACACCTATCTTGAGCTTGCGTGTGTGCCACGTAGAAGATCAAACAAGCAAGGATTATAATGAAATTCATTTTAACAGCGTTTTAAAGACACTGATATAAAATCCATATAATCAGCGTTTTTATAGCAGAATTTAAGACTTTTTTGTTAAATAATGAATATTAAATGAAGCTATAAATAGAATGCTTTCATGTCTTCTAGAAACAATATACAATTTATTTCAATATATAATTTTTATAGAATTCTACATCTAGATTCACAATCGAAACGAGTACAATAGCGATTATCGTTGCCCCCACAACCTTTATAACGCATTCTAGAACAGATTCCAGTTCTTGGATTATAATACCACATATTCATATTCATATTATATCTGCAAAGGCGCCAAGGACCATGTCCTTCATTTAAGATGCCATAACAACTTTGAAAATCTGCAAAAGATTGTCAAAATGTTAATTATAGATGATAAGAAAGTATTTTAATATATATATATTTACCAGGTCTTCCCACACAAGTGATCCTTTGAGCCTGACTGTAGACCGCGTAGGATATGAAACAAGTCAAAAATATAATAAACTTCATTTTAATAAAAACCTTTTAAGACTTTATTCAGTTTAAACTGATTAAAAATATGTTCATTTCAGCGGTTTTATAGCAAAATTAATAAAATTGTATAATGTATTATGGTTGAATGACAATTGTTTAAAGTTTTTGTTTAATTAGTAAATGGATATCTATAAAGTATAATAATACACACTTTTAAAAGAAACAATTGTTCATTAAAACCAATTGAAAACATATTTTGAATATTATTTAATGCAATTCTCGTAGACTCATTTAATTTATTTCAACATACTACTTAATGATCTCTAGTTCCACATTTCAATATATTTTTAAAATAATAATAATATTTAGGCTGGGAATATCCCAACTCCGTAAAGAATGCTCTTCCTAGAATTCCAACTATATTAGATCTTTATTTTGGGTCAAATTTTTGGAATTTTCACAGCAGAATGTTCTAGTTTTCAAGATTTCTTTCTATTTGAATTAAATATGATTAATTTTGGAATTTTAATAAAAATGGCAATTTGAATTATGTATTACATTATTTCGGTATTTATTTAAATATTTTCATTATCGTTTATCGTACTTTGTTTATCGTACTTTTATCACCGCCTGCAATGTGTATTGCAATCTAATTGCGTACAATATCGATTATTGTTGCCTTCACAGCCATTATAGATCATTGGATAACAGGTATTAGTTCTACGATCATAATACCACATTTCACGATTATATTTGCAATGCCGCCCTGTATAACGACCGCTATCCCTACCGCGCAGACAATCTGTTCGATCTGTTGAGTTGTAAATCTTTTATTTTATAATGTAAGGGTATTAATTATAGATTTCTATAACTTACTAGGAAGTCCGCGACAAGTGGACCTTTGTGCCTGAATGTGGGCTACAAATAAAGTCAAGCAAGCCAAGATTAAAATTAATTTCATTTTAAAGTGAACTCTTAAAATCTCGTATCAGTTAAAACTGATGAAAAACTGATAATAAGTGAGCATTTATATAAGAAAATTGTTAAGGAAATTATATGCCAAGATCATTTAACAAAAGACAGCTGTTTTAAAATGTGTTTAAAAGTAACACTTAAAAAACAAAACACCCAAATATAAATAATATTCTTACATTTTAAACAAAGATTTGAATAAATGTCGCTTTTTTCAATGAATATAATATGTGCACGTGTCTTGCAATTATAAAATAATAAAAGAAAATGTTTAAAAATATAATAAAAGTATATATTTAAATAAATAAAAGACAATTTGGTTTGGTGCGTTAAAGAAAGTTAAATAGGTTTATTTCAAGCAGCATATTGCCTGGTTTTATATCCACAGACCAAACCAGTATGATGCAGAATTTTTATGTAACAGTGAGCTTTCGACACAGAGCAATAACAGCGATATATTGAATACATACGATACTGCAAATATACCAACAGTCCTATTTAACATATCGATATATCGATATGCACGCATCGTCATTTTTCACATCACCAGTTCGTCGCAGCTCGCCTTCGTTTCGCGTCAGAAAAAAGACAAGCGGTTTTGTTTTATTTTTTGTTAATTTGTTCAATTTATTAAATACTTGCGGTTTTGTTACAAATGTACATGTTTTTCGTACAACAATAACAAATAAGTTTTGCAATTCATTTCAATTGCGGCTTCTGCGGCCGTATTTCCTCTTTTTTGTTTTATTATTTTCCTTTCCTGCTCGCGGCCGTGTGTGCGTGTGAGTGTGGCGGTGTTTTGTGACCACAGTCTGTGTGTTTGTAGTATGTATGTGTGCGTGTGTGCTTATACATTTTTGTAAAATAACCAAGGAGCAAATGCAATTATTACATGTATTAATGCTGTTATCTAAAATATACAGCTAGCTTCAGCTAACAACGACAGCATATATTTAAATAAAAAGCCAACGTAATATAAGGTAAGCACTGAATTTGTGTTGCCCAAAAGCATTTAATTTTAACTCTTCTTTAAACTCTGTTCTTTGTGTGTGTGTGTGCCTGCTTATCTACAGCCGCTGGCAGCATCAACCAACGCCATTGCGCTGTTGCCCTTTGATTATTATTATTATGATTGTCTTTTGCTTATGTTCGCTATTGCGCGCATTCTCTTGCTGCTCTTTCCTTTTCTTGTAATATGAAGATCTCTCAAGATGCCGCCTACTCTCAACTTGAAAATCAAAGTCTATACAGAGAGAAAAAAAAATGTACTTGCACACACACACACACACACACAAGGGCATCCTACATTAATCCCAGCAAGTAAAGCAAATGAAATATATTGAACAGACAGACAGACGGGCTTGCATATGAAATATATGTATGTTTTTTTATTTTATTTTGTGTGTGTGTAATTAATCATTGCTTTGTTGTATTTACAAATCGTTTAATTAATTAAACTACTATTGCGGCTCTCTTTAGGTTAGCCTTTGACCTCTTGTTCTTCTTCTCGCTCTTTTTATGGCGGCAGCGCAAGCTTAACACAGTTGCGTTCAGTTAAATAAGACTAAGCTGCCCTTAATCCTCGCCAATAGCTGGACAGTTGAGGAATGGAGGGGGGGATAGTAGCAATAGTTTAGTAGACAAATTCAGGGAATTTTTTTTCTCCCCTTAAGCGATTAACGGTAAAAGCAAAATGTTAAGAATATCGCAAGAAACGAAGCGTAAACATGCAAGAGACCTGTGCGTATTAATGTGTGTGTGTGTGTGTTTACACATGTGTATGTGTGTATGCAGCCCGGGGGCTGCTTGAGTCTTTTGGGCCTGGGGGCTGCTTTTGGTTCTGCCGCGGCCTCTGCCGCTGCCGCTGCTGTTGTTGCATGTAAAATATGAACACAAAAATAGCATAAGAAATTTCGTTGTTTCGAGTGGAGCGGGGGGGGCAGCGGATAGGGAGGTAGGGGTGTGGTGTGCGCGACGCTTGTCAGAAGCAATAAAAATTAAAAGGCAAACAGCGATAAGCGATTGCCCCTAACCACTAAAACCCCCACCCCCAAGCCCGCCGCCGCCGCGTACACATGGCAACCCTGACGATACATAACGGCGAAGAACACACTCACACACATACACACATGAATATAAAACCAAACAAATGCAAAATGCAATATACATAAACCGTTATTGCACTGCATTTCCCCCACTTCTTTTTTTTTTATCAATTTAAAAGCCTCACCCCCCGCCTTTTTACCGTTCAGAGCTTTTCTCGTACCGCTTTGACTTTGATTAGGGTTGCCACACAGTCAAGAAATATCAAATTCCACCAGAGTTTCAGCAGCATTTTTTTATTTGATGGACATCATCAGCAAATTTTGAGTGATGTGCCCTAATTGAAATTGAATGGCATGAACAGACCCCAATCCAAATTCATTCCCTCCCCTCCCCAACCCCTTTTTTCTTACCTACGTATATCTGCGTGTCCTCATTTACTTTAGCTCTCTGTGTCACCTGTCCTATACCCTGTATTCATTAAAGTTGCCTAGAAAGTATATCAAAATCTATAGCAAAATGTTTATTTGAAGAATTTAAGGCTTATAAAGTATATAACCCGAAATCCATTTAAATTCCTATAAAGTATATTTTAATTAATAAAAATAAATATATAGTTATATATATATACTTTAATTATTAATACAAATAAATGTATAATTAATATAGTTAGGTAAAATTCTAAAAATGTAAAAGCAAATATGAATATTATATTAAATTTTTCTTTAGTAATCAATTTACAATTTTTGATTTTTTTTAAAACAGAAATTTTATTTTGATTGATCAGTTCGAAAGACAAAATTAATTTAAATATATTCAAAATCGAATTTTTTGATTTAAAAACATTAAAATATAAATTGATAAACATTTCTTTTTAAATTTAAATAGTTATTGTTAATTTTTTAGTTTAATTATATTCAAAATTGAATTTATTGATTTAAAAAATTTTAAAATATAAATTAACAAATTAACTTCCTTTTAATTTTAAATAATTATTGTTCATTTTATTAAAGATCAAAAATAAATATAATTTTTTTTTGACTAATATAAAATGTATGGAAAATATCGTAAATTTAATTTTATTAGAAAAAAAATCTTTTTAAAGCAAAAATCAATTTATTTCTATATAGTTTCATTAAAGAAAATACAAAAATGTATTATTATTTATAGTGATTTATTTATTTTCAAATATTCATAGTATTTATTAATTAAAAATTTAAATAAATTGCTGATCGTAGCATTTCAAAAATCCTTATCGATTAGAATATTTATTTTGCAGTGAAATCTAAAATGAAGCAATATTTATTTATATTTCTAAGTATATAAATATATGCTGTTTATTCTTCAAAACTGTATGCAGGGTATCTTCTAGTCAAGCTGTGCTTAACTACAGAATTTCTTATTTATTTTATTGTGGTTTGCAGTTTCATATTAAGTTTCCTTGAGCATTGTTTCTGTTTGGCTAAGTTCAACGCCTGGCAGTATCAATTACGTATTCAAAGTTCTCATTTTATTATGTGGATTCTAGTTCTGGTTAATATCCTCTACTATTTTTAGACAGACCGAGAGAAAGAGAGCGAGAGAAAGACAGAGAAAACACAATTTGACCCCACAAGAGTTTAAATAATATTGCGGTTGTCAGCCCCAGTTATTTATCAGCTTTGACTCATCTCAAGACAATCTGCACAGCAAATCTACGTGATTCTTTCTGACCAACTGAGACGAACTCTAAAGCTCAGTTTTATTTTTTTTTATTTTTTTAATTGCTGCGTTTTGCTAGCTGGCAAAATTCTCAACCGGTTCCAAGTCGTCATCATAAGCAGCAGCTTCTCCCCCTTCTTATTTGTCTCTTTGTCCACACTTTCAGCATCTGCAGGCAAATTGGATTTGCTTACGTTTCCATTTCCCCCATTTGCTCAGCGGGTCACGCGAACACAAAGAAAAGCATAAGTACGCACAGTGGTTCGCATATAATTGAAAAATCAAATTTTATTTAATATTATAGACTAGTACTCAAATGAATTCTATTTTTTTGAATATGAAAAAATTACGAAAGTAATGATTTATTTTTATTTATTTAATTTATTGATATTGTAAAGAACGTATACATTTTTATTTGTATTTGTTTTATTTTTGTATTTTTCATGCAAATACATTTTAAACCAATGTTAGTCGCAACGGAAGCTGCCAAACTGGACAAATAAGCAATTGAAATCTGCATAAAAAATAAATGCACAATACATAAATATATTTATAAAGTATGTACATGTGTATGTATGTTTGTATATACTTATTTAGCCTTTATTTAATATTTTTTACTTAAGGGAAAAAACCTTTTAATTGTTGAGGATGTTTTCTACTTAGTTATTGTTGCAATAACCATTTTTAATTGGAAATTGAAAATTCCTAGAACTCTCTAGTCTTTATTTCTGTATTGCTAGCAACATGTAAAATTATTTTAAATTAATATTAATATTAACTTAAATAGGATTATCAGTATAGAACAGGGATCGTAATATTTTTTATTTTATTGTTAATAATAATAATAATAATAGTTTGGTATTCATTTTTATATAAAATATTAAACATAAGAATTATTTATGATTTGTATTATAGAAATCATTTATAAAATTGATTCTTTCAATAAAAAAATACATTTAAAAACATTTATTAACATTTAATAAGTGCTCCTCTCCGCGATTCTCAGAATTTGATGGGAGGTTCAATGAAAACACTGTATTCCCTAATTAAATTATTTTTTTTAAAAAAACTGCGCCCTTCTCGGCGATTCTCAATTTTTTAAGGGAGTGTCAATGCTAAATATTATATTCAGTAATTGGCTGGGAAATTTCTGTTGTTCTCCTGTTGCCGCAGTCTGCCTCCGCGATTCTCAGCAAATATAGGTAGTCTTATTAACAAAAAAAATTGTATATTTTATTAAAAAAAATTGCTTTAGTTGGCAATCAATCGTTTGATTATAATCTATCGGATATTAACCCATGATCTGAGCAATGATGATTCAATTGTCAAATGTCATATTATAAACAAAAGTAAAGTTTGCAGCGATATTTTAATTAGAGAAAAAAGGGAAATACTATTCCTCAAATGTCGGTCAACGAACCAAATGTTTTTATTATTATCAGGCAAATGCATTTCAAGTATGAAAAGACGGAAATATAGTTTATGTGTGTGTATTTTTCCTGCTTTTGTTTATGCAATTTAAATAATACAATTGAATAACCAGAATTGTTGTTATTTATTTTCTTTTTTCATTTCGTTTTCAATTAATGACAAACAACAGTCAACAATAAAATAATATGAATATGTGTAAAATAAATACAAACAAAACCTTTTGTCTCTCTCTTTCTCTGGAACTTGCATTGTCCATATATAGAGAAGGTAACTAACTACCCGACTCGACTCGACTCAACTCATTACATAAAGCCACAATATGTCTATAAGGCTTCCCATACAGGTTACATATATGGCAAACGGCCGATATCGAGTTGATTCCCTGAAATGGATGAGGGCCAAGCTTGTGGGCGTCATCATCATCATCCTCGTCATTATCATGGTCGCAAATGACGCAATTTCATTTTTTTTTTCACTCTGTGTTCTTTTTTAACCTGTTGAACGCAATCTACAAAATTATCGATCCATTACAAAAAAAAAAAGGTATAGGGGGCTTTGTGTGTTTAACAAATTTGCATTAACTTGTTGATAACGACAAAAAAAAACATTAAATGACCCTCAAAATGTGGCCTATACAAAGAGCTTAACCCATTAGGAAACCTTAAAGTGAAAATTGGTTTAGAATAGCTTACAAAATAGAAATTTTAATTTTAAAGTCAATTTGTTGGTTTAAATCAATTTTATAGGTTGAAATTCTATTGTGGCTTAAAACAGAATAAAACTTAAATAAGTTAAGCTACATACAATATATTATTTTCTATATAAATTATTGTTTTTTAGCTTTATAATAATAATCTATTATATATTAAAAATCATTTCTAAAATACTAAATTCACTATTAACACAAATATATTTCTTTAAATAAATATTTTTCAATTTTCTATATAAATAATGCTTTCTTAGCTTTAAAATAATAATTTAAAATATATTAAAAGTCATTTTTAAAATACAAAATTCACAATTAACACAAATACATTTCTTAAAATAAATATTTTTAAATATGTGTTTCTTTTTACGTCAATATTAATTCTACTTAAATTTCTAATTGAACCGGAAAAACCCATTTGGCATTATAAATAATATATAGACTTTTATTTTGATATTGCGCACAATTTATGTACTTGACTTGATTTTTTTTGTTTTCTTCTCCCCAGTTTCAACTTGGTTTCTTTTATTTTCTTTCTTTTCTTTCGGGCTGGCTGCCAGCCGGAAATTGTGTATTAATATAGAACAGAAGAGAGAACATACAAAAATATTTTTATCTGTCACATGTATGTACATATACAGCGTAGTACTAGTAGATATAGCAACAATATTTGTATTTGTTATTACTAATAGAATACTATAGTACGAAAGTGTGGGTGTTTATATATAATATAATATAATACCATATCATATAAGGTATTATACAAGCTAGTGCAGTAGAAAGCCAGAAACTAAAGAATGTGATTAATGCACTTGCTTAAAAATTCCTAGAATCTAGTCAACTGATTGATATTTTTATTTTATTTTGATTAAAAAGAAAGAAAATATTATTATCATGCATTCTTTATTAATATTTATATTTATATATAAACCAAGAAATTCTTTTTCTGTTTATACAAAAGAAAATCATATTTTATAAGAAATATTCTTTATAAAAATAATTTTTAATAAATAAGAAAATACTTTTAAAAAAGAAAATCATATTTTATAGAAAATATTCTTTATTAAAGTAATTTTTATTTAATCAGAAATTACTATTGAAAAATAAAATCATATTTTATAGGATATATTTTTTATAAAAGTAATTTTTACTAAATCAGGAAATACTATTATATCTAAACCAAGAAATTCTTTTTCTGTTTATACAAAAGAAAATCATATTTTATCTGAAATATTCTATATAAAAGTAATTTTTTAATAAATCAGAAAATTCTTTTGAAGAAGAAAATCATATTTTATAGGAAACATTGTTTATTAAACTAATTTTTACTAAATCAGGAAATACTATTCTCTGTTGATTTTTCTAGTAAAACAAAGAACTAAAGACTTTCTCCAAGAAATTATAACTTTTGTTGTGCACTAAATAAAAAGAAAAGAAAATTAGCTTAAAAAAGATAATAAAAAGCAAACTATAAACAATAATTTTATATTTATAGCTAGTTCGTACATCATTTAAAAAAACAAAAAAAAAAATAAAAAGCTTTTAAGCCAATTACACGGTGCATCAATCATCAATGAAGAAAGGTTTATATATGTATGTACATAAAACCTTCTATACGAGTATGTACAACCATTTGACAAGGTTTTTATTGTGTTAAGGTAAGAGACAGAAAGGAAGAAGACCTAAAATATTAGTCACCTACATAAACACACACACTACACACACATTTACACTTGTTGTTGCCTGCTGTGTGTGTGTGTGTTGTGTGTATATTTCTTGTTCTTTAGTGCGTGAAAATATGCGCCGATTTGGGTTCTAAGGTCTAAAGTGAAGACCTATAGGCCAAACGTTGTCATGTGAAGAATTGTGTTTTTACCACTCTTCTAGACAAAACTGAATGTTAACTGAACACAAGGTAAACAATAGACAATTGACGATGTCAAAGAGAGCAGCCATAAATATTAACTGACTTTTCGAATGCCCTAACAAACTCTAAACTTACCTAAAGGGCTCATTTAATAATTATTTATATTTTTTTAATATGAATTAAATCTTCGAATATGGAATATTTATAATAAAATTATTTATGGCAGAGCAGTTCTGATTACCGATTTTTCTATGCTTATTAAATTAAACAAATATATTTTAATTAAAACATATATTTCCCATTAAATATTTCATCAAAACCAAAATTTTAATTATTTGTCAATTAAACCCATAAATATAAAAATCAAATTTTGTTTAAAAAATAATAATTTTTTTCGCTAATGTCAGATCGTTCTATATAAATAAATATACATAAATAATTGACTTGACAGTTCTAATATCGAGAATGCAGAATTTATATATATAATGTGCATAGAAATAAAATTTAAAAACAGAAAAAAGACTTAAATTATAAAAAATATGTAGTTTTTAATTTTTGGCATTAATTTTTTAACAATTTACAAATAAACTATTAAAAAAAAGAATTTTCTGAATTTTGTAATATTAATTTTTCACAATTTACCAATTAGCTATTAAAACATAGAATGCTCTTAAGTCTGAACCCAAAAACCAAATTCAAATTGTTATAATAAAGGCTATAAATCGAATTGTATTGAATTATAATTTTTATTGTTAACACTTTATTATAATGTTTAAATTTAAAATGAAATAATTTTTCTAACATTTGTATGCCATGTTAAAATTTTATTTTATATTTTAAAATAATTTTGAGTATAAGAAAGAATAATGGATAATGTTATTGCATAGTTCAAAGTCAAATTCAAATTTTATTTTGCTTATACTAATATTACAGAGTATTGTTTTTTATTATATTATTTATTATATTATTTGAATTAGGATAACAATAAGAGGATAGGCTAAATAGTAGACCTTTTCTGTTTATATATATATAAAAAAAAAGGATGAGAAATTGTGTTTTTTTAACTTGTTAATTGGGAAGAAAATATAAACAAAAAAACCTTTATTAAAGAGTTATGTATTTTTTAATCAGCTTGGAAAATAATTTGTATTTTTTGTTGTCCATTTTAAACAAAGGAAAAATATTATTATTATTATTACAAATGAATTCTTAAACTACTATAATTAAAGAGCGCTGGCTACTGGGCTTTCAGCTCACGAAAAAAAATATTTTCAACAGTTGTATATAATTCTGAATGTTTATTCTTAATAATATTTCATTCTTAATATTTATTTAATATTTCAAGCAAACTCCATTTATGATATCTTTATTTTCCATTTATCTTTGTAGAAATCAAGCCGTCAAAATATAGAAGAACTTATATGCATTATATAATAATAAAATGCATTAAAGAGCATCCATCCAAAGTCTTAGCCATAAACGTGAACTAAGACGTCCAAAGTCAAAGTCTTGCCATTTTATTTATCGTTGTTTGTTTTATTTATCGAATAAACAATCTCAACTGCCAGCCAAAGGAGAAGCCTTTCAGCAACAAATACACGCATCTAGCCTATATATTTATATATATAAATAGTACTAAAAAAAAAACAAATACTATACTTATTGGGGGCAGTATGGAGCTGGGCCATGTTTGAAAGGTTTCGTTTGAGTAACCTAAGCAGAAATTATCGTTTACGCGGAGCCTCAACAGAACTGGCGCGCGACAAGAAACAACAGCGGCAGCAATGCGTCACCGTATTATTCCTAGATGACATCACGCACACCTTTCGGATCGAGGTGAGTCTATATAAAACTTGGTATTAACTTTATACTTAACTAAACCCAAACTTTAAACAACTCTCCCCCAATCAATAATAGTTGAGTGTTCATTTGAAATGCGCATAATAATTTTAATTGCAAAAAAAAAATATAAAAACAATGCAAAGACCTCTTCTTCCTCCTCCAACCGCAATTAGAAAGTCGTCTTATCTGTCTGTCTGTCGTGCGTTACGTTTATTAGCCATTGTTTTGTTTATGCCTACTCGATTTGCACTTGAAATTCATAAGTATTAATTCATAACATCACAACTCAATTTAAAACAAAAAACTCACTTTCATTTTTGTGGGCGGGCAAACAAACAGATTTTCATGCACGCACTTGTTGTCTAAAAAGACAGACAGTCATTGTTTTATTTATATTAATTATATTTAAAAAAAAAAAAAAAGATTGGCAAATTAAGATTAAGTTGCTGCAACGATCTGTCTGTGCCAAATTGCAGACATTTAGTCAACAAAACAATTTAATAGCTTGGCAAATGAGCGAAATTTTTAAAAGAAAAGTTTGTTAACCAAATGGCTAAATATGAAAGTTGTCATTAAAAATCTAAAATAAAATAAAGAAAATAAATAAATCTGTTAGGCTTTAGGCAAAAATAGTATAAGAAAATATTGCAAAGTAAAATTTATAATTGAAATAAATCATAATCAACATAAATAATAATAGAAGAAAAGTTTGTAAACCAAGTGCTTAAATATGAAAGTTGTCATTAAAAATCTAAAATAGAATAAAGAGTATAAATAAAACTGTAAGTCTGAAATCCAAAAATATTACAAAGAAATATTGCAAAGTAAAATTTATAATTGAAATAAATTATAACATAAATAGTAATAGAAGAAAAGTTGGTTAACCAAATGGCTAAATATGAAAGTTGTCATTAAAAATCTAAAATAAAATAAGGAGTATAAATAAATCTGTAAATCTTTAACCAAAAATAGTATAAAGAAATATTGCAAAATTAAATTTATAATTGAAATAAATTATAACATAAATAGTAATAGAAGAAAAGTTGGTAAACCAAATGCTTAAATATGAAAATCTAAAATAAAATAAAAAAATAAATATGTAAGTCATAAACCAAAAATATTATAAGGAAATATTATAAAGTAAAAATTATAATTGAAATAAATCTTAATCAACTTAAATAATAATTGAATTTCTGTTTAATCATAAAATTCTTTTTACTTGTTGCATTAAAATTAAAGTAAATTAAATAAATAAATAAATTGGCAAGGTTTTTAGTGACGTATCATTTGTTAAATTGTGAAAATCTAGCTGCATCGACGTCATTTTTGAAATTTCAAATAAATTTCTTATTAATCGATCTATAAACATATATTAATCATTTTAACTTTACTTTCAACTTGCAGAAACGTGCGAAAGGCTCTGAACTCTTAGATCAGGTCTTTCAATATCTCGAGCTATCCGAAAGGGATTATTTTGGTCTATTATTTCCACAGAAGCCCGGTGATGTTGTGGTAAGTAATATGAATATAAATATATATATTTACAACAATTAATAACAATTCCTTACAGAGATGGGTAGACGCACAAAAGCAATTTAAAAAGCAATGCAGCAGCGTCTCGCTTGACAACGATGCCGTTCCATTATTAGAGTTTAGAGTTAAGGTATAAAATGTGCATATATATTTTTATAAAGAAACATTTGCTAATAATGTTTACTCTAATTGCAGTTCTTTGTAAGCGATCCCAGCCGACTGCAGGAGGAGTTCACACGCTACCAGTTCTATTTGCAAATCAAGCGTCACATTTTGCTGGGCCAATTGCCGTGCTCTAGCAATACCCAGTGCCTGCTTGCCAGTTATACGGTGCAGTGTAAGTATATTAATATAGAATTTACTGTACAGCTTTTATAATATATTTACCTTTGTTTTTTAGCGGAATTGGGCGACTTCAATGCTGCCGAACATCAGCCAGGCTATTTGAGCGGCCTGCAATTGCTGGCTGAGCAAACGCCCGAGGTGGAACGTAAAATCTGTGAGCTACACAAGCTGCATCGTGGCCAGTTGCCCGCAGATGCGGAATACAATTATCTGGAGCATGGCAAGCGCTTGGAACTGTATGGCATTGATCTGCACAAGGCCACAGATTCCAATGGCAAGGAATTGCAGCTGGGCGTCTCTGCTGTGGGTCTGCTGGTCTTTCAACATGCGTTGCGCATCAACACCTTCTCCTGGAGCAAAATGGTTAAGGTGTCGTTCAAGCGCAAAGATTTCTTTATACAGCTGCGCAGGGAGCCAAGCGAAAGCTATGATACGCTGCTTGGCTTTGGCATGAGCAGTCACAAGCATGCCAAGGCCTTGTGGAAATCCTGTGTGGAGCATCACAGCTTCTTTCGACTGAAGCGACCGCATCGTTTATCGCGTTTTCTCAACATCAGTCTGGGCAGCAAGTTTTACTATTCGGGTCGCACCGAACTGCAGGCGGTGCAGGAGTCCAAGCAGCGTGGACGCATACACAAGGTCTTTGTACGTTCACCCAGCAAGCGATTGCTGGCCGCCGGCTCGGCAGCAGGCGGTGGCAGTTCCGCTGATGGGACGCCACAGCAGCTGCTGCATAATGGCACTGGCAGTGGCTCCGATAGCACCGCTTCACACAACGGCAAACCGTCCGCATCCACCATACTGACCATCACAAAAACAAGCCGTCCACATGACACGTCCAAGGTTACGTCCAAGCAGGCTGATGCTATGCCACGCAAGGCCTGGGAGCAGCACAGCGATGAATACGATATACAACTGTAAGTTTGCTTTAATTTTTATTTATAAATCAATCAAATTTATAATTTTTCTACTTTATAGCGATGTTGGCTTCATTGAGCAGTGCACGCGACGCTTTGACTCTGCCACGCCCTCGCCTATGCCGCCAGCGTATAGCTCGGGACAGCATAGTCCGTTGCTGCTGCTGCCCACCACCATTGCGGATGCAGTGGGTCAACAGCAGCCGGATAGTGGCAGTGATTTGATAACCATGCGACTGCTGGCCGACGAACAGGGTCGTTATGGCTTTAATGTGAAGGGTGGCGTTGATTTGGGTCTGCCCGTGCAAGTTTCCAAGGTGGTGCCACATACCCCAGCCGATCGTTGCACGCCGCGTGTGTGCGAGGGCGATGAGGTGCTCATGATTAATGGCCGCGATGTGCATGGCCTGCGGCACGAGCAAGTGGTGTCCATGATACGCGATTGTCGCCATCAATCAAGCGGCGAGCTGCTGTTGACGGTGCGGCCAAAGCGTTCGGCGCCACTGCTGCTGGAGGAGGAGCCATTGTATCAGTATGTGCCCGAGAGCGATGAGATTGGTTCCCATTCCAATCTGCTGGACGGCGATGCTCTGTTCACGCAGAGCCTGCTGCTGCTCAGCGATGGCCTTGCCTCGGGCGCGCTGCTTGCTCAGTACGAGCTCATGTATCGCAAAAATCCCGATCTGGCCATAACGGAGGCACGCAAGCCTGTTAATGCGCCCAAGAATCGCTATCGCGACATCTCGCCATGTAAGCTACGTTTATGCCTTAAATTCAACTTGTTATTAATCTGTTTTCTTTACTAGATGACTGCACACGTGTATCGTTGGTGAATTCGCTGACCGGTGACTATATCAATGCCAACTATGTGAATATGGAGATACCTGGTGGTGTAGTGAATCGCTATATAGCCACTCAGGGTCCGCTGGCAAGCACCACAACGGACTTTTGGCGTATGGTGCAGCAGGAGAGCAGCCATTTGCTCGTAATGCTTACCACTGTTATGGAGGCGGGTCGTCAAAAGTGCCACCAGTATTGGCCTGTTACCGGGGATGAGCTACAGCTGGGCGATGGCTTCTCTGTGCGTTGTCTTAGCGAGAAACCGGATGAGACCGGTAGCTTTGTCTTTCGTGAGTTTGTGCTGCGGGATAAGCATGAACAGCGGCATATACATCACATGCAATACCTCGCCTGGCCGGACCACTGTGTGCCCTCCGATCCCAATTTGTTTCTTGAGTTCACGGAGCGCGTACGTGCCGCACGCAATCGAACATTGTTGCAGGAGATTGAGGAGAGTCTGAAGCAGGTGCGACTCCTAGACGCCGATGCCGATGAGAATGGTGGCCTGATGAGCGAACGCAAGTGTGCGGCTAGTAATGGTGCCACGCCCGAAGATGAGACGCCAGTCTCTACCAGCGTGCATCAGTAAGTGTTGCTTTATTAACAGAGTTGCCTATAGTTATTTAACATTCCTTTTTTGCTTGTAGATGTATTAGTGCCGCCAATCCGCCTGTTATTGTGCACTGTTCGGCAGGTATTGGACGCACTGGTGTGCTTATACTCATGGACACAGCCCTGGCGCTGATGGAGCAACGTGAGCCCGTCTATCCGCTGGATATTGTGCGCACCATGCGCGATCAACGCGCCTGCATGGTACAGAATGTGGTAAGTATGCAAAGTTCGTATCTATTGCAGCTTAATACTAACTTGTTGATGCTTCTCTCCTGTTCAGAGTCAATATCGTTTTGTGTGCGAATGCATTTGTGCTGCCTATATGAAAATTTCGCGTAGTAGCGCGGCCATCAATGACGATGATGATTAAACTAGGCTCCCCCCTACCCCTCTTCTTCAGGTTCTACTAGCGGACAATCTAAAATACAAATCTTCCTCTCTATATAAATACATATATATCTCGTCTTCAAAGACGCCTTTGGTTATTCTTAACCTTTATCAATTATACTATATACATATATGCTTACTTATGAGAAATCAATCTATTGTTAGTAAACCTGTAGACGTAAACTATATAAGTATAAATGCTTATATATATATAAACTACATCACATCATAATTGTGTCTATATATATATTCATGTATTATTCTAATTGTATAATCAACTCTGTAGTATATCGCATATGGGCAATAATCCACGCAAGTGCTGCTGAAAAGAACTCTAAGGAATCAATTCTAAATTTTACAAAACAAAAAAACACAAAGAGAACAAAACTACCTAATTCAAGTATACAAAAAAATTTAAATAAAATGCATATTTATTTACCCCAAAGTGGAAATTACAGAGAAAATATCTACTTATAAACAATAAATTAATAAAAAAAAAAGAGAAGTAAAAACTGTTAGTATTTTAGCACCAAATTATATTCGTACATGTATTTATGCAAAAACAAAAAACAAATCTAAATAAATATTTCAAAATGAGCACGAATGTTTTAGTTTTTTAAGAAAAATAACTTATATTATTAAATATATTAATATTTTATTATTAGTGTTGTCCCATTTTGTTTTATTTATGTTTATTATGTTTATCAGTAGGAGTATTACACTGTTCGACATTTAAATTGATTTTACCATTGATTGGTCCATGATAGCACAGTGGAGCACCAACATTAGTTTCAATTTGTGTGGCATCCATGCTATTTCTTCTAATTGGAGGCGGAGGCGGTAACAGGGCCAAAGCCGAAGGCAGAGGCTTTGGCGGTTGCGCATAGATTGTAACTTTAACTTTGCCGCTTGGAGTAGTAGAAGATCGTCTTGGACTTCCGCTGTCACGTTTGCTGCCGTTACGTTTTTCAGCGCCACCTGCGACTTTGGCTCCTCCTCTCGCTGAGTTTCTCATTTTCATAGCACTGCTGGTACCGTGACTCAAAAATTCAAAATGCAAATTACGTCGATCTGTGGATACCCTTCTCGATTGCTTCATCACATTCCTTAAGCCCTGGCGACTGATTTCCTTATAGAGTTGTCGAATTCTAGGAGTAGGTTCTACAGAAGCAGAATTTTCTTTCATCGAGTTCATATTTTAGAAAAAGAAAACAAACAATAAACAAAACATTTTTTTGGACACACTCAAAACAATAAATTTATATATATATTTTTTTTACATGGTTTTATTTATGAGACTGAATTTCTACAACTGGGAAAATGTCATTATTGGGAATCGAATTTGAAAATTAAAACGAAGCTTGATTGCTTGTTATAAATTAGGAAAAAAGGCATGACTAGAAAATACCCTATATCAAGATTTCTAAGCTTCAATTGTTTCTAAGAGCGAAGTCAGCTGTTAGGATCCAATTTTGTCAAATGGGAGTTATTTTTCTTAAATAAGGACATTTTTGTCCATAACTCAGTCAAATCAAAAAGGATATAAAAAGGATATGCCTTTTCGAACTCACAGACAGCAGAACTATCGATTGGCATTCAAGGATTTTTAGAATTTTTTTTGAAAACTGGACTTCAAATTTTTGCAAGGGGGTTGTTAGCAAAATTGGTCTTGAAATCACTAAAACCGCCATAACTCCGCCATTTCAAGGACGATTTTGATGTCATTTGGCCAGAATTTAGTCCTTGCCTAGCGAAATCAGAAAATGGATTCGAAAGGACGAAAGTCCTTTCAGGAGCTGAGTAATCAGGACTTTTTCGTATAGAGAAAAACGCTTATATCTCGGCCGTATCCTTGAGTATACTGACAAGTCCTGTGGCAAACAAATTATCTTGATGGGGACTATAAGTTGCCCAAAGGACATTAAAATCGTCCTTGTAGTTTCCGAGATATTGAGGATTTTGTGTTTTGGGCATGTTTTCTTTGGCGCTCAGACTGAAATTTTACAAGTGTCGGATTCTTAGATGACCCCATAATGTTTAAATGGCAATCTATAGAGTAGCTCCTTGCGATCCTAACGCACCTAAAATTTTCAAAATCCGAAAGGATTTGGCCAAATGGCAGCTATTTTTCATTAAATAAAAGCAAAGGAGCTGCATTTTCGTTGCAACTAAAAGTAGGCAACAGTTTTTGACTGCCCCCAATTTGTAAAAGTATGCAGCAGAATTTTTTTGTATTTAATGCAGCGACCTTCTGCTGTTTTCTGTTTGCCTGGTATTTCAGCGACTTTGGCCAGCGGAAAAATTAAATTTCCGAACTTCGGCTAACATTTTTATTTTTTCACAGACATATAAATAAAAAAACCCAAAACTCATTTTCGCCTCTTTAATACTTTTCATTTATCTATTTTTTTTTTGTTTTTCATATAGTTTTTTTTTTATATTTATTTTAAATATGTTTTCTTGCATTCAAAATTTGAAAAACGGACAAAGTATACGAAAACTTATAAAATATATTATAATTTAATTTTGTATTCTGTATTTTTGCCAAATAAGTAGAAATATAGTTCCTAAACATAGTTTAGCTGCTGCATAAATTGTTGTTTTCTTAGCAACCTCAAGACTTTTGTTTTTGTTTTATTTTTATTTATATTTTTTTTAACTTGTATTTAAATTGTGAACATTGAATTTATCCTATCTTTTATAAATTATATTTGGAATAACTGGATTTTTCATGTGCCTCAACCTTTTCTTGTAAACGAGGTCTAATTTTTTTCTTTGCCCTTTTATCGTTCTAAATACATTTCAAATTTTAGACCTCTGCATCTCTGCACTAAACACTTTCTACTTGTTAAAATTAAAAGACGCAACTAAAATAATGTTTATTTAGCTTAATCTAGTCGCCAGTCGAAGAGAAATCGGTATTTAATTATAAAATTTTAATATTTATTGATTTAATATTTTAAATATATACTTATTAATTAGACTTTAATATTAAAAGACTTTTGTTTATTATGTATTTATTTTAGGTATTATTGGAAAATTAAAAATGAAGAAAAAGATTTAGTCAAATGGGAACTTTTTTTTTCTTAAATAAGGACATTTTTGTCCATAACTCAGTCAAATCAAAAAGGATATAAAAAGGATATGCCATTTTGAACTCACAGACAGCAGAACTATCGATTGGCATTCAAGGATTTGCAGAATTTTTTTGAAAGTTGGACTTCAAATTTTTGCAAGGGGGTGGCTAGCAAAATTGGTCCTGAAATCACTAAAACCGTTATAACTCCGCCATTTCAAGGACGATTTTGATGTCCTTTGGCCAGAATTTACTCCTTGTCTAGCGAAATCAGAAAATGTATTCGAAAGGACGAAAGTCCTTTCAGGAGCTGAGTAATCAGGACTTTTTCGTATAGAGAAAAACGCTTATATCTCGGCCGTATCCTTGAGTATCCTGACGAGTCATGTGGCAAACAAATTATCTTGATGGGGACTATAAGTTGGCCAAAGGACATTCAAATTGTCCTTGTAGTTTCCGAGATATTAAGGATTTTGTGTTTTCGGCATGTTTGCTTTGGCTACGAAAACAATCAAAAACTGTTGCCTACTTTTAGTTGCAACTAAAATTATGCACCACTTTTTTAATTTCCTTGTTTAAATTATAGTTTGCTCTGAAATTTATTT
This sequence comes from Hirtodrosophila alboralis, assembly GCA_035043045.1. NCBI lineage: Eukaryota > Metazoa > Arthropoda > Insecta > Diptera > Drosophilidae > Hirtodrosophila > Hirtodrosophila alboralis. Next base: position 359,453 of record JAWNNH010000467.1, on the reverse strand, counting down.
CCAAAAATATACATGACCAAATATATATTTATATCCGTATTTTTTTTATTTATAAATAAGAGTATACACAACATTTAAATTATTTGTAAAAATAAAGCAAAAAAAAACGAAAAGAAAAATGGAATCTCCCAATAAGAATGAGTCCACGGCTGAGGAAGTTGAGGTTGAGGAGACAGAGGATTTTCATGAGCTTGACGAGTTCAAAGACGATGTGGCATCTGGCAGCGGTGGACAGAAAAAGGAGGATCGCTTTGTGCTAAAAAAGTGGGTAGCACATGCTCATTGGGCCTGGGATGTGGCAGTGGACAACTGCGCCATCTGTCGCAATCATATCATGAATTTGTGCATTGAATGTCAGGCCGATCCCAATGCCAACAAGGATGAGTGCACCGTGGCCTGGGGCGAATGCAATCACGCCTTTCACTATCACTGCATTGCCCGCTGGCTGAAGACGCGTCACGTCTGTCCGCTGGACAACAAGGAATGGGTTTATCAAAAATATGGTCACTAAGATAAATTCTAATTTAAGTGTATAATTAGCGGGAAATAGCATTTGTATTAAATCTTTTTTTGGGAAATAGATATTTTAGTTATAAGTGTAAGGATCTTAAATTTAAGCCTGCGTTTCGGTATCTATGCCCAACAGCTGCTGTGCCGTAGGTCTCACGCCGCTGTACAACTCAATTTGATTGAACAGCAAATCGCGCTCTTCGGCCAGATTGGCGTACTTCTGTTGCAGCTCTTTTTCGCGATCCATTTGACGACGCACATCCTCCTGCAGCGACTCAAGACGTCGCGGCACAGCAATTGCCTCCTGTTCGCCCAGAAAGCGAAAAGTGGACAGCGACAATGAGTTTTGTTCAATCTGAGCGTATGTGTCCTGCAGCTGTTTGATCAAGACCTGAGCACGTGCCTGATAGCCGCCGGTGAGTATCTTAAGCTTTTTCTCAATCTTGCCACAACGTTTGGCCTCCTTGGCCATGTGACGACGATTCTGTTCCAAACGCTTCTCTGCCGACTCCAGTCGATCCTTTTTGCTGGCCAAATTGGCGCGCGTATAGCGATGCTGTGATGGCAGATAGAGCACCTGACCGAGGCATTCCTGCCACACCTGGGCATAAACATCCAGCGCCAACTCGCCGTGAGACATGCGCTCTTTAACCACATCCATTTCATCGGCCAACATTTGTTTGGCATCGGCCAGCTCTTCCTCTGATATCTCCTCATACGGATTGGCCTTGAAATAGCTCTGCAGCTGCTCCAGCTTGTGCTGCGACTGACCAGGCACTGGATCTCTCACAGAATCATAAACTGAAAGAAGGTACATTATAAATTTGCTTGTAGATATTTAAGGGACCGTAAATAATGATTTTGTTTTTTTTTAATTTAAAAAATCAGACTTGGAGCCTCTCCATAGAAGACTAAATCTTCTTTATCCTGTTTTTACGAAATAATCTATGGATATCCAGGATTATTTTAATTGATTTATATATATAAATATAAGAAATAATTATTTTTTTGAGTAATAATAAATAAAACTCAAATAATGAGTAATAATAAATAAAACTCAAATAATTATTAAAAAAAATTGAGCTGCCCTTCTACGCGATTCTCAAAATTTCAAGGGAGGGCTTGTATAAAATTCAATTTTTATTTACAGTCCCTGATTTAATTTAAAAGTAGCTTTTACTTACGCTGCATAGTGATCATCTCGTGCTTGATTAGCTCCTCGGCCTGTTGCTGCTCGGTTAGATTCTGTTTCTCGGATTGTGGTCGCAGAATCTTGGTGTTGACTTCAGTGGGACGTGGCAGACTGCGCTGTATCACCTGCGAGCGTTTTGCCAGCTCACGCTTGCGTTGTGCCTCCTGCTCGGCCAACAGACGTGCGTCCACATCAGCTTGATCTTCAATCGCAGGCTCTGTGCCCGTATCCATGGGCTCATTGTCTTCCTGCTCAGGCACCACAATTTCATAATCATTGCGCGGTGCCGGCAATGTGGATAGACCTTCGCGCAGCGTGGACTTTAGTTGCTTCTGGTAGTTCTTATATAAGGCCGGCGTCTCTGTAACGCTCATGCTCTCCTCCGCATTGATGCTCAGCTTGTCACGCACAAAGGCTGGCGTTGTGCTGCTGCCAGTTGCTCCAGCCTTGAGCACAGGCAACAGGGCACCCGAGGCGGGTGTCAGAAAGCCAGCTGGCGTTGCAGCGCCACCTCCTCCCTCGCGCTGTGTACGAAAGGGCGTAGCAATGACTGTGTTGGGCGTGGCAATTGCCGCCGCCTTGGGCAGCACGCCCGAGAAATCCGATTCGTGCAGCGGCGTGTTGAGACCGCCCTTGAGTGGCGTCTCTGTGTGGGTCAGAGCCATCATATTTTGTGCCTCCTGCATAATGCGATCTGTGTAGGGCGCTGGTGTGCGAGGCGTGGCCGCCACCTGAGGTGTAATGGAATAGTCGGCTAGCAGTGCATCCGTCGTCTCAATGCCACTCTCACCAGCAATCTCCTTGGCCATCTCACTGGCGCGTCCCAATTTGACAACCTGCTGCAGTTCCATATCTGATATTTGTGGCGTGGGCAGCACCAGCTTGGAACGTTTACGCTCTGGTTCCATGCTCTGCAACATGGCCGTTGGCACCTCGTTCTCTTTGCGCTGCTTGAGCTTCTGCTTGTCGCGTTTGCGTTCGCGTTCCTCCTTCTCGGAACGCAGCTCACCATCCAGATCCTGTTGGCGCATCTTGTTAAAGTCCGGATCCTGTTTCTGCAAATGTTCCTCGGATGTGTCATAGAAACCAGCAGCTGGACGCTTCTCAAACGGTATTTCCGCATTGTAATCAATGCCTTTAATGCGTTTCCGATTGCCGCTGCCAATGCCGGCGGCGCGCAGCTCGCGACGCTTCTGCAGCGTGGCCAGACGGCGTGCCTCCTCCAGCTGCTTCTCGCGTGCCTTACGCTTGGCCTTCTTGCCCTGGGTGTTGGCAAGACGAGCGCGCGCCTCTGACAGCATTTCCAGCTCATCTTCGTCCATGTCTTTGGGATCGGGTCGGGCGGGTTTTGTCTCTGGATTGGGATCAATTTCACCCGGCTTTAGTTTACGCGGATCGTCCATTGTGTCTTCGCCATCCTCCTTGCGCTGTGCCTGATCACTGTATTAAATGTATAATATGATTAACAAGTGGAAAATAAACGTTTATAAATGTTTATCACATTATTTTACTTACAGCAAATATTCGTAGCGTTCCAGACACTGTGCGGCTGTACGTCCAATGATAGGCGCTATGGTGCGCCACTGCGTCGGCATCAGCTTGGCCAAATGCAGCAACTTTTCATCCTCCTCACGCGACCATTCCGTTTTCTTTATGCTGGGATCAAGCCACTCGTACCAACGCGCCTTGCACTGCTTGGCAGACTTCCTATGCAATAAGGATGCAATTCGACTCCATTGGTTTTTGCCATATTTCATGACAGCCGCCTTGAGAATTTCATCCTAGATGAAGCGAGAAAAAAGCGAACACATGGTTTGGTTAAATATTAATCGCTTTATAATTGTAATTATGATATTATTACCTCTGTATTGCGCCAAACGCCGCCTTTGATCATTATTCGCGGCATTCTGACGTTTTATAACTTTATTAAATTTATGGAAAATTGTAAAACTTGGAAATATTTCTGCAAATTCTTCGCTGTCGGTCGCCGCTAGTGATGGTTGGTTGTGGTGCAAAACATTCACAATAGTTCGATAACTATCTAATGCGGCTACTGTAAGAGTAAAAGAAAAATAAATTAATTAAATTTACATTTAAAAAGGCTTTAGATGAATTAAATTGACCATTTAATTATTATATTTCTCTTTTGGTTTATATTATTATTATTTATGCATGTACATAAAAGCAAAATGTATCGATGCTTTTTAAAGCGTATCGATAATACTGAATTGTAATTTGTGACGTCACAATTGAATTATATTGCTGCTCAAATTAACATATTAACATACATAAAATAATTACAAAGTGCCCAAAAATAACATCACCATATTGCACTATTTATATTTTATTTTGACATATTTGAAATCATGCCGCTAAAAAAAACAATCGTTGCGTAATCTGTTAAATTATTTATCAACAAATTTATCGTTGTGGAAATTTGGTATTTTTTGTTTTCGATAGTCGCACAATCGATGCATTGCAATTGTTTTCGTTGTTGTTGCTGCTGTTTTTGTTGTTATCAGATGTTTTGATATGATATCAGATCAGCTTTTGACACTGTTTTTTGTCAACGAAACGTAATGCGAAGTTAGCGAAATGCAATAATAAACAATTTGAAATAAATTGCAACATGAACGATGCGGATGTGGCCTTTTCAAGTTTCTACAGTACCGTGGGTAACCAGGTGAGCATTTTGCCATTTGGTTTTATTTTTGTTCCAGTCAGATTTTTATATTGGTTATTGTTGTTGTTGCTGTTTCCCTATAGCTTCAGCATGCAGAGCTGTCGCTGTCAACGCCCATACACTCCCTGGAACACGACAATTTTACCGGCTTATTTGACGATGACCAAGCACTGCTGGCGGTCCCACCAACAACAACAACAACGGCAGCAGCGACGCACAAAGGCAGCAGCGGCGTCAACATTGTCGAAGCCGCCTGTATACCCTTTGTACAGATACACACAACGGATCTGCAGCAACAGCCCGAGCCGAGTCGAAGTTATCGCAATGGATTTCGACGCAAGACAGCCGAAATTAAATCGGAGGCAGAGCTCATCAAATCAGAGCTGGCCGAGGCAGCGGCCAAGGAGCGCATCAATGCCACACCCACACCACCATCGTCCAAGGCAATAAATGGCGATGGCTGCTCAGAGTTACCACTAAACAAGTGTCCCAATTGCCCATTCCTTAGCCTCTGTCAACTGAAGATCCAAACCCACATGAGCAGCTGCTTTGGCGTCGACGCTCAGCTGCGTATGCAATGTCCAGGTAAGTCTCTGATATTTAGCACTGTTTAAACATTATTTATGGCTGTGCATTTTAGGCTGCGCCAATATTTTCTACAACATCGATGTGCTCAATCTGCATCTCAGTGCAGATCATCAATTGGAATCGCATGAAATTTCTACACTGCTGCTGACATTGCGATTGACATCTGGTAAACCCAATGAAACGGCAGCGACGAAGCCGCAACAGGTTCAAGCACAGCCACAGCAGCCCAAGAGTCGCATCTTTATAAAGAACGTGGATTGCCTGCGGGAACCGCATCGCGATCATGATGTCAATCAGCTGTCAGACTTTCTACCGCTGTTGCCGCCCGACGGCAGCTCTGGCAACATACTAGACCTGCTCGATGATGTTGGAGGTGGCGAGGGGACGCATCAACACCAGCAGGAGATCACAGCGCAACTGCAAAAGTCATCTGGTCAAAAGATATCCATCAAGAGTGTCGATGTGCTACGGGAACCAGCATTGTTGCCTTTTGACTTTCAACTGACCAACGATGCACAACAACAGCAGCAGCAGCTGCAACTGCCGTCGCTGCCGCCGCTGCCCGCACTGCCCGCGCTGATGTTAAGCGACAATATGTTGGACGTGCAGGTGGTGGGTGTGGAGCCGGAAAAGCCTCGCCAGCCCAAGATATACATACGCAACGTGGATATATTAAAGGAGCCCATGCTGCTGCCTGGCATGGGTTTCAACGATGTGCCATCCACCTCCACTGTTGCCAGTCCGGTCGAAATCTTTCCCGCTGAAACGCTGCTAACGCCAACGGGTCCAGGTGTTCCATTGCCTGGCTTTGAGCCAGCATTGGCGCCATTGGCCAACATGTGCAGCGATGCATTTAATTTTGAATCCATGCTTAGTGGTGCGGGCACCGCCAGCACCAGTGCCAGCAATAACAATTTTAGCGCTTTGGATTTGGACTTTGGTGTGGATTTTGAGCACGGCGTGCAATTGGTAACTGAACCAACACCGCCTCCACTACCACCACCGCATGCCCCAATGGCCAGCAACGAGCAGCTGGCCGAGCTGAATGGACCAACGTCGGCACAGATCGAGCTCAACACACAATTGGATAACTATTTGCCTGTCGCTGCTGCTGCTGCTGCTGCAACTACAACAACCACAACATCCAAGCAAAAGATCTTTATCAAAAATGTGGACATACTCAAGGCGCCACAGCGTGGCACATTACATCTGCGCACCGTGGACGAGCTCAATCTGATGAATCGCAATGAAGTGGAGCACCTGATTGTGCCAAATCGAGAGCCGCTACCAATGGAGCTGCCACTTAATGCAGCTGCAACAGCACTGGAGCCACTGGTCGACTTTCATCAACATTCGCATCCGCAGGCGACGTCACTGAACTACGACGATAGCTTCGATTTGGCCGAAGATTTGGAATGCTGGCCCTGGATGGAGGAGGCGGTGCCAGCGGCAATAGTTGGCACCGAATCAGAGCAAGATTCCACGCATCTGGAATTGCCGCACAGTACCGAGAATATGCTAATCAAAGACTATCAGCAATTGTATGCACCGCAAACGCCAAACGCTGGCGCAGTGCCGCCCCTGGTGCCGGTGACAGCTAGTCCAGGTGCGGCAGCAACAAACTTTGTTCCTTCAGCAGATAATCTAAGTGATCTGCCAGTGCCGCCGTTGGTGCCCTTGGCCGCAGAGGCTGCTGCTGTTGCTGCCGCCGCCACATGCACTGAGAAGCCCGCTCGCATCTATGTGGCCAACAATTTGTTGCCCGTAGCTGTGGAACAGCCGCAGGCAGGTGGCACCTCTGTGCGTGGTCGACCCTATGGTGCCAAGCAGGCAGGTCAAGCCAAGCGTCGTCCAGCAACGGGCACTGTACAGATTGTCGAGGGCGGCAAATGCACTGTGGAAGGTTGCATGTTTCGCTTCAAGTCACCCACAACGCTGGAATATCATGGACGCTGTCACAATGGCGCAATTGGCTCGGCACAGCCTATGATTTGTCCAGAGTGCAGATCCACACAGTTCAGCAACTGGAACTGCCTGCACACACATCTCTGGCGCACCCATAACATCGATATGGAGCTCTATTGTTGTCAGCTGTGTAGCTTCAAGACGCCCATCTATTCGCGTCTGGTCAACACGCATGCCAAAATTCACTCCGAGGAACGCAACTACAAGTGTGAACAGTGTGGCAAAGGTTTCAAGAATACCAAACAGCTGAAAAATCATCGTCGACTGCATCGTACCCAAGGCCTGGGCATGTCCACCAAGCCACCAAGCGTCAGTGAACCTCCAGCTCAAGCAACTCCCATTCTGCATCGCTGCGAGGATTGTGGTGCCGCCTTCAAGCATCGCAAAACTCTCCGGGAACATCTTTGCAAGCAGCGCAACGAGCAGCCTCAATGTCCCACCTGCCAGGTAACAATCATACGAAGAGTCACAGTTTATATCACTTTCATGATTCTAATCACAATATTTATGCATGTTTTATTTTTTATTTTATTACGATCACCACACTAACTAATAAAAAATCACATATTATTCATTTCTTGTGATCTAAATTGTTATTCTATTAACTTATTTTGTTCATTTGCACCATTGTTATGAGTATACCTACATCTGATCTCTTTTTAGTGATTTTTAGAACAGCTTATTGTGATTTTAAATCATTGGTTTAAATTCGCCAAACGGAAAAGGGCTTAATAAGTTGACAAACTAATAAAAACTCACATATTATTAATTTCTTCTGATCTAAATTATTATTCTATTAACCTATTTTGTTCATTTGCATCATTGTTATAAGTATACCTATATCTGATCTCTTTTTAGTGATTTTTAGAGCAGCTTATTTCGATTTTAAATGATTGGTTTAAATTCGCCAAAGGGAAAGGGTTTTATTATTTAATTAGTCGAAAAACTAAATCTTTTCTCTTTTTAGTGATTATAAGAACAGCTAATTTCGATTTTAAATGATTGGTTTAAATTCACCAAAGGAAAAGGGCTTTATTATTTAATTAGTCGACAAACTTTAACTTTTCTAACATATTTGTTGTTATTTTTATTCCAACTGTGTGATCAGTTTTATAACACTTCATTGTCTTTCAAGCCTAAATAAATTAAATTCTAGTATCACTTGTTTACTAATCTCTATAAATATTTATAGCAGAAATTGCAAATCATTAACTAATAAAAAATCACATATTATTCATTTCTTGTGATCTAAATTGTTATTCTATTAATTATTATCATTATTTTGTTCATTTGCATCATTGTTTTAAGTATACCTACATCTGATCTCTTTTTAGTGAATTTAAGGACAGCTAATTTCGATTTTAAAAGATTGGCTTAAAATCGCTAAAGAGAAAGGGCTTTATTATTTAATTAGTCGAAAAACTAAATCTGTTCTCTTTTTAGTGATTTTTAGAACAGCTAATTTCGATTTTAAATGATTTGTTTAAATTCGTCAAAGGGAAATGTTTAATTAGTTGACTAACTTTAACTTTTCTAATTTATTGGTTGGTATTTTTACTTAAATGTGTAATCAGTCATCAACACTTCACTTTATCACTAATCACTTCATTGTCTTTCAAGCCTAAATTAATTAAATTTTAATTTCACTTTTTTACTAATTTCTATAAATTCTTACAGTAGAAATTGCAAATCATTAAATATAATTGTATTTAATGAAAAAATATATTTTTTATATTTATTAAATTGTTTTCAATTAAGAAATTATTGCAGAAATATATAAAAAAAAATATAAATAATTTATTATCTTGATCACAATTTATTACAGCGCGTCTTTAGCTCCAAGAGCAGTCTCAAGCTGCACATGCGCAGTCATCAGGCAAACAAAAGATTCAAGTGTGACAAGTGTGAATATGATGCCAATGATCATAATGCCTTTAGGCGTCATCTGGCCACACATCGGGAGCCCAAACGCTATTCTTGTCCACACTGCGATTTTCGGGCCATACAAAGCACCGCCTATCGGGTAGATTATGTCGTGCATTATTGTTGCTATACTTTTGTTGATTACTTTAATTTATATTACAGATACACCTACAGAAGCGACATCCGGAACAGGAGCTATCTACATTCATATATAAATGTAATGTTTGCACATTTTCTAGCATCAATCGTGGCCTGCTGCTGGTTCATCAGGCCAAGCATGAAACTGTTCCAATAGAATCATCAAAGATCAAAGTGAAGAGTAGCCTGCTTCTTGCACATTCCACAAATATTAACAGTACAAACGCTAAGGATCAGACAGGAGTAGCTTTTGTGGCGCCAGATAGCGTTCTAAATGCCTAGGAATTTGCTAGGCTAGATTGTATATATATATATATATATGTCTCAGATATTTGAGTGTAGCTTTTAAGATCTTTTTATACCAAAATTATATATACCAATGTTAGTTATGCCTAGGGAAGTTTTTTCAAACTTTAAACAATTTATGTTGTGATTTGTTAATGTCGGTTCTTTCATCTTGCGATTTGTATGTGTCATAGTTTAATTTTCTGTAAATTTTAACTGTTAACTAAAATTTCGTTTAATGAAGTTTGAAATGATTATAATATCGTCGGATTAATTTGAGCAAAGTTTATCTATTTTATTGTGAATATCTGAATCAATTGCCATTTGTTCTTGTGCAATATACATGCTCATGTATGTGTATCTCTACGATTTAGATTTGTTATTGTAAATATGTACTATATCGAACAAAAAAAAAAAGGAAAACATTTTTTATAAAATTCAAAGTTTATTCTTTTTTATTTGACGAGCGTGCAACAGTAATATACCCAGTATATTTTTTCTTAACTGTAAGTATACGCATTTGCTATAAGTTAATAAATATATCATTTCATAATTAAATTCATCTAAGAATCGAGCTGAGAAGTTTTGAAAAAATAACTGCTTCTGCTTCCTTTACTATGAAGTTGGCATCTCTAAAAAGGGGTATTAACTATTTAGTGTACGACAAACGCAAATAGTTTTATTTTCTGGTCTAGATAACAATTCTTGGAAATAATATATTAGAATAACTATATACATTTCTAAATGCATCTGCAATTCTCACATTCTCATTTCGAGTAGATCCGAAAATACTCTTAATTTAATATACCCTCTCTTTTATTTGCATTCTCATTCTCTTTCACTGACAGCAATGCAATTCCGATATCATAATACAGACGATCGTCGAAGAGTCAACACGTTTTGTTGATGCAGCAGTGAAAATCGAGTTTTTGCATTTTATTTAAGTGTTTTTTTCAATTTTAATTTTAAATTTATTTTCGTGTTGAGCAACATTTTTGATATGATCTAAAATTTGTGGTAAGAAGAATACTTTAACGATCATCTTAAGAAGAAACATTCATTCTCTTTCTTCAAGTCTCTCGCTCTCAAAATCATTATTGTGTGTGTGTGTGCAAGCTTTATAAAGATCATAAGCCAGAGCTCAAGCTCAAATGACGCCCCTCATGTATGTACGAGTATGTGCATAATATATAAACAAATCGAATCGTTGTTTAAACGTTCAAACTCTAGAGTATATACAGTGGTTCTCAGCTTATTTAATTCAGCAAAAATGTTAAGCTTTGAAAGGCTAAATCTCCCAAATCAGTATTATAATTATAATTATAGTACCAAGATTTTTAATATATTAATACAGCATGAGGCAAATTTTTTGGTTTTCCTAAAAGAAAATTTGTTATTATTTTTCCTTTAATTTATATGTTTATTTATGCATTTTATATTTATATTTTTCCATCTGATGTGAGCTAATATTAGATTTATACTAAATTGATCCATAAATGATCTTCAAGTGGCTTAAATGCACTTCAAAACAAGATAAAATAAAAAAATTGTCAAAATGAATTTCTGTTCCATTCACAAAAATTTAGTGACTAAATCAAGTATAAGAATAAAGAATTATGGGCGAGAAAAAATCATATAAATATCGGTCAATACGATTTTCAGGATCTTGGAGAAGTCACAATTTGTCCCAAAAGTTAGGAAAAATCGGAAAAAAAAAACGGTCAAATGTAATTTAGTTCAAATTTTGAACGATTTTATCGATAGAACTATTTATAGTTCAGATGCCGTAGTGGGTCATATGGGTTTTTCGAACTATAAATATATCTACTACGGTTCTCTAGATATACACTGTATATTATACAGAATATAATCCCTGCCAAGTCATTTCATAACAATGTAAATTTTCATTATCATTTATAAATATTATGAATGACATTCCGAGAAATTTGTTATAAAAAAATATACACAGTATACACGCATTATTCATAAAGTGATAATACATTTATTGTATGTGTATAAACAAAATGATTGTTGTATTATTTAAGCTAACAGTGAAAATAAATAAATTGAGAACTGCATTCAATTTAGAACAAAGTCAACTTAACTAAAGAATATATATAATATTAAAAAGTAAGTCAATATTTTCATATTTTTTTGAAATTGGTGCTAAGATCCATAAGTGTATTTTATATTTTAATATCGTTTTTAACACGATTTGAATTCATATTGTTTGTATATCGAATTTTTTCTAAATTACTAATCATGTTTGCTTTGATGAATCGATGATTCAGTTCCGTTTATATACGATAATACCAACTTTAATTATATTTTTCTTTGAACTGCATTTTACATTAAATGCAACTATGCAAGATGTGTATAAATTTCATATAAATTTTGAATAAAATTCCAGTCACGCACTGAGAGGGTGACTGACCTCTTCTTCTAATGAAGCGAATCAGAATGCGTTAAAGTATTTAGACTCTTTGTGTTGCGAATAATACCAATCTGCAATCCTATATATAGAATTGGAATGAATTCATTTTACCATGTGTTGTCCATACCCAAGCTGCACTGCAATGCTATATAAATATTTATTTTTGAGAATGAATAGTTATACACATGTACATGATCACTTCTGGCGAATCAGTTGATCGCATTATTTTTTAGTTGCCGTCGAATTAGCTTACACTTCAGTTCGAATATCTTGATTACTGAATTCCAGAAAGCAAAAAATATACAACAAATTTGCAAGTCAACATTTTAGTAAGAAAGATATCAGAAATACATAAAACTTAGTTGATTTTTTTACTTATTACCCGTCAAGTTAGGACAACTCCTTTGAAGTGCATATTGTGTTTAGTGACTAAACCACAAAGGACTTGTCCTAACTCAGCTGGTAATAAGCAATGCACGGGGTCAATAAACTGTTTAACCTTTTTTTCCAGGAAATTTCTTAAAATTGTTTTTTAAGATCATTTCAATCTGTGTTCAACTGTATATTTAATTTACAATGTGTATAAGAAAGGGTATTTTTTATTTACTTTTGTGTTCGTGTAACACATTAGCTGATATACCCGATTGTGATTATTTTGATACTGTGGATCTAACAGAGAGCAAAAGGTACCCAAATGGTTCGTATCTATATGAAAAGCTAGTAATTCCGGCCGATCAAACCGGAGAATATGACTATGAGATCCTGGTGGATGGAGAAAGAGAAAGTGTGCCCAAACATTTGAGAGGATGTGCCTGTAAGCTGGGAACATGTTTGCGATTCTGTTGTCATAAGAATCTGTTGCTAGCTGAGGGAGAACGTAAATGTAGTGGGGATATAGACAAGGCTGTTGACTTTGATCCTTATATTAATATAACACTGGACATTGGCAGTCAGGTAAGAAGGCATGTCCTTGATGAGTTTATCGTACAGCGGCATCTTCCAGTGCCCTGTTCGGGACATTTTTACCTGGACGCTCTGAACGATGAAAGTAATGGATGGACACTATTTGAGGTTTGGTTTGTTTTAAGCAAGTCAAGAACTAACACTTATATAATCAATATTTATTTTAGGATGGCACACTTTTGCGCCATTTTGATAATGTAACGCTAACCAAGCAGGAATATTGTCTACAACCACATCCGATAACGGTCGGAGAGGGTCAAACGGAACTCACATTGGTGCCGCATCTTTGCGAGGATCCACCGCCGAATCCTTGGCCAATGACAATACGTAAGTGTTGTATGTATCTGATTGCAGAGTCTGATTTCTATATTTTCAGTGTCCATTCTCACAATTACTGGCTTGACTTTAACAATTATTGTTTATCTATCGTTGCCAAAACTTAGGAATCTAAATGGTTATTGTTTTATTAGCTATTTATTTTGTTTACTAATAGCTTATACATTATTATTATCCGATCATTGGAAATGGGTTTCATCTGAATTAGCTTGCCAGGTAAATGGTAAGCGAAAATCAATGCTCCATTTGGTAAATCTGCTAAATAATTAATTAATAATTAACTTAGGTTATGTGGGATACTACGCCGTAATGGCGGGTTTCCTTTGGTTAACTGTCCTGAGTTATGATTTGTGGAACAGTTTTCGCAGCAATAACTACAATATGCATCGCAACAGGGCCAAGAATCGGTTCTTGATCTATTGTCTATATGCTTGGGGTCTGGCTGGTATTCTAACCATAATTGTGATTATACTTGATAATTACTTGGATGCATATGACGATAATCAATTAATTTGGATGCCAGGAGTTGCAGTTTACAGTTGTTGGATTAAAAGTGAGTTGAATTATTTTTGGATCATCGATTGAGCACTTCATATACATATATATATACCCTTATTATAATCGGCTATAGCTAATGACTGGTCTGCAATGATATATTTCTATGGACCCATGTCCATACAAATCATATTTAATGTGACGATGTTCATTCTAACGGTAAGAAAGTGATCTTAAGTTAAAACAAAAAAGAACAAAGAGAACTTTGAATACTCGACCGATTGATTCTATGGAAGCTATATGATATACTGGCCCCATATAGTGTTCCGATTCGGCTGATTCTGAAGCAGCATCTGTGCCAAAATTCATCAAAAATTCAAATTTTAGAGTCTAAAAGTAAGAGAAACATAGACACAGACATATGAAAAGACGGACTGGACGGAGATAACTATATAATTAACGCTTCATTAACTGTTTCATGCATAATGATTACCCTAAATTGTTTTTAGTTAATAGATTAATTTTCTGTTTTAGGCGATTCGCATTTATAAAGTTATGCAAGAGCTCCAGAGCATTGTGATGCGACAGGAACGCCAGCAACGTCTTAACTCCGATAAACAGACGTAAGTTTTTTCTGATATTCATTATTTAAAACTCTAAATATAAAGCTAGAGAGTTGAAATTTGGCACGAAGTTAAGCTAGACTAATGTGGAATTTTGATTTTTTTTTTTCAAATTGGATCACACCTTTGTTTGCCCCTTCCCATTTGACTATGAGAAAAATGTTAAATATTGTAACATAAAATCTAAATATAAAGCTAGAGTCTTGAAAATTTGTAAGAACATAACTTGAACTAATGTAGAATTTTGATTTTTTTTTTTTTCAAATTGGACCACACCTTCGTTTGCCCCTTACCATTCGACTGTGAGAAAAATGTTAAATATTGTGACATAAAATCTAAATATAATGCTAGAGTCTTGAAATTTTGTATGAACATTAGTTGAACTAATGTAGAATTTTGATTTTTTTTTGTAATTGTCAAATTAGTTACCACACCACATAATTAAAATCAGCTTTAATTGTCTTCTTTTCAATTTTCAAAACAACTCTGAATAAGCTGCCTTTAATCGAGTCTCAAAAATTATTGGTGGTCCCTAAAAATTTAAAAAAATACTTTTTATGCTATCTTGAGTATTGAGATTTAGAAAATCAAAAAAATTTTCAATATACCCAACATCAAAAAAAATTGTATTTATGCCAAAATATCGAACTTTTTCCAATTTTTTTTCACATTGCAATGTTATGATACTTATCACATTTTTCTTCTTTTTTTTTTATACAGTTATAGCTTGTTTGTGCGCCTATTTGTGATCATGGGCATTACCTGGACATTTGAAATATTTTCGTATTTATCTCAAAGTCATGGAGCCTTGGAAAAAATCTTCACATTCTTTGATTACATTAACTATGCACAGGGTATTATTATATTCGTTATGTTTGTGCTCAAACGTAGTGTTCTGAAGCTCATATTAGATCGGTAAGTTTTATATATTGATAGATAAAACGTATATATAAACTATGTAATGGGCTTACCCCTTTTGTGTATGGTAAAGTATACGAGGTATAGAATCTGCAGCTGATAATGAGGAATGCGCAGAAGAAGAGATTGCACTACAGGAAAGAAGCGATGCAACCAGAATTATCGCTCCTAGTATTCTAAATTAGGTAAAACTTTTGATTCAAATTATTTTTGCTCGGTGTTTGGTGTATGTTAATTTTCTTTTTTGATATTGCACATTTATTTACTAATAATTAAACTGGGAAGTTATGCATTTGCTTCGGTGTTTGTTTCTTATTGTTTCTTGTTCTATGTTTTAGTTTCTGCATGTCTTTTTGTTTGCATAAATATAGTTGCTAATTTTTTTTCTATAACCATCTATGTGTATTTAATATTTTTTATTTAAATATTGTCTAACGAGTCTGAACTTTCAGATTGAATAACAAGGAAGTGCAGATACAAAATTCTGCAATGAGAACACGAAGTTCATCTATCAGATCGAGCAGCAGGCGTTCTACAAAAGCATTATGTCTGAAAAGGAACGGCCGATACAAGGATTCTACATAGCTTCAAGGACTTAACCTACTAATGATATCCGAAACAGGAAAGTAAAGGTTATATTCGGCTCGTCGAAGTTATATACCCTTGCAATGGTCTTTTAGATAATTTCACTATTCGCCCGATGATTCCTTTTGGGCGCTATAAGATATAGTGGTTCGATTAAAGTAAAAAATTGGTCAAATTATATATATCATAGTAGCACCTGGAACTAATATGTTTGGAAGCTATATGATATTGTTTTCCGATCGTGCTGATTAAAACATTCAAACTATCTTCAAAAATAACGCGCATCTTAGCCCAGTTTCAAAAGTTTGCATGGACAGACGGATGTTTGTCCTGATCAAGAATATATATATATATATATTATGGGGTCTCTCATTCTATACTTTACACATTCAGTGACAATTGCAAGGGTATAAAAGTATACAAAAAATACTCTAAGTTCAAATTTTAACTCGAATATTATGAAATGTGATAAAAAAAAAAACCCGCATTATCGTGTTCAATATTAATTATAATATGAATGTCAATTAATGTTGAAATTTAATAATATTAAACATTTATCGGTCTAAAATAAAATAAAAAATTGAAAAGCAGCGAAAAATAATTTCCTTCACTTGCCCAATTATTTTTTTGATTTTATATTTACTTAAATATTTTTCTTTTAACTCACCCGTTTTTTTTTTTTTTGAAAACAAATGTTTTTTAACCGCCAAGATAGCTATAATTAAAAGCAAAAATTTTAATTTAAAATATTGTCTTTTTTGTATGCTTTAATACTAAATTAAAACGAATTTTAAATATGAATTTTCGTATATGTATTGGAGTATTTTAGACTTGGTTACAGGGTATGGACATAGTTGTTTATCTTAACTAAGGAATTTCTTAGGCTTTGACGTAAAATTCCCAATTACTTATTTAATTGATTATTATTATACTACAATAATTTATAAAGGATAAATTACTTATTTAAATGTAGGCTGGGCAAATAATTCACGCAATGTTTTTTTACAACCTTATATAAAGCGAAGTTTATGCTAAGAAAAATGTAATTTTGAAAATGGAAAAGTTGTTGAAAACTATACAACGCATTCTACCCTCAAATGCCAAGGAGGGTAAACTTGGTTCCATTGAGTTGATCCTGTGGCTGGCCCAATTGGTGGGTGTGCCACTGACGGGTCTAAAACAGGAGACGCGGCTACAAAAGATTTGTGTTAAAGTCTTTGGCACATTGATACAATTATCGCTACTTATCTATGTATATCTAGAGCTATACGATCTCTTCCTGCATTGGCAGGATTTGGATAAAATGACACAAAATGTTGTGCTGTCATTGACGCACATGGTCTATTGGTTTAAGGTAATGTTGCTTTTAAATTCTATTATTTAATTAATGCTTTAGTTTCTTTAATTAGCTGCTAAATACCTACTATCACTATGATAGTCTAAAGGACATTATACAAAAGCTAAAAGCCATAACTCGCATGTGTGTTTTATCTGAGAAACAATTGGAAACATTTCATCAAGCGGAAATAAATGGCAAGGCTGTAATGCTTATGTATTTTCATTTAGTCCTTTTGCCAGGCGCAATGGGCATGATATGGATACTAATAGGTGAGTTTAAGATAATTGCATAACACTAGTTTACAGAAAAAAAGGAGCTGGGCTCTCATATACTTTTTTTTATGTATTTTTGGTCGCTGATTTCAAAAATAAAATTTCAAGATAAAATTCACCTTGTTCATCACTTTTCCAGTTATATGTGACGAAATTTTACAATTTAAGAGAGAAAACAGTGATGCGTTAGTATATTAAAAGAAAAAATGTTGCGTATTGTCTACGGAAAAATTAAAGCGGAAATATTCGATAAAGATACACCAATCTTCAGAATCATTATTCTTTCTAAATAAAGCAAACAATCCATTCAAATAGCCGCAATAGCTAAAGTTTCTAGCCAGTTTCTCATCTTCAAATATGACTGGAAAAGTGATGAACAAGGTGAATTTTTTCTTGGGTGTTTTTACTAATTGCTGAATAACTCTCACATTTACTGACCGATTTGGACAAATGTATACTTAAAATATTCGTAAAAGAATTATCTAACATAATAAATCTTAAAAAGTATTTAAACGAATTTTTTAAATTTTTAAAAGGCCAATTGAAATTCAGCAATTTTTCAAAAATGCAAAAAAAGTTCACATTTTTCAACTTTGAGGGCTTATAATGGCTTTGTTTCTTATTCGATTCGCATAAACGGCATACCGTTAGAAAGAGGATACAATTATCTATTGAATTGTGTAACATTATTTAAGATCAAATAAGATCTCATGTAGATATGACCAAATAAGTCGAAGAACTGCCAAAAAACTAGCTATTCGCGGTTTTCTCGAAAACCATTCTTTGAAAAAATAAATGGTTTGCATTTTTGAAATCAGCGACCAAAAATACATCAAAAAAAGTATATGAGAGCCCAGCTCCCTCGATCAAAAAATAATTTGTAAACTAGTGTAATTATATTTTTAATTTATTTTAACCCGCAGCTCCACAGGACTTTGCTGGCAATAATTTTCCATATCGCGCCGAAATGCCAAAATTTCTGCCGCACATTGTACAACATCTTTATATGGGCCTGAGTGTGGCTTTATTGGCCCTGGCAATTACAACTATAGACTATCTAAATGTTTTACTAATGAGTCAGATATGCATGCATTTAAAGGTCCTGAATTTAGCCTTTGAGGAGCTACATTTAACCAACAAAGAGGAGCTAAGCGTAGATCCTTATCACTGGCTTGTATCCATTGTGAAATATCACTGCGAGTTAATTGTGTAATTAATATTGTAAAAACCAATTTATAAAGTCAAATTTAATTATATATTTATATTAAACTAGATTGCGACAACAAGTGGAAAGCATTTACAATAGGCCCGTAATAGCCCAGTTTATAAGTTCTGTAATAATTGTGGCAATGACAGCATTTCAAGTAATTGTGGGTAATGGTTCAAAGAGTTCTATAATTATGGATCTATTACTTTGCTGTCTGCTCTGTCAGTTGTTTTTATACTGTTGGTTTGGCAATGAAGTCTACGAACAGGTAAAATATATAAATAATATAATATATAATAAATTAATATCAAATTTTTAATTTTAGAGCAAAACTCTGTCAACTTCTGGCTTTGGTTGCAGTTGGCATCAGTTTGATAAGAAGTGTAAACAAACTTTGTTGATTTTTATGATAAATGCCGAACGTCCATTTCTATTTACGGCTGGAGGTTTTATGGGTTTATTTTTACCAAGTTTCACCTATATAATGAGCAAATCCTATTCCATTGTGGCGGTCCTTAGACAAATGTACAGTACATAGACAAAAATCAAATTTCTATCAATCAAAGCAAATAAATATTTAATGACATAATAATAAACTTGTCTAATACCCTCTAATAAACACTTATTCACAGGTGACAAGTTGTCGGACAATGTTGTCATTATCCAATTAGGTCTAATTCATGTTATTAGTTGGGGGGACTTTCGACCACCTTTTAAAGCTATTGTAAGCGTCATTTTTACTGTTTTATTTTTCAACCAAAATGTAACATTCCTAGTTAAAGATACGCCCATAAATTTGATCCCAAAACTAAGCGAGATAAGCATTTTACTTATAGATTCTACATAGAATCTTTTGGTCTCTCTCTATGGAGAATGCCATGTTCTCTGTGAATATAAGAGCTGAAATCACAAATATCATGCACAAATCCAGTTTATTTGTACTACTGTTAAATGCACACAAAATCTAACTAGTCTTAACACTGCTCTTGGCTAAAGTGCGTGAAGATTGTTGTGTCTTCTATTAATATTTTTACTTATCTAAATATTTAGAATAATTTGTTAAACAGTTTAATTTTTAATTTGATTACTGACCTGCGCGAAGTCTACAAGTAAAATAAACAAACGAAACTTTGAATGTGAAACTTTCGATCTTTTAATTTTGTTTTGAGTGCAAAAATATAAAACACCGGTAACTGGTATCAAGTTTAATACTAAGTATGTATATTCATGTCTATATATTTGAGTTGTGTATATATGTATACCATACAAAGCTTCCCTGCTGTATATATGTACATACAGACTATATGCATTATCAGAAATGTTTAAAGTTGCCAAACAAGTCAACCGCAACGAATTCTCTAAATTTGGCAAGCATAGAGAGCAGCCAGACAATTGTTATCTCTTCTCCGAAGCAGACGTGCTCACAAAGAGAACAGAAAATGCGGCCTATACACGAAATAACAATATGATGCTAAAGAAGTAGGGTTTTTCTTATTAGCTCAACAAGGTCTACTAATTACTTACAAAATAAGACCCAACTGTATTTTAGCAACCCCTACATTACACAACAAAAAAAGAAGCAAATTCCGCTTAACATAAATCCACAGAGCAAATAGACATAAATATAAATATACATTTTTTTTGATATAAATCATTAGCGCTCTGATTTTAAAGTACACCATCAATGAGTGCACAATTTTTATCGTGAATGGGTCGCAATACTGCTTGTTTACTCATAAATCGATAGTAACTTTTCTACTGAATAAATTAAGCTTACTTTGAAGATAAAGAGACGTTGACCGGCTTTGCTGAAGGCTGCCTGGCAACTAATCAAGTTTCTCTTCTTGGCGCTCTCTTATTTGCGATCAGCCGATTGCTGCCGGCTTTTAGTTTGAGAGCTTACCTGCTTCGGCTCGCATCTTCGTAATTTCACGAAGGCCTGGCCTGGCGAAGCGTAGGCGAGGCGCTATAAATGTACATGTCTGCATTAGTTCGTGACCATTCGTTTCGGTTTGATTGACATGTGCGCTTACGGTTTAAGTTAAATGTTGTACATACATATATATACATATATGTATATATGTACATATTTACTACAAAATGTATACAAAACAACGTCACTTGTGTATAGACTGGCAAAAAAATTTGCAATCTAAAAATAGGTCTTAAAACAGAAATGGTATATTCAACTAGCTAGTGTAGTAATCGTATCTTTTGTTTTTGGCTCTGTTTTCAATTAATTGCATTACCATTTGTACACCCTGTAACCATTATAAATGGTTAATAGGGGATCATAAAGTTGCTAAATTATGTAACAGGCAGAGGAGCTAATAAAGAATATATATTTTTTTGATCAGCATCATAGTCAATATATGAACGCACAGAAATCAGAGACTAATTAGAGGTAAAGAGAATAAATTTGGTATGTAGGTTGTTGTATACCATATATATTAATATATTAATTCAAAATTTCGATACTTCCCGGCTCATCTACTATAATCGATAAAAACGATATGATATCTTATTATATGATGTACAAATTTTCATAACGATCAAATAATTAACAGCGATGTTATTAAACAAAGTATTTTGTATGTACAAACGTTTATATTTGTATATTTGAATAGTATTCACTGTATTGGACTACGGTACAGGGTGTATCATAGTTAAGTATACTCGACGCAAGCACTCTCACTTTTCATTTTTTTTTCTTAACAATTCAGCACATGTATATGTATCTTCTGTTAACTATAGAGACAGAGAGGCCGTGCCGCTCTTTGCATTACGTCATCAGTGTATATATTTTCTACTCTCAATAATCTAGAGTCTTTATATTATATGTGCAAAAAAAAATTCCAGCCAAACAAATGAATTCGCAAACAGTCGCAAGCTGTTGCTCGGCAATGAATCACGTTTCTTCTTGATTTTTCGGTTTTTTAACACGCTTGTGCTTGCCGCTTTAATAAACTCCCGCGTAACAACTAAAATCATATAAATATATAGTAAGTATTTATAATCAAGTTGTCTCTTATTATAAACAAGATTCATTGGCCTCTAAAAATTGGCTAGACAACACTTGTTGACGCGAATCGAGCCCATTTATGCAAATACTTTCATAGTACATAGTTTTGGTAGTAAATTTAAAATATACCGGAAGGAAGTGGTTAAAGAATATATATATAAATGTGATATTGAAATTAATATATTATGTATTTACATAGAAAGCTATGTTTGTCCGTTTTTGGCAACCAAATAATAGAGTTACTTGAAATATTTTATGAGTTACTGAGCCAAAAAGTGAGCCAACAAATTGAAAGAAAACATTTTGGCATAAGGAATATTTTTAATGTCTATATAGTCATAAAAAAGTAAAAAAAAACACATAAACTTTGTGATTTTTTTATATATGCATATATGTGGATTATTTAGATAAGAAATGTATTTTTTTTTATTTAAATATAATATAAAAAAACATTCTAGATTCGTAGAATTGAAATAATAACAACTTTTTGTATTCTTACTAAAATGCAAATACATATTCTACATTCTACAGAAAAAATTAGAATACTTAAGTTATGAATGCTAAAATGTGGGTTTTCTGGATTATAAATATTTATTAAGTGACAACTTTACGATATGGGATTTGTATGTTAACTCAGAATTATTTAAATTAATTCAGAAAATTCACATATATATAGTCATATGTACTACCTGAACCTTAAAGACTGATCTTCATTAAAATAATCTCGAAAGACAATCTGATATATTACTATTATTCCTTATCCTGATATATACAAACTTTATTCGTAATTTATTCCCACTACTTTGATCACTTAACATCCACTTTAAATCAATTAAACTCCTTACAATTGTTCTTCATTAAAAATTAAATAACTTTATTCAATTAAGAAACTTCTAGCGCAAAAAAATTTACAAAAAAAACAAACAAATGTTTAATTGAAATGTCTTGGGGGTATTTTCCATTCAAGGGCAAGTCGAATTATATATATTAAATAGAAAGAACATACGCGTAGACATATATATGTATTTTGTATTTTTTTTTTTTGGCAAATTCCAAACAAAGTATTTCTGCAAATTTCAATTTGTATTCAAAGCATATAAGTATTATCGATGCCAGACGTCAAATACTTTTAGCTATTTGATGAATAAATACATACGTATTTGTGTATGTTCCTAAATACTAGATAGAATTTATATGTGAATACAATTTTAACACTTTTATTACTATGCATTTAAATAGATTTTTCCCGGAATTTATACAATGCATATACGTATGTGACTAACAACAAACTTGTTGTTTAAAAATTCTCGGAAAAAAGAGACAATCCCAATTTAAGAGTAAACTGATAATTATCATAAAAATGTATTTAATTGTTTTTTAATTTTTCCTGTTATCAAATGTTTAAAATTCGCTAGAATTCATTCAGGGTAAATTGTAGATTCTCGGCATTCTGAGCAGCTTAATTTGCATTCTCTCATATGGTAATGAATGCCATTTTCTTATTCATTGAACTCTTCTTATTTATTGAATTCTTCTACTTAACACTTATGAATTCAATAGATAAATAGTATTGGAACGCAGCTATTGACAGCTATTTTATAATGTATACAGAAATATAGGTGTGTATCTCTGATCTCTGTTAGTTTTTGGGTTTTTTAGATCAATAATTGGTTTTTTTTTTACTGCGCAAGTGAGATCATAGAATAATTTAATGTCCATCCAAAATACAGTAAAATATTAATAAGAATGGTATACATAATGTGCGAGTATATAATTTATTAGAAAATATAAATATATACCAATCATAATTACATTTTTAAATAATTAATATCGATGGATTTTAATTGAAATTAATTTAATTTAAAAACTTGTATTTTGTGTTGTGATAAGCGCCTTCCTCGGCGATTCTCAAAATTTAATGGTAGTATTTTACTGTTGTATGAATAAGATATATCACATTGGACCCCATATGGGTACCCGTAGCATTGGACCCCATAAGGTACATTAAACATTTTATTCCGATTTATTTTCGAAATTTAGTAATAATTTAATGTGTTTTCTGATTAAGAAAGTATATTTTTAATATGATGACAATTTATATTCATGCTTTATCTGCCTGCACTTGCAGCTACTGATATTTATTTTTCCGAGTATTTATCAATAAATGAATAAGACTGTAAACTAAAGAAAGTTAAGATAAGATATGACAAAATAAGAAAATGTTTAATATTTTGCAGTCTTTATAAAGAAAGAATAACTGGCTCAAGCTTCAAGGCCTTGCAAGTGTTATTTTGGAGGTAATTTAGGAAATATCTTCAAAGTGTGTTTTATAATGCTAAATTATACTTCCTATAACTGATTTATATTTTCAATTGCAGAGTATACACATTCAAGCAAGATGCGGATAGGGCAAGGACTTGTTCTAACTCTGTTATGCATATGCGGCACAATAGCTGATATACCCGATTGTGATTACTTTGATACTGTGGATCTAACAGAGAGTAAAAAGTTTCCAAATGGTTCGTATTTATACGAGAAACTGGTAATACCACCTGACCAAACCGGAGAATATGACTATGAGATCCTTGTGGATGGACAAATGGAAAGTGTGCCCAAACATTTGAGAGGATGTGCCTGTAAGCTGGGCACATGTTTGCGATTCTGTTGTCATAAGAACCTGGTGCTAATTGAGGGAGAACGGAAATGCAGTGGGGATATAAACAAGGCTGTTGACTTTAATCCTTATATCAATTTAACCCTGGACGATGGCAGTCAGGTAACGAGGCATGTCCTTGATGATTTTATCGTACAGCGGCATCTGCCAGTGCCATGCTCTTCGCGTTTTGCACTTGATGCACAAAATTTTGAAGACGAAGGATGGACTTTGTTTGAGGTTTGCTACAATTACTATGTAAATTCCAATTTTGTTTGCTATATAACCTTTTTTATTTTAGAATGGAACACTATACCAAGAATTTGATAAGGCATCGCTAACTAAGCAGGAATATTGTCTTCAACCTCATCCGATACGGAATGCAGAAGGCAAATCTGAACTGACATTAGTTCCGCACATCTGTCTGCAGGAACAACCTAATCACTGGCTAGAACACACATGTAATTAATTAATTAATTAACCCATTAATGATAATTAATTCTTTAATTTATCTCATTACAGTGCGTTTGATCACGATTATTTGTTTGATTTTAACAATCATCGTATACCTTTGGTTGCCCAAATTGCGATCTCTACAGAGCTATTGTTTCATATGCTATATGATTTGTATAATCGTGGCACAGGCCTTGCTGCTTGCCGATCCTTTTAAAGGAGATATCAAATCGAGACCTGTTTGTATGACAATAGGTATGTGTGATAATATTATTTAAAAATAAAATCTAATAATTTGCATTTCTCAGGTTATCTCGGCTATTATGCCGTTATGGCGGCTTTTCTATGGTTAACTGTCATCAGTTATGATTTGTGGAACAGTTTTCGTGGCAACAACTATAATGTTCAGCGATATACGACCACAAATCGATTCCTGATCTATAATCTATATGCGTGGAGCATTGCAGCTCTTCTAACCATAATTGTGATAATAATTGATATTGCTTTGGATAGGGATAATCCTGAACATGAGCCCTGGATGCCAGGTGTTGCAATTTACTATTGTTGGATTAAAAGTTAGTTAATTAATTTAGTTTATCAACTGTAGAATTTATATGGAATTTGTTTTGAAATCAATTGCAGCTCTCGACTGGTCTGCAATGATCTATTTCTATGGACCCATGTCACTTTTTATAATATTTAATATAACAATGTTTGTGCTGACGGTAAGATATTATAGTATATTATATTATTATATATATGCATAAATAACTATCTAGATTCTAGAATTTTCAAAGAATCGGTAGTATAAATTAAGAAATTAATATTTTATACAAAAATCCAATTCAAATTTAAATTCACATTTTTTTTACTTAGATTTGAAAGCAATCTATCGTAGCTTTATAAAAACTGCAATTTTAAGATTATATTTTTTCTTTTTCATATTAATAGACTCTTCGGATTCTTGAGGTGCAGAAGCAGCTACAGAATAATACAAACCAGGAAAATCGCGAAACACAGCTCAATTCTCATAAACAAAAGTAAGAATATTGATATGTTAAATTGCTTTTAATAATTTATTTATCCCTTTAATATAGATTCGGATTGTTTGCACGCTTATTTGTCATTATGGGCGTAACCTGGATCTTTGAAATATTTGCATATCTAGCACAGGGCAATGGCACTGAAGAACAACATATATTTTTCAAAATCACGGATTACATCAACTGTGCCCAGGGAGCTATTATATTTATTTTGTTTGTGCTTAAGCCCAGCGTTTTGAAACTCATTATGGATCGGTAAGTTTTTAAATAATATATAGAAACATATATGTAATGGGCTTCCTTATTTTGTGGTTAAGTATTCGGGGCATAGAATCAACGGCGGATAATGAAGACTCCGAGGAAGAAATTGCACTTCAAGAAAGAAACGGCGTTGCCAAAAATATCGGGCCTAGTATTTTGAATTAGGTAAAATCAATGTTTATTCAGTTAATGTGGTGTTTGGTGATTTGTTTAACTTTTATATTTATTTATATACTAACGCAACATTATGCAATTTTTTATTATTTTATGCATGATTTTCTATCACTGTTTGCTGTTTGTTTTACACTTGTTTAATATATATATATAATTTATACACTTTGGTTTTGGGCTAATGCACTTTATGTTTTCAATTTTATATTGCATATTTCTAATAAATCTCGTACTTATTTCAGAATTTATCAAAGTAAATGGAAAAACGAAAATACTGCCATGAGCTCATACCAAGGATCGAGAGATAGCATTTCTACAGATCTATCATATGGAGTTCCAATGATTACAATACAGAATCAACTGTTTGAACATTCTTAATATATTGATAATAAGTTTTAAAGCTTTTCTTGTTGACAAGAATATAAATTTATTTTCTTAACGATTTTATTATGCGAAACATTTCCTCAGTGTTTAATTTTAAACAATTTTTTAAAATCAATTTTTGCGCATATTAAGAAAATTGTATATTGTAAAATGTAACCCAAAAGTATTGCTAAACTATGTACTTCTAACTTATTTCTATTAACATTTGTATAAGAAATGAAATTAAACTGAGTCTCATTTTTTAAAGTTTTAAGTTTTGTTTTTGGCTTTTATGAGAAATGAGAAATTAGTCAAATGTGATAAATTAAGTCTAACTAAAAGAGAACTAGGGGCAGAACCTACGACGTGAGACTGTTTTTTATATTATTATAATACAAATTAAATTTAAAGGGAACCTTAAGCTATCATTAGGCCAATCCTATTGTTAGACTTAATAGACTTTTAAGCTAATAAGCAGCAGGCCATATTTTTCTATAGTTAAGTCCTCTATACTAGGCTATAATATAGTTTTCGGATATATGTATATACATGAACAGGTTTATCAGGCGCACGGAAATACCCGCCTACTCCGTCAATTAAATATTGTTTCTTAGGTAACTTTCATTAAACTTAGATAATAACTTTGGGCCTAGGGTCTAGTTAAGTTGACACATAGGCGGGTCTCTCAGTTAGGCAGTGGATTGGGTCACAGTTGCCCTTTGCGTGTCGCACATTAAGGAGCAACGCCCAGTTGCTAGGTGAGACCTAATTATATAGTGTTGACTGACAGTATATTATATTAATTTAAAGAGTTGATTATGCTACCAATTTGAAAAGTGGCAAACTCAATAAAAAGTTTGTGTTGCCCACAAATCGATTTAATTGTTAGGGTATATAAGTACA
This sequence comes from Hirtodrosophila alboralis, assembly GCA_035043045.1. Lineage (NCBI taxonomy): Eukaryota > Metazoa > Arthropoda > Insecta > Diptera > Drosophilidae > Hirtodrosophila > Hirtodrosophila alboralis. The sequence continues at coordinate 332,128 of JAWNNH010000467.1, read as the reverse complement.
GGGTATAGTTGAACCTTGCTGAATTGAATACACAGCATTTATATACAGCTCTGTATAGAGCTTTTTAACGAAACTGTAAGTTTATCGGCTAATGTTAAGTGCTAAAAGCTGTTACTGTGAGCTTTTAAGCTCACCACTGTTAATTAACAGTTGCAGTCGTAGCAAAATGTTCAAATTGCTCAGTTGCTAATCGGTAGCGGTTAAACAAACAAGCGAAGCAAACAAAGCTAAAGAAAAAATTAATTAAATGAAAATACGTTATGTTTAAAACCTGCATGGGAATATAATTAAAATTCTAAACGTTTTGGGCAATCGTTAGCATTAAAAGTGAGTGCAAAGTTTATGTGCTATTTGTTAATTAGGGATTATAAAATATTGTCAGATCTCTAGATAAAAAAAATGACTGTAAACTGTTAAACTAGATAAGTGTGTTTGGAAATACCGCTTTTTCGGGAATTTAGCATAGCCCTGCTTTGCTTCTTCAAGGTTTTTTCTGCTTTGGCATCCGCCTCATTATGATCTTCAATTATATCGGAGATCGTAGATCGGAGAGCAGACAGAGCCTTGGATATATGCCTGGCTGGTGATTAAAATGTGATTTTAATGGTTTGCACACAACACAGAGTAACAGCTGCCCACATTGTTGTTGTCTCTTCGATGAATATATTTAATATATTTTTTATTTTGGCGGTTTCTTTTTTTGTGTTTTGTGTCATGTTGTCGCTGTGTGTACTGACTGAATCTTTGACAATACTTGTTGCCGGCACTTGAGGCTCAGCCTCAATGCTAAACAAGAAACCAGTTTTTGTGAACTCTCCGTCTACGAGACAATGTCAATATATAATTCGGGAATACCATGGAATAATTATTTCCGTGCCCTGTACACTGATCCGCCCCAGATGGTAGACGGGGCACGTCTCAGTCGTTAAAATAACACTTGATGGGCTTATTAATACATATATGTACAAACATTAAATTGTTATTGCAAACCAAAAATAATAATTGATAATTGTGCTGATCGATTTTTGGTAAAAATAAAAAAAACCCATAAGAGACCACACCGAAATTTGTTAATCCATAAAAATTGTGTTTCCCCCCGCCGTTTTTGCATCTTTTCAAAATAAATATTATCGTATTAATTTAGTGTAAAAAAATGGTAATTGCGGTTTTTGTTTGACGAAATAAAAACTGATTTTTAACACGTACTTCAGTCACATGGCAAAATATTCATTATTTTTGTATTTTGTATATTTAAGTACTGAACGTGTCACTTGCATCTTAAAAACATTAAATTATAGAAAACGATTTGATCAATTGATAACAGGCATTTAAGTAAACATGTTAATCTGCCTGTCTCTGTCTTTTTAATGGTCAAAACTTACAACAAAGTTAGGCTTAAAAACAAAAAATGTGTAAATAAAACAGGAGAGTTGACAAGGAGGTACAAAAGAGGCAAAAAAAAATACTAGGCTTGTCAAACCGAAGCTTTTATACTCTTTGGTATATTGAAAAATCTATTAACACATTTTAAAACTCTGTTAAAGATAACATAAGCTGAGCTGCGCTGTTAGAAAGCATGTGAAGAATGCAAAACTCTGGCAAACGCGTTACAATAAATTAAATTATGTATTAAACTTAATAATAGGAGCATTATTAATTTCAAAAAATATTCCAAAACATAGTAACTCTCTTTTAGTGTAAGAGTATAATTTAATAGTCAGACTTACAGTTATTGTGCATACACAGTTAATTTGTAAGCTTTCAATAAGCGCGCTTATCTTTGGGAATAGTTGTATGTCTCTCTGTGTGTGTGTGTGTTTTGTGAGCTTTTCGTGCACAGCTTCAGCTAATTGAATTGCTCAGCTAAAAGGCAATTAATTTGATAAATATAAATAGACAAAACAGAAATAAAAAAAACAACACTTTGAAACACAGCTCGAGATTTTGCTGCCCAGAGGGCATAATTTTGATTGAGAGTTGTGAGGAGGCACTTGAACAGCAAACCAAACCATTCATGATCACTTATAAGTTTGTTTACATTTCAACTGTGGCAACTGCTGGCAATTGTCTATCAATTAACAATTACCAAGTAGTGGCCACCCACGCACAGGAACATTTAATTTGTTTGGTTATGATAACATATTTATTAGGCGACAGCTCAAAAGGAGCTTTAAAAGCAAATAACAGTGAGAAAACGCGTTAACATAAAACATTTAACAGTGAGCATTAACCTGTTAACAGTGTATATCCCTTAGCAGAAGTTTATCAGTTGCCCGTGTCTCCGTTTTGTGGTCAGTTTGTTCGAATTCGTCAACAGTTGCGGAGGCGTCGTCGCGTTATTTAAAAATAAAGAAAAAAGCTTTGATAATATAATGGAGTTATTGATAACTCATTAAATAAAATCATATACGCTTTGGCTTTGTTAATTACTATGATAATATAACCGGTTAGTTCGCACGTCATTTAAAAGCCAGCCCGAGTTAGGTGTGTGTCAATGATCATATAGAGTGTGTTACATGGGAAATTCCCAGCTACCTAAATAGATGTTTTTTTATTTTAATTAAGTGAATCTACTCCAAAGTTATCAACCAATATTGTATAAATAAAATTTACTTGTATTTTATATAATTGCATTGATTTCAAGTCTTGGAGTCAGCTTGTCATAGGATACTGCAAAATATCGTGTACTGTACAAAACAAAAATCAAGTTTCAAGTGGAGCCTTTCCAGCTAAAAAGAAGAAATAAATATATGCAAAAAAAATAAAGCCAAGCTCAGTTAAAACCTTTAAGAGTATTGCGAATCAATGACGTTTAACTGTTGCGTTGTTTTGCATATTGAATTTTTAGAGGGTTTATCGTGTTAAATATAGATATAATAGCTAAACCTGAGCGAAACGCATGCAAAATGAGAATTTGTGAAATTATTTAAATTACCAAAGTGACACAAGTATTAACAAAATAAATAAATTCTATTATTGAGAGTTCAAAAACCAAAAACGTTGAACGGAACAAACAACTTGATTGAAGCAAATACTGCCTTTGTATATATATATATATACATATCTCTCGACATATATATATAGCTATATCTGTAGGTAAGTGTGTGTTTAAATGGGCAATGAGATAACGCTTTATAAGCAATAATATTTCCCCAAGAAATGTTTTGTAAATGTCACAGAATAAATAGTTTAGATGAGGGGGCGTTTTTTTTCCATAGATAAAAATAAAATTGATGGCACATGTTGCTGTTAAAACTTTAAGAAAAAAAAGCATTTATCTCTAAGGAATTTTTGTTAAACAATTTAAAAAAGATTTATTTAATATAATCGCTGACTGAGTGAAGAAATTAATTATTTTCTTGTATTTTGTGGCCTAATTTTATGGAGCGTAAAAATTAAACTAAAAAAATATATTGATACATTTAATTGCTGGCACACTAATTAAGCAAATATGTAATTAAATCAGAGCTATGGGAAAAACAAGCTATTAATAAATAACAGATATTAGTGCTGTTAATTGCATGACAAATGTTAGTTTTTATAGCTGTTTTAAAGTGGCTAAAAATCAAACACTTGCTGCACTTTTTGAGTCATCGGAAATTGCTCATTCCTAGACAAAAACCTCCCCCTTAAATTCTATATAATATTTGTAGCCCAACCCCAGAGCAATCGGGAACTCACCTTGATGGGATTTATCTCATCATCAACATTTCCCCCTTTTCTATAATGCTTCGTCCCGTTTGGAACCACTTTCAACTCTTCCACAAATTTTCGAAATTTGTTTTTTTGTTTACACTTTGCACATTTGGCAGGCAATCGTACAAATGTTTTTGTTATATTGTTTATTGTTTGCCTTGACTTTTGTTTATTTCAATTTCATTTAACGTTTATAAGAAAAATTTTGCATTTAATTCACGATTTGCTAAAGAAGTTCTACGATAAACCGCAATACGACACGTCGTCATGTTTGTAAACAAAAGTCCATGAGGAATATATAAATTATATATATATATACATATATATATTAAACATATGTTGTATTATCTTGTATGACAATTTCAGTTGCATTCACGTACATTTATCACGCAGGTGGGAGTTCCTATGGATTTCCATTAGAAATTAATTAGCTAAATGCAACACAGTCTAACTAACTTTGACATTAACTAGTGCACTCAAGGGCAACAATGATAAAGATATTAACTAGCTATAGTTTTTTTTATTGATCTAAAGGGAATTCAATTTTGTTTTCTGAATAAATAGTTCTATCTAAAGTTGGGACATTAATCAAATCCCCTTTTTTAATACACATAAAACTTGATAATAGGGGGGAGGTTTTGATCTTCGAATGGGGAATAATAAATATTTACATCCCCAGGGATAGTTTAAAATTTTACTTAGAATTTTATTTGAATTTTTTATATATTTTCTACCAAAACTTTCATTCTGCTTACTAAATTTCTCTACAACTGTCTGTTTTAAATTAAACAAAACTATTTAAAGCTAATTATATTGCAGAGATAAGCCAAACTCAATTAAAATTGATGTATTTATTATTTTGCACTTAGAAAAGAATTTCGAATATTCTGAAACATGCTGAAACATTGCAATAATTTTATTCAGTTTAGACAGCTTTCAAGCCAAAAATTAAGCTAAATTCCACCAGAGAATATTCTCTTTATACTTATAAACAAATTAAAACAAAGATGTAGACAAATTTTTTTCAAAATTACGTCTTTAAAATTTGAATTTTCTAATGCATCGCCCCTTGGTTTTATTTATCTGTTAAATATCTGATTTCAAGCAATTTAAATTTTTATGTATTTTTTTTAATGTTATACCATTCACATGACTGATTTAATAGTGAGCATAAATAAAATAAGCATAAAATATTTTAATATTTAGCAAATTGTAAATTTCAAGAGAATTTTGAGAGTTTCTCGTAATATTCTAGGCTTGGCGCCAAGTGTTTAAATTAACAAAATAGCTTTAAGAAGAGCTAAAAATATCTAGCAACATTTGTGGAATTTTCACAAGAAACAAATGTATGAAAAATATATAAAAATAAATATATATAAACAGAGATGGTAATAGAAACAACCGTCAATGGGCCTGGCTATAAAACAATTAAATCGTTGGCCATGTTGCGAAAAAGTTTGTTGAATTTGAAAATAATCTTTTGGGGCCGGCTGTTTGTGGTGGGGTTCTTGGTTCTTCCAAAATTTTTGTTTATCTTTCTCACCCCACAAACACACACCTCTGTGGTAGATTTGTGGGCTTTAAATTTTTTTGAGTTCAAGTTCGTGGTTTGGTTTTTGCTTTGACCACAAAAAGCGAGGCACTGATAATGTGAGAACCTCTACATATTGTAGTATAATTAAATAATCAAAATAAACAAAATGCGCTCTAAATTGATATATAAATATATGCGTACTTAGTATTTGCTATCTGCAATTAAAAAAATATATAGCTAGAAGCTTCTAAAAAAAGCAAAAAAAAACAATTGTGAATTCTTAAATGAATTTTTAATTGATTTGTATGCCACATAATAGTATATAAACAATAATTTATAACTTGTATGCTCATTAATATGAGGAAATACGGCAGCTAGTTTTTAGCTTTTTTTTTTAATAATTTTTGCTATCGTTGCGCGTTTATTGAATTATAATACAATATCATATTGCGCATACGCCGCGTGACACGCTCTAGGCCCGCTAGTTGTTGGCCTGCCTTATCGACACAGGGCTTTATACAAATTTAGCATACATAATTATTAGTTAAACTGTTAGATCCATTAGGAAATATGTATATATATATACAGCTGTTGTATGTGCCACATTATAATAATGCTCTTCCATAAGTAATTTAGATTTGTTTTTGATCAAAAGTGTTGATAGAATTTGCCGGAAAGTTTCTCAAATTCCGTACAATTGCGCGCCGCATGAATCAGTGAGCTGCCAAATGTGCCAATTACTCAGTGCCTCGTTATCGAGCGACATAAAATTGGTTTAATTCAAACGGAAGCTCATAAAATTAATAAAAAAAATATAACAAAAAAATAAAATTCATATCACAATTGTTTATTCAGAAAACTGTGTAAACATCTGAAAACTTATTTGTTATGCATAAAAACATTTACTATTGTTTTTTGTTTTTTTTGCAAAATATTGTATTGAAATACATTTATTGAATACTTTGCAATAATCATAATAATCGTTCATTTCTTGGAAATCAATAAATATCTAGTAAATATTCTTTGTCAGACATTAGCCACCCTCTTGGCATTATCTTATCGACATTGGACAACACACAATTCCAACAGTTTCCAATTGTATTTATTGTTTTTTTTTAGCTCTCACTCTCTCCCGCTCTCTCCCTCTCTCTATCTCTCTCCATCGCTCTTTGTCCCCTTATAAGTTGTATTTTGCACTCAAAGCGTAAATTTTCTTATATTAATATACGTTTTTATAGATGGCCTTAAGTAAATGATATGATATGGGAATCCTCCTGCAATTAGTATGCCTGTAGATTGTTGCACTTGCCACGCCCATAAAATCTGATATATATATATATATATATGAATCATAAGACAAGTAAGATTGTTATAGTCGAGTCTATTATCGAGATATCGAGATATTTGTGCATTTTTAATGGGTAGAGAGTGTTAAAAACAGCTTGAGAAATGTTTTATGAATTAAACATGTTTTGCAAGTCTATGATTAGCATTATAAAACTATCGATGGCACAGATGTTTCAGGTGTATATATCTGATCAAAATATTTATATTTTATTTATTTATTTTTTTGTAAGCAAGCTCCAGTCCGGAAAATCGTAAAAATGCCAGCTATAATTCAATTTTATGACCGCAATTTTCTACAATTTGCAACAATATTTTTAATTTAACTTGAATGGGGCTTTACCTAGGCATTATTTGTTTTGATTGGAGTCTGATCGGCTTTCTTTGTCTTTCTATATATATATATATGTTGAAATACCAATTGCATGCTAAACGATTAATTATGTTAATTTTTCACAAATATCTTCAATTCGTGTGGGGAGCATTTAATGTATATGTTTACCCACTGGGCGCAATAAATTTTCACATTTTCACATTTTCACATTCTAAGGTGCGTACGAGTATAGGCCATACAATAACCCTGTCAATAGAACCCCCCTCTCCCCCCTTCCGCCACAACTAGCCATAATGTTTACCCGCCTAATATATATACTAAATTTGACTTTCCTTTATGCTTGTTGGCCCCCTAATGATATTAGCCTGATAAGATAGTGAGTGGACTGTTGGGGATTGTGTAGATTCTACAACTTTTCGCATTTGTAATGAATTTATTGTTGACGCAAAAAAGCAGGCCAGACTTTTGGGGGAAGGACCGACCTTTTGACAGGATATTGACAATAGATGGCACTTAGTATCAATTTAATAGAAATTCATAAATGTTTTTGTGTTTTCAGTTGATTAATGCCCCGCGGTGGGGCAGTGCCAGGAGTTTCCACGAAAAACGCAACAGGACGCGCGCCCACCCGGCGAGTGTGTGTGTGTATCTATTGTGTGTTGTTGTTGTGCCCCAAAGGACTTGTTTTTACTAATTGAACTTAACTAACTGACGCAATAAATCCACATGTCCTTGTCCTTTGTTTAACCTGTTGAAAATGTTGCGTGACTTTTGCAGAATGACACAAGTGAGATTTCACAAGATGAGATAAGTTTATTTTAGTTATAGTTAGTTGGTTTATGCTAATGAGATTAAACTATTAACTATTGTTTAGTGCATGACCTTTATAATACGGGAAATATTTAAATGTGCTTTAAGTTGGTCTGAATTTTTAACTAGAAATAACTAGGAATAACTTTTAAATGGAGAACGTAAATAACAATTATTTTATTATTATATTACTTTTCTTTGCAATCATTTTTATAGTGAGAAAAATATATAACTGCATTCACAGATCAGTTAAGAGTTTAAAATAAATAATTTAAAAAAATTATATTTTTATTACAGCTAATTTAAAAATGAAAAAAATATACACATATTTTCTTTGCAATATTTTTTATAATGAGAAAAAGACCATTTAGAGATCCAAAAAATTATTTTAAAAAATTATATTTAAATTTCTTATTATTTAAAAATGGCAAAAAATTTACACATATTTTCTTTGCACTAATTTTTATTGTGACAAAAATATATACTTGCATTCGCAGACCACATAGTGAATTAAATAAATTATTTAAAAAAATATATATTTAAATTTCAGATTATTTAAAAATGTAAAAAGAAATATTTATTTGTTTATTTTTTAAATTGACAAAAAAATTGACGTCATTCTGATGCGGATCAATTTTTTTCCCCAAGTCCATCTTCAGTATAAATGCTTGACGGGATTGGATTGCTTCCAATTATTTTAATTTATTTTCTTTGCAATAATTTTTATAGAGTGAAAAATATATGCCAGCATTTGTTGGCTACTTAGAGATCCAAAAAAATTGTTTAAATAATTATATTTTAATTGCAGATTATTTAAAAATATAAAAATATAGAAATTACTATCAAAAGCAAAGTAAACCAAAAGAATTAAAACAAAACATGATTTGGAACCTTTAAATTCTTTGATTAAATTTCAAAAATAGTGTTTAATTTCTAGCTTTATAAAAAATATTTATAAACAACATAAATCTAATATAAGATTTTTTTAAATATTTTTAATTAAAATTTAAAAAGTTAAGTTTATTTTTTGGCCCAACAAAAACTTAAATAATAATAATTTATATATATATTTATAATTTATTTCGACTTTTCCTCGAATTTTAAAGTCAAAAAATCGTAAAAAATATTGTGCGGTATCATCATATCATCATTTTCTAAATTCAAAATCAAATAGTTGCAAAACTAGTAATTTAAACTGAATAAGGTATATGTATGATTAAAAGGCCCATTTATTAGCTTTCAGAAAACTTAAAGCATTTGAAATTCGGCTGTAAGATTCTCGAGTAATGCTAAAAGGCTTGCCTCTGAAAAAAAGCTAAAAAATAAATACCAGATTTCAAAAATTTTTTAAAAAAAAGTCATACCATAGAAAAATTTTTAAAGTGGTTTTTCGTCATCTGCGGCACCATATGTATCAGAAAAAGTAGGTTTGGTAACTTATACAAAAAAAAGCTACATTTTGTGACCTAGTGTAATTAACATTTCTTCTTTTTCCTCACAGAGCCCACAAAATGCAAAAACAAACTGGACCGCTCTACTGTGGCGTCACCTTGATAGGACTACTCTTCGTAGTCCTCTTCCGGCTATTGCCAGGCAGCTCCTTTGGAGTCTATGCCCTGGACGAGGAGGGAAATTATCATGAACGTAATGGCATACACACAAAATGCAGTTTCTTTGACACTGTGAATGTGACAGGATATCGATCCTTTCCGAATGGCAGCTATGATTATAATGGCGTGATCATACCCAGCCATTATGTGGGCACATTTGATTATATCTATAAGGATTTGGTGGATCGAATCGATGTGGAACCGCACATACGTGGCTGCATTTGTAAACTGAAGCCCTGCATCAATATTTGCTGTCCCTGGGGTCAGGTGTACAATAACAGTGAGTGCCAGAATGATACCAACACCAAACAGCTTTGGCCGGAGCCAAATTTAAATGTTACACTTCGGAATGGTTCCATGGAGATTGTGAATATATATAATCAGTTTGTGGTACAGAACTTTAGACCCTGCACAGAGATGTTCTCCCTGTTGCCGGAAATGTTTGATTATGATTCGTATCAATTATTTGAGAATGGTACACTGTTGCGGGAAGATGATATGCATCTCATATATAAGAATGAGTTCTGTTTGGTGCCAACATTTGTGAATGATACGGATTTGTATTATTCAATTAATCCGGCTAATTGTGACATGTTTACCGAGACGAATACGGTGAAGTTAATAAATGGTTTTGGTAAGTTTATTTTATAACTATAAAAACTTTATATTAATTTATTTGCTTTTCTTTTCCAGCCATGTTATTCTCTCTGCCCTTCATGCTGCTGACCATTACGGTTTATCTGCTAATTCCGGAACTGCGTAATCAACATGGCAAATCATTGGTCTGTTATCTATTGGGTTTATCAGTTGGCTATATGTTGTTGTGTTGCCTGCTGCTGATAAAGGATGTTAATCCCTTGGGTTTACCCTGCAAAATGTTTGGCTACACTGCCTATTTCTTCTTCATGTCTGCCTTCTTTTGGCTCAATGTGATTAGCTTTGATTTGTGGCACAATTTCCGTGGTACACGTGGCATCAATCGTTTCCAGGAGAAGAAACGCTTTCTTTTCTACTCACTGTACTCTTGGGGTTCAGCTTCGATCTTTCTGGCCTTCACCGTGTTAATACAGGAGTATTCGAATTGGCCGGAATACCTGAAGCCTGGCATTGGAGGTGGTCAATTCTGTTGGCTGGACATGACCAATTGGTCGGCCATGATATATTTCTTTGGGCCCATACTCATTATCATTGCGGCCAATACGGTAATGTTTGTGATGACAGCCATCAAAATACACGGCGTACAGCGTGAAATGGCAAGGATTATTGCACGTGAGGATAGCACCAAGAATTTGCGTACCGAGAAGGACAAGTGAGTTGGGAATTAAATTTAAATTAAATAAAATAAAATCCTCAATTCAATAATCATCATTTTAGATTCGGCTTATTCCTGCGCCTGTTTATAATCATGGGCGTTACTTGGTCCTGTGAGCTGATATCCTATTTTGTGGGCAGCGACAAGAAATGGTCCAAGATCTTTTATGTATCCGATCTGTGCAATGCCATGCAAGGTTTTCTCATCTTTATGCTGTTTGTATTGAAAAAGAAGGTTAAACATCTGATAACCAACAGGTAAGTGTTCCAAGTTTCCAATAGACCAACAATTGTTTTGTCTTTATAAATAAGTGCATAACTGTGTAAGTCCTCGATTCGCTTTTCTCTTAATTTTTATTTGCCTGAGCGAGTGTGTGGTGTGTGTGTATCTTTTCGAGTGTGTTCCTCTTGTGTGTGTATCTTACAAATACTGATTTACACCCACTATAATTAGAACGGTGCGTGTGCGCAGTTTGCATCAAACGGAGAGCGTCACTGTGGCAGGAAGCAGCTACTCGATGCGGCAACGTTTCATGGATGCCTCAAATCATATACGCAAGCTGGTCGTCATACGCAATGCGTTTGCGAGCTCAACAAACGGTGAACACTCTCATGCCGTTTAGCAGGAAGATATTTTGCCATTCACTAGTAAGCAGCGCTCTCTGCTTCCTCTTCGCTGTTCAGTGTTGTGTAGCAACTAAATGGCTGCTGTCTTGGCTAAATAGCTGCTGTCTTGGCTGTGTAGCGCTCGTGCATGCATTGTAGTAGTATTTAGAAACTTAGTAAAACTTCAATATGTTCGCAGTTATCGTATATAAATTGTATTCTCTTTGTCTCTCGTTGTCAGACTGCTTTCGGTATCGCTAATGCTAAAGAACCGCAACATCAACAATAAGCAGCCAAATTGTAACCAAAACACAAATCACAAACCCAACAACACTCAAGTCGCAACAGCAACAAATAACACTTGAATGTTGAGACTAGATATATAAATACAAAAAATAAAAAACAAAAAACAAATCAAATAAAGTGCAAGCACCTGCAAGAGGCTAAATACAATAATAATAATAATAATAATAATACGCATCTAATAACAAGAGCCTAACGAATAAATCCGTCCATTTCTTGTAAATGTAGCTAATTAGCATACTATATGTAACCACGTAACCTACTTAAGTCGAGTGATATAATCTATATATATTTTTGATAAACTACAATATATATAAACTATTTTCCCGTTCAACTCACGAAGAATCTTGAAGCAAAAGTCACCCGGTTCAAGTCAATCGAATTCAACAAACTCAACAACATCCGACTTAAATTCGACACAGGGAAAGTTAAAAATGAAGGCCTCCGTACAGCCTCACGGTGGTGTCGGTGTCGGGATGAGGGTCAATGGCATGAGGCCACAAAATGGTGCACCGCTGACCAAGAATCCCAAGACTATATCAAAAACATAAAAAAAAGAAATCAATAAAAAAAAAAAACGAAAAAAAAAGGTAAAACCTATTTACGTAGTTAGTTAGCTCAATAAAGCGTGATTAACCCAACAAAAAAAAAACAGTTCCCAGCTCTCGACACACTTCACAAAACAAATGCTACCAAGTATATCTATAGTTTTAATCATTGATATTCGCTATCTATATAATAAACTCATTCTAATCGCATGTAAATCAATTCAAATTAGTATTAGTTAACCTTTTATAACTCTCTGATTTCCCCATTTGCATTTCCAGCTAACCTCTCGAAAAAACTTGCATGTTCCATATCAATATAATATATATATATCGTATTACTAATTGGTGTATCTGTTGCTTTTTCTGTGTGTTATCAAATTTTGGCCCATTAACTGGCTCTAATCGAAACTAATCAGTTTTCTGTGTACTCCCATTAGATGCTCGAGTGCGCGTGAGGGCAGCCATCAACGTCAGAGTCAGTATTCCACAAAGACCACGTCCAGCAGTGTGGCAAATCTATCGCTGCAGGAGAAAAGTTCGGCGGAGAAGCCTCTGGTATCCAGCCTAGATCAACAACAACGTACTACAAATTTTCGTTGAAGTGGAAATTCAATTTAATTTGAGATTCCTTAAAAAATAAAACTCTGTTGAGGTCTAGTCCATGATGAAGCATCGAATAGCTGGGTTGCCCCAATCCTAGCCAATCCTAGCAGCCATATTATATTGTAGACTTTAAAAAGACACTATCATACATAATTTAACATGCATATCTATTTACATGTTTGTTGTTTATATATATATACATATATGTCTTGGGTTCAATTCCGGACAACAATTCTTTGTGCTTTGTTAACTGAGCGATATATATCTGACAATTATCAGCACAGTTTGTAATCATATATAAAACTTAAATTGAGCATTGTTATTTTGCATACTCACGCACATATGAATGTATGTTTTGAATTTAAAAAAGTTAAATAATTATTTTATGTCAAGTTTAATAAAAAGCCAAAGAAATCAAAAATAATTTAAATTTGTGCGATGAACCAACAAGCTGCATTTTATGTTAAAAATAAACAGTTGCAAATAAAATACATATCGATATATTTGATATTCGATAGCTTCTTTTATTTTCCAATGTTAATTTTTTGAAAATATTCTGTTATACTTGAAAAATACATTTACAAATTTAAGAGCCATTTATATATTTTTTCTTTTACTGTATTGAAACTATTCCCATCAGGAATTAGCAAAGACAACAACCTTTGTGCACTTAATCTCGCAATGAATGATTACATAAATTGAGGACTTTTTAAAATATTGCTATTTTTATAGTTTTGATTATATATTATTTAGAAAGTTTATCTTAATTGTCCTCTTGTGTACACTTTAAATAGTTTTTGTAATTTAATTATTCAATTTCCGAATATATTTTTTCTTTTATTGTATTGAAAACTATTCCCTTAATGAATTAGCAAAGACAACAACCATTGTGCTCTTAATGGCTCAATTAATGTTTACATAAATTTAGACTTTTTAAAAATATTGCCTTTTTGATAATTATGATTACATATTATTAAAAAAAATTTGTTTATATTTTTTGTCCTCTTGTGTACACTTCATATAGTTTTATAATTTAATTTTTCAATTTCCATTTAAGTGTTTCTATCCAAGACAAAAGTTCAAACGGTTAACGTTTTAAACAATTCACTATTAAGAATTAGCAAAGACAGCTACCGTTGTGCGATTAAGTGCACAACGGTTGTTGTCTTTGCTAATTCATTAAGGGAATAGTTTTCAATACAATACAACTGAATGTTAACATTAATTTAGACTTTTTAAAAATATTACTTTTCTGATAATTTTGCTTACATATTACTTAGAAAGTTTCTTTATCTTTTTTGTCCTCCTGTGTATATTTTATATTGTTTTTATAATTTTATTTTTCAATTTCCATTAAAGTGTTTCTATCCAAGACAAACGTTCAAACGGTTAACGTATTAAACAATTCACTATCAAAAATTAGCAATGACAGCAACCGTTGTGCTTTTCACTGATAAATATTAACATGAAAGCTCTCCACTGCGCACACAACTTAAAAACAACCAGAATCTGATAACACTGTTATGGCTCTGTTAGAAATGTTTAATTCGAATTTCGAGTCCCAATATATATTTATCTATTAAACTAGGTAACGTTTATAACAAATTTAATTTATTTAATTGTAAACTACCAACATTTTCCGTAAAACTGCTATCAGACACCCGCAACTGATTTGTTACACACAAACAAAAAACAACAATGGCAAATGGCAGGTAAAAATTGTTACTTGCTGTTAATAACATTTCGGGAACTGTTAAGTTTTATTGTTGTGTGTTTGCCTTTGCTATTGTTGAATTACCAACATAATGAATTTGAAATGAGGCTTCGTTCGCAATGGCCGATGACTGAGATTCCAATTCAACACACACAATCGAAATCGGCTGTGCCTTTTGGCTTTAGCTCTCTAGGTCTGGGTCCGGGTCTGCGGTCTGGCCGCTGTTGACTGACTGGCTAATCAGTTTTTAGTCTGTTTTTTATTCTTGGCCGGCATGGAGCGTTGACGGTTTAACGCGTTGTTGCCGGTCGCATCACAGTTTACTGCCCCCCCCTCGCACATTCCCGCGCGTCGCACTGTCGTGTTCTGTTGATTGTTGTCGCAATCGTAGCCGTTTTTAGCGTCAACGTCGCGCGTCGCGCAGTCAGCGTCAGCGTCAGCGTTTGTTGCTGTTGGCGTTGTCAATTTTGATTGTTGTTGTTTGTCTGCCTGTTTGCGGTGACTGTGCGCGCGTGTGTGTGTGTGTGTGTATGCGCATGTGTGTAATAAAAGCCAAACACTGTGAGCAGCATCAAAAGCAGAAACAGCGACAGAAATTGTATATGGAAACGATCACGAAACTAAACTGTTTATTTATTTAATTCTCGAGCTGCGCCAACGTTGTCTGCGCTGTGACGTCACGCGCACGCAGAATTAAGATTTGAGCCGAAACACAATTACCACACCACACTGAAGTAAACAGCCTTCATCTCCACCTCCTTTGGACCAACATTAACAGCCGCAATTAGTAAAAGATCAAAAAAATATTAACAACAACAAAAATGTGGGCGGTGGCGCTCATTAGCATAGCCGCAGCAGCAGCAGCAGCAACAGCAACAACCACAACCGAGGGAACAGAAAGATTAGTGGGAACAGCAGCTGCACATAATACTGGAAAATATCCCTGCGCCTATGCAGACACTGTCAACATAACTGATGGACTACGCCTGAAAGATGGCTCCTATTCCTATGCAGGTGTACTGGTGCCACCTCACCTAATGGCCGAATATAATTTCAAGGTAATCGATGGCGTCGAGTATCGTGCGGCCAAGCATTTACGTGGCTGTGTCTGCCTGTTGAAACCCTGCATTACCTTCTGCTGTCCGCCGGATCAGGTATTCAATGCACAGAACTGGAATTGCTCAAAGCCGGAACAGGCACGTCAAATCGCACACATTGAGCTGCTAAATAGCAATAGCACTGTGGAACAGGTTAAGATTTCAGATCATTTTGTGGTACGCACTGAGCTGGGCTGTCACAATAAGTTTGTGGACAAGAAGCATGATAACTTCTGGCAATGGGATCTGCATGAGAATGGCACACTACAGCGGGATGGTCGTCTCTGGAGCACCGATGAGTACTGCTTCACCCCGCTGGAGCACAATAAGGCCTGGGAGCTGACTCCGCTCAATTGTGAGCGTTTTCAGCGTGGTTATCGTGTCTGGATTTATGCCATATGTAAGTTTATATTGTGAATTTTGTTTAATATTTACTTAAAGTTTTTTTTTAATTCTTTACAGGCAGCATTATAGCCATATTGATCAATATATTTATATTATCTCTGCTGAGTTCTGTGAATGAGGCACGGAAGAGTCACTACGGACAGCTGATTATATATTATTTACTCTCTGTCATTGCGGGCTACTCCCTGCTGGTCTATTTGACGCTCAAGAATCCCATGAATCTATCGCATGAAGCCTGTCGGAATATAGGTAAAGAAGAACGCTCCTTTGGGGCAAATAACACTATGCAACAGCATTTTTTATACCGGCCTTTTTAGTGTCGATTTATATATATAAAATGGACCACTAATTCCGAAAATAATTTAAAAAAATGGGTTGCCGGAACCTTTTTAGGGATAAACGACAAATTTTCGACATTTTAAAAAGGCAGCTTTGGTAATCTGGAAGTAACTCCGAACATAGTTTAATAATATCAAAGGTGTTTATATTTTTTAAAAGGTAATAAAGTGGCCTATCAAACTGCCTTACAACGTTTTTTAATTAGATTATTCGTTTAGAAGTTGTTGAGGATTGAAATGAAAATATGCCCATTTAAAAAAAAACTATTTTTTGTGCAATTTTTTCTTTGAAAATTAGAATTTTGGTTTTTTTTAACACTCTTTGGAACTGTAGGTTTATTAATTCCATTATCTCAAAAACGTTCCCGGCAACATAATTTTTTGTATTTTATTTTCGGAATCAGCGACAAATTTTACAATATATTTCGACTCTAAAAAGTTCGGGATACAAGATTTTTTTTTGCAAATTGTTGCATAGTGTAAACACTACATATATTATATATATTATATATATTACTATTAATAACTATATATTCTAATAATCTTCCATTTTTTTACAGGCTTCCTGGCATATTTCTGCATTTTGTTATCCTTTGTCTATTTGGCCATTTGCAGTTTTGATTTTTTGCTCAAGTTTCGACTGAAATCCATGCGCAATTGGGTGCGAAAATTAAGTTATTTTATAGCCTTGATCTGTGTAATTGCACTGCGTTTTGTGGTATCCTTTGCACAGGACTCACAGCTGCCCAAACACTTTAAGCCTGGCATTGGCGAAAGCTATTGCTGGTTTGATGGTATGTAATTAAAAAACTGAATTTAATATGACAATTCTTATATTTATTTTGCCATTTTAGTGCGTCTTTGGGGCATTTTAATCTATTATTATGTGCCAATTCTTCTGCTCCTGATCTTCAGCATTGTCTGCTGCCTTAAGGCTTATTTCTCAATTTTTGAGCTGCCAGCGGACACACAATATATTCTGGGAACAGAGTTGCGGATTATGAAGACTCAGTAGGTTTATAAAATACAAATATCCTTAGAAATCCTTTTAAAATCTAAACTTTATCCTTGTTTTAGCTTCTATGCCTTTACTGGCTATTTGGTGGGCGTATTCTCAGTCTGGGTTAGAGAGATGATTGTCTACATTTTGGCACGAGTGCGGGAACATTTCTTTATTATTGATTTCTGGAGCGGCATTTGCATTCTTGTCCTGGCCGTAGCCGGTTTTATTTTGCTGCTGGGCAAGAATATGCATGTCAAGGCCTGGTGGTACATCAATGTGTAAGTTTCGAATAAAAAAACTCAATTAATTGATTAATTGATTAAACAATTATTATATATTTACAGCGAATCAAGTCAAACCGATCTGAGCATTATAAATGCACGTGTTTACAAATTCGATGAGAGGGGTGATCTCAAATCACCCGGTGAGTAAATTGTCTATATACCTGACCTGGTTCAATATTTAAATATTTGTTTATCTATTTATTTTACAGATTCACCTTATAAGCCAACCGTGACATCACTTTAAATTTGTCTGTACACTGCCTCAATTTCTGATTACTTAGTACTTATATTTAATATATATATATTTTTATATATATACATATGAATCATTCATGGAATATTGCAATTATACATATGATTAACTTAAACACTTAATAAGCTCTCTTAAGACTTGTTATATTATATACAATTAACGATTAAACATTGGTTTTATTTAAACGGAATTGTTGGCTAGTTTGCAAAAGCAAAATGTACACAGTTTAAAGATACATGTGTTTCATAGAAAATGAACTCGTAAATGTCGATGAAGCTTGTAACAAATCATTTATATGGTCTGTTTAATTTTTCTTTGAAATATGAGCAATAATTTAAAATATAGGCAACGTTTAGTTTTGTTTAACTTTTGACCTTAAACTTTGTAATTGCCTTTTAAGCTAATTTCTCATTTTCTATTACTTAGTTGTCTTCCTTTCTGGCATAGTAAAATAATTTTAATAAAAACACAACAAGATGGACAGTTACTTTATACGAATACCACAAAAAAAGAGCAAAAAAGTAAAAAAAATACCAGTCAATCAGAAGTCGCTAGAAGGTCGACAAATACTGAATTAGTTTGAAAAATAGTAGAAGAGTCTGCGGACTAAAATTAAGAGAAAAATCTTCTAGAGAACACTGGCAGCATACAAAATTGCCATAAAAAATACCAGGCAAACAGACGTTGTTAGAAGGTCGCTTAAAAGTATAAAAGTTTCCGTAAAAGTATAACAGTTTATGGAGTATAACAGCCAAAAATACCAGGGTAACAAAAGTCGGTAGAAGGTCACCAAATAGTAAATTAGTTTGCTAAATAAGAAAACAGTCTCCGGAAAAAAATGTAGAGAAAAATATTCTTGGAAACTCCGAGCAGTTAAAATTGAAAGAAAAAAAATACCAGGCAAACAGAAGTTGTTAGAAAGTCGCTCAATCGTATCAATTAGAAAAATACGAGCAATTATAAACACCCAAAAATACTAGGCAAACAGAAATCGATAAAATTTCGCCAAATAGAAAATTAATTTACTAAATAGTAGCACAGTCTCTGGCTTAAAATTTGACGAAAAAAAAGCTTCTAAGGAACTCTGAGAGCATGCAAAAATTTAAAAAAAAAATACCAGGCAAACAGAAGTTGCTAGAAGGTCGACAAATGCTGAAATAGTTTGCAAAATAGTAGAAGAAAAAAATACCAGGCAAACAGAAGTCGGTAGAAGTTGGCCAAAATAGATAAATACTTATTTCGATTACAGAATACTACGAAAAATGTTTTTATAAAGTATATATTCATAAACACTTATGAAATAAATATTTTTTTTATATATACTAAAAGATAAAACATATCTTTATATAAATAGGCTAAACGAAACTCATACAAATGTTTGTCTTTCTTTTAAGCAGAGAGTAAAATAATTTTAATGAACATAGGATTTTTACCACATGTTCGTTTGGCCAATTACTTTACGCGAATACCAAGAAAAAAAAATTAATATTAATTATTTATTGTTTTATAAACATTTGAAAATTGTACAAGTGCATGTGCACACGCTAAAGAGAACATAAATCTCTTATCTAAATTTCTCTCTGTCTGCTTTGTTTTTATTGCCTTATTCGACTCTCTGTTATGAAACATAAAAACATAAGAAAGAACAATAAAGATTGTCAGATTTAACGACATTTAATTGAAAAGAAAGTGTTTATTTTATAATCATCAGGATTTTAATATATAATGTTTCAGTGAATTAAGTGTGGAGCGTTTCGTAAAATAAATAAATAAATAAATAAATAAATAAATAAATAAATAAATAAATAAATAAATAAATAAATAAATAAATAAATAAATAAATAAATAAATAAATAAATAAATAAATAAATAAATAAATAAATAAATAAATAAATAAATAAATAAATAAATAAATAAATAAATAAATAAATAAATAAATAAATAAATAAATAAATAAAATAATAATAATAAAAAGTGGAGTACTTCCGGTTCAAGTGACCTATAAATTATTCATTTAATTCAATTGAACAGCTGACCAGCCCCCAAAACAAAGTTCATATAAAAACACCACAGGTGCCAAAGGACATTTTGTGGCCATCAAAAACAGCAGGAATATTGTAGGATATTCAAGGTATGTGGGACTAGAAAGGGTTTGTGGGTTGTAGAACTATCTACCCTAATGGGTTAGTTGGGTCGTTGAGTTGCCTAGTCAATGGCAGAGGCAACATTCAAGTGGCACACGCAACAAATGTGCTGTTAATGACGCTATTGAGAGCTGTCTGTCTGTCTGTCTGTCTGGGGTCTGTCCATTTTGACGACCTCATGACTATGCGGTCTATATCTTATTATGGTTCTCTATTATGTTTATATGCGCGCTCTATATAGGAAAACTCAACGAATTGTAAATACGCTGTAGGCAGGAATGTTAAGTAAACAAATATGTGTTAGGAAAGGAAATATATTTCTTTTTTTTCTAAATGATATTAGGGTTTGAGATTGAGCTTCTAAATGTATACAGATTGCTGATGATCTATTAAGCCTGTTTATGGATTATTTTTGTTTTTAATATTGTCTTTAATTAAGTCTAGAATTAGAAAATTGTTTATTCAACAACTAAGCTGCAAGTTAAGATACAATTTAAGAAGTTGGAAGATATAAGAATAATATTTATTGTTCTATTAAATACACTTTAGTACTTTCCTTTTCCAGAATTCCTTGTCTTTGTACTGCAATTCTTTAATTTATTGAGAATGTATCTTTCTTAAATCATTTTATTCAGAATTTTCGCACTTGTGTAGTGTAGTTTCTCTGTCTGGAAATGCGGCATCTTGTATATATATTCACACTCTCAGTTGCGTTTGGTTATAAACAAATCGCTGCCACAATAAAAACAACATTTTTGTGGGTGTGTTTCCAGTTCAGTTAATTCTCAGTTTCATAGAGCAAAAGTTTTGCAGTTCAAGTTGAACCTGTGGCAGGTGCGGATGATCTGATTTTTGCTGCTGCTCAGCTTCAAAAAAAAAAAATTGAATTTTAAACAGATTTCGAAATTTTCATACAACGTCATCGACAGTGCATTAAAATTTTGTTTTTGTGATTTGCCCAACCGCATTAAGATAAACAGGCATAAATTTAAACTGTGAATAAACACTGTGAACTCTAGAATGTCTCTTCTGGCCATAACACAGTTCTGGCTCATTTGGGCCATCATATTGGCCATGAGTCAGCGTGGCACGTGCGGCATACATGAGACGATACGTTATCCTTGTGCCTTCATCGATACGATCAACATAACGGGCAGCTATGGCATGGATAGCTCGATGAATGGTTCCTATATCCACAACTGGACGGTCATACCCAGATCCCTGGTCACAGTCTATGATTTTGTGATTGAGAATGGCATACGCATTCCGGCTAATAGACATCTACGTGCCTGTATCTGCAAATTGAAACCCTGTGTGCGATTTTGTTGCTCCGAGGGACAGTTCTATGATCTGGAGAGTCGTCTCTGTGTGTTGCCATCGGAGGAGCAGTCCCAACCACCGGGGCACAGTCACATGGCAGTTGAATTGAGCAATGGCACATTGCTGCAAATGGAGCTGAGGTCAAAGTTCAGCATCCACTTGGGCACGCCCTGTGATCACATGCGCGCTATTACCAAGGATGAGGAATATGTTAACTGGAATTTGCATGAGGTGGGCATTTGGGCAGCATAAACGAAACTTTAGTTAGTTCCTTTTAATTATTTATATAGAATGGTTCGATTACGCATCGGGATCATCTCTTTACCAAGCATTATTGCTTTACCCCGCTGCCTATTGGGAACAGCACCTGGAGCTGGCAACCTTTGACCTGTGTCCCACAGAAATTTAACTTTGTGCTGGGCGTACGCGAATGGACCTATGCTATATGTAAGATTTCTATATATATCATAAACATATTTGTTGAGTGTATTCCATGGGGAATGCGCATAACAGTTGGCCAAAAATAGACACAATTTGCTAATAAAAATAATTGTTTAATTCGCATTAATCGAATTGATTGTCAGATCGTTAGCTTCAAAATTTATGATTGCCATGAAAACATCAAGAAATAAGTTCATGCTGTGAATTAGCGCAATTATCTCAAGTAGCTAAACAAACAATATAAAAAAAAAAAAAAATTTCCATAAATCCCTAAAAACTTTACTTTCTATTTTTTTTTTCATTTTTCTAAAAATATATATTTGTTTGTTTTTAAATTGGATCTATTGACAATAATAAAATAAAACCACACAGTTGTCGTTTGTTAATAAAATAAATCATTGCTTTAACAAATAAAATTAGAATTAAATTAATTCACTTACTTCTTATTAAAAATAACAAGATTTTAATTGCTTGCTAAACCGGTTTTTTTTTTATTATTTATATTTTATTTTTAGCTTGGCAGTTAAACTTTTGTACTACAAATTATTATGTTTTAATTTAGTATTTTAATATAGTATTTCAACAACCTAATATTTATAAATTCCGAGGGATATTTTGTAAATATGTACTTGCTAAAAGAAAGAAACTATTTCTGTATTTTAGAGAGATTTTTAAATTAGGGAAAATTTTTCAATAAATTTATAAAATTTTAATACATTTTTAATAAATTTATTAAAATATTTTTTCTATTTTTTTGGATGAGTTTAAAATTACTAAAAAAAATGAAAGTGCAATGCGAACAGTATAATTAAATGATTTTAAATATGCAACAGCCCTTGACTGTATAATTAGTCTGTAATGTCAAAGAAGTCAGCTTCATAGCATAGATATCTTGAATTTTTAAATCTAGGAGTGCAGGATAAAAATGAGTTCTTGAAATTCCTTAACTATATTCTTGATTTCTCACATTAATAACATATTATGTCAATCTCTACTCCATTAAGAACTCTATATAATTTATACATATTCGGGATATATTTTGTAAAATTGTTAAATATTTTTTGGTGAATTTTAAACTAATTATTAATTTAGAGCAATATTCTAAATTCTATAAAATATTATTGCTTATTTTGAGCATGAATACTTTGAGTAGAAGAGAATTTAATTTCTTTCTTATTGTCTGGATTTTTGACATTAATAATAAGTTTATATTATAATATTATTATATTTATTATATATATTGTATTTATTATATATATTATTTTTATTATATTATATTATATTATATTATATATTTCAGGTGTGTATTTTGTAGAACTGTTAAAATTATGGATACAATTTTTTTTTAATTTTTTTGGGTGATTTTTAATTTAAATTTGATTTTTAATTGTTAATTCTATAAAATATATATTCTTGTTTTCACCATGGATATTTTGAGAAGAATAGAATAGAATTCCTTTCTTATAATCTGAAATCCTTACATTAATACCATATTATGTCAATCTCTCCTTCATTAAGAACTCTATATAATTTTTTACATTTTCAAGCTAATATTTTGTAAAAAAGATTTTGCATTTTAGGGTGCTTTTTAATTTAGATAAATTTTCTAAATTCTTTTAAATATATTTTTTTAATATGAGCATGAGTACTTTGAATAGAATAGAATATAATTAATTTCTAATTTTTCCCCACATTTAAAATATACTATGTCAATTTATATATTATTTTTATATTATTTATATATTTTATTTATATATTTTATTTATATATTTTTCAGGTCTCCTTATATGCATTATATCCATGTTAATAGTGCTAATTGTGCATTTGTTGTGCTCGGATATGCGTAATAGTTTCTATGGTGTGGCAATTAAGGCCTATATAACGTGTGTTGTCATTGGCTATTCACTTTTGGCCTATCTGACGTTGCACAATCCCATAAATCTATCAACAATCGTTTGCCGCATAATACGTAAGTGTGTTGCCACATTTATTTATATTTTATTGATTGATTGATCTTTAAAATTGTTGATTGATTTTTTAGCTAGCCTGGCGTTGCTATTTTTATTGCTGTCCTTCTATATACTGAGTTTTATATCGTTTAAATTGTATCTGAGTTTTCATGGCGTTGTGCCTACTAAATTATTATTCTGGCTAATCTTTGGGCCAATTGTATTTATTGCCTTGGCCTGGTCGAGCTTTGTGAGCTTCAGTTATCATGGTGCTAAGCTTGTGCTGGGCGGAGATACTTGTTGGTTTGATCGTAAGTATTTTTAGGTATTTAATTATTTAAATAATTAATATAAATATTATTTTCTTTTAGCTCGCAATTGGACTGTCATGATATATTTTTATATGCCAATTTTTATAGCCTGTGCCATTAGCGTTTTCTTTCATATTCTCACATTGATACACATTAGCGATGAGCCGGATCTGGAGACAGAGAAAAGTTTCAAGTCCTTGGAAAGGAATCGCTTGAATTCCTTTTGGAAATTCTTTACCTATACAGCGCTCACATATCTCGTTCACATTTGTTCCTTTATGTTTAATTATAATCGTGGGGAGAGTTCACATTTGAATTATGCCGTTTGCTTTTGTACGGCTTTTCATGGTTTTGCAGCGCTTTATGCGTTAATTGGCAAAAATAAACAACTTCAAAATTTCCTGCGTCGCATCGAAAAGTAAGTGAAAGTCTTTCTAAAAAATACTTAAATATACTTTAATATTATATTCTTTCAGCGATGAGGATACCTGTGAGAGTTCTGTGCCTATGTCTATTTATTAATTATTTAATTTTAGTTTAAAACGAAAGACTGTAGCAACAGTTTTAGTTGCACTAAACAGTTGTAGTTACACTGCAATAAGTGGCAATAAGTGGGCACACAAACCGTTAAGCAATGAGCGCTCAACTGTAATTAGCTTAGACACAAACCTAAGCCAAACTTTTTCATTTTTATTTAGTTTGAAAAGCTTCCAAGGAAACTAACGGAAATTTTTGTATTAAAATATTTGTTTTAAATATAAAAAAAAAGTAATTAGAATTTGTATATATTTATATCAAATATATTAAAATAAATGAAAATATTTTGATATAAACGAGTTATAGTTGTTTATTTAAAGAATTGAATAGAATAATGAATATAATAGAAAAAGCTTTCAAAGAAAAGAAACTAACGGAAATTTTTGTATTAAAATTTTGAAATTTTGTTTGTTTTGAATATTACAAAAAAAAAAATTAATTAGAATTTGTATATATTTATACAAAACAAATGAAAATATTTTAATAAAGTAGAGTTTCAGTTGTTTATTTCAAGAATAAATTTATAATTTGTTGATCTACGGAGAACTTAAAGAAATGTTTTTTTTTAATAGTATCACATTTCTAAATAAGCTTCTGAATGCTAAAAAAATTTACTTTTTTTTTTATATATTTTATTGTCAAGAAAAAGCCTTATAATATACTATAACATGACATCTAAATTAACATTAAAGAACAACCACGCTTTATGGGAAGTTGAATAAATATTTTACTAAGTCCAATATTTTTTTTATAACACTATTAAAATTCATTTTAATTAAACAGAAAAGTTTTATCCCAATAAAATCTATTTTGTATTTATTATTATTTCTTTCTATAATTACAAAAGATCATCGCTAATAGCCTTGTATTATATTACCTGTTAATGTATCATAAAATTTACTTAAATTTCCCATGGGCAAATGTAAATATAGAAAAACAAAAACACAAAAAAAAGTGAAGAAAAAAAATTCTATTGTAAATATCCAAAAAAATAAATCAAATAATAGCACTGAACTAAGTTAAAAAGCAGAAGTCTAAGAAAATTACTCAGAAAAAATTAATCATAAATTAAATCATAGATTAAATAAAATGTATGTAACAATTATTCAACTTAACATAATTAATAATAGTACGGGTAAAATAAGTATATTCGATATTATATTTTTACTCAGATAAATCCAATATATCTGTATGTATGTACATATCTAAATTCCAGCTTTCTTTTATATGAAGTATGGATTAAAGAACGTAACATAAAAAAATATACCCAATTTTTTAATTTTCGTAAAATACTTAATTTTTAAATTTTCATAAAATAAATAATTCATTTATAACTTTTAGAAAATTACTTAATTTTTAAATGACTTAAAACCACAACAATCGACTAGTTCTTATGTCAAACTCTGCTTTAAATAGTTTACTTAATTAAAGCTTATGTTTTTTATAGTCAGTATTTCGTACATTCAACAGATTTCAACAGGATAACAGAAGAATCAGTGCAGAGTTGTATTAAGCATGTTTTTTATAAACAGTTTGTTTTCTTTTCTATTTTGCCGGCACAATGCTAAACAAACACAAATACAAATACAAATCCAAATGTTTTGTAGCAACAACATGCATTCGTGTATCGAGTTTTAGCCAAAAAACCCGTAGACCAAAAGCCCCAAAAAAAGAGTGTACACACAATACGAGTACATAACGTAATTTACACAACAAAAGCAAACTGCCGCTGGCCAGGACCAGAGCAACTAACTCGAAGAGTCCACAACAACAACAAAGCTTAGGAGGAGCTGGGCATCATTTTGCAACTGCCAGTTTGAAGTTGCCACTGAAAGTTGCGCGTGGTGGGGCAGGCAGTTGGGTAGATTTAGATGGCTGGTTGGTTGGCCCTGGACCGTGGCCGAGCACTGCTGCTTACCCCTTACCCCTCACCCCTTACCCTTTTACCCTGTCACTATATAATAAGTGCACGCCGATTTTGTTTGACATCAGAGGTCAATGGCCGGAGAGCGAGAGAAACGGCTGCTGACTGCCAAAGCCTGCCCTGGCTGCCCTGGCTGCCGCAAGGGAATGCCATGGCACACAGCGCATAGTCCTCTGCCACATGCATCCGCATCCTGCATATTGACTGCAATAGGAGCAGCAGGAGCAGCAGCAGCAGCAGCTCCCACCCAACCAATCAGCCGCCCACTGTCAAGCGCAAGGAATCAAGTGAAAAGTGAAATGAGAGCGTTGAGCTACCCTAACATACACACACATACCCTACCCAAACCTCTCAGTCGACCAGTGGTGCTCTTTTGATGTGGCAAGGCCCCGCTGCTGCCCCTGCACCCACCCAATCCAGCCCAGCATCGGCAACGACTACGACTTCGTTTTGCTCTGCTCTTTTGGCTGGGCATACAGCAGCCGCGTGCGCTGTGCTTCTATTTTGTGCTCCTTTGCCAGCTGCGTTGTGTATCCACAGGATACACACACATATACACATATACACACACAGTTTGGATCGATAAAACGTAGTAAAAATTCGTAGTATTGGAAGCTGGAAAAGGCGGCATCGTTTTGGCGCTGCATTTTGACAGCATCGGCATTTGGCGTATCCTGTATCCTGACGTGCGCACTGGAAATTCATGCGAGGTAGGACATGTTTGGCGCGTTTTTCAAAGTGCACACACAGTCTCTGCTAGTATGTGTGTGTATCTGTGTGTGTTTATTGCTCCTGGCACTTGGCGAAAAATGTTGTTTTACAGTTTGCCAGGCAGGAGCACAGGAGCGCAACAGCAATAGCAAAATTCATAGATGTTTTTTGGTTTCCATATCGCCGCCCATCATATTGAATGAGTTGGAGCCGCGCCCCGTTTTGGCCAAGGATTCAAGAATTCAAGCATTCAGGGATCCTAAGGAGCAGCAAAAACACCTGAATATCGAAAACGATGCCATTGCCGATGTCGAGTCGACAGGAACATGAAAATTAATTACTAAATGACTTTATGCTTTTTAATGGCTTGCCGGAGCAGTTAAAGGATATTAGACAAGCCATTAAATGGCCAGCTAACTATTGGCCTAGACCACGCCTACCCATGGCCAAAAATCGAAGAAGAAGTTGGAGTTTTATTTCTCTGCCTGCCTGCCTGCCTGACTTTTGATTGGAAATTTCAGTTTTGCTTTTAATTTCTGTTTGTCAACTGAGAATTGAAATTGCATTGAAGCGAACGGAGTTTTAAATAGGGGTAGAAGCTAGAAAGGATTTCAATTTTATAGAAAACTATTTTCAATTAAAGAACCAACAATTATTATTCATTACAGCAAGAGCTGCATTTTGCTTTTGGTTTTTTAATTGTTATTTTCATTTAATGTTGCTGCAATTTCTATTAATATAGCTCTTTGAATTATTATTTAAAAATTCGATATTATATTAAAGATATTATTATTAATATTTGAAGTAATTAAAAAAAATATTTCGCTTAATATTTGCTGCATTTTTAATTTTTGTATGTTTTTAATTGTTATTTCCATTTAATATTGCTACAATTTCTATTAATAAAGCTCCTCGAATTATTATTTAAAAATTCGATAATATATTAAAAATGTTATTATTATTATTAGAAGCAATTAAAAAACTTTCTTTTGATAATTTTTACAGCATTTAAGAAGCTATATAAAGTAGTTTAAGATCTAGAAAGAAGAATTTTTGGAACTTTAGCTGTAAGAAATTTAACTGACTCTCAAAATGTTAAAAAAAATATTTTTATGTGCTATTTTTAATACCCGCTAACAACTAATAATTAAAATGTAAATATTTTAATTATTCTATAATTTGCATTTTACAATAACTAAAAAAATTTTTATTTTCAATAAATGCAGAAAATTTAAGTGCTAAAATAATTGCATTTAATTTTTGTTAATAAATTAAATATAAATAAATTTAATGACAGAAATGCAGAAAATTTAAATGCTAAAATAATTGCATTTAGTTTTAGTTATTAAATTTAATTTAAATAAATTTAATGACAAAAAAATTACATTTTAAAAGTGAAAGAATTATCGATGACTATTTATTATATTTAGTTATTACTTTTTTATGCACACCTTTAGCTATAATTGTGCCTATAATTCTCAACCGATATTAATACTCAGAATATTAAGGCACGAAGGTTTTTCCATATATAAATCAGTTTGTAACAAAATAATGCTGTCTTCTAAAACAATGTAAATGCAAATAATAATTTACGCTAAACAATATATAAAATTAAATACCCACAAAATTTTAATAAAAATTTAACAGCATATTTTTTTAATAAAACAAATGAAATGAACCTAAACGTTCATAATTTGATATTAATTTTTTTTTTGTCATTAATTGTTTTGAAAAAAGCATAATATCGTCTGTGAATTTTCATGATTTCGGTAATTTTAGAATAAATATTTTACTCTGTATATATATGTGTATTTAATAGTGAAAAGTTCCGCTCGATTTAACATCGTGGGAAACAGTCGATGTGACCCTATTTCCGGTCACATCTATGGCTAATGACTTGCTTAGCAGCGACCAAAAATAAAGTTTTAGTTTTTTTTTGTTGTTTTGCTGATTGAAATGCGGAACACGCAGCTCAAATCAAATGCAATAAATAACTTATAATTAAACATTTCGACAAAATTTACAACTTAAGTAATTTATGTTCATAAAATGTTCAACGAGCAATTGACCAGAATTTTGTATATAACTAAAAAAACGCGTAACGTCGCTTTATAATTTATGAATCAAAAGAAATAATATTAAACAAAGTTCCCAGTTGAGTGGGACGTGAATTCAAAAGCAAATAAGTTAAGAATTGAGTTAGTATCTGTAGCTGTGTGTGTATCTGTGTGTGTGTGTGTGTGTGTGTGTGCCTCTGTACATGTTCCGTACGTGTTTGATAATAAGTCACAAAAACAAAGAGCCACAATGGAAATCCAACAAAAGCGGCCCAAGGGAGCCCGTGGGGCAATCATAAATTCATTCATGAAATTTCCAAGCCCCAACGAAGCTTGGCAAACAAAACGTAATTTTTTTTATTTATTTTGTTTTTTTTTTTGCTTTTTTCTAAAATGGTTTGCCTATGGATCTGATTGGAAGTGTAGAGGTGTTCGAGGTGCAGGGTGTGTAGAGGGGAAAGCACTTGCCATAGCGCCAAACAAAAAAAAAACGAAAGCAACTCCCCGATCCTCAGCACATTATCAAAAGGTTCTCTGCCCTCTTGAGTATTCTTTTGAATGGTTTACAAACGGGAGATACCCTGTTGGAAATATTTTTTGAATACATTTTATATTTATAATTGAGATGTTAAAATAGAGAATTAGCTGGATATTGATTGATATTTTTTATATATAAAATTGTAGATAAATTACTTTCTTTTTGTATATTTATTTAAATATTTAATAGTAATTTAATATATTTGTATTTATTCGTGGGTTCCAATTTTATTTAAATATTGAATAGAAATTTAATATATTTATATATATTTGCGAGTTCCTTTTACTATGTTGAAATTGTTTCTATTTTTGCAAATGAGTTGTATTTTATTTTCAATGAATGTTTATTACTTAATAAAATTTTTCCTCCTACTCTTCTTTTTTAAATATGTATTTTATACTAATGTATTCTTTTGTCAAACATTTAAAATCAGTAAATCAAATAACTATTTTCTGGGCAAAATTAAAAAAATAATCATAATTGTATTAGTTCATTTAAAATTGTAGAAGTACAATTAAAATTGATTTAAGAATCGAAAAAAAATAGTTTGCTTTGGGCTTAGCCTACATTATTTATTTTTAGTTATTATTTAGTTATGGAGATGCCGGAAAAATTAAAAATAAAATTCATAATTAGATTAGTTCATTTAACATTGAAGAATAACTATCAAAATTGATTAAAGAATCGAAAAAAAATAGTTTGGTTTGGTTTTAGATTAATTTATTTATTTTTTGCCCTTATTTAGTTATGGAGATACCGGATAGAAAACTATGCTTAGTATATATTATAAATATATCTATATAAAAAGTGGAAATAGCCTTCCTCTTTTACAGGGTATTTATTAAACACTTTTCACTTTTACACACTTTAATCTTTAGCTTTTTTTTCGTTTCTTTAAATGCCGAAGTGAAGACCCCAAAATGCTTTCGTCTTTGACTTTGGCTTGTAGTTTTGAGGTTTTTTCGTTTTGTAGTTGATTTTTGACTATTTTATTTATTTTATTTATTTATTTATTTTATTTATTTTTTTTTTGGTTTGGGGCACACGCGTGTGCTCCCATTTCTCACCTTCAATGACACCTTACTGTAATAATCATGAAATTTATATATATTGTGTATGAGTTTGCTTGGTTTTCTTTTCACATATTTTCTTTTTTTCTTTTTTTTTATATTTAATTTCTTTTTCAAGTTGTTACTTATTATTTGTTGTGGTCGTTGTTTGTCTTCTCATTGCTCTTGTTTGTTTGTTTGGATTTTTTTTTATTTATTTGTTGCATGTGTTTTCTGTGTGTGACTCTTGAGATTTATTT
The DNA here is from genome assembly GCA_035043045.1 of Hirtodrosophila alboralis. NCBI lineage: Eukaryota > Metazoa > Arthropoda > Insecta > Diptera > Drosophilidae > Hirtodrosophila > Hirtodrosophila alboralis. The sequence continues at coordinate 301,094 of JAWNNH010000467.1, read as the reverse complement.
CGTGGCTTGCTTAAATGTTTCCAATTTACGCTATAGAGTTCAAAAAATTCAGTTAGATCTCCCACTAGTTGCGTTTTGCAGCAGAATTGTTTGGTGTGATATATGGTCTATTAAATGCCCTAACAGAATCAATTGTTAAATATATTAATTTAGAATAAATAAAATAAATACTTAAAAGTAAAAAAATTCTTGGAAAAATAAAATTTCTTAAGATTGCTTACTTAGAAAAGTCTCTGTAACAATAAAAAACTGAGAGAATTTAAGTTGCAGTTGAGAATCTTTATATAGTTCTATTCTATACTTTTATTCAGAATTTAAATATGACTTTTTTTAAAAATAATTATAATAGTTTAAAGATTGCAATATATAGTCAATTTTAAATTGAATAAATTAGTCAAATATATTTTATTTTTTTCAGAATTCAGATATTACTGTTCTTTAAAATATTTATTGTAGTTTAAATTAAAAATATTTATTGTAGTTTATCCAGAATTCAGATACGACTTGTCTTTAAAATATTTATCGTAGTTTAAAAAATGCAAGATAGCTAATTTTATTATTATTTAATTGCATTTTTTTTGCTAAATTAATATAATTAAATATATATATTGTTATATTAAATAAAGATCAACTCGATCAATCAGTGTTTTGCTTGAATTATTCAACATTAAAAGATCAACCCAATTAATAAACTAAATAATCAAAGTTTTAGTTTTCTCATGAATTACTTTGCTTTACAACTTTTTCACTTAAATGATTTTCTAATATTACAATTTTAAACTAAAATAGATCATTTAATGGATCGTCTATATCTGGTTCAATTGTAGAGCAACTGTTTTTTAGTTTTTTTAGCCTTCAACTCTCAGCTGTCATTTATGGCCAACGCGCGTGTAAATACTTAACACAATTTTTGTTGCCGTTGCTTTTGGCCTTTTATATTTTGTTTGTTGCGTTTTTGGGGGTCTTTTTTTTTTGTATTTTTTTTCTTGGCTGCTTTCGTTTTGCTTTCTATGACAATGCGCCATAATCGTTTTAACTGTAGAAATTATGCGAGCAATTAAATTTACAGAAATGGCACAAAAACGCGGCCAACGATCTTCAACTATCGATTGAGTGTTTTTTGGAATCTAACAGCGGAATCAGTAAGTTCAGTTAAGTATCTTTATATATATAACACTTAATTAAAAGAATCAAAGCTTTTGTGTGTGGGAATTCCAACTGCAAGTTCAGCTCTTGCCACAATCCCATGCAACAATGTTGCAGAGCATATCGGAACACATCAGTGTATGAAGACGATGCCGACGACAGTTTTATTTGCTCTTTTTATTTTATTTTATTTTATTTATTTTTTGTTTATTTCCTTCCATGCTGTCACAGGGTCCTAACCCCGCCGCCACTTCCTTGAGATTGGCGATTGCCCGATCTGCAAATTTTTAACTTTTTTTTTGCGGGTCAGAGCAAAGTTTTCTTGTGTTGTTGTTGCATGTTGTTATTTCGTATTGTTGTTGTTGTTTTTTTTGTGTTTTTTGCAGCGGATCCATTAAGCCAAATATTGTGCAGCCTGTGCAACAATGTTGCAACTGTTGCACTATGGGCTTTTTTATGTAAAAAATGTGGCAAAAATCGAAATTATGTATTTATTTATCGATTTATATATTTGTCAAGAAAAAGAAGTTTTAACTAAATTTCTAAATTAAAATAATTTTCTACAAAATTACATTTTATTAGATTTTATATAATTTAGTTTGACAAGCTCTAAATACTTGAATTATTGTAAAAAATAATTTTTGGAAGCTCTAAACCAAAATTCAAAATTAATAAAAAAAAAATATTACAGACTTAGAACAATATTTGTCCAGAGTTTTGAAAAATGTCTTTAACCTGAAATTTAAATAATATATTTTGAGCTAAAAATGATCAGAACTAACAAAAAAAATTGAGACATAAGTCAATTTGATTTTCCTTAATTTTCTAAATTAAAAATACACATTTTTTTAAATAATTTTTTTGCTATGCAGTTTAATTGCTTTTATTTGTTAGATAAAAATATATAAAAATTCCATTGAAAATTCTATTTTTTATTCAACTTTTTGAATTTTTTTTGCTATGCAGTTTAATTGCTTTTATTTGTAAGATATATAAAAATACCACTGAAAATTCTATTTTTTATTCAATTCGAAAGACTGTACCCTTATTTAAAAAAATAAAAAACTCTATAAAAAAATCAGTAGCAATATTTACAACCAAAAATAGCCAAACCATACCACTGTGCAACGCAAAGCGGCGGGTTGGGGTTAGACGGGTTGGCAATGCATTAATGAAGTGATTTGCACTTTTTTTTTTTTGCACACTTCTTCTTCTTGAGCTCCTTTTGACCACCAACAAGTAAAATGCAGAACTGAAAGCCAAATGTTTAAAAAAAGCCAAAATGTTAAGCTACCAAATGATTCCGGGAACAATCCCATCAAGTGCCAGGAAATAAGGTAGAGAGGTGAGATTTATGACAGCCGTGTTGTGAATCATGTCACTGTCAGTTCAAGCAACAACAACAAATAACAAAAAACAACAAAAACAACAACAACAAATAACATTTACCTTGTAAGATTGCCAAGTGTATCTGGGCTTAAGCTTGAGGGTCCCTAAGCGACTACCCTGGCTAATTGAAGTGATCTTGATGCGTTTGGAACTTGATCTTGATGAGGGGCATTACTGTGCATTTTATTATAAACTTAAACTTGGGAAAAAAATATTGCAAATTTTGCATAATTAAAAAAAAGAAGAGCATATGTTTTGTAAAGGTTTCTGTAGATCCTTTTAAAGGGTGTTAGAGGTAAATCTTAAATGAATAAATGGTCAATAATTACCCTAAGTTTAAGGTGTAAATTCTTAAATTGATATTCTAAGGATCAATCAAGTATCTGCAGGTAATGTTAAAGTAAAGTTAAGTAACTAATAACTTGCTCAGCTTTATATAATTCGCCTGCTATATATTAATTTATTGTCGTAAAAATAAAAGTAAATTTTTTCTGTTAAATTCGTTAAATTCTTTTAAAAATATTATTGATAAAATGAATAATCTTAGACAAATTTGAAGCTTTAAAATGTTATTGATAAAATTATTAATCTTAGAAGAATTTTAAACTTAAAAGCATGCAATGCTAATAATAAATTTAATTTAAGGATTTTAAGGATTTCCTAATCACTGATTATTTTAAGGTTCAAATAAGTAACATATCTTCAGGTAAAGTTAAAGTAAAGTCCCTAAAAACTAGCTCAGCAGAATTTATTTCTTATCCCATTTACATGCTCTCGGAAAAAATAAAAACAATAAATAAAAAAAAATAAAATAAATAAAAATCAATAAAATAAAATACAAAAAATAAAATAAAAATTTTGTGAAAATTTAATTATTAATTAAATTCCCTAATTAAATATAAAAAAAATCATCTTAAAAACTAAAAACATTTGGCAGATATTATGCAAATTTATAAAATTCTGTGAATATATAAATAATAAAATTAATTCCTTAACTATCATTTTTGCTTGTATAGAATTATATAAACCTTTTTTTACTAAAAACATTTGGCAGATATTGAGTTAAATTAAAAGCCAATTTTTGATGTTAAATTCGTTAAAATTCTGTGAAAATGTAATTATTTAGTTAATTCCCTAACTATCATTTTTTCTTGTTTAAAATTATATAAACTATTTTTGCTAAAAAAAATCATCTTAGAAACTTAAAATATTTGGCAGATATTAAGCAAAATTAAAAGCCAATTTTTTAAGCTAAATTCGTTGAAATTCTGTGAAAATGTAATTAACAAAGTTAATTCCTTAACTACAATTTTTTCTTGTATACAATTAAATAAACTATTTTTGCTAAAAAAAATCATTTTATAAACTATATATTTGGCAGCTTTTAAGCTTGAATGATCTATTCATCTAATTGTCGTAAGTGCATTCAACAATTCCATTTATCTGTTTCTGTTTTTATTTTGCTGCCAAAAACTGATCGTGATCTATTGATCTCACATAAATGCATTGTTTTTACATTTGGCACACGAACTCACGAGTGTTTCGATTTCTGTTCTATACTGTCCTGTCTGTCCTGTCTTGGCCTGTGCTGGCCTGTTCTGGCTGTTTTGTCCTGTCATCACCGTGCAACAGACCGAAACCACATTTTGCGCATAATTCAGATTTTCAGTTGGTTTCCTAATGCTCTTCTCTCTCTCTCTCTCTCTCTCTCTGATATGTCTGGGCAACAACAAAACAAAAAAAAGTGGACATTGACCGTCTGCAAGGCAAGTCAATGATCTTCAAACGTGTCAACATTAAAAATAGCAAGCAAATGCTCCAATGTCTGTGTTAGCCCCTCGCCCTTCCCTTCCCAGCTTCAGTCCCTATATAACCGATTCCAATCCCCATTCTTAGTAGCCAGTTCCCAGTTCTCAGTCCCCATTCCCAGTCGCAGTCGCAGTCGCAGTCTTTGCCCCAGCCAGTCAGATATGTAGACGTGCAGACGTTTGCAAAATGCCAAACCGAAGACCAAAGACACAATCGAGGCAACAACAACAACAACAACAACTGCAGACATAGCAACAACAACAACAACAACAACAGGATGTTTGGCGGCGCTATCAACGAAATTCCAGCATTTGATCGGGGCAAGAACTGAACGGTTCAAGAGCGTGAAAGAGAGAGAAAATCGCAGACAAAATGCAAAAAATCAAAAAATATATATATATACAATATATATATATATACACATGTTGCTCAGTCTGACAAAGCCATTAATTACTGATTGCCGATACTCTCGACTCTTCGATTCAATGAAATTTGCAGACATAAATCTAAGGAAGATTTCGGGGGTATTCCCCGCAATCATAAAGTGGAAGACGCCCAACACGATGGCGCTAAGCGAAGCAGAAAACCGCAAATGCACATAAACATATATATATATACAATATATATATTTATTAATATGTAAACCAAGATCTTCAATACGTTCTTCTTGCCGCTCTAATCACAGTGCATAAACATATTTCTCTGACCGTTATGAGACTTCCGCTGAAGCTTCAAAGTCAACGATCTTAAAAGCAAATTCAATAAATTTATATATATATATATATATAGATATATATGTATTATGTGCATTTATAAGACAAGCTGAAAGAGAGGGAGAGCCAGAGCGAAGACTTAAAACTCAACACACCGCATTGTCCTTGAGCGTTTAGTCGAAAATTTATGAAATACATTGAACTCTCCGGGTCCACTAAATTAGTCAGTTAAGGCAACAAAACAGAATTCAAACAAAAACAAGAACCCCAAAAAAAAAAAATATGGAAAAAAAAATAAATAAAAATACAAAAAAAAATACAAATAAAAATATGAAATACAACATGACAAAAGTTATGCCGCGCGTCGCATTAACAAATATTTTGGATATTTTTTTTTATATTCTTTTTTTTATATATTGTTGTGTAGACACAACACAAAACATATTTATCAATTATATAGAGTGGAACAGTCAAAGCATTTATGTATGCATATATAATAAATATGTAGTTAGAGGAAGATGCAATCGTTCAATCAAGTCGTTGACCGTTCAAATGTGGCGCTGTCAGAGGCCAATTCGCAAAAAAAAATAAATAAAATAAAATAAAAGACTTCTAAATGCAACTTCAACGTAGTGTCAATAGCCTTTCATATACTATATCTTATTATATATTGTGGGAAACAAAAATTTGGAAATATCATTGGGTTTGTGTGCCACGTTTCTGCTTAAATAAACTTTTAACGTTTTTTTAAATAGTCGAATGCTCTTCTTAATTTGGGTAATTATTTTTAGAGTTATTAAGAACTATTTTATAGCAGTTTAATAGAACTTAAGTCTATATAAATAAATAAAATATTTCTGTATTTTAGCAAGCCTATTTAAAAACAGTTTAATAGATCTAAAGTCTACATAAATAAATTAAATATTTCTGTATTTTAGCAAGCCTGTAAATCTAGCCTAGATCAACTGATGAAAACTTCACAAATATCTAAAATTCGTTTCATATCTCTAAATTTGAAGGCTTCGCAATTTTCCTATTTTCATTGAAGATTTCTATTAACGCTCAATGAAATTATTAATACCTCTGTGCTAAAATAAATTTAAAATAATTATGTTAAGCCAACATTAAAATATCTTGATCTGAGTTATAAATCTGATTTAATTTATGGGGCAACCCCATTCAAAAAATTCAAATTCAGGAATATTTTTATATCCCATTTTGAGTCAAGTTATTATATTATTTTTTTGTATAATAATTAATCATGTAAAAAAATAATAATAAATATTATCCAATTTTGATTAAATTATATAAATTCGAGAGCTATTTAAAATCCTAAAAAAATGTTTTAAGGTGTAATTAAAGAAAAAATCGTTTGCTTTGATGTTTGATTAAAATAATCAAATATGATTGGAAAGTGCTCAAATATGAAAATATATTAAATATTCTATATAAATAAAGAGCAGCCTATAAAATAATAGTTATTCGATTGCCATTTATATATCCAATTTTGATTAAATTATATAAATTCGAGAGATATTTTGTAAGTGTAATTAAAGAAAAAAAACGTTTGCTATTTTAATTGAAGACGATTGGAAAGTACTCGAATATGTAAATATATTAAATATTCTAGATAAAAAAAAGAGCAGTAGCTTATAAATAAATAGTTAATCAATTGCTTAAGCGATTGACAATTAAAATAAGTTGATTTTAAATCAACTAATCAAATCAGATTCTCAGAAAATCTTTATTTGTTTCGAAGTAGTAGCTTATAAAAAATATATATAAAAATATATATAATCTACAAAAAAAATCTATACAATCTTCTTAATATTTACAAAACTCTAGTTAACATCAAAGCGACCTTTTTTCTGCCTTTTTCTCGGCCTTAACTTGGAGTATAGTCCTTGAGCCCCTCCTCCCCCCCTCTGCCCAGTTGTTCATGCATTTCGTTGCGCTGCAATAAAAGTCTCATCAAAGTTAATGCGCCAGTTTTATAAGCTCCCAAAACTGCACTTTTGTATTGGCCACCTGGGCAGGTGGCATGTGGCAATGTGGCCATGTGGCCATGTGGCATGCGGCACGTGGCACGCCCCTAAATATGCTGCACCGACGCAGCTAAGCGGCTGGTAAACTTTGTCCTGGCCAAAAGGACTAGCTGGCAAATCCTTGTCTTTGTTTGCGCAAAAAATTGCATTAAACTTTTGCGCAAATTTCATCCTTGCTGCTGCGCTGCTGCAGGGCGAGCATTTTTCTACACGTAATTCATATTTATGACGCTTAACCCCCTTGGCTCTTAGCTCTCTACCAGGACTCAACGCGCCGCAAAGTATGCAGCGCGCTTTTTTTGCTCCTCAAGGAAAGGGGTAGAAAACGCGAATCGTTTGGACGGGGGTCTTGGTCGGAAAACTCGGCTCAATTTAAAGTCAAGTGTCAAGGCAAACTCTTCAAAGCAGCTCAACAGCTATCGACTCTTCAGGAGCTCTTTGGGCTAGCACTTCACCTCCTTCCTATAATTCCAATCCCCTCCAAGGCTATTTGTCCGCTTTGACATGCAAAACGCGCGCTTCAATTGACATTTTTCTTATATTTTTTTTCAGGATCGGGTTCTTAGTTGACTTTGTAGTATGGTAAGCAGTTCCCGCACCCCTGCACAAACATTTTCCACTTCTTGTTTTTGCTGTTTGCTTTCCTAAACCCTTTCATCAAAGGCGCCACGTCTACGGGTCTACGGGTCCACGGCATTTTTTGCGGTTGCTGTTAATATGATTTTCCGGCTGCGTTTTTATTTTTTCCCCTTTTTTTAAACACCCTGTATTAAACATATTTTAAATGTGGCATAAAACAGGCGTAAGATGCAGTATATATAACATGTCCTAGATCAACATTATTAATTCCATTTTATTCATGGGTTTAGACCTCATATTTCTTCTATTGCTTCTCGATCATTTATTACAAACTTGTAATTTTATTTATCGATAAAAAAAACCCCTGTAAACTGTGTACAGGGTATATTTGAATCAAACATTTTAGACCTCATATTTTATTTCCCATAGTTAGCTCCTTAATTTCACTTTAAAAAAAAACAACTTTCTAGCATTCTTAGCCTGCAAACCCTTTATTTTTTCCGGGGCGAGTTTACGCCGTGAAACGTTTGAAATGTGAAAACAAAGTGAAACGAAATGAAATGAAACTTTTTTTTTTAAAGCAACTCTGGGCTAATAATTCCTAAACCGTTTTTAATTACAGCCACAGTCAATTATTATTATTTTCTTCCTTTTCTGCTTCTAGTAAATCCTTTGCACCTTCTAGTTGTCTAGAGTTACGCGTGGTCCCATCAAATCATCAAAACCAGCCGGAAAATGTCGCATCCTTTCAACCCCATGTCCACGGCATCATAATTCCAACAACCTAAGCTAAGTAATTGCTGTTTTCTCATCAACAGAAGGAAAACGCTTTGGCCACAATGGAGTTCAGCCTCTAAATGAAGTCGACAACTCTGTCTCCCTTTCTCTCTTTCTATCGTCTGGCTGCAGGATTAAGTGTCACGGCAACAACTGCTGCATCAAGTGGGCAAAGGATGTGGGGCACTAGCATACCACCAAAGTAGGAATAGTATTACCAATTCTGGGCAATAAGGACACGCTGGCATGAATAAATAAGGAAATCAATTGTTATGGCGGGCCAGCATTAATCTTAACGAGCCCATTGAGTTCGGGCAAGGAGCTAGTGCAGCAAAAGTCCTTGTACCGAGTCCCAAGTCCAAGCCTCAAGTTTGGGGCGTGGCTGTAGCTCAGTTCAAAATGGGACAATGCGCTTTTGCTACCGAAATGCTTCTAGTCTCATCGGGAGCTGAGCAAATACAACAAAGCGAAAAGGAAGCAATAGCAGCAGCAGCAGCAGGACGACTAGGACGATGCCAAAGTACAGTCAGCGAGCGTGGAAAACAACGGCGGGCCATAAAGACGTCTGCTGCAGCTGGAAGCGCAAAGCGGAGGGGGGGCTCAAGGGTGTGGCTGCTGCTGCTGATGTAAACACCCCACACACACACACAGACACAACATCCTTGTGACTCGACATCTGCCCTAATCATCAGTCCCGTTACGCCCTCAGCCAGCTCCCCCCCGCGCGTTAGTTTCATGAAAGCTTTTAGTTGTCTGCAAAATTTTCGGCGCCCTTTTTTTCCCACACACAATGTGCGTGTGTGTTAGTGTGTGTGTGTGTGTATTTTTGGGGGTTGAATTTTTGGGTTTTGGTGATAAGCACCAAGACAGGCGCACAGACGATGTGGAGAGTGCTTCAGTCTCTCTGTCTCTCTGTCTGTCTCTCTGTGTGAGAGTTGTAAGCAGGGCATTGCACTCGAAGCTCCATACTCCAGCTGCTACAACTCTACCCAAACCCCACTCAACGCAGAGTTGCAAAAGCTCCAATTTTTTGTTTTTTTTTTGCCGAACATTTATCGCATTGGGGCTTTTTTTTTGGGAGGATTTTCCTTGCTTACTTTCTTTGCGTATATATATTTATTTTTTTGCATCCTTTCTTGCCCGCTTTTGCATTTTAAGGGCTCCAAATTTATGCCTTGATATAATTACAAGATAAACTTGAAAAGTCAACGGCGCCCAGAGTTGTCGCAGGTGTCGTCGCTTTTTTTATTCGTTCTCGTCGTTCGTTCTTTTCTGTTTGCTCGGAGAAATACTATTTTACGACTATGAGAACTGGTCAAAGTGGATTTTTGTGAATGAATCTTGGCGTTTAGTATAATAATAAATATATGTGAGGTGTGAAAATTTGTGGGGGGGGCTGACAGGGTTGGAGTTATAAATTGCATTCAATAGGTTGAGTGAATAATAGGGGAGTATATTTACATTTAAGTAACTAAATTGTGGATTCTTCTATATCCGATAAAATGTGAGAAATGTGAATTAATTCGGAGATTAATTAGAATCGTTTAATTTTGAAATTTAAATACCCAACTTGCATATAAACAAATAGTCTTTTTTAAGAACACCTAAACCTAATCGAGAATGTGATTTAATAAAAAAAAGCTATATGTGATCTGTAAATTCGATCTATAAAATTCAAATTCATATAACAAAATTTAAAGAATCCTTAAAAAAAAGCTAGTAATCGTTTAATTTGATTATCTTCAGTTTAATCAAATTTATATTCAATCCTACATATTAAACTAATTTTTGATAAAGAAATCTTTTGAAAAACTGAAAAAATTAGGAGATAAGTTTAGTGTAGAGTAAACTCATCTACTAACAAACTAAGGTCCCCAAAAAATTCATAAAAATAACTAAAAATATAATAAAAATTATAATTCTTTTCCAACTTACCCTCAATATTATCCAAAAACAGATGTTAGTTCTGAAAAGAAAGGAAATTTAATTAAAATTTATGTATTTATGTAGTTTTTATTATTTGGTTGTGCTATTAAAATTTGTGAGTTTATAAAAATAATAAAAATCTATTAACTTATTTGTCAAGATCACATTGTCAACTCTAGAAACTAAAAATGCATCTTCTTTCAAAACACGGGCAACCCTGTCACTCTTTTGGCAAAAAGGCAACTCTATATAATTCTGATATTCATACTAATACTCATAATAATACTTATACTCTTACTCCTATTTATACTCCTCCTCATACTTTTCAATATACTCCTATTTATACTCCAGCTTACACTCCTATTTATACTCCTACTCGCACTCCTATTCACACTTCTACTCACACTTATACTCACTACTCATACTCCTGCTCATTCCCATTCTCCTACTCATTCCCTTTCTCCTACTCCCTTTTAATGTACTCATACACTCAAATACCGAGCTGGCAATGATGGTTAGGCATTTAGGACAGTTACAGTTACCGCTAAAATTACAGCTACAATAACAGTTACATTTACAGTTACAGTTACATGGCCTCGTGAAGGATTCAAAGCGGCAGGCGCACAGCAAAGCGGACAACAGCAGCTGCCCTTACAATGTAAAGCTAAAAGCGGGGCAGAGAGACGCAGGAATGTTGTGGAAACTGAAACGAGGCGAAAGCGTTGGCGTCGTCGTCGGCGTTGGCGTCGACGTAGGGGGATAGCAGAGAAGTCGAGCGATTTCCCGCGCAGCAGCAGCAGCTGAAAATTGTTGTGCAAGAGTAAAAGGGATAAGGTAGTGGGAAAAATATCGATTGGTTTTTTTTTGTTTTTGTATTTTGTGTTTTGTGTATTTTTTTTGGGTGAAGAGCGGAGAGCAAGGGATACTGGAAAGAGGCCTGTTGGAATTTCAGTGTTGTGTGTTTGTGCTTTGTGGGCAGAGAGCAATGTGTAGGGGAGGGGCGGGGCGGGGAGTGGAGGCTAGTGCGTATCGTGGACTTTGGCGCGAATTTTCGATTAATGAAAATGCGCGCTCAGCGGTTCCAAACTAAAAAGGAATATCCAAAGGGAGTTTTGCAGTTGCAATAACAAAGCGCGCCACACGGGAGCTGCACGGCTGTCAAATAATAGAGGCAGTAGAGGGGGGGAGGGGGTCACATTCCAACTGCGCTTTCAACTGTCAACGATGGTCGCCCGGCGTACAGAGAAACTCACAGACTCTCTTTTTTTTTTGCTTTTTTTGGAGGGGATAAAGAACTCGCGAATTGGACAAACGACAACAAAATCTGGCAGTCAGAAATGCTGACATTTTGCACAGCGACAGCTGTCAGAAGGACGAAGCCAGTGTAGGACAATTGGACACGGAACATGGACATGGACATGGATACGGGATATGGTATAAGGTACATATATGAATGCGTATTTGTATGTAGGATACGAATGTGACAGCAGGAGGAGCAGCTACTTTAACGTCTTGCGGTAGGTTTTCTTTTTTTTTGGGTAGGGGTATTCTCTCTCTCGTTATGCAAATTTTATTGATATGCTTTGGCAAACGATTATGTAAAAGTTTTGCATGGTTAAAACGATTTTAATACTCCGAGTTTATGTTTGGCTCTTCTCGGCTGTGCCTTTTGTGTTACACACATGGGAGCAATCCTCGTTAAGCGTCCCTTAGCTCCTTCAACCCACTTCAGATGCTAAAGCAGCAGCTCTCCTGGATCCTGTGCAGCTGAGGACTTGCCATGTTAGCTGATTATGACATGCCTAGAAAATGGCCAATGGGAAACGGGGAAATGGGACCAGAGACCAGGGGGGGGTGGTGGCATAAATTGTTAGCAAGGTTAGGAGTTACGCTTAAATTATTTGTTTATAAATAAAGCAAGCGGCTATTGATTAAAATTGCGCTTGAAAAATTCATTGAATGGTCGCTCAGTTTGAATTGTACAGCAGGTACACACACACAGGCACACACACATACACACACACACAACCACACACTCACAGAATACCCCTACACACTTGCATACATACATGATGAGTTTCATCCTTAGTTTGGTTTTTTATACCCTTGCAAAAAAGGGTATTATAATTTTGTTACGAAATGTGTAAAGCATAAAAGGAGACGTCTGCCAACCCATAAATTATATATATTCTTGATCAGCATGACGAGCTGAGTCGCTATAGCCATGTTTCTACGCTTACTTTTTAGCTTTATCTTTGAGCTAACTTGATGAAACTTGGCTTAGAAGCATTTTCTTGTAGCATATTGTTTGTATTAATTTTTGTATTAATTAATTATTTTTCAATTGTTTGTATATATAGAAATCAGCCCGATCGGTCTACTATATCATATAGCTGCCATAGGAAGCATCGCTTCAAAAAATTGCTTTTAAAGAAATCAAAACAGATTAATGTAAAATAATGTTCTGAATAATCTAATCAATTTATATAAAATTCACACCTCTATATCATATATATACCATAGAAACAATCGTTCGAAAAGTGCTTGTATGAAAAACATTTTTATTTATCAAAATATCAAAATCAAAACTCAACAGTTCAGTGTAGAAATATTTCATATAATCATTCAAATTTCAAATAATCATTAGATTTGTATAATCTGCCCAAGTTTGTTCAAAGTCGGGCTACTATATCATATAGCTGCCATAGATAAAATGGGCTACAAAAATAAGTTCTACTAAGCAAATCATTTTTATTTTCTTTATATCAAAACGAGACTCAACAAATCGATAGAGAAATACGTTCCGTACTAACTGATACGAGTTTGACTGAAATCGGAAAACTATAACATATAGCTGCCATAGGAATAATTGGCTGAAAAATATGTTTTACTATGCAAAACTTTTGAATTTACTTTAAACTTACTATATCGATATAGAAATGAATGCTGTAGTATCTGATAAATATATATATATATATCATATAGCTGCCATAGGAATAATCACTCGAGTATTTAACATTTTCTTAGAACACCAAAGCAAGGGTATTTAGTAGCTTCGGCGTGCCATAAAAAGCATTTTTTTTCTTGTTTTTTTTTTTGCTATAGTGTCGACTTACATGCTGCGGTTGTGTCTGTTGGGTGCACATGTTGAATGTGAAATGCTTTAAGAACCGAAAAGTCAGCAAACGAACTAAAGCGGATTTCGATGATAGAGAGAGAGAGAGAGAGAGAGAGAGAAAAGTGAACTGTGCGCATTGCTTGAGGCTCAAAAGATGAAAGAAATTATGATATGGTAAGGAAATAAAACAAACACAAGTAACATACTTACTTACTACAAGACTATCTGGTTTAACGATGGGAGAAAAATAAGGAAGAGGCTCAACAAATTGCTAACAAAAGCATGATTTTTAAATTGAATACAAATTAAGGTATTAAATACCATAGTTAAGCTAATCAAATTTTAGATAAATTGAGCAATTACTTAGATAGCCGAAGAGCCTAAATGGAGAAACTCCTGAAAAGGATTAAGCTAGGAATAGGGCAAGAGCTTTTGAATTAAATTGGAAAATGTTATAGCTGAACTGTCAGATCATCAATAATCCTTTAAACCTCTAGACTCTATTTATTGAAATAAGTCGAGAAAGAGCTCTTGACTTAAGCTAGATAATGTTTTAGATAAACTGCTAGATCATCAATAATCCAGACGTCCATTCTCCATCTATCGAAGTAAGTCCAGACATCTTCTATTATTTGATTTAAACTAGATAATGTTTTAGATGAACTGTTAGATCATCAATAATCCACAGACCTCTAGACATTATTTATTGAAGTCTCGACTTCTTCTATTATTTGATTAAGGATTAAGCTAGGAATAGGGAAAGAGCTCTTGACGTAAACTAGATAATGTTTTAAATGAACTGTTGGATCAGCAATAATACAGACCTCTAGACTCTATTTATTGAAGTAAGTCGAAAAAGAGCTCTGGACTTAAACTAGAACATGTTTTAGTTGAACTGTTAAATTATCAATAATCCAGACCTCTAGACTCTATTTATTGAAGTCGAGACTTGTTCTTTATTTGATTAAGGATTAAGCTATGAATAGGGAAAGAGCTCTTGACTAAAACTAGATAATGTTTTTGTTAAACTGTTAAATCATCACTAAACCAGAGCTCTAGACTCTATTTATTGAAGTAAGTCCAGACTTCTTCTATTATTTGATTTAAACTAGATAATGTTTTAGATGAACTGTTAGATCGTCAATAATCCAGACCTCATATCTCTATCTATCGAAGTAAGTCCAGACTTCTTCTATTATTTGATTTAAGCTATATAATATTTTGGATGAACATCAATAAATCCAGACCTCTAGACTCTATTTATTGAAGTAAGTCTTAAACTAGATAATATTTTAGTTAAACTATTAAATCCTCAATAAATCCAAACCTCTAGACTCTATTTATTAAAGTATTGAAGTCCCGACTTCTTCTATTATTTAATTTTTCAAGTCTATTTTTTCTCTGAAATATTTTCCATTCAAGTAAATTTGTTCATTGCTTAACAATTTGATCGATGTCTTGTGATTTAGTCAATGAAAAAGAATGTCAATGGAATTGTTTCACCCACTGGGTTATATGTATTCTATATAGTATTGCTCTTATCAGCTTTACCTGCCTGCTTATCAGTGATAAATGATAAATTCCCAGAGCATTACAAAACTTCGTTCTCAAAAAAGGCTTCAGTCTAGGAAAAATTCATTGAGGAAAAAATAAAAATAATAAACAAACTTTGAAAATTACGCAAAATGTCAATAATCAATTTTTTTTTGACGATGATAAGTTATCAACAACGAAGTAAACCCGTAAATGTAACTGTAGCTGTAAATGCAATGAGCCGGGTGGGCTATGGGGTATACTCCGGGAGTTTGGGAGTTTGGGGGACTTGGGATGGATTTGACATTATCTGCAATAAAGATTACAAGTTGACTTCTTGTTTGGCTTTGGCTTTTGACTGCATGTCATAAAAAGGTTTTTATGATGCCGACGACAATGGCAGGAGGAGTTATGCGGGACGGCGGAGTTGTAGTGGGGTTGTGGAGAGAGTAGCAAGGGGCAGGTGCCTCGTTTCGGCTTTGGATTTGGAGGAGGGTGGGGGCTTAGGAGGGCACTGGCAGCAGGATTTTGTTGCATGTCTTACGCTCGATTCGTTTTAGAGCTGTGATTATATTATCTTGATTTACGTTTACATTTTTTTGTATTTTAGTGGCATTTTTCCCGCTGTCCCCCCCCTTTTGCCCATCAAGTGAAAGTGCAGCGTCATGCGGATATAGATAGATAAAGAGAGAGGGAGAAAGGGGAATAGAAGTAACAAGAGATAGAAGCGAATAAGGTGAGCAGAGTTTTATAATTTTTTTTTTTTTTTTTTTTTTGGTTTTGTTTGTTTGAGGTCGTTACAGACAATTTCTGGCTTATCTTTTATTTGCATTAAAAAATATTTACACAGCACTGTGAATGGCATAAAGAACAGCAGAAGAAGAAGAAGCAGAGAGTGCAGATAATAGAAAAGTGCGAAAGAGCCAGGTAGAGTGAGTGAGAGATGGATAACAGAGAAATATAGCAAAGTCAGGTTGTAGAAAATAAAACAAAGGTTTTAATAAAAAGATGCTGGTAACTTGTGAAAAAAAAAAAATTGTGCAGAAAGTTTGAAAAGTACGCTACCTAAACCTACCCCTAACCCTACAGCTACTCCTACCCCCACCCGTTGTAGGGTTACGCAAATGAATTGAAGTTTAAGAACTAAAGGGGTAGGAGAAATGGTAATTTAACTCCTTCAAAAAAAAGGAAAAGAAGCTCTTGATAGACAGAAAGAATATTTTCCAAAACATGATTAAATGTAGAAAGTTATTTTTCTATATACACACTACTCGTATGTAACATTCAATACACTTCAATAAACAATTAAAGTGTATTCTCTTGCTTATTTAATCTTTGGAAAGTGAATTGAGAACTCTCGATGCGGAATCGGCCTTTAGGGTTGCCAAATAACCAGAGAATGACAGCACTTTACAGACATCAAAAAGGAAATGCAAACGATATCGCTAAGCAAATGCTCTCGAAAGTCAGCAAGTTGAATGGGAGGGGGGGGGGGGGATTCCCCCTTTCCCGCGGGAGCTACAAAAGCTACCAGGTTCTCTCCCTCTCCCTCTCTCCCTGTCTTTCTGTTAACCATAATAATGCCCTTTTCATTAAATATATAAAGCAATTTTCCTCTCAAATTCACTTCAATAAACAATTTTTGGCTGAAATAGAGTGCACACACATACATACATACATACATACATACATACATACATACATATCCATCTACATCTACATCTACATACATCAGCTGCAAACAAAAGCGCGACTTTTGAAAGGTCCCATCGCGATTTTGGGTCCCACGGCATCTTAACTTAATATCAAGGCAAAAATTGACTAAACTAAGGCTTGAGTTATATTGAAGGATAAATAGTTTTCAATGGCAAAACTAAGAATTAAGTTGTATTTAAGGTTAAATAGTTTTAATGTATACTAAAGGTTTTTTTATCAGACTAGGTAATATGCATTTTTTTTATAATCAAAAAGATGCTGAAAATTTAAATATTTTGTGAAATTAAAACACAAATTAACCTTATATTTATATTTAATTTTTTTTGATTAAAAATTTGTTCAATATTCCTATTTTTTGGTCCCTGATTTTATATATAATCTTTAGGGCTTTTTTTGTTTATTTATTGTATTAAAAAGTCAAACTATTTTCAATGTGGAAGCTTAAAAGAACAATGATAATTAATTTTCATTCAAAACTTTATTCTTTCTGCATTTTTCTACTACAGTGGGATAATAATGGGAATTATGCTGAGATATTACTAAAATTTAATAGTTTTAATGCATACTAACAGGTTTTATCGGGAAAAGTTAAATAAATTTTTTGGTTATTCGAAAAAAATCTAAAAATATAAACATTTTTGTGTTATTAAAACACAAATTAATTTATTACTTATATTTGATTTTTTTGTTTAAAAATTGTATCAAAAGGCATAATTTTCGGTACCTAATTTTTATAGACTCAAAAACTTAATTTACATATTTTTTTGTTTATTTATTTAATTGAAAATTAAAGTTATTTTTAATGTGATAGCTTAAAAGACCAATATTATTATATTTCCATTTAAAACGTTGTTCTTTCTGATTTTTCCTCTACAATGGTATCATAATGGCATTTGTGCTGTAATTTGTGCTGGAATTTGTGTTTTTTTTATCATAATTTTGACTTTTCTCTATCTATTTTATAAATCTTCTGCACTATATATTTTTATAATTTTTTAAAATTTATTTTCACGCTAAATACACCTTTTATATTCTCTTTTCCTTGAATTAAATAATAATTTATTATATACCAACTTCCCTTGACTTTGTAATATATAAAACTTGTATTTCCTGTGTTCCAAGCTTACATTATTTAAACTATTGTTAAATAGTTATGCAAAGAAGAAATCGAAAGAACATTTTTTTTCGACTTTTTCCCGTATTTTACAGTCTAAAAATCGTAATTTAAACATAATAAACTAAAGGAATAATTAATAGATATATTCATTAGATATCAGAAAACGTAAAGCTTTCTTAAATAGGTTATGACATTGCCGAGAAGTGATAAAAAATGCTTTTCTAGAAAAAAGCTAAAATAAATAAAATAGAAAAAATTAAAAAAAAAATTCTCATCATAGAAATATTTTAAAAGTGTTTTTTCTCATTTGGCTAAGGAAACAAAAAAAAGGTTAAATTTAATTACCTATTTTTATAGGTAAATGCATACACTAATAGAAAAACTACGCTCCAAAATGCAAAACAATCGATTTTCCCATTATGCTCATAATTTGTTTAAGGGCTTCATTTTTGCTTTACGTTTCCATAGTCACATCATTAAAACTCCATTCTCTTCAACTCCTAGATTTTCAATTGTAGCGTGCAGTTCATTAAGTGCCTGATCGTCCAATCGTCCTTATATCCTTGCATCCTTGCTTGGCAATTATTGAAAATTGTCAACTGTGAAAACAACGCATGATTCACAGGATGCTGCGACAGGCGAATTGACAGGACGAGACGAGGACAAAAGCGCTGAACGCGGCCAAATGATGGAACAGACTAATGGGGGCTGGGTGGAGGGTGGATGGGGAGGTGTACGTATATATGCTTGTGGCAGCTGCAACGTCAGCCAAGTGACATACAGGACTATGAGGGTTTTTTTTTGTGGAGGTATTCAACTTGCTTGGCCTCCACAAGGCTAACAGGAAAGTCGCCCATTTCGTTGAGCCTTAGTCCTTGTTGTGTGTCCTTTATTATGCTGCCTGCTGCTGACTCGTTGTCTGTCTCAAGTGGGAAATACTGTGAAGCGTTTACAAAGCACACACACACACACACACACACACACATACAGAACTTGACCCAATTCCTGTGCGTGTGTTTATCCTTGACGCTGGTGAAAAATGGCGTTTATGAAGCGCTTATTGTGTTTGGATTGCGGCGTTTCGTCCGGCGCCCGCTTTTGGAGCTCTGCTTCCGTTTCCGCACTTGAATGGCGTGCGCCAACAATGGACAAGGCAGCACACACACCCCCCTAACTCCCTCCGCACCCCTATACCCTATTTCTGGCTATTTTGTTTGGCATGCGCCGCTGCCTTTGTCCAGTTTGTCGCACGCTTTATATACCCCAACCCCAACCCCAACCGCCTCCCTGTCAGTTGACGTCGTATTCCCCCCAACTCCAGCGCATCCGAAACATTTTACGCATCTATTGGCAGAGGCGTGCCTGTTACTGGGCCAGAGTTGCCACAGCCACTTTGACAGCCACGGGAAACGGAAGCGGAAATTTCGTGCCCATGCGTTTTCATTTTTCGTGTTGACGACTGCTCCGAGGAGTGGGAGGGTTGGAGTACATGTGTGCTGGTTATTTGCGGTGACCAACTCCTGCTGCCCTGCCCCCCCTTCAATTCAGTTACCCTAAGCTCTAACAAGCCATTGAAAGCGACCGCAAATGTTGCAAGAACAAGAAGTGGGTGAGTTTTTTTTTCGCTTTTTTTTTTTTGTGGGTCTTGAAAGTCGCTTTTAGGCATTCCTAACACAGCGGCAAAAGGACCTTTTTTTTTTTTTGTATTTTAAAATTTTTGTTCAACTTTTGTTTCGATCTATTTCGTTTTTGATTTGTGGGCCTGTCGTGTCTGGCAGGCACAAGGACAACGCTTGCATAGATGGGGGTCAAAATAAGTCTCGAGTCTTGTCTGTGCACGCTACATTTAAAAAAATGGGTATATCGAAGGGTTTACAAGGATTGGCGACAATTGGAGGAATTTTTATTAAAAAAAAATCTAAAGTATTCTAAAGTTTTTACCTAAATAAAAAACTTTGTTTATAGCTTAAAAATTCTTTTCATAATTTATATATATTATTAATATACTAAAACTTCTAAACAGACTTTTAGTTCCTCCCAAAATTAAGTTAATTTTTTAACTAAATAAAATCCTTTTTTTATAGCTCAAAAATTCTTTTTATAATTTATATATATTTTTGTAAAAATATAATAATAATATATAAAATACTATAACTTCTAAAAAGATTTTTAAGTACTCCCAAAATCGACTAACAAACTCTCTGATTTATTTTTGCCATTTATTTTTCAATTCTGCTTTACACTGCATACTTAAACGTTTTACTGGCAGCACCTTTTTGCTAAAAAAAAATCCATAGACTTAGAAAAAAATTGTGAGTATTTTTCTTGAACTAAATAAATTATAAAACTATAAAAAAATCCTTTTAAAAATAGTTCCAATTTAAATATAATAAATCTTAATTTTCACACTAATTTTAAAGCACCAGAAACAACAATTTAAAATGTATTTTAAGCAGCATAAATATAAATATTAAATTACATAATTTAACAAACTGCTAATTATATTTATAGCTTATCAATTTCTATTTATCATTATTCTAATTATAGCAAAAAATTTAACTCATTTTTCTAATAATTTGAAACTCAAACATTTTGGCATAAATCAAAGATTTAATGAGCATATTAGAAATGTGTAAAAATGTTGTCACATTTATTTATAAATTGAAATATTCTACTATATATATAAAATATCATATTTCAGCTATTTACAGTTCATTTAAAAACTCTATGTAGCCGATTCTCTTACTTATAACTTATATCCCATTTCTAGCAATTTTTTAATAAAATGTAAATTATGCGTCCTCGTTTGATAAATGTCTATTGAAAAAGTTTTTAGTTCAATGTGTTGCCATTGTTTTTTTTTTTTAGATATTCCTGTTGTGTGTGTGTGGTTTTTTATATATTATTTATTTATTTTTTCTGTGTTCTGTGTGGCTTTTCAGTGGCTCCAATATTTTATTCATAGTTGACACGAAATGCGTAACGAATCGTTTCAAAGTCGATGCTACTGCCAGGGCATTAAATTTATAGTTCTTGGCCTGAACACGTCAGGAGAGGAGGATGGGGAGGAGGCTGAGGAGCAGGGTGGCAGCGGGGTAAATAAGGGAGAACAGGGTATCTCTGGCATAGATGCCCCCAAGCTGATCTGATGGCCGTTTGTTGCCTTTGTCGTTGCTGCTGCTGGCGCTCAAATCAAAAATAAATAAATATAAAACCAGAGACAGGCGTCTAAAGAGAAGGGGCACAAAGAGTGAGGGGTAAGGGATAAGGGCGGTCCAGGGTCTGAGAGAGGGATGGGGTAAAGCTTGGATAACTAGCAGCAGCTGGGGCTAATAAAAACCAAATTTGCATTGAAAATCCACGCACGTCGCACAAGAGTTGCGGGCAAAAAAAAAAAAAATAAAGGGAATTTTCGTGTATACCCTATAGTTAATATAGATAGGATACTTGAAGTTTGAAAATATAGAAATTATATTTGAGAATGTGTAGAAAGTCTAGAGCAATTTATGATAAATAACTAGAAAATATTTGCAAGGATTCTTTACTACAAAAATATAAGCTAAATTTATTCTCTAATCAAGTTTTTGATTACAGTCTGATACAGTCTAATCTAATAGGGTTTTCAACTGTCTGTATAAGTAAAATAAAATTTTGACAATATTTTTTAGAAAATATAAAATGATTTTTAATTGAACTTTAGAAGTATCTAAAAAGTCGATTGCCAAGATATAAGATTTATTTTTGATTAGATGACTAAACAAATACTATAATTTTCTGAACTAAAATGACTCAAAAAATTAAAATAATATTTATAATATAATTTCAATTTATTATAACTATAGTCATATATTTCTTTGACTCAAAAATAATTCGAAAAATACAATTTTTTTATACTTTAATATAATTTAAACAAAAATAACAATAGACACATAAAATTTGACTCAAAAATTAAAATAATATTTATAGTATAATATAAATTTAATATAACTATAAACATATCTTTCGCTGACTTAAAAATGGCGCGAAAATTAAAATAATATTTATTATATAATTTCTATTTAATTATAACTATAAATATATATTTTTTTGACTCAAAAATAGCTTGAAAATTAAAATTCTTTTAATACTTTAATATATTTTTAGTATAACTATAGACATTTTAAAAATTACTCAAAAATTAAAATAATATGTATAATATAATTTAATTTTATTTTAACATATATTTCTTTGACTCAAAAAAAAAACAAGAAAATGAAAATTTGTTATACTTTAATATAATTTTAGTAAATATAATTATAGACATACCAAAAATTACTCAAAAATTAAATTAATATTTATAATAAAATATAAATTAAGTATAACTATAAAAAGATCTTTCTTTGACTCAATAATAATTCAAAAAATAAAATAATATTCCTAATATAATATATATTTAATTTAACTATAGACATATCTTTCTTTGACTAAAAAATGCCTTGAATATTAAAATAATATTTATAATATAATTTAATTTTAATATAACTAAAGACTGATACTTCTTTGATCTCCGCCAAATCAATTCTACACAGTCAAGCTTCCTAATTTTATTTTCCCAACATTATCCTTCAACTATTGGTATTATTTGAATCTAAACTTTTAAATCTTTTAGCTACACAAACCAGCTATAATATCTTACAAACTTTTTATGCTACAATCAAAGTTCCCAATTTAAACTTAAAAAAAAAAAAATGGGCCATCAGCAAAGTTGGTTTCATTCGGATGTTTACAAACAAAACGCTGGGACAAAACAAAAGCAAACAAATCTACCAAGCTACAGCAATCTACTACCCCTCTCCTCTCTTCCGCTGGCCTAAACAAAATCCAGTTGCCCCAAAACACAACAAAAAAGAAATATGGAAAAATTGAAAAAAATGCAACTCTGCATTTGTCTGAGCGCCTTTTTCGGGGCGTTCAATTTGCGCGCCAAATGCAGATAAGGCAGAGAGCAACAGAGCAACAGGAGCTGGAGACGGAGAAGGAGACAGAGTTGGGTATCGGGTTACAGCGCCAGGCTGCCCTCAACCCCTTCAAAGTGCCCCTAAATGCCCCCGTTGCCCCAGCATTCTGGGCTTTTAATTGAAAATGCCCGTGCAAGGCGTCGTCGGAGCTCGTAACTTGACATCGAAGTAGGCAACTTGGGTTGGGAAAGGGGGGTGTGACGGCGGCGGCGGGGTGTTAGTCAACTTGATTGTGGCATCTGCGGCAGCGCACGTGCAACGGCTTTTTGTCAAAGTGTCGCCAGCGACGTTGCAAATTTCGCGCTTTTGGCGGGAACTCTTGTAAACACAGGCCGCAATTGCCGTTGCTCCCCCCTCACAATATTGTCGACCTGCTTCACTGTGGGGCTTCATATTTATTCACGTCAACGTGGACAAATGAAGCAGACAGGGACAGAGGCAGGGGGGACTGACAGGGGGCTAACATGTCAGATTTTATGAAAACCCAAACATTTGGTCGGTTCATGTGAACCCACGCTAATCCATTTTCGCAAAACAGACAGAGGAGGGGGACAGGAGGTAAACGGGGTAAAACGCCTAATGCAAACAGATCTGGCGTTATCATCCAATGTCGGATGGAGTATCTATATGCCCCTGGGTGGCACAACCGGGGCTTATGTAACCGAGACAACAACATTTTGCCGTCTTGGTTATTCGCATTGGTCAAATTAGTTTTATGCAAATGCTGAGCACATAAATTTGTGCTCTATAAAAAAAAAGAAAAAAAACCTGAGAGGATGAACACAGCAGAAGGGGGTTTAGTAGGGCTAGGAGCAGCTTGCAGCTTAAGCTGTAGTGTGGCAGGAGTAGGGGGCAGGCAACACGTTGCAATTGGTGACCAATTCAAAAGACTTGCAACTTCCACTTTCGCCTTGATGTCTGTCTGTCTGCCTCTGCCTCAGCTTGTGGCAATAGATTACATTACAACTTTGCCTCCAGGTGGGCAGCCAGGTGGGCATTGGGCCAAACACACAACAAAAAAAATACAGAAAACCTGATGAAGATGTTGAGATTACAATGGAAAAAAAGTGAAATTAACACTGCAACAGAGCTTAATAAAATGTGCAAAATTATGCAATCGAAAATAATCGAAAAATAAACAATTTAACTATCGTTGTTTATGGTTTTTTTTAGTCACTGTCAAAAAGCTTCAAAAGTCTACTAAACTATGTTAATTTATATATTTATTTAAAGCCTTTTAATTTAAAATTAAAAAAATAAATAATTACAGAAAATAACGCAATTTTAATTAAAATTTATTTCGAAATGATTTTAAAACAGAAAACCACATAATATAGGATCTCTACTATATAAAAAAAAATAAAAAAAAAATTATGTGGTTTTTTGTTTTAAAATAATTTCTAAATAAATTTTAATTAAAATAGAGTAATTTTTATTAAAAAAAAAACAAATAATAAATAACAAAATGTTATTTCAATTAATATAGATTCTATTTCATTTTTTATTTAATATTAACAAACAACAAAATATTAAAGTTAAAACATCAATTAAAAGTTAAATATGCACAAAATAAATATGTTTTGAATATTGGAATTTATTTTTGTTAATTATGCAATTTGCTATTAGCTTTATTACAAATTTGTGTTTGTATGTGAATTATTATGTAATATTTATTGTAAATTCGAGTCGATGGCTCTAGATGCTAGCACTCTCTCCTTTTTTAGTTATTATATTATTTTTTTGTATAATATCCAATTATGTAAAATAAATAAATATTGTAAATTTTTCTTAAATTATTACAATTATTTTTAGATACTTTTCGGAAGGCAAGACCACATTTTTAGCAAAACTTCCCAATATATACTCTAAAAATGTAATAGCCATAATTTAAAAAAAAAAATATCTTCAGCTGGGCTGATTTTTCTACCAAAAATTATATTGAATAGTTTAATAAAAATCCTATATTAATACAGTAAATACTTTTGTGAATTTTATAGGAAAAAAGCTTAGTACACATTCTGCAACAGACTGTGAAAGTAAAGTAAAATAATATTAGAGGATTCTACTAAAAATGTATATAAATATTTATTGTTTAGTTTTTATATTTATATGTTTATTTAAATTTATTTTATTTATTTATTAATATAAAACAGAAATTCAGCCTCTTTATTACAGTCAAGCTATTATACGAGGAAAAAAAAAACTTTTAAATTTTGATATAAATTAAAAAATAGAAAACAAAAACTAAAAAAAATCTGTATTGGAACCTATTAAAATTACCAATTAAAATTACCTTCACAAATCGTCACCGTAATCAAATAAATTAAAATTGCCAAAAATAAAATTTAAAAAAAAATAAATTAAATATAATCTATATTAGAATTAATTTATATTTTTCCCATTCTTTGAAAAAATCTGTATTGGAACCAATTAAAATTACCTAAATTTTTGACAATATTCCTCTCTTTTCACAATTCTTTACAGTAATCAAATAAATTAAAAATGGCAAAAATAAAATTTAATAATACAATTAATTTAATAAAATCTATATTAGAATTAACTAAACAACGCTTTTTTTTACAATTCTTCATAATAATCCCTAAACTGTCATCATTATGAGTTCATTTTGTATCCAAAAAAAAACCCAATTTCAATATCAATTTCAATTTACCCCTAAAACATTCACATTTATTCACAACAACGCATTAAGATATATCTAAAATCTAAGCGTTCATTCAATGCCATAAATCAGCTGATGTCTCATAACTCAATCGTTGGAGAAGCAGGAGGAGAGAAGTTGGAGAAGCAGGAGAAGAGAAGTGGGAGAAGTTGAAGAAGTCGGAGAAGTGGGAGAAGTCAGAGAAGTCGGGGAAGTCGGAGAAGTCGGAGAAGTTGGAGAAGTTGAACACATTTGGAATTCCATTGCTAAACGATCGTTTAGCGGACTTAAAAGCTGAAGGACGCACATAAAGTTCACGGATAATAACTCAAAGAGGGGCGGAGGAATTGAAAGCAAAAGGAGGAGTTGAAGTGGGCAGAGAAGTTAAAGAAATTGAAAGACAAAAAAAGTCAATAATAAAGATTGTTCGATTGATTGAATGAAGGTTTTGTGGTTTTTTATATAGTGCGTGTCTTCATATGTGTGTAGGTGTGTATCTGTGTATTGGTGTGTGTGTGTGTGTGTGGCCTGTCGACAGCTGAGTTATCGCTTTGTTTACATGATAATGAAAATGCAACGCGGCAGAGTGTTAAACTTCAATTTGAAGTGTGTGGCACGCAACGAGTGTCACGTACGCATTTCCAAACGGATATAAGTATAAATGTTGCAACCTATCAGTTCCCCCCTATTCCCCTCAGTCGACACATTTGAAGTTGCTCCGATCACGTCGTACTACATAGATATATCCGTCTTTCTGATTGGGAAACTTCTTGCAACACCTAGAAGCTTGCCACACCTGCCACGCATGGGGATTAGCAAAGGTTCAGCTGGAGCGCATCCATCAAATGGATTAACTTGGGGATTTGAGTTGTAATTGAGATCGAATGGAATTTTTATTTATTTTCTTTTTTTTTTTGGTAGAAGAGCCCTCATATTATGTTTAGAAAGAAATTGTAAGAATTTCTAATTTTTTGATTTTTTATTTTGAAATCATTTCTAAATAAATTTAAATTAAAATTGCATTATTCTTCAAAAGAACAAAAAACAAAGGTAATTATAAATAATTTTATATAATTTTTTAATTTAGTTTTATTTATTTTCGAATCAAATTATTGAAGTAACATCGTATTAATAATGAAATTTTCACAACTATTTAAACTCAAAATCTATTTATTTTGTTAATAAAGCAATTATTTATCAATTTTATTTCAAATTTGAATTTTATTATAATTATAAATATTTCATATATTAAAAAATAAATATTCAAATTTTTTATTACTTTCTTTTTGGATACTGAGAACTTTTAGTTCAAAAAAATAATTAACTTTTATTTTTTGACTGTACTAATTACTGAACACCTAAAATAACAAGAATTCTAATTATCGAGCGTTCACTGTACTCATATCTCTAGATTTTTGTTCTTGCTATTGTAAAATTTTTATATAAATGAATTTAAATTAAATTTGCTTAAATTTGTAATTGTTTCTATTAAGTTGGCGCTTGGTGTAAGCAAAATCAGAATTACAGCAAATGGAATTTTTGTTTTTGGTGGAAGAGTCCCTATATAATGTTTAGAAGGAAGTTCCACGAATTTCTAAATATGTGTTTTTGACTTTCTGTTTTAATATCAAACTGAATTTTTTTATTAAAATTTAATTATTCTTAAAAAGAACAAATAACAAAGGTTATTTCAAATAATATAGAATTTATTTCATTTTTTACTTGATATTATTTCTTGTATCAAAATATTAAAGTAGTTTCATTCATGTTCACAAAATAAATAGGTATTGAAACAAAGAATTTATTTATTTTGTTATTTAAGCAATTTTCTATTAATTTTATTAAAAACTTGTGTTTTATTTACATTATTTATTATTTTGTTTTAGAATTTAAAAAAAAAAAACAAAAATTATTGATTTTTTTTTTTGATATTTAGAATTTTTGGTTTTAAAAAAATAAATAACAAATAAATTTTGATACATTTTTTTTTTTTTAGATAATCTGAACGTTTAGTTATAAAAATAAATTTACTTTCTTTTTCAAACAGTTCCAATTACTGGAGTGCTTTAATAACAAGAATTGCGATTATCGAGCGCTGACTGACATAGATTTTATGTTATAATATTAATTCCAAATAAGTTTTATTTAAATTTTTTTTTTAATTTATTTTAACTTGAGTTTTAATTACTGAGCGTTTACTGTACTAATTTTGCTTTTTTTGTTTTTTCTGTTGTAAACTTATTTCTAAATGAATTTTAATTAAATTTTTTTTTTGTATTGTTTCTATTCAGTTGCCGCTTGGTGTATGCAAAATCACAGTAACTTCAAAGGAAACGAAAATCTTACTTAGGCAGCATTTAGGATATAAGAAATACAGATTTCTAAGAATCTATATACATATACATATGTACATATATGTATGTATACATACTTCAGCCCAACAACAACAATACGCAGATGTTCTTGACAAGCGGAATGAGACAGAGAGATGGAGATATAATTTTGTCCCATGTTGTGTGCGCCTATCGGACTATCGCCTATGCCTATCGGTCTTATGCTTCTCCAGAATTTTCCGTTCCGCCCTGACCCGCAGCACGCACAACGCGACGTCTGCCCACACACGCACACCAAAAAAAAAAAAAACAAAAAAACAACAATAGTAAAAGCAACAACAACAACAAGAACGCAACGCAATGGCAATCTGCACAACAACAAAAGCATTCGTCAACAGTGTCTGCTGCTTTATGCTGCTGCTTCTTCTTCTTCTTGTCTTCAGTTTTTGTTTTTATTTCGCTTTTCGTTACGAGACCTTTTACACGCGCGCATATACATCGACGTTTCGTCTGCCTGGCTACACACCCCGTGCGACCCCCTTGTTAGTTCACGCATACAAACACACACACACATGCACACACGCACGCATTACCACGTAAACGTTGTAAAATTACAACAGCAGCGACGAAGCACAAGTGAAATTGGCACGAGGCGCTCAGCGCTCAGTCGGCTGCTGTTGTGAAATTCCCATTCCACACACACATACAAACAAACACACAGTGACAGAGAGAGAGAGAGCGAGACTCGCTCACACGCACACAAATTATAATTGTTTGTTATTCTTTTGTCTCGCTCACACGCTGGTTATCGGATTTCAGAAAGGCCCCGAAGAAGCAGCAGCACAACGTACAAAATACTCAAATACTACTGCATACTACGACAACAACAACCAAGGCAGCGCCACCACCACCACACACCACCACACCACCAACTAAAACAGTTCAGTTCAGTTCGTTCTCTTTAGCACACACATACCATACATACATACACACACACAAATGCGGCCCCAACCATTCCATTCATACAACGTACGGTTGGGGCATCGCGTAGTAGACAGAGACAAAAGATCAACAGAGTACAGGCGAGTACAGACACACACCGCCGCAACGAAGAAGAAGGAAAACAAAATTATTTACGATTTATTTTGATCCATGGTTGTTGGACGCGGGGGGTTTTTATGTCAGCGGCAAGTCAGGGTAACACGAATTGGAATGGAAACACACACAACGGGGGTACAGTTTGGTATTGGCACGCCAGAGAGCAAGAGCGCATTATAATAAGAGCGCAAAATAAGTTAAGAGCGCACAGCATAATGAATTGTGGAACTTAAGTGTTCATTTTGCAGTTACTCTTTTGTACCAATGCCAGTGCATTCCTATGGCAAACGAAATGGCATATGGAACATGCCATATTGCTCTCTTATCTATACATACATTTTCGTAAACATTGCTCTCGCACTCACTCTTGCGCTTGCTTGCTCTGTTTTTGCTGGCATTCTGTCTCTCCCCACTCGTTCGTTACAAACTGCTTCTTCTTGCGCCGTGTCGCTGCTTCCGTCGCTGCCTGCTGCCGCTGCTGCTGCTGCTGGTGTTGTTGTTTTTTGTTGTAAACTGTACGCGAGTGGTTTTTGTTTTTCTTTTTCTTTTTGTTTTTGTTATTGTCGGCTCGCTTACGAGTACATTTTACGTTCAGTTTGTAAATTGATCAACTCTGCCCCCCGCACTCTACCTTCTTGAACCATTTGCCATACCATCACGAGTACATAAAATTAGAATTGTAAAGTTTATTGGCGCGCTTTCTGTTTCTGTCTCCCTTCTCTCTCTGTCACTCTGTCTCAGCAAGGTGTGTACACACTGCAAGCGCTGCCTTCCCTTTGTCGTCTGCTGTTCCGTCTGGCTCCATCTTCGTTTTCTTCGTGTTGCCCTGTCATCTGTTTTATGCTCTTCTTCTGCTCTCAAAATGCAGCACAACAAAATCAAAATAAACAAAAAAAAAAAAAATAATGTTTGTGCCTATTTTTCCATTGTGAAGTTGAATGAACCCCGTCGCCCCGTTTCACAGCATGCCATACTAAATATGTATATACAGGGTATCACAGTCCCTATATATTAATAATGATGATTTTAACTTCAAATATTGCCAATTTGATTGCCAAAATGAAGACAAAAGCAAAAAATGTCAGGTATGGGGGCAGGGGGCGTGGCACGCATAAAAGGTAACATTAACTGTATTTATGTGTGTAAATAAAAATAACAAAAATAAAAATATGATATGATTTGAATAACGGCAGCAAAACGTAAAAACAAAATAAAAATAAAATAGATATAATATTTAAGGTTATGTTCCATGTATGCTTCTCATAATTCAGGCCAAAAAACTGACTTCTACAATAGTTTATTATAAACAAAATCATTTGAATATTTATTAGCACTAAAAGCACAAAGAACACTAAAAGAAATCAATCAAAAGCAAGGAAAAACAACCCTGAACAATAGGACAAAACAAAAAAAAAAACAATAATAAAAAAAAGTACAAAAAAAAGGAAATAAAATAGGGAATAACTACAAAGGGAAATATGTATGTAACAAAAAAGGAAATGTGCGTGTTGAGTGGGGAAATATAACTGTAAATTGGGCAACTTGCAATTGTTTGGGTAGGGTAGGGTGTAGGAGGGGAGGCGTCTTTTATAACTAGGGTCGCTCTTTAGGTTATTTTGTTTATATTTATTATTGAATTTTTTGATAAAAGCGAGTATTTATGTTTTTTATTTAATTTTTTCAATAAAAGCGGTTTTGCTAATACCAAAAATAAAATAATATATTTATAATAAGTATTTTATAATCTCTGCTAATACCCATGTATAACAATTAAATCAATGCCCCATGGGCAGATGTAAATTAACAAAAAATAAGAGAAAAAATTAAAAAAGCGTTTTTTCTAAATATTTTTAAATAGTTATAAAAATTACTAAAAAAATTTTTTTCGACTTTTTTTTACAATATACATAATTTCTTTGAGCTAAAAAAAAAATAACAAAAATTAAAGCGGTTTTTTCTATATATTTTTAATAGTTATAAATATTATTAGAAAATTTATTTTTTCCACCTTTAGCCATTTTTACAATATACATAATTTCTTTGAGCTAAAAAAGCCCAGTAGCTAGCGCTTTTTAAATATAGTAGCTCCAGAAATTATTTGTTAACCTTCTTCTTAATAATATTAATAATTTCTTTGAATTGTGTGTTTTTCATAGGAGAAATCCCTTTCTACTACTATCTAATACTATCTAATACTATCTACTACTATTTACTACTATCTACTACTATTTACTACTATTTACTACTATCTACTACTATCTACTACTATCTACTCCCATATTAGAGTCTGCAACCAATTCCAATTTTCCTTCCTTCCCACTCTCCCACCTGGAACGCATTGAGTTTTTGCTTTTGTGCTTTGCGCTGTTCCAAAGTCCAAATTCAACTTGGCGCGTTTTGCGTTTTCCCATTCAATTTCCAGCTTCAGCTTTTGGTTACAGTTTCATTTTGCAGCTGTTGTTGCTGTTGTTGTTTTTGCAGTTGCTTTTGCTGTTTTTTTTGCGCTTTCTGCTTTGTTATCTACTTTGGCACATTGCATAACGGTTTATTAGCGAAGGCTGTAACAACAATAACAACAAAACAAACAAATGCTAAAGCACGTCTTCAACAAATTTCCAATGCCAAATTTATTTTGTTTTGTATTTTTGTTATTGTTTATATACTTAAACGCATCTGTTTTTCCCGTTGCAATTTTTAATGGCCTTGCCGTGAAAACAAATAAATAAATAAATGCAAAAAAAAAACAAAAAAAAAACAGAAAATACATAAATATTTAAATTCTTTAGCCATGAGTAAAAAAAAACTCAGAATTGTTCAATTAATAGTTTTTTCTGCATTTCTTTAGTTAGTCTGATATTCGGATAGTTTATGCAATTTTTAAATGCATCTTACATGTAATTCCAGTAAACCGAAACTCATTAAAAACGCCAACTTTCGGATTGCTTAATTATAGCGAAAAAATGTCAACGGAATTGGCAAGAAACGACAAATCCCAATAATAAGTAATAAAAAAGTGATTTGGGAAAAGCCAAAACACAAATCGCAAATCTTCAACTAACTAGACAGAGAAAGAGAGAAAAAGAGAGAGAGAAAGAGAGAGAAAGAGAGAGAGAGACTGCGAAACCTGTCTAAAGTTTTCGCAGAATTGAGATATTTATGTCTCGTAAATAAAGACCTCACAAGTTAAATTGTTACGTTAATACTAAATATTTATATAAGCAAAATAAAAAAAAAAACAAAGTTATTTTTTAATAATACTGCACTATGTCTAGCGCTAATTCCACATAAATCTATAAATAAATAAAGATCTGAATTTCACAGAATAATTACAAACAATTCAAAACTGTATTTAATACAAGTTCATTCAGCTGCTATATTTACTTTTCTATATAATTATAAAATTTAATCCAATCATTTAACTTGATTTAATAACTATTGTATGTAAATATATATCAAACCCATAACTTGTTCTATAGTCTAGACTAAACGACAATTAATTTAATTAAAAAAAATTAAAATGTTTGAGCTGAACTTTTACAAGAATGCAAATTTGTATTTTTTTAGATCGGTTTTTATAATAATATATGTATAAAAATCTATGATAAAATATATATTATTCAGGTGTGTATTTTAATGTATTTTAAGCTAAGGTATAAATATAGAAACCGGTTCAGAAGAGTTGCAAAAGTTTGTTTAGTTTTTTCGTATTCAATTTTATACATAATTCCAAACAAAACTGATTATATTTCAACAAAATTTTAACAAAAATTAAATTTCCAAATAAAAATTGCATTTTAGCAATTTATTAATTTTATTTAACTAACTTTTCTAAAACAAAAACTTATGCTTAAACTCCAGTCACTCAAAATTAAAAAAAAAAAATTTATTTTTGATATTTTAATATAATATAAAAGTTTTATAGTCTTATACAGTCTCCAATTACTAATTAGAATCACTTTGCCTTTAGGGTAATAATTTCTGAATTATTCTAATTTCTGAATTATTCTAATTTCTGAATTATTCTAATTTCTGGACGATTTTTGGTTTGTATTAAAATAAAAAAAAAGAGGTAAATTTACTGCAAAAAGCTAAAATAAATTTTTTTTTAGTTAATTATTATAAATTCTATTAAAAAAAAATATCAAATAAATAGACAGTGTAGTTTATATTCTAACATTTATTTTTTAATTAAAAGTATATGTATACATTAAATCAAAAATAGATGCAACAGAAAATAAACATAAATTTCATTATATTATTTATTTTATTATTTATTTATTTATCAAATAAAAATCCACATGTATTCAGGAAAAAACTGAAAAAATGTATTGCAAAATTTAATTGAAATATGTATTTCGAAATTCTAATAACTGAAGCTTCTAATTTGTTAGCATCGACTGTCTAAGATTATAATACTTTCATATTATTCTAAAAATATCAAAAATAAATTGCATTAATTTAAAAAAATTTATCAACTAAAAATCAAGCATAAATTTTTCTTCTGGAAAATTTGGTGAAATAAATACTATATAATTTCTTTATAAAAATTAAACATCTCCAATTTAGTGCAATTTTAGAAAAGTAAGTTAAATAAGTACTATATAATTTATTTATATATATTAAATATCTCCAATTTAGTGCACTTTTAGAAATGTTTGTTGAATAAATAGTATATTATATATACATATATATAAAATATCTCCAATTTACTGCAATTCCCAAACCCTCTAAAAAATCTAAAATTATATTTTGAAAAGTGATTCAAATTGATTTTTTTTTAAATGCTACAGCAATTAAGGCAATGTCATAAAGAATATATATTCTTTGAATGATATTTCAAGGAAACTCAAGTTGCAACATGCCAGCCCTCCACCCCCCCCCTAAGAATTGTCTTGTCATCCATTGAGACTTCCGGGTAGCCTAGAAAAGATGACAAAAGATGACATGAGAATTTCTTTCTGAACATAATTGACAGTTGTACTATACAGAGTCAAAATAAAAACAAATAAATACATTTTTTTGCTAGAAAAATATGTCAAAATACTTGGAAAGTGCCTAGTAGGATGTATCCCCCCCTGTACTGCACCCTTTCCTCCTGTCTTGTGCCCCTCCGTGTCACTTGACTGTCAGTTTTTGAGGCAAACAGCAACGATGACCAATTACTTGGAAAATGCAACAAAGTTGCAACCAAAATGCACAACTTGCGTTCTTGGCAAAGGGGCATAAAATGTCAGACATTAAGTGACAGCCGAGGGGGGGCAGGGCGGTTTTTGGTTGGAAATTGGAAGCAGAATTATGAGGGAGGGGCAAAAGGACGGCATAGATTGTCGCAAATTCAATTTCCGCAACAAAACCAAAGCAATAACTAGAGAAACCTCAAGCCCCCGAAAATGTGTCCACAGCATTTTACACTTTGCAACGGCTGCTCTTCACTCTTGCTCTGCTCTTCACTCTCCAGAAAATACCCCCTTCTCTTCTGCAACTCCTTCTCCATTTTTGGATTTTGGTGTTAATTGCTGTCACATGCGCAAGGATGCAGAAGATTCATGCGGGCCTTTCCTCCACCTTCATATTGTTGCCGTTGTTGTTTTTGGCCATTTGCCGTCTGATGATTCAATTGTGAGCAAGTGCAGCAGCTGACACTTGTCCAGTGCTCTGTCGGATGCCTTCTACCCCCTCCCCCCCCTTATACACCCACACATCCTTCTCCTGCCTGCCTGCTGCAGTCATTTTTACAAAGTGTTTGTCTGCGTGAATTGTTGCGCTTTCTTTTTATTGCCGTTTTGTTGCTTTAGCCTTTTTTTTTGGCTTTTTTTTTTTGGTGGAATTTACAACGTATGTCACGTGACATTTGCCTGACACTTAAAGGACCATCGTCCGTTGCCCGCTTGATGTCCTTGCATCGACTTGGAAGCGTGGAATTTCTCAAATTGCGCATACGCCCGGTGCAAAAATGTGTGCAAAATGGTTTTGTGGTGTGAGCTTGTTCGACTAGGAGTTACCTCATTTTATAGTATTGAAAGGATAAGGAAAAGGGGCTTTATATAAAGCCTAAAATTAACTTATTATTGAATATATTTCATTTTATATTTATGTGTTAAAATTTCGTGGTAAAAGTATATTTGTTTCCGAACTTATCTCATCGATAATTATAATATTAATATTAATATTATTATTATAATATAGATAATTTATTTCCCTATCTTTCTGTTCATTTCGCTATTTTTTCTTGAATTTTAATATAAAATATTTAAACTCCCTACAAAAGTCTCAAGAGCTGCTTTCCAGACTAAAGTCCGAGTAGAAAATTTGATTTAAAGTTCACCCGGCAGATTTAGGTAGTAGAAAGTAGATTTCTCAAACTCTGACTTGTCTTTTAGATTTTAAAAGATTTAAATCATATTTAAGGCAACGTTTTCCTCTAAATAATTTATTAAATAAACTTTTGTTTTCTTTCAAACCCCTTTAAAGCCTGAAACAGCTTCGGAAAAGTTACTTTTTAAGCACAATCCAACAATAACAATCTACACAAAAATATAGCTTTCTATGTCATTAAAAATCTATCGATTAATATATTTTAACAAAATAGGACACATAATCACTACTATCGATATTTTATCACAAAAAAAACTTAGTCAGCGCATCGATATTCCCAATTCAGTTGCAACTCTTTGACATTGTACTTCGTGCTACGTGCAACATTTGTGCCCTTAGCTGGGGGCATTTGATGACTCTGTTGCATTTCCGTTGATGATTCCGGCCAAACATTGTTGCCAGCTGTAAAGCTTTACAAAAAAATAAAAACCCGTGCAATATGCAACGTGCCACGCGGCGTATGAGCAACGTTAACGCCAAGAAACTAACACCGCGATTATATCACCACAACGTCGACTGTGGCGCCACCAGCATCGCAGTCAACGTCAACGTCAACGTCGACAATTACGAACACACAAAACATTTACGATCTAAAATAAAAAAAGCAAAAAAAAAGCGAAAAAAAACAAACAGCAAAGTGTAATAAAAGCAATAAATAGACAAATCCAACAAATAAACCAGCTGAAACGGAAAGATTTGAATTAAGGAGTAGACTGAGAATTAAGGTGACCAGATAAATTGTAATGTCAACACGGTTGAAATTAATGGCTTAATAAAAGAAATTTTATGGAAAGTCAACCAAAAGAGATATTAAATTGTAATAATTAAAATTGTAAAAGTCAAAATTTGATTTTAATTCACAGAATTTGTAAGCTACAGAATATAAAAAATAATTTTAAAAAAAATTAAGTTTACAAGTTTAAAAAATAGAGAATGCTATTTCTTTATAATTTATATTTATTTATATTTTATGTAAAATTTGTAATCAATTTTTTCCCAAAAATCTCATAATTTAAATGAACCGTTTTGGGTTTAATTTAGTTTAATATTTATTAAATAGAAGCTGTTATTTCTTTTTAATTTATATTTATTTATATTTCAAGCAAAGTATCGAATTTTTCAGACTTTCCCAGAATTTTCCAGACTTTCCTTTGTCATAACTTAGTCAAAAGCATTTTAATTTACAGAATATGTAATTTCAAAATTTTAACAATATTTTTGGATTCAATTTAGGGTAAAAGTTTATAAAATAGAAGATGTTCTTTCTTATTAATTAATATTAATAAATATATATCGGACTGAACTTCCTAGACTTTAAATTAATATAACTTATTCAAAAATATATTAATTTACAAAATTTGTAATCCATTTTTTCCCAAAAAAAACCTCATATTTTAAATTGAGTTTAAAAGTTTATTTGAATTTACTTCAGTCTAAAAGTTTATAAAATAAATGATGTTTTTTCTTTATAATAAATATTTATTTATATTTCATGCAAAGTATCTAGCGGAACTTCCTAGACTTTAAATTGATATAACATAGTCCAAAGGATTTTAATTCATAGAATTTCTAATTATATTTACCTAAAAAACTTCAAAATTTATGGGTTTTAATTCAGGTTAATTGTTTATTAAAGAGAAGATTTTATTTATTTTTGTTTAATAACATTTTATATTGATTGTCTAGCATTTATTCTGTTGTTCGAATTTTTTGCTATAATATGAATATATAAATATTATAATACAAAAAAAATATAAACCCTTTTTTCTCAAAAAACCTCCAAATTTAAAAGTAAAGTTGCGTGCTTAATTCAAGTTAAAAGTTTATTAAATATAATTTTTCTTATTAATTTATGGTATTAATATTTAAAAACATTCTTCATTGATTCTCAATCATTTATTTCTGACTTTCAAATGTTTTCGCTAAAATATAAAAAAATATTATTTTCAATTCGCTGATTAATCTAACAAAACAAGTGTAGAATTCACTGAACTTTGTTATAGTATTGATAATCGTGACAATTTGATTCTTGTTGTGATCTCTGATAAGCAATAGTTATTATTACTATAAAATTCTAGAGAAATTCTATATTAATGTTTAGTTCCTCCTAACTATTAGTCATATATAATAAATATGGCTAGTCAGACTTTTAAATCGCAGCTCATAAATTTTAGTTATATTTATGGGTTTTAATTTTTTTTTATATATGGTATTTAGGAATACTAATTTCGTAATTTTGTAGTTTTTAAAGTTTTGTGTGCAATTGCAGAATAGATTTGCACATAAACTATGAAAAATATGCGGCATGTGCAGCTCGTAATTTTTGTACAATGTTTGTGTGTGTAGTTGTGTGTGTTTGTGTGTGGTGTGTGTGTGTGTGTGTATTGATGTTTATGTACTTGAGACGCCTCGGGCCACTTAAGTTTTCTACACGCGCGGCCAACAAAATGCACCGCACACCCCCCCACCCCCCACACGCCCTGGCTATATCTTGGCTACCCCCACACAAAATGTTCACCCCTTTTGGACACAACACCCCTGCCCAGTTAAACACGCGCCTCTCTTTTTTTTTCTTTACGAGCAATAAAATAACAACAGGTATAGAATAAGTATCTTAGGATGTAGAAGTTTAAATACCCTTACTGAGTTTGTAATATATTGGCATAGAAAATAAGAAAGAGTTTTCTTTAAAAAAAAAACTAAGATTTTGACAGATTGTACCAATTTAAGCTATATATTATTTTCAGTAGTTTCGAAACATATTTTGTTTAAATGTGATTAAATATGATAGTTAAAAAAATTGCCAAAAATGTGCTAAAAATTATCAAAAATTACCATAAAATAATGCGCTTTAAATCAAATAATATCGACTTTATTTTCTTAGAAAAAAACTATTTTTATATACTAAAAATTACTATTAAATAATGCGATTTTAATCAAATAATATCGACTATATTCTTTCTGAAAAAATCTATTTTTTCAAGTAAATATTTCTATTATAAAAATATAAGCTATTCTAGTAATTTTTTAAATCAAAATGATATACCGAAAACTTCCAAAAATTACCATAAAATAATGAGATTTTAATCAAATAATATTGACTCTATTTTTTCAGAAAAAAAATCTATTTTTTATATACTAAAAATTACCAAAAATTACCATAAAAAATGCGATTTTAATCAAATAATATGAACTCTATTTTTTCAGAAAAAATCTATTTTTTTCAATTAAATATATTTATATTATAGTAATTTTAAAAATCAAAATTAGCTTCACTTATAATTTAAAATATATAAAAAATAATAATATAATAATATATAATATTTTATTATTTATTATAACTAATTAAAAAATAATTGAGATATCTTGAAAAGCCAAAAAAAAACCCAATTTAGAACTTATCCTCAGCAAATTAATTAAATATAAATTTGAGACAAAATAAATGTTGAACAGCTTAATATATTCCATTTAATAACGCAAATAAGTATTTACTCTATTTACATTACATATTAAATAATAAAATCACAATACTCATTGAAAAATAGTGTATATTTTGTATACATCAAGCATAAAAACAAAAAAAACTACGATAGTGTGGTAAATGACAGATAGAAGCAAATGGGTTGCCCTTACGGAAGAGTGCGCGCCCCTCCTACATTTCCCAACCCCCTCTGCGTCCCTCAACGTCCCTCTCGTTATTGTCCAGAGAACTGGGAACCATTTTCTAAACAAAAATTGTTGTTGGCCTTTTTACGCAAGTGTATTTTTGTTGTTTTTTTTTTTTATTTATTTTTTACTACAAAGTAAATGTCAAGTGCGAATCAGTGTGAGCAGAGTGAATGACTGACTATATGAGTGAGTGTTTGTGAGTATAGTTATGAGTGTTGAGTGTGTGTGTGTGTGTGTACTATAAGCATTACACCCAACGATTCGCTTGTGTAGTAAATGGCCTTGGGAACGTTTGTTAACCTCATTTTGATAACCAAAACAACAACAAAAAATCGTAGAGCTCGGCACGCAGGCAACACGCCAGGGGCTGATAATAGTAGGTCGAGCCAAGAGGGGGGGGCGTTTAATTGTAAAGGGTGCGGTCAGGGTTATGAATGCAAAAAAAAAAACTAATACAACAAAACTATCACAAAACCAGGAAATTATCAAGCGCCAATATTACGCGTCAGGCAGTTAATACAATATTTAAACAGAAAGTGCTTAGAGAAAAAATAGAAAAAAATATAGAAAAAAAAATTAAATAAAATAAAATTAAAAAGTAAAGTTTAAGGCATAAATAAAAATAAAATAAAATAATAAGAAATACACTTAAATTAAAGGCAGTTGAGTTAGTATGAACTAATCTAATAATTTGCACAGAAAAGCTTTGAGAAGTTTGTTGAATTGATAGCTTGAACTCTAAAAAAAAAATTTAAATAATAAGAAATAACTTCTTCTCAAAATATATTAGTTAATTAATTTTTTTAAATTACAATTGTGAAAAATAATAAATAAGAAAATAAATATATAACATTGATTATTAATTATATAGAAAATGATAAAAATATGGATTAAGTACTTAATTGTGCATAAAATATAAATTAATATTTTAAAATTACAATTGTAGAAAATGAAAAGCAAGAAAAAAAAATAAAAGGAAAAACATTTAAACATTGAGTATTAATTATATAGAAAATGATTAAACATGGATTAAGTACCTAATTGTGCATAAAATATATATTTACTTAAATAGGTCTTTATTATCTCTAAATATATTAATAAATTCAAAATTAAATAATAATTAAAAACCATTGTCTAAGTTCCTTAATGCCAAAACATACTTATATGTATGTAAATTCCATAATTGATTTACGGATTATTTTTGTTAAACTAAAAATATTATTTCATGCTGTTCAATAAGTTTTTAAACTTTAATATAAATTTAACAGTTTCCTGTATCAAAAAATTTATTATAAATATTATAAAATATGTTAAAAAAAATTGGCAAAATATTTATTAACTGAAAATGTTTAAACAAAGTTTTATATTTAAAAAGGTGAAATCTAAAATGCACAAATTCTGACAAAAATTCCCAATAATTATATCTCAACAAGATTTTAAACTTTAATATAAATTTAACATTTTTCTGTATCAAAAACTTTATTATAAATAGTACAAAAGACGTTAAAAAATTAGAAAAATATTTATTAATTGAAAATATTAAAACAACGTTTCTTAATTGAAAAAGTAATGTCTAAAATGCACAAATTCTGACAAAATTCCCAATAATTATAACTAAAAAACTTTCCTATATATTTCAACATAACAAATTTTAAAAAATACTATCAATTTACCCTTTCTAAGAGCATTACAAGTTCAAGATAGTTTTAGCATATAAAAACTTAAAATTTTCCTGGCAGCTGCGAACAACATTTAATTGCACTCGATAAAAAGCTAAGCAAAAAAAAAATAATACAAAAAATGTTGATTGCAAGTGGGTGAGAATAATAAAGAGGAGGGGGGAGGGGAAGGGGCAGCGGGTTAACAGGGAGTGCTGCCTAGCCTCACTCTACTAGTTACTACCTCCCCCCTCTAGCCACACTAGCACCCCTCTTAACCCACATAATTGACTCGCGACTTTGTTGGCCCATAAGCAGCTGGCAAATATTTATGATTCCGGCAATTGTTGCGTGGCTATGGCGGGGGGTGGGGCTACTGCATATGGGATTTAAATAGGGGGTGTTTGGGTGTCTGGGTGTCAGATTCTCACACACTCACTGCTTGGCTGCCACGTGAGGCGCCTGTTATCACGGGATTGGCCAGGTCTTGTGACTGGGCCAACAGCGATTTCCAATGCTGAATGCGTTTTAAATTGTCTCGAGTTTTATGGCCTGATTATTGTATTGCGGCCTGACTTTGTTCTTGGCTCATTATGCAATGCCAAAATGCCAATGGCCGTTAAAATAAAAAATAAAACAAATAAACAAGAGATAAGCGTACGCATAAATAAATTACGTATACGCAGCGCAAAACAAGTAGAAATTATTGCAAGGCAGCAACTGTCAAATGTTTGACAGGAGACGAGCGGCGATCAGAGCTTGAGGAGGAGTGGAGAGTGGGGTTGAGGGGGAGAGTGCCAAGTCAGCTGCTGTAAA
Source organism: Hirtodrosophila alboralis (assembly GCA_035043045.1). NCBI lineage: Eukaryota > Metazoa > Arthropoda > Insecta > Diptera > Drosophilidae > Hirtodrosophila > Hirtodrosophila alboralis. The sequence continues at coordinate 259,621 of JAWNNH010000467.1, read as the reverse complement.
ATCTAGCCACATTTGGACTTGGGTCCAGTCGCATGAGAGAGAGAGAGAGAAATCAAAACGCAATCACAATAATAACAATAATTCAAATAACAAATATTTTCTAAAAAATTGCACAACTCCGAATTACCCTATAATGCGCTTAACTAGAAGCTATGTAAACTATTTTGGTAATTAAATTAACTTAGTTCAAGGTTCCTAATAAACAAAACTTTTTAGAGCACATTTAATTTTTCAATTCGCAAAAAAATTGTAGGGTTTGGCTATGCTAGAAAAATCAAATTATAAATATCTTTGTAATTAAGAGATAAATATAATTTCTGAAACATAGGAATAATTTTACTTTATAATATAAAACTACCTATATATTTGCTTTACAAATAAATAAATATTATTTTGGTATTAAACTTAAATTTAAAAAAATTCTGAAGCAAGTCCTAATTAAACATTTTTTATATTTTCTCGTTATGATATTTTGTGAGCTTTGTTTGTTAGGAGATTTAGTTATTCGGAGATCGAAATATATTGATAATAATATATTTATTATTATATATAAATAAAACATTTATTTAAAACATATAATTTGATCCCGAGCCGACTAACCAAATCTATCAATTGTTTATATTTATTATAATAATATTAAAGCAATCATAATTCAATAAATTATATTTATAAATTTATAAAACAAATTGATTTAAATTTTTTAATTTAAATTTTTTAAAATATTTATTTTTTCTATTTTGTTGTAGTAATTTTTTTGTGAATTTTGTTTGATAGGAGATTTAGTTATTCAGAGTTCGAAATTAAATTAATTAAATTAAATTATTTTTTATAATTATAATAATAATAGAAATGCAATCATAATTCAAGAAACTATACAATTAAAATTATAAAAAAAAATTGCCTTAAAATTTTTAATTTAATTTTTTTTAAATATATATTTTTTTCAGTCTTGGTTTTTAATAATTCTTGTTTAAACATAGCCTAAAATGCTGTTCAGCTTTCTAAAAAAAGGATATAGAGCTAAGCAACGTTTGTTTAAAAACTAAGCAAAATTTGAAAACAGTATACCCCTTAGATTATTGCCCAAACAGGGTATAAGCAACTACGTCAAAGTTCATTTGCCTTCATTTTTTGGCGCCAAATTTTGCGTTGTGCGAGTCATTCAGCATTCTTAATGCTGTTGTTGTTATTGTTGTTGTTGTTGCTGTTCTTTTAACTTGCTTTTTTTGTTGTTGTTGTTGTTTGTTGTTTGTTGTTTTATTATTGTTGCCGGCTCGTGTTTTGATTTTTTTCCTTTCGCTTGCGTTGTTGCTGGCAGAGTTTATTGACTTGGACGCCAAAAAATAGAGAGCCAAGTGTTATGGGAAGAGAGAGAGCAGGAGACAGAGAGAGAGAGAGTGAGAGGGAGTAAGAGGGATAGAGAGAGAGAGAGAGAGGGAGAACAGTAGCTGGTAGAGCGGTTAGGGGGAAACAGAGTTGGTCTAAGAGCATGGCCCCCTGAATGATATAAAAGCCCAGGCCCAGGCCCAGGCTTAAGGATAGAGCACACTGAGCATACGCCAGAGGTCCCCGGGTGTGGCCCGCTTGTGAAATTAACCTCGAGTCCCTGGGGATCCTTAAAGTGGACCTGTCAAGGTTTCACCTGGAAAAATATCGAGCGAGCCTTTCCCAACTTCCAATTGCTATAACTTTGTTAAAACTGAATCAAAATTCATGAAAACTATATTTTTGGTATGGTTCTAGACTCTAGATATTAAATAATATTATCGCTAACCCCATAGGGTTAGGAGGGAAAGCGGGGACTATATCTAGCCAACTTTTACGGCATTTGCCACCTTGGCGGGCTGCAACGATCGTTTGGCGTATTTTTGCTTTTTGACCGCACATGAACCGCAGCAACGCATGAATTGGGGAATATGCTGTGTGTAACCCCCCTCTTCTTCTAGCCAACCCACCTACACCTCCTCCTGGCTCAATACAAACTGGAGGCACGCTGCGAATGTAAAGTCAAAACAAAACGGGCGCAAATAAAAACAGAAATGGGAAAATACGTGCGAAAAAAAAAGCGAAAATTTTTGTTGGTGTGTTGAGAACGTAGCACAACACAAAAGTGCGCGTTCCCAGCGCCAAGTGGCGGGTTAATGACATCTACAACAACAACAATAAAAACAACAACAACAACAACAACAACAACAACAACTGCTACTTATATAAACAACAACAAATAACAACAACTGCCGAAAAAATGCCGCACAAGAGCAACAAAAATAATAACAACAACAGCTTGAAAGCAAAGTGAAACAAAAAGTGTATTTAATATCGTTGTGTTGTCTTTGCGTCCGCCTTCGTCTCCTGCTAAAGCTGCCAATACACCTCAGCTCACCACCACCACACTAAATCTTCTCACTATCTCTCTCTCTCTCTATCTCTTTAGCTATTCAATAGTTTCAGCGTTTTGTTTTCCCGCTCGCACTTAGCCACAAGCCAAGCGAAGAACCTGTTCTACAAGTCCACAACGCTCCTCAATCTTCCACCCGCCCCGAAGCTACTACAATTCCAAAAGCCCAACATTGTTCTTCAGCTTTAACCAGAATTTTGGAATATTACGAAAGCTTTAATACTCTCTGTTAGAAATTGCATTTTAGAAATTCTTTTTCTTGGAGAATAAATCAAAATTATCGTTGAAGAAATTTTAAATGAGAATTTAAGTAAAAGGATTTTTATACCTCAGGATTTATGTGAGCTCTTCTGAAAAAATATAATCTTTATATTTTATCTAACATAATCCATTAAACAATAATTAAATTGGCTTATTATTAGGATTTTTTTACATAAATATTATTAAAAAAATAATAAGTAATTAACAGTTTATTAAAAAACAATTTTAACCAATTCTATCAACAATGGGTTTTTATAAAAAATCGCCTTTTTATATAAAGAAAAGTATTTCATAAGTTTAAAACAGCAAAGTAAAGGTAATCTTTATTTTTTATCTAAAATAATTTATAAAGAAATAGTTGAAATGGTTTATTATTAAAATTTTTTTATATAAATATTAGCAAAAAACTAAATAAGTAATTGTCAGTTTATTAAAAACAATTTTAAACAATTCTATCAGCAATGTGTTTTTTGTAAAAATAATTTTTTTTATATAAAGAAAAGAGTTTTATAAATTTAATACAGTAAAATAAAAGTAATCTTTATTTTTTATCTAAAATAATTTTTAAAGCAATAGTTGAAATGGTTTATTTTTAGGATTTTTTTATATAAATATTCGATAAAAAACTTAATAAATTATTGTCAGTTTATTAAAAACAATTTTAAGCAATTTAAAAGCAATAAATATTTGTAAAAAATAGTTTTTTTTATATAAAGAAAAGCGTTTTATATCATATATTATTTTTTATGGTATACATAATATTTTAGAAAAATTCTGTAACTATTTTTTTAGTAATAAAAATCACATTTTTACTGTATTAAATTTAATAATAAAAAAAATAACAAAAACCCTTTCTTAAAAAAAAACCTATTCAGTTATATATTTCATATAATTTCTACAAAAGTATTTTTTTTAGTATTGAAAATCACATTTTTAACTAAATAAATTTATAAATAAAAAATAACGTATTCAGTTATATATTTCAAAAAACTTCTACAAATGTTACAAACCCTTTCTTAGTACATAGTAATACCTAAAAGCATAGAGTAACATTGAGCCATGTAGACTGGCCTTGCTTGAAGGTATGGGGCGGTACCAATGTGTACTCTTTATAAATACTTAGTTGTTGTTAAACATTATCTATTATATTTCTTTTTTCTTTTTTTTTCTTTTTTACTATTTTCTGTTTTATTTTTGGCAAGTTCGCGTCTCTACTAGCTTGGCCTGTTCCCATTTTAACTGGGCTATTGCGACTTAAACTGAAAAATATCAAAAAAACAGACAAAAGAATGGAGAGACAACACTATGAGAACGCTTCAAGTTTTATTGAACTTTTGGCAAGTTCTAGGCAACCGCTTAGTACTCCATCCCCCTCAGAGCACTCACCTACCCCTGCTCTTCTAACTATTATTTCAATTTGTTGTGGTTGTTTTTTTTTTTTTTTTTTTTTTTGCTGATTTTGCGAAATTTATTTAAATTGTGTTTTGACTTCTTTTTTTTTTGGTTTTTTTTAATTTTTATTTATTTTTTTGTTCATTTTTATTTTTTTTTTTAATTTTTTTGTAATGAAAAGCGCCAACAAGCCAATGATGAAATATTTGCCAGACTTTGCACTGCGCAGTTTCTGTTTCTTACTTTTGGCCAATTTTTTGGGGCCAATAATCTTAAACGAATTGAGCAGGGCTTCAAGTTTTAAATACCCTATAATATCTTAAAAAAAATTGTATAATATAAAAAAAAACTGCGGATATTTTTGTAGCTGCATTTACCAAAAATTGCTTCTTATTTATATTCCCAATTTCCAATTTTGCCAATTTAGCAATAAATTTCCCACATTTTCTCTGTCTCAGACTTGCACACAGGGTATCTCCCAGTCCAACAAACTCCCTCTTACTCGTTTTCTTTTTATTCCCATTTTTTTTTGTCAATGTTTTGGTTAATGTTGCCGCATTCTTGCGATCTATGAAATGAGGGAACGTGCCAGAAATTGAAATTCGTTAATGTATAGAATGTGGGATGAGGTAAAAATATATATAAAAAAAACTACTCCCAAAGGTGTCATATATAGTAAATATATGTTGTCAGTTGTAACGCTATGTATGTGGTATGTAGGTGGTCGCTTTGTTTTTTATTTGGCGAGCCTACAGGTCGTATGCGTAATATACCATTTTGCGGTTATTGACTTCAAAAGTTGAGTGAGACTTTGGATTCCAAGAAATTTGTGTTAACCTGACAAAAGTGAGCTCACATATGCGTATGAGTCAGCTTTCTTATGAAATCTTAGTTTATCAAGTGCAATTACATAGATCTCAAGTCTGAGAAGATAATAAATATTTAATCAGCGATTAAATTGCTTCACTTTTTTATTGATATAACATTTATTATAAACAATAAACCAAGATACTCTGTTCTGTTGCCATTTCCGATTCAGCTTGAAATTTTTTTTTTTTAATACTGAATAAAAAATACTAGGAAATTCGATCGGAGTTTGTTGATATTTATATTAATAAAGCAATTTATGTTTAATATGAGACAGATAGGAAAAGTATCTTCCAAATTAATACCTCATTTATATTCTTCATATCAGTTCAATAGATTTAAATTAAATATCAGAAAATACCCAAGAAAAGGGTCAAAAGTGTAAATATAATGTAGAGGTCCAACTATTATTAAAAATAAATATTTGAATGAAAATCGGATGAGTTTTGGCCAAGTTATGAATGTATAAAGTCTCCAAGTTTTCTTAAAAATTAGATAAAAATAGAATTCAAATGAAAATCAAATCTAACAATATATATTACAATCGAACTCTATATTGCTTTCATTTTCCATACCGGATCTCTTACACACCCACGAATTATTGATTGATTGATTGAACAAGTCTGATTTCGCACTTTATCTCTAGTTTGAATGTTGGCCAAAAAGGTTAACTCTAATTGTGCCAATTATTTATTTATCGCAATTGGCTTATAGTACGATAAAAAATAGATGAGGCATCAATTTGTAATTTCGCAGTCGGTCAAAATATTATTCAAAATTCCCATGAGCCAAATTCAAAGTCGCGAAATTAGTTAACAAAAAAATAAAAATAAATAAATAAAAAAAAAACTATAGACAAACGGATATTGCTGTTTGTTATTTATGACTTGTGATTATTGGGGAAGGTGTTAAACGCAATTCGTGGAAAACTTTAAAAACGAAAACAATCGAAATCAGTCAAAATCATAAGTTGAGTTTTTTTTTGGAGTGCGCGGCAGGGGAAAATACAAAGCGCGTGCCGCAATTAGACTTGGACTCTGGTAATTCACACGCGGATACTAATCAAGTTGTTTGCTCAATAGCATTTTTTTTACACACGTAATTAACGCGATCGAAAGACAACAATAATAATAATAAAAAAAAAAAACAAATAAAACAAGAGGCAGTTGAAACATAAATACCCTTTTGTGGCATATAAAAATATCTTAGTTTGTTGGCTTTAAAATTTAGAAAATTTAATTTAGAAAAAGCAGAATTTAACATTCCTTTTGAATAGTTTTTTTTTTGGAATACAGAATAACTAGGAATTAGGGAAAAATTACGTTTCAATAGAGGGAATCGATTTTTTTTTGTTATAATAAAATTAACGGAATTAAAAAAATTATTTTATTATATTTAATTTAATATTATTTTAGTTGTTAACCTGGCTGGTTCTTTATTTATACTCTGAGAAAATAAATATAACTGCCAATTTTACTATAATAAAAATTTATTGTATTCCACTAAAAGATTAGGTAAAGTGTTGCATACTTGTAGGCGCTGTATGTAGCAAGCCAGTGCGCCTATAATTCACAAAGGGTCTTGACACTTAGTATATAAGGCACCAAGGTTTCTCCACATTAAAATTTTTTTTTTTATTTTTTTTTTTAAAGAGATAATTGTGCTCCAAAATCAAGTAAGTGTAAATAAAAATTTTCTTTTTTATTATTAAATTAGGCATAATTTAGGCAATTAAAAAATAGTTTAATTTTAGTAAATTTGTTACTAAAATATGAACAATACTCTTGTTATTAAGAATAACCATCTATAACAGTTTATCGATAGCAAATAATCTAGATTTAGGTAATCTTACAATTAATATCACTTAATAGACTGTATTAATACTTGAACCAATTTATAATAAAAAGGCTTCAAAACCTAAAGGTCTATCAATTTAGATTAATATTCAATTAAATCAAATATATCTCTTTCAAAGCATTACAAACGTTGTAACAATATCATAATACTTAATTTACAAGGCAAATATTTTTTTATTTTGTATCTGTTTTGGGAACAGTTTACGGCGGGGTTTACTTTCTACGATCGTTGTTTTGGATGACTTGACGGTATTTTTTTTTTTTGGGGCCGCGATAAGCTCAAAGATCGAACTGTGAAAATTATAATATATTTAAATTGTTTTTGTTTGCAGTTTTCACATTGTGCGGGGGAATTTTTTTGTTTTTGTCAAGTAATTATTTTTTTTTTTGGTTTCTGCGAATTGCGACACGATGAGTTTATTTGTTATTGTCGCTTTGGCGCAAATAAATAAGTAAATTTACATTCAACGCAAATACAAAAACAAATGCATAAATAAATAAAAGCAATTCCAAAAATTCGCACACGACCTCAATGAGTCACAAATGTGTTCAAAAAAACAAAAAAAAAAATAATAAAAAAAAAATACAAAATAAGTGTTCGTCAAGAGACAGAAAGTGCCACAACAAGCAACACCTCAGCACGTTGTCAACAGACAGCCCCTCTCCCCTCTACCTGTCTGCATTACCAAAATAAAAATAATTTAGACGGGTAAAACACAATAAATAAATTTATATTTATCAAGTGAAATTTAAAAAAAAATAAATTTAAAACATTTTGGGAATATTCCTACTACTAAAGTTGCCTTAACTCTTGCCCTCTCTATAGAGTATTCGCAAATGATATATATTTTTAATTGACCGAGATATATGAGCATTTAGATATGAGTCAAACAGCCAATAAATAAGGCCAATTTGTAATAAGTTCAATGTACTCAGAGACAATCTATCTGTTCGATATTATTATTTATTATTATTTGTTATTATCGTAGCCCATCAATCACATCACTGCTATAATTAGATCTTTGCTCACTATCGAGATACAAATAGTTTAGCAGATCTATAAAATAAATATGATTTTTCTTTAGGCAATAATTTAACTGCTTTTGTGATATAGGAAGATGCATTACATTTAATTAAAAATTGAATTAAAATTTATGATTTTTTAAGATTATATTTAACTATTTAATTTTGATATTAGATCATTTTCTCAAAATGTTTTTTAATACCTCTATCCTCAACTTCTTTGGCAAAATATATATTTTATATTTTTATTATCATTTTTCTTTATACACCTACATGTATTTGGTTAAATTAGCATCCTCAAGTCGCTTTTATTAACCTCTTAAAACAATCTTCAATTTTATTTCATTTCATTAGCAGCAAAATGTTGAAAATTGCCAATTCTTTGGGCACATGCCGTTGCATACATAATTATGCTAGTTTACAGCTGCATTTCAGGACTCAGGGCATTATGCATTATATATCCTTCAGGTAGACAGATGTGCGCCTTAAGCGACCACCGCAGGCGGCAACAACAACAACAATAACAACAACAACAACTACAATAATAAGACCAAAAACAATATGCATTATCCTGCGGCAGGTGCGCGAAATTTTGTTGTTTGTGTCGGAGCTGAAAATTGAAGACAAATCGAAGCGAGATAAACCCCAACAAGCAAATGTTTGAAATACCCTATAAACAAGAGTTAAAAGGGTAATGTATGTTTGTAAAAAAATATAGAAAATATTAATAAGAAATCAAGAGAAATTATTCAAATATGGAGCAGCTTTGGCTTACTTTTGAGAGATTTTTATAGAGAATTGTGGCCTCTAATTGCGCGAAAATTCAAAAAAAATATATTGTGTATTTATATATTTAATTTGATTTTATTGCGAATTTATTGGAATATAGTAAAATAATTTATTAAATTCTATAATAGAAACTATGCTGTTTATTTATATATTCAGTTTGATTTTATAGAGAATATATATATTGGAATATATTTAAATTATATATTAAATTTTTTAATAGAAACTTTGTTGTGTATTTATATATTTTGTTTGATTTTATGGAAAATATATCGAAATATATTAATATAATTTTTTTTATAATTTTTAATAGATGAAATATCATTAATAGAACGTTCACTAACTAGTTAAGGTATTGATATTTTAACTATTCACATTAAAAATTTATATATATTTCCCTTATATGGTAAAGCAATTTTTTTTTAATGATATTTATATAATTATTATAATATTATATAAAAAAAAAAAAAACAATTCTGCGTTACCATCGATACACTGAGGGAAAAATTACGTTTGAAACTTAAATTAAATAAAATGATTTTATTTAATTATATGCATTTTGTTTTGGAGAAAAATTAATCTCGAAAATTAATATCAGTCGATCAACTTAAATTCTATTTTTTTTAATTTTTTATTTTTTGTATTTTGTTCTCAATGTATTGTTGTTCAATAAAAAGAAATTTATTCTCCATTTATATTCTCCTGGCTGCATTTGCCATTTAACACCAACATATACAGGGTATTTTAAAGTCGTTTATTTAGTAAGTTCTTCAACAACTTCTTATTCTTATTCTCATTGTTGCTGTTGGCTTGTCAGCGCAAATAAAGTGGAAGTAAGTGGAAGTAAACATTGGCCAGGTCGCAGTCATGTAATTTGGCTGTTGAATGTTTTGTTGCATGCTGCCTGCTGCCTGCTGAATGCCACAAAGGGATGCAATGAACCCCGGGCAGCAAACGTTCAATTTTGGAGCTGGAGGGCTCGAGGTCTGTGCCAGCTGTTGTTGCCTTTTGATGCAACACGTGGCAGGTGTGGCAGTTACTACCTTGACGTCAGCAATAGCAGCAACAGCTGCTGTTTTTATTGTTGTTGCTGCAGCTGCTGCACACAGACGTTGACAAGGGACGCAACGCGTCGCATTTGGCAATTATTATGAAGCCAAGGATTCGAGTTGTGGCATAAAAAGGGATAAAAGTCAAAGTCTGTGGCATAGACTGTAGCGCCGCTGCATGTTGCACCTGTCCCTTTTGTTGTTGCTGCTGCTGCAGTCGCGTGTTATTGTTGCTGCTGTTGCTGCTGCTGCTGCTGCTAGTTGCAATTGTTGTTGTGTTGCATTGCACTTAAAAAAAAAACCCTTGTTGTTTTAGTAGGCCCAGCCAATTAGCGCTGCTTGTTGCAGCTTCGTTATAACTAATTTGCAGCAATAAATGTCGAAAGACGCAACAAGCAACAATAAACACCGTTGTGGCCAAAAGGCAGGGGGTAAAAGGGGCCCAAAGAATTGATTGCACTTTGGCGTGTTTGTTCACTTTGTTGTTGCTGTTGTTGCTGTTGTTTGCCATTTGTTGTTTTGGCTTTTCATTGTTGGAATGTTGCACTTAGCGCACGCCAGCAACAACAATGCCCAAACAACCGATTGCAACATTATGCGCTTCCGCATTCCACTTTAATAAGTCAACCAAGTCAATAACAACAACAAAAGCAGCTACAACAATAACAATAATAATAAAAAAAACAACAAAAAATACAAATATTTTAACAGCACAACAACAATTGCAGTGAATGAGTTTTGTATCAATAAAATATTTATTTGTTGATCTTTGAATTGAATTTGTGGTAAATAAATTTGGTTTTTTGGACTTTGACGTCAATAAAAATATTGTAAAGAAAGAAGAAAAACCTAAGACTTCTATGGGAAAGTATACAAAAAAAATTAGGCAAAGAAATTATTAAGAAAACCCACAAAGAAAAATTGTTGAAAAAATTTTATTAATAGTATTCTATAGAATTCGCCCGAAATTAGATCACAAAAGATTTTCTCATATTATTTTCTGACTAAAAAAACCCTTAAAAAAGCCAAATAAAATACTCAAAAAAGTTTCACAAAGAAACCTCACAAAATGTCGATTTTATTAAGTTTTCTAAGTAAACCCAGCCTTAAATAAAATTACCTGAATTTAATAAGCTAATATACACTATATTTGCTAAAACATTATCAATTATTCCATTAAAAACAAGCCCAAAAAAAATTCTTGCAATTTAAGAAAATAGCATCAAATAATAAATTCACAAACTTTAATTTTAATAATTAATTTTGGGTGATTTTACTTTACAGTTTAAAGAGATAAATGTATTCTACTTTGATGATTTCAGTAAGGAGGAGAATCCCAGGACTCCTATGAAAAAATATGGAAAAAAGATTGCCAAAGAAATTATTAAGCAATTCCACAAAGAGAAATTGTTGAAAAAATTTCATTAATAGTATTCCATACAATTCGTCCTAAATTAGATCATGTTGTTTTAAAACAAATTCACAAACTTTAATTTAATTAATTAATTTTGCGTTACCTATTTTACAGTTTAAAAAGATAAACGTACTATACTTTTATGATTTCAGTAAGAGAGCATATAATAATATTTTTGTAAAGAAATTTAATATATTAATTTGCACTGTTTTTTTGAATTTTTGTTTTAAACGATAAAGTTCACAATTTGTTCTTCTATAATAATTCAAGTAATATTATTTCCTGAAATATATTTATTATATAAAATTTCACATTTATATCAATTCAATCAATTGTTCCAAGCCATAAAATTCACAGTTTGAAGCCTTTTTGTGCACACAAATATTCAATGATCTATGAAGAAAAATTACTAGTATTATATTATATCTATGATGTCATATTCCTTGCCCATTCAGACATCCATTTGGGAGGTTTCCATTCATAGTTAATATGTTCAGTTCATTGGCACCTTCTACCCTACCGAAAAAAAACCTTCAAGTGATCGAATTGAGGTTTTTAGCTGCATATTGAATAATATTGCTTCCTGGCCAAGAGCCCAAATGACTCAACCACGAAATGTGAATACAATTTCAATGAATGTATTTTTTGCTTCTCTACCCACCTCATAGCTAAAACAATCAATCAATTTTGGCGCTACAAAATGAAAACAAAGCCAAAAAAAATTCGCAACAAACGTCACGAAAAACCCAAAAAAAAAATGTGGAAAAAGATTATGAGCATAGTATTATATTTTCCTATATTATATTTTGTTATATTCGTCATTAAGTTCTGGCCATGTGACTGCCGCCAATTGGCAAAAAAGCTAAAACAACAAAAAGCTAAATTTGGCAAATAGGTGGGCAGTAAAAATTTCGCAATTTGAAATAGTTTAAGAAATAAGAAGATATTTTAAAGATATACCATATAGAAAAATGTATATAATATGAGTGTAAAAATTCACTCCAAGTTCTCGACAATTGCACAAGTGCGAATATGAATGAATTATGAGTTTTTTATATATTTATTTCTTTTGGGGGTTGTTGTAGGCCTTGAGAAATCTTATGAATATTTTGCTCACGCGCTGTCAACAATCATTCATTTTGTTGCTGGCGACAACCCCGCCTATGCCACACGCCCCCTCGAGACATATCAACCCCCCTCAAAGTAAAGCAGTCACGTTTTGTTGTATGTGTGTCGCGTATACCCTATAACCCATACCCTGTAACACAGAAAAATGCTCGCATACAAAGTCAATTAGTTGTGATGCCCCGTCGAAGGCTAACGTTTGTTTTTGTGTTATTGTTGTTGTTGTTGTTTTCAGATTTAGGCCAACAATGACGCACAGCATTGTGGACTATTTTTTATGATGTTGCCACCAGTGCCATGTTGCCACAAATTTTGTGTGGTTGCATAAATGCGAAACGAACGTCAAACGACAAAACCTCAAACTTATTGTGAAAAAAATTACAAATAATTCGTTTAGAAAATGCCCTTACAGAGTTTAGAGTTCAGTTTATAATTAAATATAAATTTGCTTTTTTTTTAAACATTTCTTCACTATTATTTTTTTTATAGTATTAACTAAAAATTTAGAAAATTACAAAAATATTATTTTTTATATAATATTAACTAAAAATTTAGAAAATTTCAATTTTTTTTAAGCAGTATATTTAATTTAAATAGATTAAATGAATTTAAATGGATTAAATAATATATGTGCTGCCTAAGAAATATTGAAATTTACTAAATTTTTAGTTAATACTATATAGAATATAATTTTTTTGACATTTTCTAGATTAGTTCCTAAATTATTTAAGTTTTTTATTATTTATATTTTTATATGATTATTTTCTGTATTTGCATATAATTTTACTTTCCAATTTCCTTAAGAGTAGAAGGATAATTTTAATATTTATATAATTTTTAAAACTTTAATATAATTTTTATAATTATATAAAAATGCTATGCATCTATAAAATTTAATTGTGTTGGAAAAAATATATTTAAATTACCTTCAAGATTTTTTTAATATAATTTTATTAATTATATTAAAATGCTTTCCAGCTATAAAATTTAATTTCTGTTTAAAAAAAATATGTTTAAAAAACCTTAAAGATTTTTTTAATATAATTTTAAAAATTCTATAAAAATGGTTTCTATCTATAAAATTTAATTTGTGTTTAAAAAAAATATATTTATATTACCTTTAAAATTTTTTTAATATAATTTTAATATTTATCTAAAAATGCTTTCCAAATATAAAATTGAATTTCTGTTTAAAAAAATATATATTAGAAATACCTTAAAGATTCTCTTAATATAATTTTAATAATTATATAAAAATGCTACCTATCCATAATTTTTAATTTCTGTTTAAAGAAAAATATTTAAAATACCTTAAAGATTTTCAAGTTAAATAATTTCGATTCTATTTGAACTTTATTACATCATTATATTCTATATATAATCAAACAGTTTAAGAAACTATATTTTTGGATAATTCTTGTTTCTTAATCTTGTTTGATATCGTATTAGTACATTAGGATAAGCACATATATATATATTGTACAATATTTTAGCTATTCCAAATAGTTTTTCTATTTTTTTTTTTTTTAGAAGAATCCAAAGTCTATTTATTATACTTGCAGTTTGGTTGTCTTATTGCTGTTTAAAAGACGTCAACATATTTTTAGCTGGCGCCGGAAATGCGAAAGCCTTTTAAATGTTCTTCTTTTTTTCCCCCTCTAATTTATCTATTTTGTTTTTAGTTGTTGCGGCCTTGTGTTGGACATGAACATGGGTTGAATGGATTGCATAGAGAGTGGGGGGAGAAAATCTATTGGGGGGCATGTGATTGGTTGTACCTTGTATTTTTAGCTAATCACGCGGATAAGCCGCACACAAACTTTGTTGCGTATTTATGTGCCAAAATATTAAAGGCATATAAATAACATTGAAGCAAATATCTAAGGGAAATTTAAACTACAAAATACCCTGTTAAAGAAAGCTACTTTTAAGGAAATTTAAACTACACAATACCCTGTTAAAGAAAGCTACCTAATAGGAAAATTAACAAAATAATAATAGCTTGTTCTTTATTCACAATTTAAGCCGAATTTCTATTTAACACGCAAAAAAAAATGTAAATAAAAATATAATTTAGACTCTTTATTAATTTTCTTCAGCGCGTGTTTATATACAAAACATTTAAATCCATATTAACTACAGGGTATATAGCTCGTAAAAATAAATTTTACGTTTGGGAAAACTTTTCAAAATATTCTTAAAAAAATTTAATGTAAACAAAACGATACTTATGTACCCTACCTAACTTGGTCCATAATCTTGGGCAAGACTCGTAAAACTTTGTGTGTTTATATATATACTATATATATACTATATAATAGATTAAAGTGAATGATTATTATTAGAATGCTCATTAGAAATGTCTGGGATTAGCGCGAAAAGTGCTTGTAAAAAAGTAAATACAAAATATTTAAATACATATAAATCAAACTAAATTTAAGTTGAGATTAGTTTTTTGTATAGAAATTGAGGGCAGACAAAATAGAAAAGGAATTTAGGAAAAATGTTTGTTCTACTAATAGACGGAAAATTAAGTCTTTAAATTACAGAAAATTCGTTTAGAGTTTTCTTCTTTGGAACGTGAGTGGATAACCGAATGACAGGACAGAGCTTTTGTGGGTTGAAAAGCAAATCGAAATGCTGCAATTGGAGTTGTAGCTGAATGACAACTCCATTCTATGGTCCAAGGCATCGTGTTGGCCATAAGTCACCCTTCAATTTGAGTTTTGGTAAGGAACTACAGCTCCTGCCTGCTTTGGGACGAGTTAAGCGTTGACAGCGGATGAGGAATGGATCCTAAGCTGGGAACGTGCGTTGCGTTAAGTGAAAATACAAGAAAATTGAGGCACGCGACGAATTATGGCTAAAACTGTGAATGTGGCATGCAGCAAACGCAAAAGATGGGCACTTTGAGATGCTAGCTTTGGAATTAGGCGCCTGAGTGAGTGGCCAATGGGTATGTGGCATGTGCATGTGTGTGTGTACTGTACGTTGACAAGATTTATGTGGCAACAACAGCAGCAGCTGCTGGTGGCAAGGTTGAGGGTGTGTGGAGGGTTAGAGACTACCACTAAGCTGCTGCGTGGCCTTTGTGTTGCCACATCCATCTCCATCTTTACAACCACATCCTCATCCACATCCACATCCTCATCCCCAACCTCATCCACATCCACATCCAAATGAGCACAGGACGAGGACGACAATGGCAAATAAAAGATTTTTATTATCACATTATGCGGCAGCAGATTTTTCCCTTAGTTTCTTCTGCTTTTTGTTGTTGTTGTTGTTGTTGCTGTTGACTAGTTTACTTTGCCACGCCCGTACCCCCCGCCTCACCCGCCTGCCTCATTTAGTTGGGCCGCATTGTCGCATTTGGATTTAGGCCAAGTTGTTAAGTTGCTGGCTGAGTTTTTTTTTTGTTTTTGGAGAGAGACCCTAAAAGCAAAAGGCAGGTTGGCCAAAATTCAATTTGCCAAATGAAATTTCTAGACACGGGTCTAAAAAGCGAGCATTAAATAAAAACAGGCAAACGAATGCGAGAAAACTTTAAGCAACGACTAAAAAATGCCCTGTAATTGGTAACAGTTGAAGTGAAGTTCAATAAATTGATTGATAAAATTTTAATAAATTTATTCCTAAAATCTTAACATATTTGTAGCTAAAATTTTAATAAATTTATTGCTAAAATGTTAATAAATTTATTGCTAAAACTTTAATAAATTTATTGCTAACATTTTAATAAATTTTTTTATTACCCAAGTACTTTTCATTCAATATTTTATTTAAAATGTTTGTGTTTTTGTTTTAGTATGAAATTGCTAATTTTCTTCATTAATAAAATTATAATCGTTTAATAATTAAATTATAAAAACCTTCAAAAATTTAAATTAAACATTTTTTCGTTTATGTATTTAATATTTTCCAATATTTTCTTTTTCAAAATTTTTTTGTTTATAAAATAAAAAAAAAAAAAAAAGGTATTTGTGTAATTTAGCTAAACAATTTAACTTTAACTTGATAAAAAACAAATCAAAATTTCTAAATTAAATACATATTTATATATTATTAAAACCTTTTGCAATTTAAATTAAACATTAATTCTTAATAAACCAAATCAAAAGCATAATCTTACAAATCGTTTAATGTATTTAATATTTTCCTATATTTCCATATTAACTGTATTATTATTATTATTTTATTATTGTTTTTAAAATAGAAATAACAATTAAGCGGTTTTTGTGGCTTTTTGGCTAAACTACTCATCTTTAACTTAAAAGAAATCAAATCAAAACTCACAAATTATATATATATTTAGTTAGAGCTTAGTTAAGTCGATATATATTTTTTTTAATATATCTGGAAGGTGTATAAATAAATTTTTATATATACATATATTCGCTTTGATCTAAATTATTTCAAAATTTAATTGAATTTATTTTTGCTATTAAATATATATAGAAATTTATTTTTTATATAAATAAATAAATAAATTAAATATTGAAAGGCTGAGACTAACTTCAGACAAATATTTACGAAATATTTTATTATATTTATAAAATATATAAATATTTATTTTGTATACAAATAAATAAATAAATTAAATATTGGAGAGTTGAAATTAAATGCAGACAAATATTTACCATGGATTTATATTTCTATATTCAAGAAATTCGATTTTCTTTAGACTAAAATATAGACTGCATATTTTAAATAATTTTAAATTGCATATTTATATATTTTTTTATTGTTTTGGGTAAATTTTAAAACAAATTTTTAATTGCATATTTATTTTATTTATTGGTTTGGATAAATTTAAAAACAAATTTTAATTTGGATTTTTATTAATTATTATTATTTATTATTTATTTAATTTAAATATGGTTTTTTTGCGATTTATTGTTTTCTATTGGGCGCCTTTTCAAATAGCTCAACACTTAACTACCCCATGTGCTGCTTAATCAATATAGGGTATAATTAGAGCATCAACGACGATGTCAGCATTGCAGACATCGTGAGTTCTTCTTGGCTGCTCATCTATTTTGGTTGGCCGCCTTGACGGGAATTACTAATTTGGATGTTATGCTCCCGGATTTGTTGCTGCCTCACATGCTAATTATACAAAAATAGATCACGTGAGCCCGAGACGACGGACACAAGGGGACAGGGAGACCCCAAAAGCCGTTTAGAGCTGCCACGAGGGGGTGTCAACTGTTGCATGTCGTCGCCTGCTTAGACAGGGGGGCGTAGTGGTGTTAGTTAAAGGGGGGTGGGGGGGTCAAAAACTTTTGCGCCTCGTGTCGCATCAGTCAAGCACGGAGGGAGCAGCTTCACCAAGATTGATGCGACGCCAACTGAAGAAGCAGCCGGAGTGGAGAAGCTGTCACAAGGGTCACAGGAAGGGGCAGCAACAGCTGCCGGAACGCAGATATTTGGGTCAAAACTTGGACAGAGGAGGGGGTGCGGATGATGCACAACTAAAAGGTGGCAAGTCGAGCACAGTGTGACTCAACTAATGACAAATCCGGGCAACGTGCAACGGGGCAGCAACTGTAGTTTAGTTGTCCCGGGGACACACCGAGTCAAGGAAATTAATAAAATTTTGCGAGCAATTGCAAAAAATTAGCCATGGCCGATGATTGTTGATGTTGCCAATCATTAATAATGTTAGAAATATCAGGGGAGAGAGGGGAAGCTGACACATGATTAATGTTTAAATTGTGTGAGTGGCATACGACCATTTTTATAAGCCACAAGGTAATATTATAACGACCAGAATTTTCCCAGAGCCGAAAAGTTGTAATGTCATTTTGGCATTTCTATTTTGGAAGGAATTGGAAAATAAGTATTCGAAATACTAATTATAAACCAAGCAAATTAATTCTATTTATAAGCAAAAATACTTATATAGATTTACATTTTGTGCGGCAATTAATTCATTAATATTTATAATTGACGTGAACAATTAGCAAGTGGAGTAGAGTATAAAGTAAACTTGAATATTTAAATATATTTATAATTAAAGTATTAAGCTCCACAGCTGACGAACAGGACGTTGTGAAAAATCCCTGATGACAAATTCCGAAGGAGTTCGAAATATATCGGATTAAAGAAAACCGAAAAAGGCAAAAACTATTGTTTTTATTTAAAAAAAAACCTAATTTGACCTCAAGCCGACTAAACTCAACTCCTAACAAACTAAGGTCGCCAAAAAATCATAACAAAAATATATTTATTTAAATAAATCTATATTTGCTTTTTCTAATGTCGTTTATGATTTTTTATAAGGAAATTTCGGAAACTTTATTATAAATTAAAAATAGGAAATTTAAGAGGGAAACTTTTTCTTTTATTTAAATTATTTTTATATTAAATATATAAGTCTCAAAAAAATTATTCTTCTCCGAGATTATTTACAACAGCTCTCAATATATAAATATAAGCAATTTGCATGGAAATTTGAAAAGTTATATTTATTAAATTGTTGTTTTAGAAAAGTTTAAAAAATTATAAAAATTTCAAGAACGTTTCATTAGATTAAAAGCAATAAATGAATAAAATTCGCTGTCTATATCTCTATTACTTTTTGAACTAATATATAATTTCTAATATCTTTTTTGTAGGTTTATTATTCAGAAATATTCTATAATTGGGAAGATATTAATTCAAAAATAAAAATACTAATGGTAAAAATTAAAATGCAGCATAATTTCTAAAATCTTATTATTGAGAAATGTTCTATAATTAGAAGGATATTAATTAAAAATTCAAAATTATAAGGAAAAAATTAAAATGCAGCTCATTTAGATAAAATGTTTGAAGTATTTACAACAATTGGCAATACAAGTTTTCTGAAGCCTTTATTTTATTAAATTTATAATCAAAAGATTGTCCTTGAATTTATTATTATAGAGAAATGTTCAATAATTAGAAGAATATTAATTAAAAATTAAAAATTATTTTTCAGAAATTAAAATGCAGCTCAATTAGCTAGAAAGTTTAGAGTATTTACAAAAATTGGCATTACAATTTTTCTGTAGCCTTTATTTTCTAAAATGTATAATCAAAAGACTCTGTGCTTGAAAATTTTTATACTTTTTAATAAATGCAAGGTTTTAATGTAAAATTAAATTAATAAATCTTTCGTTTATTTAACAACAAATTTATAATTAAATGTTGAAAACATTTTAATTGCATATTTATTAAAAATTGCATATTTGGACTATTGCAACTTTTCTTTACCCTTTCCCCTCCCCCTGTCACACGCATATTTCTAACGCATACTCAATTATGATTTCAAATTCAAAGCCAAATTGCATTTGTTTTTTTTTGTATGCCAAATAGCGAGAACTTGCATTTAATAAGCTTTATAAATTGTTTAAGGCATTAGTTTTGCTGTCTGACATTTTGACAGGCCGGAGGCAACAAAAAAAAAAAAAAAAACAAAACGAGGGGAAACCCCCGTATTGCAATGCGCCTACCCCCTGCCCCTGCCCCTCTGCCAGCATCTGTCAGCTGACAATCAAAAATGTCAGACGGCGACATCCACGAAAAACTGAATTGAATTGAAACTGTGAGTGAAGTTGTTTTTGGAGTGTGGCTTAAATTGCAAGTAACTGAAACTAAAATTAAAATGCAGCTCAATTGAGAGTTGTGCAGAGGGGCACAGAGAGGGGTAAAGAGTTGCGGATTGAAGTTGTTGCCGCTGCTGCTGCTGCTGCTAGCCCAGTGGGGCAAGTTGCTGTATAATCCGTCATTTGTTCGCATTCCATTCAAGGCTGCCTGGCCAGATCCGCCTCAGTGGGTCTCAGTCATAGTCTATCTCTCTCTCTAGCTCACACACACACACACACACACACATGGTATCACTCTCCCTGTCTCTCTCTAGCTTTATTGCACCTGGGGCAACTTAGCGGCCATTTGGCAAATTGCAACTTTTCGATAAATTCGAATCATTTGTCATTGACACAAATAGCTTTCAAATTGCACACACAAATGAACACACACTCACACATGGATGAGAGGGGACTGGTGGCGGGTAGAGGGGGCAGCAATGTTGTTGTTTAGTTTTGTTGTTGCAACTGCTGCAATTGACAACGTTCTCTCAGCGGAAATTCCCAAATACAGAGTCAAATAAACACACACAAACACTAAACAGAGCTCAGATATTGTCAGAGATCAGAGAACAGAGAGACTCTTGCAGCTTTAGGTATAAATGCACTAGCCAAAAATAGTATATTAGCTAGAGAAATCAGTTTGTAATTTATATAAGTAGTTTA
This sequence comes from Hirtodrosophila alboralis, assembly GCA_035043045.1. Taxonomy (NCBI): domain Eukaryota; kingdom Metazoa; phylum Arthropoda; class Insecta; order Diptera; family Drosophilidae; genus Hirtodrosophila; species Hirtodrosophila alboralis. Next base: position 239,174 of record JAWNNH010000467.1, on the reverse strand, counting down.
ACATTTGAAAATGAACAAAATATTGTTTTAGTGTACTATAAACAGGACTCACTTTGAGGTCTATAAAATCTGATCATTTCTATTTTAAAATGCTTAGCACAAAAATATCAATAAAATGATAAGTTTTTTTTATATAAAAGTGAATATATTTCAAATAAAAAAATATAATGTAAATTGTAAAAGAAATGCTAAGAAATTTTAGCCATTTTTGTGCCTAAATAATTTACTTTAAATACTTAATAACTTACCTTATAAGCAGGAACTCACTTTGAGGTTCATATAATCTGAAAATAAAAGAAAAAAAAAAAGTTTATTAAATGTTATAAATATCAATAAAATTATAACTATTTGTTTATAAGAATAAATACATTTAAAACTCAAAAAAAAATCCTGTAAATTGTTAAAGAAATGCTAAATAACTTAAGCCATTTTTGTGCATATAAAAATTGCTTTAAAAACCTAAAACTGAATTCTAATTGGAAAAAATAAAATTGAAAAACAATTATTTCAATATTCATATATTCATAAAAAAAAACTTATAATGTCATTATGGTATTTTAGAAATTAATATGAACCTTAGGAAACATCAGTTTAATGCGTACAGATTTACTTTATTCAAATTGAAAAAAAATGGAAAAAAATAAAAAATATATTTTGATATTCATATAAAAACTTATAAGGTCTTTACACTATTTTAGAAATTATTATAAAACTTAGGATTATATAAACAGAAATATCCGTTTAGTGCCTTAAAAAAAATAGATTTAAATACTTAATATTTACTTTATTCAAATTGTAAAAAAATAGAAAAAAATAAAATATATATTTTGACATTTATATAAAAACTTAATAGGCCATTTTAATATATTAAAAATTAATATAAACCTTATAGATCTTTATAAGCGGCTATATCCATTAATGAAAATTACACAGAAACATTTAAGTAATTTAAGAAATTACAATAATATTAACTTAATCTACGATTAATTATAGAAAACAGTTGTCAACTTTTTGAGCTTAAGTTCCAGAAAATGTATGGTTTTTTATATAGGAAAATAACAATTTTTCAAATAGTTCAGATATACAAAAATTTCATATATCCCTGTAATCGCTGTATTATTAAACAATATAAAGTTTATTTATGGTAAAAAGGATATTTTTATGGTAAGAAAGAGTATTTCTAGGCTTTAACACAATATTTTTTTTGGCATTTTTAATTTGTTGTTGTTTTTCAATTATTGCTTTTGTTGTTATCTTTGGGCTGTTGTTGTTGTTGTCGCTGCTGGTGGTGTGTGGCATGCCGCATGTTGCTGCCGCGCCGTGTTATTGCTGCTGCTGTTGTTGTTATTGTTGTTGTTGTTGTTGATTTCAAGCTGCGTCTCAGCAACGTTGTCGGCGGCAGCAACAATCGCTTAACAATTTGTTGCCATCTCTGTTGCACACGCTCTCAATGACCCAGTTTCCAAGCGGAATGTAAACAAATTTGACCTGAAAAAAAATGGTTTGTTGTTGTTGTTGTTTTTGTTGTTATTGTTGCTTTGTAAACAAAACGCAACAGCGACTGAGACGTCGACGACGGCAGCAACAGCGACAGCAGCGGCTCAATGGTGGCAATGTGTGCGTGTGTGTGTGTGTGTGAATTGCGTTTTCATTTTGGCCTTTAACGTCAGCGACAACAACAAAAATAGCAACAAAAATAGCAACAAAAACAATAACAATTTTTGCGCTAACAAAGTCATTTTTACCCCAATATGAAATAGTTGCGGTGGTTGCGGGCAGGTGGGGTACGAGCTGGGGAAAACGATTGCTGTTGTTGCCTTGTTGCATGAACAAATCGCCAGCAGCTGCTACAACAAAACAACAGCAACAACAACAACAGCAACAACGCACAAAAGATACAAATAATCATTGCACAGCATAAAATAAAAATTAAGAGCCAAAAAATTATATGCCAGACTCTCCCTCCAAAAAAATATGATAAATTGGTCAAACGAATATTAAATGCCCTTGAAAAAAATCAAATAAATTTGTGCGCCTTTAAAATTAATAAGACTACGAAATATAGATACAAAGAATTCAATTCGGGCTGCCAAAAATATTTAAATTTGCAGTAAAGATTTTTATAAAATAAAATAAATAATTAAAAAAAATAATACAAAATAAAATAAATCCAGAAAAAAGCTCCAAAGACCTAACCTTTATGGTTTGGAAAATTAAATTCGGGGTGCCAAAAATATTTATAAAATATAATTAATATAAAAAAATATAATTAGACTATGAAAAACTAGATACAAAGACCAAACCATAAGGTCTTTTGTAGAATTAGTTTCGGGCTGCCAAAAATATTTAAAATTGCAGTAAAGATTTTTATAAAATAAAATAAATAATTAAAAAAATAATAAAAATAAAATAAATCCAGAAAATATTTACAACCAAAGACCTAACCATTTATAAAATAAAATAAATATAAAAATTAATTAATTGCTATAAAAGCCTTTTTTAGAATTAGTTTCGAGGTGTTAAGGATATTTGAATTTGCAGTAAAAATTTTTATAACATAAATATAAAATAAAAAATAAAATAAATCCAGAACACACATAGCATAAAATAGTAATTCGATTTTAATGCATTTCTGTCAATAATAAATAAATAAATAAATAACTATAATAAATCTTACAATCTTGTTAAAATACAAATAAAATATAAATAAAAATGCTTCTTATATAGAAATCGCATTTTTAATCGAGCAATTCTACTGCAGTTGCAAAATATAAAGTTCTGTAATTAATTAAATTTAAATAGCCTTAAAAAACTGCAATTAAACTTAATATTAATTTAAAAACAAAAGCGCGATATATACATACACATTATTCCGCTTATAAACCTCGTTACAAACTTACTGACAAAATTATAATACCTTTCCAAACGAATAGAAATGTTAAGATTGCAAATTGTTGTTTAATATGAATATGGATAATCAAGAGAGCAAGAGACCACAGCGAATAAAAAACAACAGCAATATAACAACAATGGATCATTAACATTAACAATGCTTTATAATACTTCAATTTTTTCTTATTTTTTGCAAAATATTTGTATATATTTTTTGCGCATTATTTTTGGATTTTTAGTGCAACATTGTTGTTGCCTTTGTTGTTGCCACAGGCGCCGCCAATCAAAGAAGGCAACAAACATAACAAGCAAATTCACAAGTTTAGGACACCTTTCGAATTGGCCGCAGGATTGTTAATGTTTTGCCACGCCCCCTCCCCACCCGAGTTGAAGTTCCTCATATAAAGAGTCTCTCTCAACTCTTGTTCAATCAACAAAATGATGAAATTGAAAGGTTTTAAAAAAAGAGTTGAAAGTTTTGATTTAGGTAAGGAGAGAAAGGCTTTTTTTGTGCAAATGGCATTTGAGAATTGGAGGACCTTTAAAATGGAGAATGTTTAATTAGTTAAAATATTTCTTAGAATTTTTAGTTGTGTATTAGCAGCTCGAAGAAGTGTACAGGTTTTTCTTAGATAATTTTTTAATTTATAAAATAAAATATTTTTTAGAATTTTTCTTTGATTTCTAGACAGTTTTTACAGGCTTTTTAGGAAAATGGAGAATGTTTAATAAGTTAAAATATTTTTTAGAATTTTAATTTGTATATTGGCAGCTTGAAGAGTTCCAAAGGTTTTTTCAGTTGGGTAATTACATAAAATATTTTTTCGAATTTTAATTTTGATTTTACGACTGTTTTCACAGTTTTTTTTGGAAAATAAAATATGTTCAATTAAAAAAAATATTTCATAGAATGCTAATTTGTATATTAGCAGCTTAAAGAGTTCTACAGGATTTTTCATATGTATAAATTTATAAAATAAATATTTTATAATAATAAATTATAAATATAAATATATTTAATAAATATTTAGAATTTTTATTGTGATTTTAACAGCTCTAACAGGTCTACATATTTTTTAGTTAATTTTTTGGTTAATTGCGATCATTTCTTTTACAAAACGATTTCTGCCTAAGTTGCAGTTAAAATTCATTTTAAATTCATTATAAATTTTACATAATTATTTAAAATGTAAAATTTATTTTTTCTTTGCAATTTTTTTTACTTTCTTGCACTAACTAACTAGTATATATGTAATAAACAGTTTGCTTGTTAAACATTTTGACAGGCAGATCAGCTTAAAAGTGTACATGAGAAAACGAATTTTGAATTTGACATGTTAAAGTGGTCGTTAAATTTGACAGGTACATGAGAAGCAGAAGAAACGGACATAAATCTATAAAACCGTTTAAGAAATTGACGTCATTTTAACAAATTTTTAAGCTACTTTTTCTATGGTTTACTTTCACACAGTGAAGGGGGGTTTTTCCCCATACACATATTTCCAACTCATTTCGAGATTGCAAAAAAATTTTCACCCATGTCTCTTTATAATATTGTTGCTTTTGTTGTTATTTTTCTATATTTTTTCTATATTTTTTTATTTTTTATTTTTTTATTGTTTGCATAAAAAATGAAATTTCAAAAGCGTTTCATTAATTTTGTTTTATCTACAGTTTCTTTATTTTGCTTTTATTTTCTGTAGTTTACATTGTTGTTTTTTTGTTGTTGTTGTTGCTATTGTTGATTTGTCTATTTTGTGGCCACGCACACCCCCGCCAGCCTGCCACCCACCCCACCATTGTGCTGATCTTTGTTGGCAAATTTTTGCGAATGGCTCACGTAATAAATTCCATAAATTGCGTTTTACTTTGACACACATAACTACACTCAGTGTTGCCCCCCCTCTCTCTCTCTCTCTGTTGTTGTTGTTGTTGCTGTTGTTTTTTTGTGGCATGTAGTTCACAGTTAGTTGACGCACGCTCCTCTTGTTGTTATTATTACTGTTTTCACTTGAGTTTCATGTTTAGCGGTTTTTTTTCATTCAGCTTGTATTTTTCGCAGTCTCTGTTTTTATCTGCACATTTGTTGTTATTATTGTTGTTGTTGTTGTTGTTGCCACAGCTCGCTTTCGCCGTATATAAAAATTGCGTAGAGCAACAATAACAAGGGCAATGACAACAATAACAACAGCTGCCAAATTGCAAGCCAATTGTCAACATTTATCGTGACAGTCACCAAATGTCATCATCATCATCATCATCTACATCACTATGATTAACATCATTATGATTAACATCAGCAGCATTATTAGCAACATTATCTAGCAACAACAACAACAACATTGTCAACGTGGGCGGTCAGAAGGTCAAATTCGCAATTTCGTTGTTTTTATTTTGAGTCATTTGGAACAGTCGCCAAAATAAAAAAAAATAAAATAAAATAAAAACAAAATTAAAGCAAACAAAACAAACAACAATAACAATAACAAAAATCAACACTCGCACAAAACATTTGCCAAATCATTGAAAATGATTTTGTTTGTGTTTTACATTCTGTTTTTTTTTTTGGTTTTCAAATACTCTGTGCTCTGTAGCTTAAAGGAGTATACAAATTAGCTTCTTTAGTAATTAGAATTAACAGAAAATAGAATAAGGATTTGTTATAAATATTTTCATATTTTTACTAAATATATATTGGCTTTTTCTGGCCAAAAAAAAAAAAAAAATAAATAAAACCAGTCTGTAGAACTCAGGGCAATGTTTTGGGCAAATTCGCTTAAAAAGTTTTTTATTTTAAAAAACATTTATATTTTCCACTATGTTTTTTTTATACTTCAGCATAAGGCTTTATAATTTTATAATTGCATTGAAAAAAGCGATTACAATCTAAGTAGCTCTAGTCTGTTTAATTTTAATTATAATCAACTAGTATAAACTTTGATGAACAGAATTTCCAGAATTTAAAAATGGGGTTTATAATCAAAGTTTTTTTCTTTCAAAGCTTATACTATTTGATTTTGATTAAATTTAAAATTAAACATACCAGAGCTACTTAAATTACATTACATTAAACATTCACGTAATTATCTTTAGTTTTTACTGAATAAATGTAGATTATTTTTTTTTTAGTCTGAAAAAATATATTTAAATTATTTTGAAGTAAAATTTTATGTTTTGTTTTGTTGCATCTATTTTTAATTTAATGTATACATAACTTATATTTTTAATAAAGTAATATAAGTTATGTAAACATTAAATCAAAAAATTGATGCAACAAAACAAAACAATAAAATTTACTTCAAAATACTTTTTATATTTATTTTATTAAAAATATCTTTATAATATGTATTGCACTGGCTTGTTACCATTTGTTTTGTTGTTTTTATTAATAGAATAAATATATATTAATAGAATAAATATAGATTAATAAATATTATTAGAATAAAATAAAAAAATAGAGTTTTAGGTTTTTAAAGTAAATTTACAACACTTCTTTAATTTAAATACAAAAAAAAAACCTACAGAAATTCAAATATTTCAGGAATGAAAATTAACGTAAAAAACAAAGTTTTTCTAATTTTTGAGCGACACATTTAAATAAATCAAAAAAATCAATCACTTCTATCATAATCTTTCTAAAAAAAAATCGAGTATATTGCAGTCGGGAGCGCTGCTTCCCCTATTTTCCTTTTGTTTTGATTTTTACGTGGCGTATGAGTAATTTGCGTTGTTTATTGAAAAAATTTGCGTTTGCCAAATTGCTTGGGCGCGAAGCAGGATAAAAGCAGGCAAACGTCAAAAACACTTGAAACCACAATGTTGACATACAAAAAAAAAAAACGAAAAACAAAAAATAAATAAATAACTAACAACAAAGTTTTTGTGTGTGAGAAGGCAAAGGAGACAGCAAAAATATTTAAAAAGGGGGCAACACGTGGAAAACTGACTTGAGAGGGGGCAGGGCAAAAACAGGAGAATAGTAGTAGAAGCAAGGGGGGCTGGGCTTGGGCTCTGCAGGCCAAACGAATGAAAAACGCTAAAAATAACAAAGTGGCAAAAAATGTTGACAGGCCATGGCACCAAAAACAAAAAAAAAAAACAAAAAAATAAACAAAAAAAATGTAAAGAAAATCAGCAAAAGCAACAACAACAACAACAATCGTGTCTGGGTAAAGTGTGCTCTGTGTGTTGCCCGTTGTGTACACAACATTTGCAACAATGTTGCATGACGTCGACGTCGACAGCGACAGCGACGTTGGCAGCGGCATCGGCATCGGTAAAGCAGCAATGGAAATGGATGAATTGCATTAATAATGCGCCCAGACGAGACTTGTCGAGGCCAAAAACGCAGACACATTAACAACAACAATGACAATTGCAACAAATGCAAAAACCAAAAAAAAAACCAACAACTGCAGCAGCAACAGCAACAACAAATGCAGCAACAACAACAACTGCAACAAGCCGGTATGCAGAAAGTGAAAGAAGATCGTGAATGAAGCGAAATGGCAGACTTGGTAGTCTTGGTAGTCTTGGAAGACTTGCACATTGAGAAGACAGTGCACACATACATATATAGATACTATATACTATATATATTGCTGTGGAAGCGTGAGTTGGCAACATTTGCAACAGTTGCTGTTGTTGTTGTTGCTGCTATGCAAAATAATTCACTTTTCAAGTGCGCGGCACAGCACAAATATTAAAAATCATTCAATAAACCTAAGTTAAAAGCATTCAACTAGCAGCTACCCTGTAAGTTGCAGCGATAATAAATGTAAAAAAAAATAATATTTAATATATAATTATTAAATAAAATATTGATAAACAGGTATTATATTAATCATTTTAATTGTAAATAAATTTAAAAATATATATATAAATATTTTAGGCAGTCTTTAAACGCCTTTCTCACACTGTTACATACCCATAATACTCCTTTATTCATTTTAAATGCATACAGGGTATATAAAAAGCCAGACAGTCGCGCTTAGCATTTTAAGATACGTATACAGGGCGGCACAGATAAGGATATCATGTAACCACACAGTTTTTATTTATTTTTTATTTTTTTTGGAGTGGGAAATGGAAATAAATTCAGGCACTGAAAAATATATTAACATAATTTCAAGTAATGGCAATAAGTTCAAATAAGGCAAAATGTTATTTTGTTATTGATCAATGTTAACTATTGGCGGTGCTCGAAAAATGATTTGATTAAAGTCAAATAAGTATTACAAAAATTTGAGCCGTAAATTTATAATTGAAAATCCAGAAAAATAATTTTTCGGAAAATTTGTCAAGGCATAAAAATGTAAAATAATTTTTTAATGAAAGACAAAATTTAAATTTTTTAAAATGTGTTGGAAAAAACATTGAAAAATATTAAAAAAAAAAAAATAATTACGAAAATTTAAATGCCACAACAATTTGGAGAAATAAAATAAGTAAAAATATTGGAAATAATAATTATTTTGAATATTTAAATGACACAACAACTAAGAAAAAAAAAACAGAATTAAAAACACATTACGCTTGAATTTTAAAAAAGTTTTGATAGTTTAAACTTTAAAGTCTTTCATAGACAAAATTTAATGAAATTAAAATCGAATTTCAGGTCTAAGAATTAAACTATAGTTGTCAAAATATTGTATAAATTATTATATATTTTAATATAAATATAAAAATCAAATTTAATAATTTAATAATTTTTTAAAAATTTATTCAACTTTATAAATAGTTGTAAGGTTGTAAATATTGATTTTATTATATATTGATTTTATTATTAGATATTTGAAAATTAATATAAAACTCAAATTAATAGTTTAATAATTTTTAAAAATTTATACAACTTCATAAATAGCTGTAAAGTTGAAAATATTGATTGTATTAATTAATATTAAAATAAAGCTTCTTTCTAGATTAAATAATTTTGTAAAAATTAATGCAGTTGTTATAGTTTTGAATATTAATTTCTTAAATTTATAAAATTGAAATGCCAATTTAAAGGAAAGATTAAAAAATCATCTTAAATTTAAGTTCCCATTGCAAATTATATTATATTTGCAACTTTCTCACACATTTATTATAACCAAACCGATTTTAAAGCGAAATATATTTTTTTACTCAATTTTTTTGCCCCCTATACTATTTCTTAATCGTTTTGTAAAATCGAAGTGAGTGAAGATAGTCTGGGAGATAGATGGAGAGATGGCAATAGTAAAGTCCTTGCCTGACTGTAATTTCTTTGTTAATGGTGCGGCGATTATTCAGCTACTTTTTTGTATGCAATTTGCAGCCTGTTGACGGCATGTTGCAAATAGACAGGCCACAAATACAAATACACATACGAGTATGTGTATGTGTATATGTTTGCCAAGCCAGTTGCAAAGTTGCAAGTGCGAGTGAGAGGCTCGTTAAGAGCATCATTAAGTCTTCGTCTTCGTCATTACAATATGCGGCAAGTGGCAGGAAGCGGGGCCGCAGACTTAAAATAAATAAAAACTTCAACTTCAAGTTAAGCGTTTAAGTTGTTTGTTCCTCCGCCTCTTGAGCATTTCTCAGCTGCAACATTGTTGCATGTGGCAGACATAATGAACGTAGCCCCCAGTCTGGGCTCCAAACTGACAACACGCTTGATGTGGCCACACAATATGTATATGTATATATATTTATGTGTGTGTATATATCTTCTGTTAATAGATCAGCCAGAACAGTGTGAACTCTCTGACATAGAAATGTGAACAGGCATTCGAACATTAAAAGACTGTCAGAGACCCTGGGAGCAATTCTTCTGCATTTCTACACATGTATATATAATAAACAGGGTTTACTGGATTTGTTTTCCTACAGAAATTCCTTTTTTTTTATAAGCCTTCAGCTTTTGTTGTGATTACTTTATGGCATCCTTCCAGCTAATGTTGTTGTTTATGATAATTACTACTGGGTTAAGTTCTTAGGGGCTCAAAGCTAACGATAATTGCTTAGTTGGAGGAATTTGAAATACAGCAGAGTTTCTGGCATTGGGAAAATCAGCTAAAATGTCATTAGAATTATAATTACTTTAGTGAAAAAATATAGATAGCAAGTCCTTAAAAAAGTTTTGAAAAAATATGTTTTCTTCAATATAGAAAAACTTGCTTAAGGAATTGAATACTGTGATAATGGAAACTGTAGATTTATTATAATCTCAGGTTAAAAAGTAATTAAAGACTGAAAATATAATAAAAATATATACAAATTACCTAAATTAGCATTAAGTTAAATCTATAAAAAAAAATCATGATAAAACATTTTCAAAAAATACTCTTTCTTCGATATAGAATACCTTTTTTAAGAAATTTAATACTGTGATACTGGGATCTGTAGATTCAATATAATCTCCGGCTAAAAACGAGGGCTTATAAAATTAAATAAATATTAACTAAACCAACCTATAGTTATACACATAAGAAATTTCCTGATAAAACCCTCAAAACATCATACTAAAATCTATCTAAAATGTGACAGTTTTATTAATTATTAATAAAACTTTAATAAATAAATATTAACTAAGTTAAAATCAATTTATAGCTATAACAAAATTCCTGATGAAGTCCTAAAAATATTTTTCAAAAATATCAATTCTTCGATATAGAATACTTTGTTTAAGGAATTTAATACTGTCATAATGGAAACTGTAGATTAAATAGAATCTCAGACTAAAAAGTATTTAAGCTGTGATAGTATTATAAAAATAAACAATTATGAACTAAGTCAAACTATAAAAAATTTCCTGATAAAATCATTAAAAACATTTGCCAAAAACATACTTTCTTCTATAAATAATACCCTGTTTAAATAATTAAATACTGTAATACTTGAAAATGTATAAAAATAAATAAATTTTAGCCATGTTAACCTTAAGTTATATCTATAAAAAATTTCCTGATAAAGCGGTTGCCTTGCACATATTTTAAAAAACAGTTTTTTCTTTTTTCTTTTTTTTGTTATTAACTAAGGTATCAAAAAAATTTTGTATTAATATTGTAATGTTCAAATCGTGTACCCAAATTTAATAGTCTATAAACTCTGAACTCTGCGCTCCCACACACATCAAACACATCTTCGGCTTATTTTTTTTCTCGTAATAAACATAAATTATGATATACCAAAAAGCTTCCTCAACTGCCATTGCATCTTTCTCCTGTCACATAAAACACATTCAAAACTTTTACTAAATAATTTTTTTTTATGAATTATTTCACAGTTTTTGCCATTTCGGTTATCGATAAACTGGTCGGACCACACACAAACACACAGGCACGCCTCCCATTCACTACACACGATTTGGGCACACTGGCAAAATGAAAAAGCGAAAAAAAAGCAACAAAAAAATAAAGTAAACAATTCACAAAAATTTGTTTTTGCCATTGTTGTTTGCAGGTGAGAGGACTTTGTGTCTGGCGGTAATCGGGCATTATACTACAGGGCAATTAGGCTGCAACAATGTTGCAACAACAGACACGCCACACGACACACTCTCTACGCCTGCCACATTTCTAAGTTGCAACTCAGGCCATTTTTGCATGCACAATGAAAATTAAGTCAACTGTAAACATATTATGAGGTTGCATGGATAAGTTGAAATTAAAAGGGGGGCGGGGCGTTTGGGTTAACTGGGCCCGGAAGGCAAGCAGACAGACGGCACGCCATATCAGCTAAATAAAATTATATATATATATTTAAAATCAGCTAGAAAATTTTTTAATTAAAATGTCATAATTAAAAAGCAGATGAAAATGTTTTAGGCAAAGTTTAGGGGACTAAGATACAGCCTAGAAAATTTATAAAATAAAAATAAAATGTATAAACAAAAGCAATTACACTAGTTTACAGCAAAAAAGGAGCTGGGCTCTCATATACTTTTTTTGATGTATTTTTGGTCGCTGATTTCAAAAATGCAAACCATTTATTTTTTCAAAGAATGGTTTTCGAGAAAACCGCGAATAGCTAGTTTTTTGGCAGTCTTTCGACTTATTTGTTCATATCTACATGAGATCTTATTTGATCTTAAATAATGTTACACAATTCAATAGATAATTGTATCCTCTTTCTAACGGTATGCCGTTTATGCGAATCGAATAAGAAACAAAGCCATTATAAACCCTCAAAGTTGAAAAATGTGAACTTTTTTTGCATTTTTGAAAAATTGCTAAATTTCAATTGGTCTTTTAAAAATTTAAAAAATTCGTTTAAATACTTTTTAAGATTTATTATGTTAGATAATTCTTTTACGAATATTTTAAGTATACATTTGTCCAAATCGGTCAGTAAATGTGATAGCTATTCAGCAATTAGTAAAAACACCCAAGCAAAAATTCACCTTGTTCATCACTTTTCCAGTCATATTGGGAGATGAGAAGTTTTAACTGACTAGAAATTTTAGCTATTGTGGCGATTTGAGTGGATTGTTTGCTTTATTTAGAGAGAATAATGATCCTGAAGATTGGTGTATCTTAATCGAATATTTCCGCTTTAATTTTTCCGTAGACAATACGCAACATTTTTTCTTTTAATATACTAACGCATCACTGTTTTCTCTCTTAAATTGTAAATTTTCGACAAATATGACTGGAAAAGTGATGAACAAGGTGAATTTTTGCTCGGGTGTTTTTACTAATTGCTGAATAGCTATCACATTTACTGACCGATTTGGACAAATGTATACTTAAAATATTCGTAAAAGAATTATCTAACATAATAAATCTTAAAAAGTATTTAAACGAATTTTTTAAATTTTTAAAAGACCAATTGAAATTTCAGCAATTTTTCAAAAATGCAAAAAAAGTTCACATTTTTCAACTTTGAGGGTTTATAATGGCTTTGTTTCTTATTCGATTCGCATAAACGGCATACCGTTAGAAAGAGGATACAATTATCTATTGAATTGTGTAACATTATTTAAGATCAAATAAGATCTCATGTAGATATGAACAAATAAGTCGAAAGACTGCCAAAAAACTAGCTATTCGCGGTTTTCTCGAAAACCATTCTTTGAAAAAATAAATGGTTTGCATTTTTGAAATCAGCGACCAAAAATACATCAAAAAAAGTATGTGAGAGCCCAGCTCCCTCGATCAAAAAATAATTTGTAAACTAGTGTTATTGGAAGGCAGTTTAGCTAAAGTGTTTAATTAAATTAAATATCTCTAGTTCGATTTATATTTTGTAGAGCAAGTTTATAAATTTTCCAAGGCTGCTACAAACATTTACATATTTTAATTTCACTTTTTTACCACATTTATAAAGTACAGGGTATAAAAACCCTCCATTTCTCATTTCTACAACTGTCAACGCCCCATGTGGCATAATCAAATACCAATATCAAAGCTGATTTGTAGCTTACATCTCTCTTTTACTCCTTATAGCTCATATTCATGAGACAAGAGAGAGTCTCTAAAGTTCTATTTAAGTTGGGGGGAGGTCCTTGTTGGTCACGTCCTGTGACCCTGCAATGCCAAAATTTAAATAAATGCCCCGCTTTAGCCCGCTCAATTTTACATATTTTTTTTTTGTGTTGTCAGGCAAAAAAATTTTCTGAATGCCGCAGCATATTTCGAGTCCATTAATGCGTCCTGGGCAACTCGGTATCATAATCACCTTGTTTGTCGGGGCGGAACACCTATAATGGCCACAGGGGGGGAATGTTGGCTGAAGGGGCGAGAGAGGGGAGGGTAGCAATCGCAGTCGTTAAGTCGGATAATCATTTTTGAGACAGCAGCAGCAGCAGCCATCATATAAACGTAATTCAATGCACAAAATGACAACATTTTCATTTTGAATTTTCCTTCAACCTGCCGCCCCTCCGCCCACCCCCTCTAAATGAATTTTTGGCAGCTGTCCTGGCATTTTGGCAGCTTTAAGCAACATTTTGGCCCTCCATTTGCATATGGCCAATTGGGCAAATGTTGACAAGAAGCAGCAGCAGCAAAAGGAACCCAATGATTACAAATTATGTTTATGGCCAGGCTCATTACATACCTTAACTCCTCTCTGGGGCGGCGGCTAAAATTAAGTGTCTATTTGTACGGCAGTAATTTGGCTTTTTCATAAGGCTTTATCATATAGTAACAAACATTATTTGCAGCTTTTGAACTAATAATCTTTTGCTAAGTACAAAGGAGAAGATATTCTGAGAGAAACATATGAAAATTGAAAATCAATTTATATGTTATAGCAGCACATAACTAAATATTACTTAAATTTGCTTAAAATATTGCAATAAATATTGTAAATATATCGATAAAACTTGTTGAATGTCTGAAATATTTAATAGATTCAGTTCTCTTATCAACTTTCACTTGTCAAATGTAAAATGTTTGTCAGATTGTTTTCTTTTTCGATTTTATTTATCGAAATGAAATGGCATTTTATTTTGCCTTCGCTTGACATACAATTTAATTGACATAAAAAAATCGATTTAATTTGTTTTCGACTGTTTTTTATGGCATTATGGAGTATATACGGAGTTGTTTATTTAAATTATTGAAATTTTTATGATTTAGTTGTTCTAAACATTTCGAATTCGAGTGATTTGAATGACTTTAGCAAGGAAAAATAGTTGATATAAATATGTTGTTGATTCTTTTTAAATTTACATTATTAAAGTCAATTTATTTAATTTTTTTATATAAGAATTCTAACTGAAATTCAATGAAAATCTTATATAAATTTTTATCAATTTTAGAAAAAATTTTGACGTGTGTTTTTGGTGAATCTGAATCTTTTATGATTTAGAACAACTAAACATTTCAATTTTGAATGATTTGAATGACTTTAGAAAGGGAAAACGATTTTTAAACTTATGTTTTATATTCTATTTAAATTTATATTATTAAGCCTCGTTTTTTTGGAATTTTTTTTGGTCATAAATCGAAGTGAAATTTAATGCAAATCTTAAATAAATTTAATCAATTTTAGAAAACATTTTGACTTGTGTTTTGGTGAAGCTGAATCTTTTAAGCCCTGGAACAACTAAACATTTCAATTTTGAATGATTTAAAAGACTTAAGAAAGGGGAAGAGATTTGAAAACCTATATTTTAGATTCAATTTAAATTATGCTTATTAAACAGCATTTTTTAAAATGTTTTTCCATAAGAATTCCAACTGAAATTCAATGCAAATCTTAAATAAATTTAATCAATATTAGAAAACATTTTCACTTGTGTGTTTTTGGGTGTTGGAATAAAACTTTATTTATTATTGTTTCAACCGTTACAAATATGGCAAATTGTCAGTAAAATGAAGATAATTATTTTGTATCATAATTATCAACATTTGAATCGATAACTATAAACTAACATTTATCTTTGTGCTTAAGACATTTCAAGTAAAACTTATGCACTAATTTTAATGGTGTGTGTGTGGGTGTGTGTGTGTGGAAAGTGCCAAGGAATGTTCTCTATATAGTATAGTATAGTATAGTATGTTGGATTATACAATGGTGAGTTAGTTAATATATGAATACGGTTTTTGTTTCTTGTTTTTGCATTAGATTTTTGCACCAAAATTCATAACAAGATTTGGCCACATCGCGCAGACAATTTTCTATTTTATAAACTGAACTCACACACACACACACACATACAGACAACTGAAAACGTTGCACATACGCCCCGTATGCACGCTAGTTGCTTTATCGCACATATTTACCCCACTCAATCATGCCACACATCATATATATATCCTTGCAACGATGCAGCCAAGTGTTATGCAACTATTTAAAAGGACTTTATCATTTGCTGATATTTTGCTGTTTGCTGATTTTGTGATTTATAAATGGTGCCACGAAAGATTTTGCAAAAATTCCCAAATCCAGAATGCTGAATATCCATCCTCCTCATCCTCATCCTTAGAGTAGGTAACATTTTCGGCGCCAACAGGAGCAGGTGCAGTGCACATGGCGATAATAGCGACACAGGCACTTCAGATACTTGTATCCTGCACAGCAATGATGCGAATGCGAGTGATAATGGCTGTGAGAGTAGCAGGATGCATCGTGCGAGCAGTACGAGTAGCAGCCACAGTCGCACATCTTGCCAGGGGATCAATGGAATGTCCTTTTGTCTAGTATAGAAGTTGCTGTTGTGTTGTTGTTTATCCTGTGTGTGTCCTAGCGCTTTGCTCGCTTTGGCTAAACTGATTTCTGGCCAACGCTTTGCCTTTCAACTTGGCTTAGGTTAGTGGCGGCTGTTGTCCTCGAAAGCGGCGCCTTCGTAGTAAGTTGCCCCAAAGTTGGGAGCCGCAACGTTGTTGCCACGGCCAACAGCTGTTTGATCGATGCAATTGTTTTGCGTATTTGGGTGGCCAACATTCGTACCACGCCCCAAATATGTTGATACTATATATACTAAAAAAAAAACCCGTTCCAAAGCCTATATAGAAAATCATGTCAATTGATTTTCGGCTGCAACTTCGTCTTGTGGTTTATTTTTGCCTGGCACGACGGCACTCGAGTTGTAGTATGATTAATTCACAATGTTATTCGTTGATTTTATGACCGAAATATTTATATTTATATTTATTTTTATATATATACTTATTTGCCCAAAATAGAAGCCGTTGTCGTCGTCGTTGTCGTCGTCGCTAGGCAAATGCAAATTCATGCCTGACCCACATTTTGGCGCACATTTGATTCTATTAGTCACACAGCTGCCGCCAAAAAAACAGATGCACAGCTGTGTGTAGATACTTATTGCATTTAGCTATAGGCTATAGATATATAGCTAAAGCTAACGCTACAGATCGTGATGCAATCGATGACACATACATACAATGACGCGACATTCGCATTACTGACATCATTTATTTTGTACTACCCTGCGTATACGTCATATAATATATATTGTAAATATATAATCTAATTTGTAGTATCAATTCCAGCTGACATCAGCTTCAACTGAGCCTATAAAAAATACAAACAATTGCACTTCTCAAATGAGATCAGTTTGAATATATAAATAAAAAAAAACCCCCTTTAAAAATGAGATCATGCGCTCTTGTTTGTTGTTAGATCAAACTTTATGATTTACTCATAGCTGCTAATTACAACTATAAATAGTTTTTGGTTAACTTTGCCTGCTAATTGTCAATATGTTTAGCTATGATCACAATAACTAATATTTGGCAATAAGCAAAAAGTAAATGTATTCATGATAATTTATTAACAATGTTTTTGATAGAGTTTTGCCTGCTTTATTATTAAAATAATTAGTAGAATATTTTAGCATATTTTAATTGTAAAAAAAAGAAGATATTTTCCATTTATATTATTATTTTTATTTAATAAAAATAAACTGCATTCATGATATTATTTTAACAATGTTTTGGATGGAATATAGCCTGCTTTATTATTAAAATAATTAGTAGATTATTTTAGCATATTTTAATTGTAAAAAAGAGCAGATATTTTTCATAAATACTATTTTATTCATTTAATAAAAATAAACTGCATTCATGAAAATTTATTAATAATGTATTAAACAGATAATTGCCTGCTTAATTATTTTAATAAAATACAGAAGCAGAGAATTGCCTGTTTTATTATTAAAATATTATTCAAATAAATAGTAAAATACTTTGGCATATTTTTATTCTAAAATATAAAAGATATCTTCTATATATACTATTTTATTCTTTTAATAAAAATATTAATCTTTGAGTTTAATGTGAATGGAGACCTGATGATTTATTAAGAATGTTTTATTATTAAAATAATTAAAAGAATACCTTGTCATATTTTAATTATAAAAAAGAACAAATATATTCTTTATATATTTTATTAATTTCATAAAAATAATCAACTTTTACAATTTTCAACAGACAATTGGCAGCTTTATATTATTAAAATAATTAATCAAATAAATTGTCATATTTTCATTTAAAAAAAAAAAGATATATTCTATTTTATTCTATTTTATTCTCTTCATAAAAATAATCATCTGTAAGTTTAATGTGAATTTATTTATGATTATTCATGAACATTGTTTACGACAGAGAAATGCCTGCTTAATTATTTTAATAAAATACAGAGGCAGAGAATTGCCTGCTTTATTATTAAAATAATTCCTAAAATACTTTGGCATATTTTAATTCTAAAAAAAAAAAATATATATCCTTCATTTACTATTTTTTTCTTTTCAGAAAAATAATCATCTTTAAGTTAAATGTCAATTTATTCATGATAATTTATTAAAAATGTTTTAGGCAGAGAATTGATTTAATTATTTTAACAAATACAGAGGCAGAGAATTGCCTGCTTTATTATATAAAATAATTACTAAAATACTTGGACATATTTTAATTCTAAAAAAAAGAAAATATATACTACATAAACTATTTTATTTCCTTCACAAAAATAATCAACTTCAATTAAATTTTTCTGTAACTGTAAGCAAACCCTTTATCACAATAATTTTTCTCTATATAATTTTCAATTATGCATGTGATTTTTTTTCACTTCTCATTCCTTTTATAAGATCTGCGATCATTGAAAAAATAAAAACTCTTTGGGGGGTATCATTAAATGGGTTTTTAGCTGCTTTTAATGAGTTCTTATTGAGCTAATTTAGCTGGACAGTTGCAGTGTGGCAGTGTGTGGCAAGCAGCTGCTGCGTGTTTCTTATCTGTTAGCTGTTTGTGGCATTATAGCCGTGTTGCAAGCTCATTAAAGTCACCGCATGCAATTCGAGGACATGTAACATGGACTTTAAGGCCAGGGGCAGAATAGAACTTGTGACAAGGACATGGGGCAGTCACTGTGGCAGTGGCAGTGGCAGTGGTAGTTGGTAGTTGAAAAACCGTGCGTTGCTTCAAGTGTGTCCTTGTGCGCTTAAAAGTCTTTCGACACGTATTCACATTGGCAAAAGTTTGTCAGCCAAAAGCCAAAGCTGGTTTAAATGAAGAGCAAACTGTAAGTTTGCGCTGAAAAAAAGGGTGAGGGCGGGCGGCGTGTTGCACGGTGGCAGGTGGCAAAATCGTAGTAGAAAGAAAGGGTCGCCACATTTGAGTGCAAGTGCCATGGCTTTCAGCAGTTTAGTTCAAGTTGTTTTCAAGTGAACACTTGAAGGACACAACGGGGCGACCAAAACTCGACTCGACCATATATGCGCTATAGAATTGGGCTAGGAACAGGAATCAGGAGCAGGAGTAGGGGCAGTGAAACGGACGGAAATGCCGGCTGTCAGTATGTGGCAAATAATGGTGTTGCGTGTCCTATTGGCCAACACAATGATAACCAAACTAAATTGCAACAAGAGCAACAAAAACGACAGCTGAAATATAAAAAAAAAAACCAAAAACTTCCTCCTACTTTCCTGCCTTCGACGGGAGTTCCTTGCCTCCGTCTGTTGAGCTGCCACCACCTACTCTATGGAGTCTTCAACTCTCCCATTGCAATCTCGTGAAAAGCGTAACTGACACTTAAATTAAATTTGTTTTCATTTCGCCCCAAACAGAAAGTCAACGCGACACTTTCGGGTTCCCGGGGCCAAGAAATCAGCGCGCCAAACAACAACGCAAACAAAACACAAAAAACCAAAAAAATGCATTTCGCAATAAAATAAATTAAAACGAAAGCAAACCAAATTTTCTACACTGAAAGTTGCCCAAAACTCAACGGGGCGTGCGATGGGAACTGCAAAAGCATGCCAGAGTACAAATAACCCGGACCCCCCTTCAAAACCTCCCCCTTTAAGCCACTACTCCCCTGCTTAACCAATGTGAAACCAAAGTGAAAAGTCTAAACAAAACTGCTTGTGACTCCTATATATAGTATATAGTATATAGTATAGTATGTATGTGCATAATGGGATTGTGAACCTAGACGCCCCCTGGCGGCTAAAGTTGTCGTCACAGAAGTTCAAGCATTTAAAGTACAGTTGGCACACGCTTGACTAACTGATAATCTGCATAGAATTCTTGGAAATGTTCTCTATAAAAAAATCAATTGACAGCAATTTTTTTTCAATTGTTAAAAATATTTTAAAAAAATATTAAAAGTATAAATCGATATTTTAGAAGCACAAAAATATTCCGTAATTGTTCACGATTCCGTAAAACATTTATTTACTCTATAAAAAATTAATTGACAGCAATTTTTTTATGAAATTAGTGAAAATATTTATAAAATAATTATAAAATTATATTTTGATTTTTTAGCAGAACAAAAATATTTGGTAATTTTTCACGATTCCGTAAAACATTTATAAATTATTCAGCTTTAAAGTTTAAGCCTTTTAAAGAATTTTTATTTGATTTTTCCCTTAATTTACTTCCTTTAAGCTGTCAAGCATTTTTTTGATTGAATCTGCAATCGATTTATTTTTAAAAAGTATTTGGATATGAGAAACTATTAAATTTCGATTATTCACAAATCACAACATTTTAATTGTTATCGATTACGTAAATTATTTATAAGTTATTCAGCTTTAAAGAAAACTTGGCAACTTTTTTGTTAAATTTTATTTAAATCGTGCCTTAATTTATTTACTTTTAACTGTCAAGCAATTTTTTAATTCAATTTTCAATCGTTTTGCTTTTAAAAATATATAATAAATATAAAATAAATATTTGGAAGTGAGAATTTGCCTTATTTAAATATATATACATATGTATATATAAAATAAAATAAAATAAAATAAAATATATTTAAGCCTATATCAATTATATAAGATTATTAATCATGTTTTTCTTGTTAATAATAATAAATTACAATTAATATTATATAGTTCATATAGTTAATATGTTTTAAATTTTGCATTCCAGATTGAACACTCTTTCAATTTTAAATATTATGCACTATAAATTTAATATACTTTACTAACTTGTAGTTCGTTATCAGTACTAACTGAAAGTTAAAATCAATCCCTTAATATTTCCTGGACAAAAAACTAAACTGATTATCACGATTTTTATAATTCCAAATCTTCATATAATGTTTAAAATTCAAACTTAAAAATTGCTTCCATATTTTATCAATATTCTATTTGCAGTCACCGGAAAATTTGTCGTTTATTTTATTGGAATTTATATACCTGTCTGTATCTTTTTATGCATATATTCAAAAACCATCAATAAAAGCCAGAAAAGTCAACTTCAGAACTGAAAATCCCATAGCTATAGTCAACCATTGAAGCCTTGCAGTCTCATCTAGTTGTAGCATGTCTATAGCTCATACTACATATATTGATGGCATATTGTGTTCATGCCAAAAGCGATTGTGCCACCCTTTTGTAGAACTGTAGATTGTGGACTGGTTGGGGGGTATAAAGGTGGTGCCGGTCATGACAGATTTTCCCCTCGCTTGTTTCGCACAAAATTCTTGTTGGCTCTTTCGCATTTATTGTTTTTTTTCCTCCCCCCCCACGACTGAAAGGCAGCCAAAGCCGCAGCCAAACAAACACATTTCAATCAAAAACGCTTGATGGGTCGACGGGGCAATAGGAGAAAGTGCAGCAGCAGCAGCAGCAGGAGAAAGGGGAGGCGGAGTAGAAACAGCAGCCACGTGGGTGGGCCACGTTTATGCCACGTTTTGTGCCACGACAAAAGTCCAAATTGTGGATTGAGACGGCAGTAAGGGGTATGTGTAACGGCTGGCAAACTGTAAGCTTCCCGAACTGGCAGCTTGGGCACGCGGACGGACATATATATTTGCTCCCCGGCTGCACTGCGGTGTGCTAAAGGCATTGCACTCTGGTTCAAGCCTAGGCAAAACTGAGACGAAAATAGAAAAAAATAATATCGCAAAATTAAATGGCAGATGTTCGGCACATGAGAGGCAGCTTAACATCTGGTAAGTCGAAAAATTATAAAACACAATTATAATCCCTTAATTGTAGAAGAATTTTATAAAAAAAAATTAAACATATATTTACGATTGTGTACTGGCAAGGGCGTTTAAATATCTGCTCAGAATTTAAATCGAAAACTAAAACTAAAACTTACAAAAATATTTAAATTGAAAGAAAAATTAACTTCCGCAAAATCGAGCTAAAGCAGTTTTATTAAACGCAAAATTTAAATTTCACATTTTATCTAATAATAAAATAAAATCTATAAAATTTAAATTGTGGCAGAACCAATGTGCGTTGCTTTTATAACTGTTGCTGCTGCTGTTGTAACTGCAGTTGTTGTTTTTCTTGTTGTTGCTGTTGGCCAATGTCAATGCCACAACTGTGACTGCCACATGCCGCATGCCACATGCAGGCTTGCAAAACTTAGTGTGCACATGTTTCAGCTTGAATCTTGAAGCTTCTGGCTGTCCACGCGCCATCGCCCAACTGATTTTGGCCCAAAACAAAATGAAGACATACTTGTACAAAATGGCAAATGGCAAATGGTAAATGTGGCATGCCTCCCAGGAGTGGTTGCACAGGCAACTTTGTCCACACACTCTAAGCACTGAATGGCAATGCATTCAAAAAGATTCTTCAGTTCTAAAAAGGACCTGTGACATCTGAAGTTGACTCTGGAAGCAGAGTTTCAAACTATTTGAAACAATCATGTTGTGAAGTGCTCCTGACACTAAACAGACCAAAGTGCAGATTGTTGTGTGTGTGCAGGAGAGAAAGTAGTTGAATTTCACAGAATCAAGTTCTTTGTTTTGTTTGCACAACATATATATAAAGTTGATTGTTGAGAGAAGCTTTTTATTGGTAAGCAGTTAATTAAATAAAATTGGAATTATTTCAAGACATTTTAAAGTCTTTTCTGACCTTTTAGTCCAAATAAACCTTATAGCTTTAATTTTCGCAACAATTATATTATTTAAGTTTATATCGCGTTGCAACACGCCATGTCAACAGGATTTTGTTTAACAATATCATTAAGCAAAATAACAAACCGACACAAAGCATTTAATTTATTATTTAGTTGACCTGCAGCTCCCAACATTTAACTCACACTTTAACCCATTCTTATTAAATTATTTGTATAAAAAAATATACCTAAAGAACCTCAACAACCTCAAGAGTTATAAGTGCAAAACCGTCTACCCTTTCTCCAACTATCTTTCACACTGCCAAGTCTAAAGAAAGTACTGCAAAGATTCCTTAAAACATTGTAGCTCCACTTTGCATTCGTTGTGTGATGTTGCCTCATGCGGCATTCCTGATGCATGTGGCACGCAAGAAGTCATTAAAAAGCGCTGAAGAAAAAACACAACAAAAACACATAAAACGCTAAGCTAGGGTAGCTGCTACAAGCTCTTGAGGTAGTTCCATGTATTACTTAGTTCCAGTCAGTCTTCTCTCTCTCTGAATGATGCAGCAAACCATAAAGAACAACAACACGCAAAACCTGGCCAACAGAATGACAAGAATTTGGCATACAAAAAAAGAAAAAAAAACCCGAAACAAAAACCCAGACATCAAGCGATTGAACCTCTCAAATTGTACTCGTTCTACAGTGGAAGAGAGAACAGTCTGAAAAGTAAACAAAATGAAATTCCAAACTGCAGTCGGTTGTTTGCACTCTCTGCAAAAGATCACAAAGATCCATCCCAAGATCGAAGATTGCCAAACAACCTGCCAAGCTAAAAACTGAGGCTCCCTTTACCAGCTCTGAACTGACAGTTCGATTACATTCTCTGACTGTTAAACTGGCAAACTGACATTAGAGATGACAGCGTGTTAAATTTGTTTTATACGATATAAACACGAATTAAAAACTGTAGAAGATTTAACAACAAAGGTTTGGCCAATACGATGTGAAACGCTCATAAAGGATTTTTGATTTTTTAAATAAACGTGTCTTTAATTTGTTTATCGATATTTTGGGGTGTCCTTATTAACGCAAAACGTTTAAATATTGGGATTAATATAGAAAATAAATTCAATTGATGCTGAGACTATTAAATCGAAACTTTATATGGTTAGAACTGTAAGAGATTATTCAAGGTTTTTGCTTTTTAATTAAACCTATTTGTAATTTATATATCGATATTTTGGGGTGTCCTGCTTACGTAAAACGTTTAAATAATCGGTTTAAGATAGAACATAGTTACATTTAATGCTGAGACTATTGGAACGCAACTTTATATGGCAAGAACTGTCAAAGACACGATGTGAAAAGATCATAAAATGTTTTTTCTTTTTAAATAAACCTATTTAAAATTTATTTATCTATTTTTTGGGGTGTTCTGATTTACGCAAAACGTTTAAATATTCTGTTAAAGATAGAAAATTTATACATTTAATGCTAAGACTATTAAAACGAATCTTTATATGGCAAGAACTGTCAAAGACACGATGTAAAACGATCATAAAATTTATTTTTTTTTAAATAAACCTACTTTTAATTTATTTATCGATTTTTTGGGGTGTTCTGATTAACGCAAAACGCTTTAATATTCTGTTTTAGATAGAAAATTTAAACATTTAATGCTGAGACTATTAAAACGAATCTTTATATATTAAGAACTGTGAAAGAAACAATGTGAAATTATCATAAAATGTTATTTCTTTTCAAATAAACCTATTTAAAATTTATTTATCGATTTTTTTGATTGCTCTGATTTACGCAAAACCCTTAAATATTCGGTTTAAGAAAGAAAATTTATACATTTAATGCTGACACTATTAAAGCGGATTTTTATATGGTAAACGATTACCAAAATGTATTTAATTATTTACGATCGTGTCACGATATTAAAAGAGTTCAACTCTAGAACTCGTACTGCGACTAAGAAGCGATTCTTTCACATCGTTTACGACTTCGACTGCATTCCTTCATATTTTGCAACGCTGAAGAATTTCATGAGCGGGCGTTTAATGTTGTTGTTGTTAAAGTTGTTGTTGTTGTCTCTGATGATTCCTGGAACTGCGTTTTAGTACCGCAAGTTGTAAACCTATTGCAAAGTTACGATGCGTTATTGGTATATACGAGTATAGCCTCTGGTATTTGGGTTGCCATTGCGCGTGCGTAAATTTGTGAACTGAAAATGGCATTGGACAATGGACTTGGTCTTGGACTTGGACTGAGAAACTGAGAGACTGAGACTTGCGAGACTTGGAGTTGAAGTAACCAAATGTGGTAACGTCAAGGTGATGGCTCTGCTATTTATAGCTAAAAAAAAATCAAGTAAGTGAGTAACCAAGTATTTTGCTAAACGTGGGAATTTATGTTCATTGGGTGGTCTGTCAACGAAAATCCATAAAATATAAATAAAGAGGTGATTTAAAAAATTAAATAAAAATAATTAAATTAAATAAAGCAAAGGCACAGCTGTAATATAAATTATTTAGAAATTTCGTTTACAATTAAATAAAATTAGTTAAATGTGCTAAAAGAACTCAATAGTGCGTATAAGCAATTGAAATAACAATTTTCCAACCAAATAAATCATTATAAATTCCAATTCTAGTTAAGAATGATTTTTTGTAGATTGACAAATCAATTAATTAATTCCCTGACACCTTTCTTATAAGACCTAGTTAGTTGTGCTATTTTTTACACTCAAGTGAATTAATCCAATGTGCTTATGTCACTAGCATTGCATTCTTCATATAACTAACAATAATAACACTCTCCATCTCTATCTATTCGAGTGGGGATTATCACTGGTCAGTCAGTTGCTATCATATCATTTTAATTGTATTTTTATATATACATAAGTATGTTTACAACATTCAGTAGCTGCTTATTAACCTCCAGAGTCAAGCACGAGACACTTGTTGAATTGTTTGCCTCATTTATATTTTTATTTTTATTTTTTTACTGACCCCTGGAGTTTGTTTACAAGTTGTAATGGAAACTTTTGTAAATCTTTCCATGCAATAAAAATTATTCCAGAAAATGTTTTCATTCATGCGAAAAGATGCATTGCCACCGATACAGATACAGATACACAGTTACAGCTACAGATACAGCTACAGCTACAAGTTACAAGATACAGCTACAAATGCAGCTTCGACTCACTGCAAGTTCACAAAAGTAAGGAGAAGGCCATGGCCTAAGTAAATTGTTATAGTTTAAAAAGAAAACTATACAAATAAAATGAAGAAAAAAAATAAAATTGAATATACAAAGTACGTGCCAAGTGGAATAAGTGGGTAAATTTCCATTGGAGTTTCTGTATTTTGTTTACTTCACACATTAGTAAGCTGTGCTTATGTGGCTTTCAAATAAGTACACATATCAAATTCAATTTAAACTCATAATACGAAACAATAACAATATTGACGTCATTTTGGGGGCGAAAAATGTGACCAAAATATATGCGACAGCATTTGTATCTGATGGATGCAACCATTGACATTTGCCGCGGCTGTTTAGCAACTTTCATATAAATCATAATGAGCAAAAATAACAAATTGATTAACAAAAGGATAACGCACTTTTAAATACTCTATGTAGAAAAAATTAGGTTAAAAAGAAATTAATGTAAAAGCAATTTAGAGTCAATTTTGACATGAACTAAAATTTTTTTTAAATTTTTAATACCTAGCAAACACAAAAAAAAAATCTTAAACGGAACTAAATATGTTCCTTGCAAAGAAAATTTATTTTCTATATTTAAACAAAATTTGAGCTACTGTTTGGATGCTCATTTCATTAGATTAATTGTTAAATGTCTTATAAAAAATTACTTAAACATTTTAAGGCAATTTTCAATTTGATATTGGAATTCGAAGCATTCTTCATTCATTTTTATTTGCAGCTAAAATGTTTAGATTAGATTTTTCACTTTTTAAATATTTAAAAAAAATCATTTCATTCTATAGCCTTATTAGAAATATGAATAAATAAAATTTAATAAATTAAATTTGGAATTTTTTTTGATGCTTATTTCATTAGATTAGTTGTTAATTGTCTTATAAAAAAATTACTTAAACATTTTAAGGCAATTTTCAATTAGGTATTAGAATATAAAGCATTCTGCATTTATTCTTGTTTGCAATTAAAATGTTTAGATTAGAGTTTCAATTTTTGAAATATTTTAAAAAAATCATTTTTATATAAATAAATAAAATTTACTAAATTATTCGTTTAATTTTTTAACATATCTCTCATATTTTTAGAGTATTTGTAAAAACAACAAGCAACTGTGTAATTTTTGTTTTTTTGTTTTTGAATGCGATTCGCGGTTTTGCGAATTCATTCACCTTTTAATCAGACAACTGGTTTGCTGTTGTTCTTGTTGTTTTTATTTTTTTTATTTTTTTGGTTGTCCAAAATGAATTTCCCTTTTTGTATGCGCCACGAAGTTCGTGATATTTCGAAGCGAAGCCCGAGACCCGCCGATAAGTGGCTAACAACGTGAGATAAATACTCAAAAATATTTAGATACGATTAAACAAACAACAACAACAACAACAAAATATATATCTCCTATATATATATATATATGTACAATTTAAAGGAGCTACAAATACGATGACTAATCAAAATTGAGTCGCCAATATCGGCTTGTTAGGTGCGCAAGTCATGTCAAGCTCCGATCATAAAAGTCAAAGACCTCAAGCCGAACACAACTTGGCAGATCCCATAAAAAAATATTCAAAAAATCAAAAAAAAAAAAAACTCAAATCATTGAATGCAATGCAAATACTCGTAATATAGTTAAAATGTATTTATTGTTAGTACTTCAAAAAAAAAAAAACAGTATTCAGTTCCAGATTCGTTAACCAAAAATTATTGAACACGTAATGAAACTTACAATTTTGCAAATTGTTGTTGTTTATACATTTCATGAATGGAGCAGCAACAGCAGCAGCAAGTGTTGTTGTTGCTGTAGCTTTGATCCGCTGTTTTTTAAAGGTTAAGAGAGTATATTGGGTTGGTGTAATGTGCAGAATGTTTTGATTTTTTGTGGATATTTTTTTTGGAATTTATTGAAGCTTGAACAAAGCAAATTTGGAATGTATGTTAAATGAGAAATTATTGAGATTTTTCTCATATAATATATATTACACATGTGTAAAGCTAGAGTGTATAAATTTGGTATGAAAACTACTGAATATTCTCTTAAGATATTGTATAAAGATAATTATTTTAATACTGAATATTCTCTTAAGAAATTGTGTAAAGAAAATTATTATCAAGCCGAAAATGAGCAAATTTTGAAATCAATTGAGAAATTTCCCCAAGACATTTTATAGTATTTCCTAGCTTTAAAATAGAGCGGCAGCAGAGTATACCACAGTCTGGAGCTCTTAATAACAATCTTCATATTTTTTTTTTGTTATTGTTATTGTAGATTGTTCGATACTTATTGAACTTCATCGTATCGGCGCCGTCGTCATCGTCATCGTTGTTGTCGTTACGTTTGTCTGTTTGCACTTCACACCAACTCGGATTGGAAGGTTTTGTATGTACAGTCAGCCCCCCTCCCGCTGTACTGCCCTTCTGCACAACACACTCTGTGTGTGTAGTGTACTCTGTGTGTATTTATCTCATTGTTGTTGTCGCTTTGCATTTGTTGTTCAACTCTCTGAAGTAGTATGTGTACGTGTTTTGAATGAAATTTTTTTCGAAACTCAACTCGTGTTTTCTTATTTTTGCAAATTATCTTTGACTAAAAATCTACAAAATTCATGAATGAGGCGCACAAAATGCGAGGAGAGCGCAATTAGCGAAAGCAAATGCTCAAAAGCAAATTCTCAATAATTTTACCATACTATTGTATTGAAGTTTAACAAATATTTGGTATTTAAAAATAAAGTTTTAGTTGGATTTTTAGTTGGGTAATTAAATTAAATTCTAGCTTAAATAATAATCACAAAAAAATTTGAAAATATATTTTTTATTAATTTTCTATTTTTGCAGCATTTTATAAAATATTATTTTACTATTTTAACAGATCAAAAAGCATTTTAAGGGCTGCTTGTTTATTTTGAATATTAGTTGGGTAATTAATTTAATTTCTATTTTAAATAATTAACTTTCTATTTTAGCAGCATTTTATAAAATATTCTTATACTTTTTAATAGATCTAGAATCATTTTAAGGGCTGCTTGTATAATTTGAACATTAGTTGGGTAATTAATTAAATTTATATTTTAAATAATTAACACAAAAAAAATTTAAAAATGTATTTTTTATTAATTTACTATTTTTGCAGCATTTTATAAAATATTACTTTACTTATTAACAGATCAAAATGCATTTTAAGGGCTGCTCGTTAATTTGAATATAAAAAAATACTTTTTTAAGCCACTAAAAATTTCCCTTTTTTCAATTGATAACCAACTCTCTAAGTATTAAATTGCTTAACTTGTCATGTATTTTATTTAACTTAACTTTTGTCTATTTATTGTGCATATTCGCATTAACCTTAAATAATATTGTCATATTTTGTAGGTTGCCTCTTAGAGCTACAGTTATTTTGGCTTGTCAACCAAAAAAAAAAAAAAACTTTTATGATTGTTGCCCTACTTACAAAACTTATTTTTGTAGCTTTCCCAAGGTACTTGTTGGCTACCGTATTACGCTACTTAGACACCTAGTTAGCCCCTGCTACTTGTACTTGTATCTTGTACTTGTACTAGCTGACTATAATACGAATATATGTATCTTTTTCTATGCGTTGTCTACAATCTTGGCCATTTAAAAGCATGTCCAACATGGGCCACTTAATTTTCTCTAAAATGTCATATTTAATTTCGCATTTAGACGTCTTCATTGCCGCATTTTGTGGCAACTACTACCAGCCTGAATGGTTGGCTAACTCGACGAACTGTCTACCTGCATATCATGGCTTTAACTGAAAAGTCTTTTTTTATTAGTTTTATTTTATTTTCATTTATTTTATTTTATTTGTGTTTTTTTTGTGCTGTTTCAGTGATTTCCGGTTTGGTTTCGTTGTAAAACTGTTTGTACGTTTTGGTATTTTCGGTTCACACGTGCGCGGGTAATAAACTTCAAATGACCAAAAAACCAAAAGCCAAAAACTGAAACTGGCGCTTTAAGTGGCCCGTGTGCGTGGTTTGAGGCACATAAGTCGACCTGAGACCAGACCCAGAGACCTTTGTATTACCCTACCTACCTCCCCTACACAGCCCATAACCTACCAAAAAAAAAAACCAAGTCAAGTAGTTGAAAGCAAACGCACTTCTCTCTCTCTATCTCACACTTGTTGGGTTTTATAAAAAATGTATCTCTACTTTGTTTGTATTATCATTGTCGAATTTTAATTAAATTATGTTGAAGGCAAGTTAAAGTCAAGAAGTTGTCAATGCGCACGTGTAGCTACTGTAGCTACACAAGTTCAATGTCTTTATTTTTTTTAGATTCAACTAGATTTACTTAGCTAGCACGTTTAACAATTACGAAGCACCAAGCAATTTTATTGGGCCTCTTAATTGCCACTTTGGGGCTATAGAAATAGTAATGCCAAGGTAACAGTTCTTCTTCTTATGCTTTTGACCCAAATAAACCCCCTCCCGCCCGGCGCATAGAACCAGAAAATTAGCTTTGAAAATGCTCATTAAAATAGCGCATATTGCGCATACGCCACGTTTTCTACCCTCCACATTTCATATTTATTTACTTTACAGGGTGTGGGGGTCTTCTAATAAGCTATTTTTAAGTATTGAATTACATTTACATGACACTTGTGTGTGTGTGTGTGTGTTAAGTATTTGGTCGGGGATTTTATGCATAATCATGCGCCCGCCCGGGTAACATCAAAATTTAATTTATTAATAACCCTTCTGTGGCCCAATACATTTATGCAATCTGTTGGTTTAGCCTGGAGTTGGAGGGGGCATGTTGAATTGGCCATTCAAATGGTAACGTAAGCGTTTTGTCGCCAACTGTCATTAAAGCAGTCTGTGGCTAATTCAGGATATACACTTAAGTGCCAATGCTAATGTTAATGCTAACGTTCATATCCTGTCAAAGTTGGGTAAACAGCAAACGTGGGGCAAATTAACACTGGCATGCTATATAGAAATATGCATTATAGAAAGGTTTGATAATAAAAGTTATGTTAACTTTCATACTTTACATTAGACACAGACAATTTCTATGACTTTAAGGGCATGGTTTAGACCGAAGAAAATGTTGCTTTTTCTGATATTTAATTCGTTTGGATAAAAATAATTTTTTAAAGTGTTAAAAAAGGAATAATTATAGCATAAAATACCTAACACATCTTTAAAAAAATTTGTTTGATTTTATAATGAAGTTTTATATAAATATACAATAATAATAAGTATTTTCAATTATTAAAAAATGAAAGTTAAATATTTAATTCTACCCCCGCTTCATTTAATTCGCTAAAAACTCCACTTTTCTATTAAAAAATAAAAATAAAAGTATAATAATAAATAAACTAATAATATTTTTATATTTTAATGGATTTGCAGTTGAGAAAAAATCAATTAAATGTTTAATTCTGCCCTCGCTTCATTTATTTCGTTAAAAAAACCGACTTGTCTGCTAAGAAATTAATAAAAAATAAAAATAAATAAACCCATAATCGTCTAACATTTAAATAGATTTGCAGTTGAGAGAAAAGATAAATTAAATATTTATTTCTACGCTTGCTTCAATTATTTTTTAAAAAAGTCAATTTTGCCTATTAAAAATACAAATAAAAAATAACTAATAATTTTCGTATAATTTAATGTATTTGCTGTTGAGAAAAATATAAAAATATAAATATTTAACTTATAAATATTTATTTTTTGCCGCGCTTAATTTATTTCGTTAAGAAACCCGACTTGTCTATTAAAAAATAAATAAAAAAAAGTAAAAAATAAATAAAAAAAATAGTAAAAAATAAAAAAAATTAATAATCATCTATTAATTTAATGGATTTGCAGGTGAGAGAAAAGATAAAAATAAATATTTTTTTCTGCGCTTGCATCATTTATTTCGTTAAGAAAGTCCATTTGTATATTAAAAAAAAAAAATATATATATAATAATAAGTAAGCTAATAATCTTAGATTTTCATGGATTTGCAGTTGAAAAAAAAAATAAATGAAATATTTATTTTTCGCTGGAAAGTCCACTTGTCTTTTAAAAATAAGAAGTAAAAATAACAATAATTTTCTAATATTTTAAAGGATTTGCTGTTGAAGGAAAAATAAGTTAAATATTTTACTTTAGCCTCGATTTATTTATATATAAAAGAAAACCCACTTGTCTATTAAAAATAAATAAAAGAAAAAATGCCAAAAAACATTAATAATTTATTATTTTGCTGGATTTTTCTGTTCAAATCATTTATGAGCACAAATTAAAAAAGATTTCGCTAGTTTATGCTCTGTAGAATTTTCCATTTTGACACAATGGAGTTGTGTCTTAGTTGTATCAATTGTAGCTATATATTGTCTCTTTAAATCTTAAAAAAATTACTTGCACTGTTTAACACTTTTCTTTACTAAAACTTCGTTTACTTTTTCTGCTCTTTTTTCCCCATGATATCCTTGCCCCACTGTGAACTCGTGCTGTGAAGTTTGTTTAACTTCGTTGCTAATAGACTTCACAAATAATTTGGTTGCAAGTTGGCACAGATGTGGGAGTATGTTTATACTTATGCAAATGGTTCGAAGTGCTCAGCTTTTACATATGTATGTATATAAGAAAATATGTAGCCCTTTTAGCCACATGTGTTGATATCCTGTTGCCACATTTATAAGTTTATTTAGTAGGGTAGAGCTGTTATCCTAACTGTCACCCCCTCCCCCGTTCGTTTGTGTTCTGGCTCATTTCCGTTCAATAGGGTTAAGTCAACAAGCTAATTTCACTTTAATTTTAAGCGATGAGTTCCAATTTGCTTTGTTTTTCTTTTCTTTTTTTTTGCATTTGGGTCCTGTGGCCCTAATGAAAATGCCTTTAGAGCTCTCTCTGCAGGACAACTCTCGCTTTTTGCCTCAATCGGAAGTAAGATTTTATGCACAAGTTGTTGGTAGCGCGTTAAATTTGATAGGCTACTAAAATTTCTATAAAAGTGTGTACATAAAATTTTCTGCGCTTTGCCAAACCCCTGACATTTTCTGTACTGAAACTGAAGCAGCATATTAAAACTTTATATGCATTATAAAATTGGATTTTATGTCACTCACTCTCTGCCTGCTCCACCCCTCTTGTGCCTATTGAAAGACGGGCAGAGAGTTGGGGCGAATATATATATATAAAGTTAACATAAAATTTTGATAGTCAATTGCGTGCCAAAAAAAGTTCGAATGTCGCCGCTGTCCTATTGTTTCCCAGGACTTCAGGAAAAACCTAAAAAAAAAAAAACTAACTTACCCATAAAGCTCAAAATATTTCAAATGCCGTGTAATGCACGGCATATCATCGTAAAAAACTTCCCATTTAACTTTCCTAAGTAAACCACAAAAGCGAAATGAATATTTGCTTCGAAAGTGCCCCCAAATTACCATGTGAAACGGAGCAGTTTTTTTTTTTGTTGAATTTTTTTTTGCCGAGGGTTGAGAGCTGTAAAATGTTACATTTTAACATATATTCTTTTTTTTCTTTGTTTTTTTTTTTAATACTTGTGGGATACGCATCATTTGCTGTAATTCCCAGGGTTGAATTTTTATTTCTTTCTTTTTTTTTATTTTTTAGAAGTCTGAGTGCTGTGAATTAAGTTGACAGCTCAAATTTTTAATTGCATAAGTACTTGAGGAATAATTAAATGCTCTAAATAATGTAGTTTATTATCCTAGCTAGTCAAAACTGAAGATGTTGCTAGCAGACCAAGGAATAAATAATATTCTAGTTATTATTTCAGTACTCACCCTAAAAAATGGAATATATTGTATAATTTCTTAAATTTTGTAATGTTTATTTAAGTGTGTAATATTTGACATATTTTTTATAATTATTTGTAAGTAATTTCAATCACTTTACTAAATCTCATATTTAACTGGCATAGACTATAAAGTCTGAGCGCCTAAATTGCGTAACATAAAAGGAAAATATCTGACATATTCAGACGACTTAAGACTTTCACATTGAGCAATATATTTTTTCAATTATTTCCCAACAATTGTTGTCTAGCCAAAATAAATTTTATTATTCATTTACAAAATTTATATATCTTTTTGAAGGGTTTCATATCAATTGTTTTGCTTAAAAATAAACAATTAATATTTCCACCTTTGCTGTTATTTATCTCGCAACTATTTCATTTTTATGACCCAAGTCAATTAAAATGTATCTAAAACTCATATTTGGCAGTCATAAAATCCTGACAAGATCAACATCATCAAGCCGAGTTTCAGTTTTATGGCCCGAGGCATATTTTTTTTTTCTTTTGATATTGGCCAATTGTCCAAGTATAATAAAAAGGCGAAGATACTAAAATTGAACTGTGGTCTCATCTTTTGACCGTTTACTTGAGTTTTTAGTAATTTTAAATATTTTTACGAGCCTATAAAATTATTATCATATTGGACTGTCTGCAAAACTCTTGTTTTTCTTTTTTTTTTTTGACTATAAATCATAGGACAATTAGATGCGAGTGTTGAGATAGGCGCCAGTTGCCTGATTCAAGGATGTGCCACATACAGTGGCAACACTTGAAGCAACAGCAGCAGCCACTGCAGCATTCCAGCTAAAACGACATTCTTTTTGACTTATGAGGCAACATTTGCTGCATTGCCGATGCCGTTGCCGCTGCTGATGCCGATGCTGATTGAGTGTCGAGAGATGTGGCACAGTGCAGGCGAAAAGTCTTACAAAAAACCAACAAATAAGTTGAGGCTGCGTCCAACTCTAATATACTCTGTTTACAGTCTGTTTTTAAATGTAATTTAATATCATAATTAATGCCAAGACTTGGCTCATTTTAATGCCATTAAGATGCCAATTTTATCTAAAATTTCTATACAATTTTTAGAAGATTCCAAAACAAATTCGACTCTAGTTTATGCTCGCTTTAGCTGCTTACACAATTCCAAACATACTCATTTATTTTTTCTGGAACAGAGTATAACAAGGCCATCAAATTTGATTGCCGGCTAGAAGGCGGCAACTGTAACTGCGCATACATATATATCCTTTCGGGCTATGGGGCAGGTGCAGGTGTAATTTTGTTGTTAGTCAGCCTCGCGGCGTGGCAAACACATCCACATCTTTCGCTTAACCCTCATTTTGGCCATAATAAACCAATAAAAGCGGCCAGTTGCAGTTCCAATCAAGTGACTTTTATTGGGTACCGAGAATAAATTGCCATGGCCCATGGCATGTAACCAAAAATAAAGTCAAGTGCCGCACTTGGCCAGGTAACAGCAATAACAACAACAACAACAACAATAACGACATAGATTGAGACTGATTTAGATTTTAGTTAGCCGAAGTTAAGATGCTCTTGTAAATGCTCTTGTTGGACATAAGAAAATGGTATTGCTAACCGGCGAGATTAAATGATAAAATCACAAAAAAAAAAGGTATGGCTAACAACAATTTTAAATACAAAAAAATATCGTTGAGCCTAGTTTATTAACGCAACTTGCCCATTTTATAAAAAATTGTATTTTTGTAATTTTGATAAAAAGAGGGTGAATTTTCATTTGATATTTCGTTTTAGTCTACTAAATTATTTTGGCATTAAAAATTACATTTTTGAAAAGAAAAAAAAATGATTTTTAGATTTTTTGCAACACCAATAAATATTTAAAAAAACTAATATAAATAAATTATATTTTTATTTAATTAGGCATCAAAATTAGGCTAAAATTACTTTATATATTATATAAAGGCTTAGTCTAATTTTGCGACAAATATATATTAAATAGTTTTAATATAAATATGAATATATATTGAATAAATATAAATATGAATATATTTAAATATATATTAAATATTTTTCCCATACTTTCAAGTACTATAGCTTTGTCAAAACTAATCCGATTTTCAAACGAAATTTTGTTTAAGGCAATATTTTTTAATTTGAAATTAATAGGGCTATTAAATATTAATTTAATTTTTTTTTATAAGTAATTAAAACTTTAATTAATTTTTATTCGATTGTGGTTATCAAAATCTACAAAAATTTAATTTTAAACTTATTTCGAGAGGTAGTTCAATGTCAATAATTTAAATTTACAAAAATAGGTCTTGAAAAATTCGCAATTTCATAGATTTCTCCGGGATTTGTAATTTAACATAAAATAAAAATTTTTCGGAGAGTATTATGTAATTAATATATATTTAAATATTTATAAAAAATTGTTTTTATATTTTTAATAATAATACACGGAAATTTGTATAATTCTGCCGAATCTCCCAACTTTAACTGCTGTACCATATTATGTTTAAATAACTAATATACCCGCCTGTCAAATAGTGTATGCATAACAACAATAATAAACATGTAATGAGCCGCTTTCTTCACCGGTCGGCAAATGCATGGTAATAGATTTCGATTGCATGCCGCGTGCCTGCAACTGAGTCGCGGTCTCTATTAAGTAGGGGAGGGGACACTGGGCGGGGCGACACACACACACATATATATAAGACTAGGGGATATATACAACTACGGGTCTGACTCTAGGTTTAAGTCTTCTTCTCGTCCGTACGGCGATGGACGCGCGATTGCTTTAGTCATGGTCTGTGGGCCATGTGCGATAATTATGGTAATATTTGCATTTGCGTGTGGCTCCGTTAAACAGTTGAGTGAATCGGCGGGCGCCATGGACTGGCCAGAAAGAAAGATGCCTGTCTACCGATTTAGTACTGAATACCACTTAAAAAAAATATATATATAAATATATAGTTATATATATTGAAGTTGTTTCCTTATGTCAGACACAGCTGGAGATACAGTTGTAAGCGCTCTCTCTATTCCCAATCAACTTCTTTTGAATATACGCTGCTCGCAAAGGAGTCAAGGGAGTATATTGGACTTGTGGGAATAAAAATTATAAATAAATGAAATCATATTATAATTGTCCCGCTTAAACTTCGGTTTTGCCATATAAATTATTATTATTGGCGTTACGTTTAAATAAAATAATTCAATTTGTATTAATTTAAAAAATACTGCCTACTGTGATATTCGTATTTTACTATAAAAATACTGCCGGTTGCCACTGGCTTGGTGGAAAAAAAATTTTAAAAACATAAAATACATATTCTAATTGTTTCGGTTAAACTTTTTTTTTTTTGCCATAAAAATTATTGCTATAGGCTTCGTTTAAATAATATAATCAAATTCGTATTAATTTAAAAAATACCGCCTACTGTCACTTTCGTATTTTATTTTAAAAATACTGCCTACTGTGATATTTTATTTAAAAAAAAAATACGCCTCACTGTGATTGTTGTAACAGTGCTGTACACGTTAACAGTGCTGTATACGTTAACAGTGAGTAAATCTGTAAAAGCGCTAGCGATATTTCCGGGAAGTTTTCCCAACAATTTATTTTTTCTATAAACTTTATTCTAGAAATTATGAACAACTGAAAAAAATTGGAGACAAATCGTCCCTGCCGTTTTTAACTGCTGAATATTTATATATATTTTTTGGACCCTTTATATATATATATAGAGATTATATATATATATATAGAGATTTAGTTTCTATACAGCTAGATTTAGAAAATTTTATATTGAAATTAAAGCAATTAAGCGAAATTCCAGACAACCCTAAAACTGCTCCTATAATAACTAAATCTACATTTGTACCTATTTAAATAGATTATGTATATACAGAGTATACCACAGTCGTTTGCTTTCAACTGCAATGTTCTTCTTCTCTCTCTTTTTTTTAATGGCATTTTAAGCAGACAATACAGCCCACTTTAAGGGGGGTAGACACGCCTCTTTGTGCTTTCAATTAAGCGTCTGCCTTGAAATTCCAATTTCAATTCATAATTTAAAAAATTAAACGCGATTTTTTTTATTTTATGTTTCTTTGTTTTAATGATCCACTTTCTGTCGCATTTTATTGGTCATAAAAGTAAATTATAAGCCTCTGGTTTGGGCGTATTTTCTACATCTTTTATAACTGTTGAGATATTTTCAATTTTGCGTACTAAATTTTTGGTTTTTTTTATGAATGATTGCCGCCAAACTTCAATTAATGATGGGTCATAAAACAAAACAAACTGTCCCTGAAGAGAAAAAAATATATATGCTGAAGGTTACAAATTAATTAGAGTGTTTTATCAGGTTTAATTAATAATTTTTTTTTTTTGTTTTTATGTTTGTTACCCTGACGTCAGTTGGCCGAGATCCCATGTCAAATGTTCAATTTAATGATATCTACTTAATTACAAAGCTGAGTACAGCACATTTGTAATAAAAAGCAAAAAAGAAAAATTAAGTTAAAAGGGGAAACTAAGAGTTTTCTCTTTTTTTTTAGTTATTCTAAGTGCAATAGGAATGTATATTAGGGAAAAGTTATACTCTTTGTTTGAAGTTTAATTAGGTATGGCCTATATTTAGATATAAACTTCTATATTTAGATTAGAAATTATTTATAGGTAGATTTTCTATTTTTGTGCTTGGTAATGTATTTGGAACTTTACTAGAAAAATTGCTGCAAATTAGGGAAGTTCGATTCCATAAACAGATTTCTGGCAATTGAATAGGCAATTTAATAATCATTTAAATGTATTTCTAACTATAGATATATCTTAGATTTTCTAAGCTCTTTTAGACTTAGTTCTAATCATTTTTTCCCACAAAAACAATTCCCATAATTCATCAACTCAAATTCCATCACTTTCTGGAAATTCTTTAAGTTATTTATCGATCCCTTATTTATAATTGTAACTATATATATATCAGGGTTTTTCTTGATCTTTAAGCCTTAATTCTAATCATTATTATGGACATTATTTATAGGTAGATTTTCTATTTTTGTGCTTTGGAATTTAACTAAGAAATTTACTTTGAATTGGGAAAGTTCGATAAACCAATTTCTGGCAATTGTATAAGTTATTTATTGATCACTTTTTTATAATTGTAACTATATTTATATCACAGATTTTTTTTATATTTTTAAGTCTTAATTCTAATAATTATTATAGACATTATTTATAGGTAGATTTTCTATTTTTGTGTATTTGGAAATTTACTAAAAAATGTACTTCGAATGGGGGAAGTTCGATAAACAAATGTCTGGCAACTGTATAAGTTATTTATCAATCACTTATCCATAATTGTAACTATATCTATATCACAGGTTTTTTTGGATCTTTAAGCCTTAATTCTAATCATTATTTCCCTTAAAAAAATTCTCACACTTTTTGGAACTCCAAAATTCAACACTTTAGCCCAATAATCTAAGCTCATAAAATTTAATGTTACACAACAAAGTTATTAAACTGCTTAAATTATATTTTTATGTTTCAAAAAAAAAAAATAAAAATAAAAATTCATTGATGGGTTGCAACAAGTTGCATTTGGCTGCTGGCTAAATCTCAGAGACCAAACATCACAGATAGCACCGTATTAATGATCCCAATTAAAGTCGAGCAACTTCATTTTAACGGCTCAACAAATAAAAAGGAGGCAGACAACAAAATATCGATGAAGAATGGAGAATGAAGAATGAGCATGTGAAGAGGAGACGAAAATGGTGAACGGTTTCATTTGCCCCCAAGGATATTAAGCGAAAATCACATTGGGGCATGCTTTAAAGGGCAATCACCCGTATGCAACAGACAGACAGACAGACAGACAGTTGAGACCCTCAAGATCCCGATTCCGATGCCGATCCCGATGCCGATCCCGATGCCAAGCCCGATGGCGTTGTACGTTGCCCAATGTTCAATGCCTCTGATCCCATAAGGCAAAGAAAAAAAAGAGAGAGAAAAATCAAAACAAGCAAGTATTTTGAAGTTGTAAGCTCCTGACTACGATATACTCTGTTTTTAGACTGTTTTTGTTGTTAAAAGGCAATTTTTGTTATAGTTTTATGCTCAATTTTTGACAGGAAATTTGTGAATTTTTGGATTTATATTTAAGCAATATTTAAAAGAAATTTTCAGTAATATTAAAACCAAGTTATAGCGCGGCAGATCGTACCATTTTATAGCAATTTACTAGATATAGCTTTAATAAATTTAGAAAAATTTGCATTCATAATTGCACTTGCTCTGTTTCCTGCTGCTTCTGACAATGGTATACTCTGTTCTCAGACTGTTTTTGCTTGTAAATTTTTGTTACAGTTTTATGCTCAATTTTTGATAGGAAATTTGTGGATTTTTGGAATTATATTTAAGCAATATTTAAAAGAAGTTTTCAGTAATATTTAAACCAAGTTATAGCGCGGCAAATCGTAGCATTCTAACTGCATATAGTTTACAACAATTTGAATAAAAAATTTACTAGAAATACTTTAAAAAAAAATCCAGAAAAATTGCATTTAAAATTGCACAAGCCCAGTATACTCTATTTTACCCATTTGGCTACAGAGCATAAAAACAGCAACACCAAAATTATAACGAGCATTAAAAACGGTTTTTCAGTGTTCAAACAAACCACCGCGCGGCACATTGTTAGTAACCCATTGGAGGCATGCCTCCCCTACCCCTTGCCCACTAGACTTGCCACGGCTTCTGGCCTGCGTAGGCGCATTGGCCGAAACAACAAAAAGAAAGAAGTTGTTGCATCAAGCTCCGCCAACTCACCTGAGAACTCGGAGAACTTCAGAGTTCAGTTAAGTTCGGAGCGCAGCAGCGTCAAAGTGGCCATAAAAATCATAATGAAGCGGCGACTAAAACAAAATGCCATAAAATGCTTTAAATGAAAACAGCATAAAAAGCCCAAACAATAAAAAAGAGAGATGTCCTTCTTGGAATTCTGGCCAGGTCTTTGAATTTGCCAGGGCACCGGCGGCTTGACTCAAACGCGGCCCCGAAAAATTCTCAGCTCAAATGGAGTATTGGCAAGAAGAAGGAGGCAAGGTGGCAAAGCGGCAAGCGGCAAGACGGCGCAGCATTCTGCGTTGCATGTGGCAAATGGAACAGCGGAATTCATTCAACAGTTTGTAATCAATGTGGACGTGCCAGGACAACGCCCCAGAGGACGGACGAACCAAACGAAACAGACGCGATAAGCGTTGCATTCAATGACCCGCCCAGGTAGCCAGGCAATTGATGGGAGAGGAGAGGCTGGAAGAGAGTGCTGCCAAAATCGTTGGCCTGGTTGAAAGGAATTTCGCGTTGTTTTCTTTCTTAACGTGTTTTTTTTTGGCTATTTCGGTGGCGTTTAAGTGGCGTCAGGCTCAAAAACCCGACTCTTGCCTTGTTTATGATCAGTTTGTGCAGATTAAGATGCTGGCGCATTTAAAAGACAGACAAAGATTCCGATTCCAAGTCAGAATCAGATTCAGATTCGGATTCGGATTGGCGGGTTCTTTTTGAGGTGGCAAAACAGATATACTTAAATGAATCAGAGTTCGATTTGAATTTTTAAAGAAATTGCAGTTTGGAGGTGTAGCTTTATAATATAGTTATTCGATTTAATTTTAAATTCAATCAAATTATATATTAACTAGACTGTGATCTTACCAGTTTGCTTTGAATATATTGACAAGAAAATAGTTGATAAGTTGCAGATGATTTTTCTGTTTTAAGTGTATTTATTTTGATATATTGCGATATTTTGTTCTCTGAGCTAACTTCTGCAGACAATTAATTTTCTTTTTAGTTTTGCTGAAAATTTTTATTAATTTTTTTATTCATAATGCCAGATTAGATAGGACCTTGTCCCAATTTAATTTAGATAATATTTTTTTCTAGTCTTTTAACCTAAACATATATCGTAATATTCCATATTCTAGCGGTTTCCAAGTATCTTATATCATTATTTAATTTGACAGAATAGAATAATGAAATTTTATTTTGTTTATTCCAAAAGACTCTGACACTATAAAAATTTAGTGTAATAAAAACATAAATTAACCTTCTACTTATATGTGATTTTTTAAATTAAAAATTTTACAAATTACTATTATTTTTGGTGCCACGCATAAATATAAAAAATTAATTTATTGTGTAGACAATTTTATTTCTGAAAATTATTTATTAAAAATTACTTATTTAAATTGTTGTAATTTTTGATAAATAACTAAAATGTGAATAGTTTAAATATAATAGAATAAATAGTATCTGAATAAAGCTTTTTGCAAATATTATATAGTTAAACAAAAAATTGTCAGTTAAAGAATTTTTCCCTTATTGAACTATAATATCTGCATTTTTATTTAATTTTAATTAGTTTAATTTATTTT
Organism: Hirtodrosophila alboralis; assembly: GCA_035043045.1. Classification (NCBI taxonomy): domain Eukaryota; kingdom Metazoa; phylum Arthropoda; class Insecta; order Diptera; family Drosophilidae; genus Hirtodrosophila; species Hirtodrosophila alboralis. The sequence goes on along the minus strand of JAWNNH010000467.1, from coordinate 197,094 downwards.
TGTCAAATTTCAGAAATATTTTTTATTTAAAGATAAATAATAAGAAACATTCTAAATACACGTAAATCTTAATACTTTAAACTGTAATTGTTTAATAAATGTTTATCTATAAAATTACTGCCGCAAAATTGAAATTTAAAAATTCTATCTAAATTATTTAGAATATTTTTCTCATTGATAAATCTTCACAGCTCATTTGTCGCACAATTTTAATTTCTATTTTCTATCTAATTAAACCAAAATCTATTTCTCATTATAGAATCTACAAACAAAATTTAGATTGTCAACGATATATTTACCCAAACTTAAATCAACAATATTTTCTGCATTTTATTTGTATTTCTTTTTTGTTTTTTTCGATTTTCAGTTTGGGAACCCTCTATTTTTTGCTTTGGTTGCACAGGTCAATGCGCTGTTGCAAGGTAAATTCAAACGAAAGCCAGCAAGTTCCTTAGAATGGCATAACAAGAGCTGCTCCCAAAATAAAAAGCTAAAGGAATTAAAAACACATAAATGTCACTTTCACATAGCTTTTTTTGTTTTATGGAGCATCCTTTTTTTTTTTTTGGACACAAACTGAATCAGAATCCAGAACTGAAGACGGAGTAAAACAAAAAAAAAAAACTAAAACCAAAACAAAACCAAAAATTCAAACTAAACCCAAAGCCGCAGACATGGCCACACTTCAGCTGCAGGCCAAGGCTTCTTTAGCATCCTTCTGTATTTTGCAAATTTTTCTGACGCAAGCGCAACAAATTCAAAGACAAATACACACAGATACACACACACACACACACACACTCACACTCTTGTAGAGCAGACGTTACCTGAACTTGACAATGAACTCGGTCATTTCGAGGGCAACAAACAAAAGGTGATTTACCTTTTATCCTTTCTATGCGCCTCTTGCGAAACGAGTTGTTTGGCTGGCTACCTACGTAGAACGACATTCAATAGATACACAAATACAAATGCTCAGATACAGATACATCTACATATACATCCAAAGCAACAGCTTCTACTTCGACAGTGTCCAGCCAGCATATTTCTGCTGAAATTCATTCAGACGCACTTCGCACATTAACGCCCTGCCTCGTCCAGAGTGTCCTTGTTGTGCCTGTGTGTTTGTGTGTGGGAATCTCTTCTGCTGTCCCCTGCTTTCTGGGCATTCCTGGAACTGCGTCGGTTCATTTCAAAAAGTATGCCCCGCTCTATTTAATCTTCTAAAAAATTAATGCGCTGCATTTTAGGGATCGCTCCTTAATCAATATCACACAATTTATCAATGATACAATTTTTGAAAAATGTTACACAGAAAAATTAATGGAATCTCTTTTCTTAAATGGTTTTGTTTAGCTAATGATTGCATAAGAATTTCCAAAGAATTATAAATGACAGCATAGTGTAGTTGCATTTTGGTTACTTGGAAAATTTTGTGTTCAATATTGTATTTTTTTTGGTTTTTATTTATGATGGGAAATAATCACAAAAAAAAAAGAAAGAAATTTTAGGTATATTTGCCGAGAGTCCAGGATTTAAATATATTAATATTAATAAAAAAATATATTTTTATTATATATAATAAATATCAAATATAAATATATCAGTGCAGATTTATTAAAAAAAATTGTTTATTTATTTTAAATTCATTCCAAAAATGCATGAAATCTAATGGTCAATGGATTTTATCAAGCTCTTCCTAATTAACGCTAATCAGAACGCTTCTAAATATAAAATAAATTAAATTTTAATTTAAAATTATTATTTCATATTAGCCTTTTAATTTTTAACAAAATTAGTTTAAAACTGCTTTAAATATTTAATGATTGAATGCCAAAAATATTAAAATATATGAATTGATAGAAATTGCCTTAAAATTATACTCAATGAAATTTATAAAGCTGTATATCGAATTATTTAAAAAAGATTTAATTTTTCAAAATGCTTTACAATTAAAATATTTTTTACAATTCAAAAGTAAAAATTTAATCAATATCAATATAATTTGCGCTAATAAAAAAGCTAATAATATAATAAAAAATCAAATAATCTTTCAGCTACATTTAGAAATTGTTATTACATATTAGTATTTAAATTTTTAATATATTCGCATTTAATATTTACTAGTTGATTGATAAAATATTAAAAAATATATTAAATGATAGAAATTACCTTAAAATTATACTCAATGCAATTTATAATGCTGTATATCGGATTATTTAAAAAAAAAAAAAATTTTCCTAAATGCCAGTACAAATAAAATATTTTTTACAATCCAATAACAAAAATTTTAACAAATTCAATATAATTTGCACTAATAAAAAAGCTAATAATATAAAAAAAAAATAAAATCATCTTCCATCTACAATTCGAAATTGTTACTTCATATTAATATTTAAATTTCTAAAACATTTGCATTTAATATTAACTAGTTAATTAATGAAATATTCAAATATATTGAATGATAGAAATTGCCTAAGAATTATACTCAATGCAATTTATAATGCTGTATAGCGTATTATTTAAAAAAAAATTAATTTCCCTAAATGTTAGTACAATTAAAATATTTTTGACAATTCAATAGTAAAAATTTAAACTAGTATAATAAAATTTCCGCTAATTCAAAAGCTAATAATATAATAAGAAATCAAATCATCTCCCATCTCCAAATCGAAATTGTTATTTCATATTAGTATTTAAATTTTTATAATATTTGCATTTAATATTTACTAGTTGATTAATAAAATATTAAAATATATTAAATGACAGAAATTGCCTAAGACATACTCAATAAATATTATAAAGCGGTAAATGGAACTACTTAATATTTTTAAATATTCCAAATTGCAATTTAAATATTTTTTACAATTTCAATTTTTCTAACTTTAAAAAAACTTGCAGTTCCAGTTTCATACACACTCAGCTGTGTGTGTTTAAAAACTTTTGCTAAGAGACCCCCGGTTGAAATCATATTTAGCCAATAATACTTATCTTGATGTGGCAAATATACAATTTAATGGTCAAATGCATTAAGCTATTATATACTCGTTTACAGCACAAATGCTTTATATTAATATTCGCCAGTCGTCCTGCTCTCGAATCTCTTGCCCACATCTTCATCATTTGCCTGCACTTATACTAACCATAAATTACTTGGCGGTTTGTTGGCCAACAACAACGCTTTATATATATATATGGCCATAATATGGCACATCTTCATCTCCAACTCGTCTCGGTTAACTGAACTCTCAAGTAGTCTCGATTAGTGATAATATCTCGCCGCATTGTCATAATTCTTGAAGCTGCCCAACGCAAAGCCCATTAAAATCTGAATGTGTCTCCCTCCCTCCTTACTCTCTGGTTTGGGAACTGGAACTGAGATTGGCATTGGGATTGGGATTGGGATCTGTGTCCTCTAAGCTTTCTAATAATCCCGCCAATGGCAATGACTGACAGTTTTTAAAGAGTCAAGAGAGTTTGATATATGGCGCGATTGTGTTTATCAAATGCCATCATCAAATTTTCATTAACTTGTTTTTCGAATACAATAAATCTCGTCCTTGTTTTGCGAGGGCCAAAACATTTTGGCAAATGCGTTTTAGTTCAACCAACAAAAACATTACTCATTGGGGCTCTTGGCCTTTTGGCTGCCCATAAATATGTCAATTGAAGCCGAGGGCGGGGCTACAAAATGTTCTAATTGCGATTTAAGGTGAGAGTTAGAGTTGGGAGAGAAGTGCGACAATCAACGGCTTTTATCAGGACAGCCGCCACATCGGTTGAACGACAGGACGAGCGACGACAGGCGACAGGCGGCCATGTCCTTTATTAGCCAAGTTTACAGACACATTTGTCAATTTTATGGACGTAAGGCTTTCAAACTGCCGCATTGCAATAATTATGAATCATTTTCAAAAAATGAATCCTGATGGAATCTGCAGCCAAAAGCTAAAGCTAAAGTTCAAGTTGAAGTTGAAGTTAAAAACTTCGATTCTAGCATTCTCAGTTAATTACCAAACAAGGCAACAACTTTTTTAATTCATTTGGCCAACTTTGGCATACATTTTTTTTGTTGCCACTCAAATGATCGATGTTGGCATCGGCTTGACCTATCAGTGTGTCTGATTTTATTGGAAAACTTTTGTTTTGCTCTTCCTCTGCTCCTTACAAATCATATTTTATGGCCATCATTATTAGCTAATTTTTATGCGCCCAAGCAACAACAACAAAACGTCTTTTGAAAACTTGGTCCTGCTCTTGTTGCACATTCTCTGGCTGCAACAGTTTCCACAGATTCCTTGAGCTGCTCCAGTTCCTGGTTCCTGCCAGCAAACTGATAAAACTTTCTTCAAAATTATTTTTCTTTTTTTTTTTTTGCATTTAAACGAGCGTGGCAGACAAAATGCGATTGCTAATTTTTCATGGCGGATAATGAATGATATATTGAGTGTAATAGTATGCCTTACACTGGGTAGAAAGGGTAGCAGGGTAGTAGGGTAGCAGGGGGTAGTAGAAAAGTACAGACAGGACCAACAGCTGGCCTGGACTGCAGCTAGTTGGCAGTGTAATTATTCAAACTATTTGTCAGACAAGAGTTTGGGTCCAAAAAGACAACAGTTGTACGAAGTGTGAAGTGCCATAAAGTCAGCCGGGTAATTAGCCAAAAAGTTTTGCTTCTGAATCATAATATGAAAGATATAGATAGGTAGGAAGATAGATAAAGAAAGCAGTGATCAGAAAGAGCTGGAGAGCTGGGCAAATATATATGACAAGATAAATAAATATATATAAATATATAAGCAACCATAGATTCGCTTTGAAGTTGAACAATTTTCAATGCTTCAGTGAAAAATTAAAAAACAAAATCTTGACAATATTTTACCCACTTTTTGGTTAAAAATATGCTAAGTAAATATTAAATATTAATATAAATTCCATTAAATATATATAAATATATAAACAACCATAGTTTCGCTTTGAAGTCGATAAATTTGCAAAAGTTCAGTAAAAAATTAAAATCAGAAATTTTGTAACGATATTTAACCAAATTTTTTTGTTAATAATTAGTTGAGTTTATATTAAAATTAAATTTAATGTTTATAAATATATAAGCTACTATAGAGTCGCATTGAAGTTGATAAATTTGCAATGCTTCTGTAAAATATTAAAAACCAAAATCTTAAAGCAATATTTTACAGACTTTTTGGTTAAAAATCTGGCGAGTAAATATTTAAATTTTATTAAATATATAAAAATATATAAAAGACCATAGTTTGGCTCTGAAGTAAAAAAATTTGCAATGCTTTAGTGAAAAATTAAATACTGAAATGTTGAATTAATATTTTACAAACTTTTTGGTTAAAAATCTGTTGATAAATTTGCAATACTTCGGCACAAATTAAAAACTGAAATGTTGAATTAATATTTTACAGACTTTTTGATTAAAAATCTGTTGAGTAAATATATATTAATATTTAAGAGGCCATAGATTCACTTTAAAGTCAATAAATTTGCAATGCTTCAACAAAAATTAAAATCCGAAATATTGAAGTAATATTTTACAGACTTTTTGGTTAAAAATCAATTGAGTAAATATTAAAATTTTATTCAATATATATAAAGATATAAGAGACCATATTTTCGCCCTGAAGTCAATAAATTTCAATAAATTTTTAAAGTCAATGCTTCAGTGAAAATTAAAATCTGAAATGTTGAATCAATATTTTGCAGACTTTTTGGTTAAAAATCTGTTGAGTAAATATATAAAAATATATAAGAGACTATAGTTTCGAACTGAAGTCAATAAATTTGCAATGCTTCGGCAAAAATTAAAAACAAACATCTTGACATAATATTTTACACACTTTTTGGTTAAAAATCTGTAGAGTAAATATTAAAATTTACTTTTGCAATTGCCATTAAATTCTGGCTGAATGTCAATTACTTCAGCTGACAGTAATAAAAATTAAATGACTTAATTAAATATATAGTTTTAATTAAGTAAAAATTTTAAAAATGATTTTAAATAGTTTCCCAAACACTCAAAATATCTTTCTGCTGCAACTTTTATAAAAGCCAAACAAATTGTTCAATTGATGTGCAATTTTTATCGGCTCAAGCAAACACTGTCTGACCGGGTTGATAACTGATTTCTGATAAGCCAGCTTTCAATTTTTTTTCGACTCTTTTTTTTTTGCTTGATTTTTTTTTTTTGGCCATTACGTGGGTTCCAGAACAGACACATAAAGTAAATACGTATAATATGAGGCCAAACGACTAATATGCGATTATGGCAAATCAAATGCCTTTTGGCTCGAGAGTCAACAGCAGCTATAACAACAACAACAACAACAACAACAATACAATGGCAACGTCAACGACCAGGCTGAGACTTGTGGACTTGTTTTGTGTGTGGTGGGGGGTAACGAGGGGTAAGACGAAGGCACAGGCGACTTTTGCACATCTGTTCGAATAATATATATAAAAATATATATAATTTTTTTTTCTTTTCTTTTCAGTTTTTTGGTCGTCCAGACGACACAGCAGCAGCAAAAAAAAAAAAAGATGTGTAAGTACAAACCCAAATATAATAAAAACCGAGCAGGAGCGGGGGTTGGGATGCAGGACGCAGCAGGCAGGAGGCAGAGCGGATCGAGGGGTGTGTGTGTTTGTGTGTGTTAGCCAAGGCGGAGGCGACAATGGCAAAGGTTACTGACACAGCACGCACATTGACCTTGATCGCAGTCAAAGTCTGAAGATGTTTGAAGGATAAACGGAGAGGCAGGAGAGGGGTCGCAACAGGAGCAGCGGCAGGACCAAGCACAGGAGCAGCAGCAGCAGCAGTAACAATTGTTGCCCAGACAGACAAGCCAAAAGTAAATTATTTGCAAATTTATTTAGCTCTGGCAACAAAGCAGCCGCCGCAATTCCCAACCTACCGCATTGTTACATCACGTAAGGCAGACAAAAAAAAATACAAAAAATAAGAAAAATTCGAGCAGCAACAGGATGAGGCAGCAGCACCAAAAAATAACGGTGCTTGTGGCAATTGCCTGTGCCCCCAGGATGTGCTCGTTACGTGTGTCGCAAGTTGAAATGAAACCGAAAACTGGACGCTGGCAAATTGCTCCTGAGCCTTGTGAAATAAAAGCTGACCAGAAAGGAATAGAATGAGGGAGGTCCTTAACAGTCGTCGGGGCAGGAAACGCTTAAAGTTCGTTAAACTCACAGCGCCCATTTATGCTACAAATACACTCAAAGAAATTGTAGTATAAACGCCTGAAAGCTGTGCATAAATTAGCTGTGAGAAATAGCAAATTGAATATAAAAATTGAATAGTTTAAAAAAAGTTAAAAAATTAGAAATATTGTATATAAAAATTGAATAGTTTCAACAGTTGATTTACTACTATAAAAAAATTTAAAAAAAATTAGAAATATTGTATATAAAATTTGAATAGTTTGTAGAGTTAATTTACTACTATAAAAAAGTTTAAAAAAAATTAGAAACTTCTTGATAATTGTATAAAATGTTCCGAGAGTAGGATGATAATTTTTAATAAATAATTAAAATTTATTGGAAATAAATCACAGCGGCCCAATTGCAAAAATATAAATAAAACTGCTATTTATTTCATTTGTAATAAATATTATGAATATTCAATATCACTTTTTAAAGAAATTAATGAATTAAAAAGTTTTGGCTACTGTTGGCACCAAATACAAGTTAGTTTTTATATTTTGAATATTGTAAATTTATTAAATTTTAAATTGTCAAATATTCTTATTAAAAATAAATCACAACGGCGGATTAATAAAATCCAAATTCCAAAATATTAGTCCAATTGCAAAAATTTAAATCAAAATAGTTTAATGTTTTTTATATTTTGATTTGTAATAAATTTTACGAATATTTAACAAATTTTACTTTTTAAGAATTTAAATAAAGAGTTTTGGTTACTGTTGGTACCAAATTTAATTTTTTTTTTATATTTCAAAAGTTTTAAATCTTTTAATTTTAAATTGTCGAATTTTTTTTATTACAAATAAATTACAACTGCGGTTTAATAAAATCCAAATTAATAATCCAAAAATATTAGCACCATTGTTAAAATATAAATAAAAATAGTTTAATATTATTTATATTTCATTTGTAATAAATTTTATGAATATTCAACATCACTTTTTTAAGAATTTAAATAAAGAGATTTGATTACTGTTGGTATCAAATTCAATTTATGATTTTGTTTTAAAATTTATAAATTTTTTTTTTTAAATTGTCAAAGTTTTTTATTAAAAATAAACCACAATTTCCTTATTAACCCAGTTGCAAAAATATAAATAAAAATAATTGTATATTATTAATATTTCATTTGCAATAAATCTAATGAATATTCAGCATCAGTTATCTAAGAGTTTAATTAAAAAAATTTTAATACTGTGGATACCAGTTAAAAAACTAAATCTTATAAATAGTTTTATTTTAAATTGCCTAAATTCTTTTGGGGTTCAATTATATTTTTAAGGCTTTTTAAATACACTTTTTAAGCTTTTCCTGCTGCTTTTTAAGAAATAATCTTAATAATCTCTTCACGCTTCATATTTAAGATCATTTTCTTTAAACGCTCATTAGTATATCATTGAAAGTTCCTTCAACTCTTTTTTTTCTAAATGTAGCAAAAAAACAAGAAAGAAGCACAAGGACTCGCTCTCCTGTCTGGATGTCTGGCTGGATGTCTGACTAACTGGCTGCCCTGGTTTGTGGCCACCCTTCACAGTGTTCAGTGTTCTAGAGAATGTCCTTATTGCGTCTCAGCTTCAGGACCTCGACACGCTGTTGTTGCTTACGCTTCCTGGCCACGCACAAAATATCAACGCACTTTTCAAGTCCTCGCATTTCGCATTTTGGTGCGTTGGCCGCCTTAACCAGGCTTGTGGGTATCGTCTGGCGGCGCGACGCGGCGGACGGGAATCTGGGCCGAAGGGGGTGGCGGGGACAGGGGTTAGACGTGCCTGGAGCAACAACAACCACCACCAGAACGAGGCAAGAGCCAAACCCAAACCCAAACCCAAAACTAAACTCAAACTCAAACCAGAAAGTATAGGGCATGTGCGGGCTTTTGTGGCCCTTTTCTGGCGTCTGGCGTCTGGCTCGTTGTCCTGGTCTATGGCCTATGCTTAAGGACACGCTGCTAGACCTGCTTTGGCAAGGACTTCCTGGTGCGTAAGGCGCAGTTCATTCAATTCAAATTTTCTTGCGAAGCGCTTTTAATTGCCTAGCCCTGTCCTGGATACGCAGACACGTTGAACGTTGAGAGTGATGTATGATGGTGGGGTGGGTGCAGGAGCAAAGGAGGAATGGTGGGGTGTGGAGAGGGGAGAGTAGCTTGAGAAAGGACCCCATAAATTACGGACAGTATCGTGAACTCAACGAAGTGTTCAGCACTCTGGAAATTTGATATTAATATGGAAATTTACTTTTGTTATTGTTTTCTTTTTGTAATTTTTTTTTTCTATTTTTTTTCTGTTTTTTGTATACAACTGTTGGTGTCATATCCTGTAGCTGATCCTGTATTCCTGAGGCTCTGAATTGTTGTATGTTTGTTATATGACATTAACAAATTTTAATTAAAATATAATTAAAAATAAACTCGTATACAAAATAATTGAAATTGCGACTGTTGTATAAAGTTGTTTTTTTTGTTTTGTCAAAGTCCTTGAATGAGGGATTTGTTAGGGAGTATTCCCTAACTTTAAGTAGACATAAAAGGGAATTGATTAGTTAATAATAGCTTGGGGTTATAAATTTCAAAATATATTTTTTTTTTGGTACCTATAGCGATTTGTATATTGTGATATATTATTACCTAGCAGTCATAGTATATATTTAATTTTATATACAATTTTTTTCCAATTTTTAAAGAATATTTCGAGCGATCTGCACTCAATGTAGAATTTAGTTTGTCTTCTACTTATAGTTGTATAAATTAACAAATAATTTATTTCTTTTTAAATAGGTTTATATAGGATTCAATTTTTATTTTTCCTAAGTTTTTCTAAAAGGAATGACGGATTTGTTAGGCAATACTCTGGCTTTAAGTATACATAAAAGAGAATTGATTATTTTCAAATAGCTTAGGGGCATAAATATGAAAATATATATTAATTCTGGTTTCTATTTTTTCCCGATTTATATCTTGTAGATGAAGGGTCTAGCAGCAATATATATTTATTTTTTTTATTAGTTAATTTTATAATTTTTCCCAATTTTAAAAATAAATTTAAAGCGATCTTTACTTCAAGTAAAATTTAGTTTTCCTTAAACTTTTGACAGTATAAATTAACAGATAATTTGTTTATTTTTTAATTGGGTTCATATAGGAACCAATTTTTACTTTTCCTAAGTTTTCCTAAAACGAATGAGGGATTTGTTAGGGAATAATCCGTCTTAAAGTACAATTGATAAGTTTCAAATAACTTGGGTGTATAAATTTCAAAATATATATTTTTTCTGGTTCCTATTCCTATTTTTTCATATTTACATCTTGTAGATGAAGGGCCTAGCAGCCATATATATATATTTTTTTTATTATATAATTTTAAATTTTTTCCCAATTTTTAAAATAAATTTTAAGCAATCTTTACCTCAAGTAAAATTTAGTTTTCTTTAAGCTTTTGGTAGTATAAATTAAGACATCATTTGTTGCTTTTTAATTAGGTTCATATAGAAACCAATTTTTTTTCCTAAGTTTTCCTGAAACGAGGTATTACTTTTTCCTAAAAGAAAACCTTGAATTTATTACCAACTATTAAACATTTAAATTTGTTTTAATAATATATCTGTTTATTGTCACTTCTCGCAACTGTACCTTATGATCTTTCTCCCCAAAAGAGAGTTCATATAACTTCAATATATTGACGATATTGTTGCGGCTTCTCTCACATATGCAGCGCCCCATTCTTCTTTTCTTACTTTGCCACACAAATTAGCAGTCGTCGACCTCAATATCAGTTTACGAGCAGGTCGGGTCTCAATTTATATATATGTACTTGGTATATGTTTGTATGTTTATAAGGTAGTCATGTTCCGATCCCTACATTATACTCTCTTTCTGCCCCCCCGTTCACCTGGCATCTCTCTCTTCTCTTCTGTTTATTTTTTTTTTTTTGCCCAGACAGTCATGAAAAATTCCCCCTCATTATGGCACATAATGATGTTGCCACAGTTTAGAATCGTTGCTCCTCGCTGTTCGGGTTTTTGGAGTTGGCTTCGGGTTCGGCTTCAGGTTCCTGTCTCCATTTTGCTGTTCCCCTGGTTCAGCTTCGTTCTGGTTTTTTGCATTTTACGCCTCGGGGATTGCGCTTTGCTGCGGACCGTCAGACAAACAGTGAAAGAGAGAGAGAGAGAGAGAGAGAGAGTGAGGGAGAGTAGAGAGTAGAGAGCGACCCAATCCACCTACCAGTTAAACCCTCTCTCCACACTCCACTCGCCCCTCCTTGCACCCGTCTGCTATGCTGTCTGGGCATATTTTATGTTCTGTTTTGGCTATATAAATTCTGTTGTCGTTCCTCCACCAAAATGGATGAGCATTTGGATGAGGCGGTGAGGTGAGGAGGGACAAAACTTTTCCCGCCAAATGCAGACGACGAAGCGCAAACAGCAACAGGGAACAGGGAACAACAACAGCAACAACAATAACTGGGAACAGCCAGACAATATCACATGGCAAGTCCTAGGTCGGTTACACCACCAGACAGACAGATGCGTCAACGTTGACTGCGCTGCGCTGCATGCGTCAGCGTCAGCAGAGGGTTACTCACTCAGCATTAAAATCAACAAAATTCGAATTCACTTGGACTAAACAACAACAAAAACAAAAACAAAAAATCATCAACGAAAATGCCGGCAAAGCTCGTGTGAATGAACTCAGCGTCAAGGACAATGATCTACACGAGAGAGACCAGTCCAAGTTTGAGTATCCACCCACCCCTTGCTCCTCCTTGCGCCACGCCCACCTATCGCCCCCCTTTTATTGCGATTTATTTTGTTGTTGAGGGTTGATTTTTATGAGAGCAGACGGCGACGGCGACGTCAACTGCGACGGCGACGGCAACGGCGTCATTGACATTGCAAAATTCACGAGCGGCAGACGAGAAAACAAAACAAATCGTTAAACTGACCTCTCTCCCCCTCAGCTCTAATTCGAAAAACCAAAAAAACCAAAAAAAATAATACAGAAAAAGTGAATTTAACCTCGGGTTGCGAATACGCACTATATACCCTTACATTAAATTTTTAAAAATATAGAAACTCATTTTTCAAACGATCTTTTGTGTCCCAGCTATATATATAGACATTAGGATATTTTTTTAAATAATTTACTAAACTACATTAAACTATAACTACATAAATAACAAAAAAAAAAAAATAAATAAATAAATAATACAAAAAAGTAGATTTAGCCTCGGGATGCTAATACGCACTACATACCCTTACAGAAAATTTTTTAAAATATAGAAATTCATTTTTGGAGAGATCTATTGTTTAACAGCTATAGCTATATATAGATTTTGGATATTGTTAATAATTTACTAAACTACATTAAGCTATAACTACATAAATAAATTAGGAAAAAAAAGAAGGTTTTTCTATACAAAAACTAGGAATTCAACCGATCATTTCTATGACACATACTATAATATAAATGGTCAGATTTTTAAATAAACTTTGTCAGTTTAACAAAAAAAAATTGAATCTTTGATTTGATGAGTTTTACGGAATATCCTAAAAAATAGCTGCACTTTTCATAAAAGAAATAAAATTTGAACAGATCGCTCCTATTGCAACTATATAATAAAGAGATCCAATCCAATTTGGCTAAACTGTAAAGAGTGTCACTAAACTAAAATTTAATAAAAATAAATTAAAATATCTGAATAATCCGAATCCGATCGCTCCTATGCTAGCTATATGATACAGCGATCCGAATCTAAAAAAAAATTTGACCTAACTAAAACTGAGAAACCAAAAAAATAAATAAATAAATAAAATAAAAAAAAATAAATAAAAATAACTATAAAAACTGTCAATAAACTAAGAATTATTTAAATAAATTAAAATATATTTAATAAAGGAAATCTAATCGCTCTTATGGCAGCTATATTCGAATTTAATAAAATTTGGTTTAACTATAAAAAGTAATATAAAACTAAGAATTATTAAATTAAATTAAAATATCTGAATAAACAGAAATTAAAATAATATCAATTTAATTTAATAATTCTTAGTTTCAATTTATTTAAATAATTATGTATTAATAATAAAAATACGATCGCTCTTTTGGCAGCTATATGATAGAAAGATTTTGCTGGACTAAAAGAAATTATTTAAATAAATTAAAATATTTTAATATTTTTATCGCTATTATGGCAGCTATATGATATAGAGATGCGAATTTAATAAAATTTGACTTAACTATAAAAAGTATCAAGAGACTAGGAATTATTTAATTAAATTAAAATATCTGAATAAACAGAAAAATTTTTTATACAAATTATTAAGAAAACCCAAAAGTTCCTTTTTAAATTATATTATATAGAAAAAATCACACATGACTGACAGCCTCTCCTCCCGATTAGGCATATTTCTACTTAATAAAAACTGAATACCCTGCACATTAATCAACAAAATCATAATACCCTCTTGTTGGGTATATAACAACCTGATGCAGACTTATATGTATTTAAAACTGTAGCCTGATCTAAAGCTCAAACAGAAAGTCACGTGTGAGCCGGCCAGACAAGGAAAGTGTATAATTTAGTCAACAGATTTATAGCGCATCCTTTTGGAGTGTCATTGTCCTGCGAAGCAGCAACCCCTTTACCCTGCCAGCTGATGCATTTCGTTATTAAATATTTAGCGCTCAATGTGCCCAAAACCCTTTTTATTTTTCTGGTTTGTCGAAATGCGACTGCATTGGCAACTGACTCTTCCCCCTTAAAAACTCTCTCTCCCTCTCTGCCATAAAACACAAGCCTTTACAAGCCTTTCAATCCTGCGCCAATCCTCAATCCCTGATGCCGCAGTTTATTGAATTTGTGTTTGCCTTCGTCGGTTTTGGACCAGTTAGCGCCTTCTGTTCATATTGTTGTTGTTGTTGTTATTCTGTTGCCTGTCGCCGAAAATTGCACCTGCCCCTTGATGTTTGCACCTGTCCACACGGTGAGTTCAAAGCAATCCTTGTTGTTGTTTGATTTTGTATATATATATATGGATATATGGTTATATATGGGCGCAGTTCATTGGCCCTGTACCCTGTCTGTGGTCAAACGGACACAAAATTTGTTGCAACTGCGTCTGCATTCGACTTTTTGTGGCATAGGAAATGTATAATATTGAAACGATTAAAACAAGCCCAAGTTCTTAATTGGAATAAATTCGATGCTAAGTGATTAAATGGGGAAATTTTGGAGATGGTAAGTTGCCATAAATAATGCTCTTTTAAGGCTTTTTTTAAGGTCATGTCTTCAACAAAAAAAATTAGAATTCCGCTTTTTTATTGAGCAGTAAATAAAATACTATTTATTATTTATTTTAATCTATAAGGCAGGGCAGATTTCTAATAAAATTGTAAAATGCAAAATAAATAATCTAAAAGATTTTAAAGTACCATGGAAAAAAAAATTAAATTTTTGACATACAATTTTGAAAGTTAAAAAGTTGAGAAGAGTAAATCATTTATTTGCATAATGAATGAATTTAATGAATAAATAATTGAATAAATGAATGAATTTAATAAATTTAAATACCCATTTATTCTTGAGAAATAAAAATACATTCCGCATGAAAATTGGTTTAGTTTTAACAAAATAATGATAGTTGAAAGCTTAAAAAGTTTATTTAAAAATTCCCTGATCTTTGTGGTTTCTTCGATTTAAATAACCCGTAAAATAAAACATATTTTTAATATTAGCAAAATAACCATGAAACACAACACTAAACTACACTAAAAAAAAAAAAAATTTATTTTTTGCACACTTCTGCGTCTATAATTCCCAAATGGTTGCAGCCCTCAGTATATAAGGCATGAGGGTTTCAGCACATTTAATTTTTTTTTTTTGTTTTTTTTTTTTTTTTTTATTTTAGTTTCAAGTGAATAATTTAAGTAAGTACAAATATTAAACTCCGACAAACAATCCTCCTACATGAAGCACAAATAAAATTGCCACAAAATTGTAATAAAAAGTTAAAGAAATATTTATAAATTTTTTATTTATTTTAAATTAAATTAAATGTTATGATATAATAAAATAATATTGTAATATTTATAAATGACATTGAATTATCTAAAATTAAGAGATTTTAATCAACTATAAATTCATATTAAATATTTTAAGACCAAGAACAAACTTTATTATTAAATGAATGGCGTTTTAAATAAATTCGTTAATAAATTTTAAACATTTTAAACATTTTTATCTGAATGCCCTTTTAATTAGCCAGAATTGTTACAACTTTTATTGTATTCAATATTCAACAGTTAACTAATTTTTTGCATTAAAATGTATCAAATTTTGTCTCAAATTCTCCAATGCACTTGGCAATTTTATATATTCAATTTTTTTTGTGGCAATATCAGATGCTTTTGAAATGCGCCGTCGAAACTGTCAAATTCACTTTGGTCCCCAGACAAAAATACCAAATGAGCAGAGCATTAATTTATTTCAATTTGTATGCAAAACTTTGCATTTCGAATGCTGACAATTGAAATAAAAATAACAACAACAAATTGAGAGAAAGAGCCACAGGAATGACAATGCCTGAAGTTGTCTGGGGTTTGTCTATGGGATTGCTGCTGTGGCAACTTTTGGCCGCAGGGGCAACATCTTTGCCGGCTCGAAAGTTCAACTCAAGGAAGTGCCATTGCAGCACACAAAAGTAGTCAACGTTCTATTCGAAAAGGACTCTCTGGACTCTGACAAACACTGGGCGACATATTGCTGAACATGTTTATTTACAGCTAAAAGAACAAGGACAACAGCTCGCGAGGCCACCCTGACGAGAAAAGGAACCTGAATTGCGGAACGGAAATAGAGCAGGAACGGGAGCAGGAGTAGAAACAGGAGCAGGAGTAGAAACAGGAGCAGGAGTAGCAACAGGAGCAGGATCAGAGCCAGAACCACAACGAACAGCAAATACATCAATGATATATTCTTAGGATACCCTGGAGTGTTGAAATATGGGAAGGTGGGAAATAAATACAGGTAAGTAAAGTATAAAATATAGAATAAAGTAAATATATATTCGTGATCACTAAAATATATCCATTTCTCCGTTTTTTTCAAAGTTGGAATACTAAAACAAATATTAAAAAATTGACAAAGTTTCCATAAATTTAAAAAAATATAGAATTTCTTTCTAATCTAACTATTAATTTATTCGATTTATTCAAAGATTATATATTAAAAAAATATATTAAAAAATCAACAAAGTTTCCTTAAATTAAAAAAAATGGAATTTCTACCTAATCTAACACTTAAAAATATTAAAAAATCAACAAAGTTTCCATTAAAAATCAAAATAGAATTTCTCTCTAATCAAATTCTATAAATTTTGGCATTTCAAAAGATGAATTATTTAAAAAATGTATTAAAAAATAAACAAAGTTCCTTAAATATAAAAAAATATAGAATTTCTTCCTAATCAAAGTAAAACCATTTAAGCAATTCTCCCAAAGATGAAATATTAAAAGAAATATTAAAAAATCCGCAAAAATTACCATAAATATAATAAAGTAGATTTTCCTTCCAAAAAGAATTCCTGAATTCGCCACAGTCTTAAAAAATTATATCTGTGCTCTGTACATTTTATTAAAATATATTAAAACATTGACAAAGTTTCTATAAATTAAAAAAAATATATGTTGAATTTCTTCCTAATCTAACTATTAATTTATTCGATTCATTCAAAGATGAAATATTAAAAATAATATTAAGAAATCAACAAAGTTTCCATTAAAAAACAATATAGAATTTCTCCCTAATCTAACTATATAAATTTTGACGATTCTTTCAAAAGATGAATTATTTAAAAAATGTATTAAAAAATATACAAATTTTCCATAAATATAAAAAAAATAGAATTTCTTCCTAATCAAAGTAAAGCCATTTTAGCAATTCTCCCAAAAATGAAATATTAAAAGAGATATTAAAAAATCGACAAAATTTCCAGAAATATAAAATAAAAGAATTTTTCTCTATTCTAATTATATCCACTTAAGCGATTTTTCCAAAGATGAATTATTAAATAAATAATATTTAAAAATTGACAAAATTTTCCTAAATAATTAAAACCGAAAAAGAATTTATCCCTAATCTAACTATATTAATTTTAAAGATTTTCCCAAAGATGAATTAATAAAAAAAATGAATAAAAAATCTGCAAAAATTACCATAAATATAATAAAAATAGATTTTTCTTCTAAAAATAATTCCTGACCCTGCCACAGTCTTAAAAAAATTATTTCTGTGCTCTGTACATTTTATTAAAATATATTAAAAACATTTTCTACTACTTGCAACCTTTGTCGTAGGATATCTGCACCGTCGATCACACTTTTAGCTAACATTTCTTAGCTGCTCTCATTGTCAGTGTCATTGTCGTCCTGAAGTTGTTTTATTTTTTTTTTTTGGACCTCGAACAATTCGAGCAATTTCACTTCAAAAATTGCGACGTTTAGCGCGCGATTGCCACAAATCAAAGCGACATTAAAATCCCCTTAACCCCTGCCGCACACCGAGTGTGCCCCCTCCCCTCCCCTCCCATCTACCAGCTACTGTGTGTGTGCCTTTTCATTTTTAGATAAATAAAAAGAAATCGCAAAGAAATCCCAAATGTCGTCTCTGTCTAAAGTCTGAAGTCTGGCCCTGTGTTGCCAACATATGCGCGCCAAATCAGCAAGCAGACAAAACAAACAAAGACCTAAGGACAGACCAAGAAAAGGGACAAAAGGACCAAAGGACATGCTGCTGCCTCCAGACGAAAGCAAAATCCCGTAGCCAAAAAATGCTGCTCAAAAATCGCTAAAGGAAATAAGAAGAAAATAAAAGTTTACGTGGCGCACGTGAGTGGCAAAGTAGAAGAAGAAGATTTAACAAGGACGGGGCACAAAAGGGGGGCGAGTTGGGGGGTTTTAGGCCGATATGTTGCGTAGAGAAACGCAGACAACACAGACGACAATATTCCACTTCAAGTGATTTGTGTGCCCAAAGACCAAAGAACTTTTCCCAGACATCTTCGACTGCTTCAATGATGATTGCCTGGATGATGAAGGGGATAGATCAGGAGAGGGCTGTAGGCAGTGGCGTAGACCTACGATTTTATTTAAGAGCAGCAGAGAGGTAGAGAAATGGTTGGGGGTGGGCTTAACAAGAATTAGGCACTTTAAAAATAAATTTATTAGAATTGAGAAGCAATAAAAAATAAAGAATTTAGCGATAATATAGATAGATATTTTAGGAGATTCCATTTATGGAGTAGTTTTCTATACTAATTGATATTAAAATCATTATAATTTAGCCATAAAAATTATAGATATTCCCATATTCCATTGTACGTTCAGGGAGAATTTTTTATATAATAAAATTGAAAAGCAATTAAAAATAATTATAAAGAATCAATGAATCAATAATATCGATAACATCTTTAGGAGATTCCATTTATAGAGTAGTTTTCCATACTATTTTTTATTAATTGATTTATTAATTGATATTAAAATTATTCTAATTTGTATCCCATTGTACGTTTAGGGAGAATTTCTCATATAATGAAATTGAGAAGCAATAAAAAATAATTAAAAAAATCAATGAATCGATAAAATCGATGAATATCTTAGAAGATTCCATTTATAGAGTAGTTTCCTCTACTATCATCATATTTATTAATTAATATTTAAATCTTTCTAATTCAGCCATAAAAATAATAAATATTACCACATTAAATTGTACGTTCAGGGAGAGTTTTTTATATAATATAATACCACATTTGTATCTGCTGAATTCATGGTAAAGTAAAATATATTATTCGAAAATATTATCAATCGAACTTTGGACCCTGGTACTTAAATAACAATAAATAAATAAATACCCATTTCCATTGTATTTTCAGGGAAAAATTATTCAATCGATTAAAAAAAAAAAAATAATATCTCCACTTCTATTGTAATTTTAGCGAGAAATCATTATAATAGTTGAAAATATTATCAATCAAGTTTAGGACTCTGATATTCTGTTAAATAAACAAAATAAATATCCCCACTTCCATTGTACGTTTACGGAGAAATCTTTCTGATATATATTAGCACATTTCTATATGCCCAATTCATTTTAAATTTTGCCCCTAAATCCTAAAAATACTTGCATTAAATATTAACAAAGGAATCTAAAACCCTGATACCCATCAATAAATAAATATTAAAAAAAAAATTAAATTTGTAAAAAATTATTGCTAAAAATATACACAAAAAAAATATATATATATTTTTCTTCTGATTCTATTGACAAGATGTAACGCATATGGCGTTTTGGGAAGAGTCAGCTCCCCCTGGCCCACAAAGGAAACATCCTCATTCTACACTATATATATACAGATATATATATATGCCCATGTCTGACAGCTACGCACGTAACGGCAAATTTACGCGTCTCTGAACTTTGACCCTTCGCCGAACGCCGTCTGTGACCTTTGTGCGTGCGTTGACGCGTCTGCGTCGCTTTTGCTTTTGCCACATCAAATTTTATGGATGCTGTTGCTCTTCTTCTTGTTCTTCTTGTTGTTGTTGTCTTTTGTTTTGGGCACTTTTTTATGCGAAATTAATTTAGAAAACTTTTCTTGGAATAAAAATGTGCGCAATTCACGTGTAGACGTCGATTGGGCGAAAAGGGGGAAGCCAAAAAGGCCTGGCTGGCAAGTGTAGCAGAGGGCAGGAGTTGAGGAAAGAGATTTCTAAAATTGGGTTTACTTCTCTTTTATTTTATTGTAGTTTAATTTGGGCTTAGATAACTATGTGTATACAGTTAATGCGGCTTAGCAGGCCATAAAGGTCAAAGTTTGAACTTTAAAGCAATATTTTTGTCTTTTTCGAAAAATGTGTTAAAAAATTGGAAAAACTTATAGAAGAAATTATATAGAGAAAAATAAATGTAAACAATTTAATAGAAAAGCATTTCTTTTGGCTATAAAATATAGGATGTTTCTGCAACAAGTTTAGAGTATAAATCTACCAAAATCTACAAAAGATATTTATGAATAAATTATATTTTTGAGGTTTCTCCTATTCCATATGTTCATTTAGTTTTTTTTTGGTTGTCCGAAATCGATGAAAGCGTTTTATAGGCCATATTTTGAGAATAATGAGAATAATGCTCTAATATTTAGGGTAATTTAATTCTTTGAGCTCTTCTGAATACAGTACAATCCTATAATATATATCAATAAATATAATTAATTATGCTCTTAAGCTTGGGAATACAGATCTGAAATTTGATGTATATATTTTTAGGACAGTTATCTTTTAACAATTTTAAAGAAAGGCATTTCTTTTGGTTTAGCATGGAGTATAAATCTACCAAAATTTATAAAATATATTTATGAATAAATTATATTTTTTGAAGTTTCTCATATTCCATATATTTATTTAGATTTTTTTGTATATCGAAAATCGATGAAGGCGTTTTATAGACCATATATTGAGTTGTCAAGTACCTGAAATTTAGCTAAAATTAAATTTTTGCTTTATTCAATTTTAAAACCTGCAAAAAATTGATTTTCTAATTTGAAAAAAAAAAAACATTTTTTTTTTAATTCTCAGTCCTCAACTTGAACAAGCTCTCAAAATAAGAAATTAAATTGTGTTTTAAACATATTTTAGTGCCCAAAATTAAACTAAACTTAAATTTTTGATATATGTGCTAAATTCAATTTAAACCTGTAAAAAATTGATTTGCAAAATTGAAAAAAAAATTAAAATACCAAACCAGTAATAAGTCAAATATTAATAAATAAAATTCAAAAAAATTTCTTTTCTTTTGAAATTCGACTCTGTTTTGAGCTGAAAATCTAGAAAATACCTTTCTATATTCATAAGAAAATCTAAGACAGAATCTAGGAAAATATCCACAGCGTTTCCATAGTTATATATTTTTTTTTTTCTCAATAATAAATTTAAATAAATTTAACAACTTTTTCAATAAAGATTGGGCATACAGTTCTGAAATTTGGTATATATATTTTTAGAACTGTTATCTTTTAAAAATATATCTGATATGAAATATTTTGATTGTTTAAATGACTAATAGTAAATATAAAGCAAGCACTAAAGCACATTCCTCTAGTTATTCGCAATTTTGATGCTATATGAAACCCTAAATAGCTTGGTTAATGCCACAAAGAAACGGAAATGCCCCATGGCCAAGAGAAGTGTCCCTACTGACAGCTCAAATGACCCATTCGGTGGCCACAATTTGCCATTACTTGCCACAAATACAAAGATAGGGTAACGGGGTAGGGTGTGGAGTGTGGCACTGAGAGTGCGAAGACAACAACATCAGCAAATGGCAAATGGGGCATCGGCATCTGATAGATATAAAAACATCAGCACGATGGCCCATCAACTGTATCTCTGTGCAGTTGTATATCTGTATCTGTAAATCTATCTGTATCTGAGTCTTTTGTGTCTTTGACTTTGCCCCCCTCTGGGCGCTCATAGTTGGACCGGCTGCCCAAGTGCATCGAACTCCAGCTTGGATTCTACGTTGTAAATATCTTGTGCTCATGTATCGACAATAATTACGCGTAGATCGCAAGTCAAAGAATTTGCAAGAAGTTGCCTGTTGCAGAGCAGGGGCTGTGGCAGCCGCGAAGGTGAAGGGGTACAGCTATGACTGGACGCGGGAAGACCGCAGACAATAACAAAAAAAAAAAGACAACAAAAAAAATAGAAAAACAAGCAATGTGACTAGAACGAAATGGAAAATGGAATCGAATCGAATCGCATGAAATGAAATGTGGCCTGGCTACGTCGCCCCACCTCGCCCCCACTTGCCCATACTTGTGTGTTCTGCACGCTCGTCTCGAGGTGAATGGACGCTTGGTGACGCCGAACGCGCAGTCACTGTCGCCGCACGCGTCGCTGCTGCAGTCAACGTCAGAGTTCGACTGTTGTTGGCTTCTTTATGCTGTATTTTTGCGCGCCAAAAACGTTCCCCTTTTAGCAGGAGTTGACGCTGACCGTAGCGAGAGCAATTGAGAGCCACACACAGAGAGAGAGAGAGAGAGAGTGCAAAGTGAAACGCAATGGATGTGAAACGGGGGCATGGGCATATGCATGGGCGTGGCAGGCCAGGCCAGCCGCAGTCGACGCAAAACGAAACAGGAGCGCAGCCCAGACGCCAACTTTGCGGCTGCAGCTACACCATTTACCATGCTGCTGCTGCTGCTTCGCATCGACGACTGCTGCTCCGAGCTTCCCCCATTCCATATATATGTATATATGTGTATACCCGTCCATGAACCGTTTCACAAAAAAACTGCCGCTCCTTCAGTTTTATGTTTGTCTTGCGAGTTTTGCTTTGATCCCCTTATTCTGTCTGGCTGGCTGCCTGGCTGGCATTCGCAATTCGCAATTCGCATTCGCATTGGCTTTTGTTTTTGTGCCCATTTGCCATTGCATGCACTTCGCCCGCCACAGACAGCGTCGTTGTTATATTGCCATGTCGTTGTATTCGCAATTCGCATTTACTCAGTCTCCATTCTCATTCTCTTTCTACTTCTACTTCCCCATCATCAACATCATCTTCATCGTCGTTTACTGGCTTTGTTTACAAGCATTTGATGGACCACTAACGTCGCATTGTAGCTCCCCCCCTCTCTCTATATTGCTCACCCTACAGAATGCGCGCAATTTTCTAGCTATCTTCTTTGTACTTATGGCTGTTCTTTTTCTTCTACTACTTCTTTTTGTTTTTCTTCTTATTGTTGTTGTCGTTGTTGGGGACTTTTTGTTCCGTCCCTTCTTTGGCGAATTATGACAGAAAAACGTGTTGCGTGCTGCAAAAACAAATGGCGAGAAAATTGTAATTCTCTTTGCTCGCTGCTCGGTTTTTTTACTCCCGCTTTCCCCCGTTTTCTCCGTTTTTCCCTCCTATGTAAGTCTCTCTGGTATTTGCCAATTCACATTCCCATTGCCATTCGCTTGATTTTTATTAGTTGTACTTTATTGAATTCGTCGATTCAATGAATTGCTCAATGAGCTGCTCCCCCCCTCTTCCATTCGAAATAGCTGCGTAAGTTGGAATTTGTAGGGGGGGGATTCTCAAAAGAAGTGTAGCGTTAAAAATTTGTTGGAGATTAAGTGGATAAATAGTACATTTTGTGATATAAACAAAATTATCCTGAAAATATAAGGATTTAACCCTAAAGTATTAAATATGTTTATCCTGAATTCCCACTCATATACCTATAGTTTTATATACTGCTCCATAGTACATCAGAATATTGTTATTTTATATGTTTTTTCACATTATTCGGGAAAAAATTAATTACATATTTATCATCTGATTTTTTTTAGTATCTCAATTAAAAAATTTCATTTTTCTTGTCCTATATTTATTTCATTATAATACAGAACATATATACTGCTCCTTCCTGAATCCGGAATTTTTCGGGAAAAAATTAAATAAATATTTATCATCATCTGAATTTCCTGATATTTCCTCAATTAAAAACTTTCCTTTCTCTTGCCTTATATTTATTTCATTATAATACAGAACATATAATGCTCCATCCTAAATCATTGATATTGTAGTTTTATACGTTTCACAATTTTTTCGGAAACACAAAAAAAAATATATATATATTTATCATCCGATTTTCCAGATATCTCAATTAAAAAGTATATTTCCTCTTGCCCTATATTATTTCCCTTACAATGCAGAAATTTCTTTAATTATTTCATAAGGTTAAAAATCAATTTTTTATAGTAAAAGCCTAAAATTTACAAAATAAATATATAAATATATATATTTAACATCCGATATTCCAGATATCTTACTTAAAAACCTTTTTATTTTGGCCTATTTTTTTTCCTTACAATGCAGAAATTTCCTTAATTATTCCATAAATTTGGAAATCAATTTTTTAAAATTAACAAAATAAATATATAAATATATATATTTATCATCCGATTTTCCAGATATCTCAATTAAAAAGTATATTTCCTCTTGCCCTATATTTGTTTCCTTACAATGCAAAAATTTCCTCAATTCATCCATAAAGTTGAAAATCAATTTTTTATATTTAATAAAATTATAAGTAAACGCCTAAAATTTACAAAATAAATATATAAATATATATATTTATCATCCGATTTTCCTGAAATCTAAATTAAAAACTTTCCCTCTTCTTGCTATATATTTATTTTATTATAGTGCAAAAATTTCCTCAATTCATCCATAAAGTTGGGAATCAATTTTTAAATTAAATAATATTATAAGTAAAAGCCTAAAATTTACTTTTAATTTTCTAAGCATATCCCTTAAGAAAATCTATTTAAAATAAATAGTAAATCGTTTAAACTCTCCACAGATATAATTATATTTTAATTCAAGTCAAAATGTTTAAACAATTTGGAAAAACAAACTGAAAATTATGGTGTTTTTGGCATTCAAACATTTTCGAAATGTTCTACTATTCGCTGCTATTTTCAGAGAAACTGAAACTAAGAAACTAATTCAAAATACATTTATTTGTAAATCACATAATTCCTTTTCAATATTTCAACGCTTTGACGAGCAACAACCATTATCGGAATCCGTATCCGAATCCTGACAAGCATCACAAATTTCTTGAGCAGTTTTTGGACGCTTTGAGGAAGTTGAACATTTGATTTTCTTTCTACAACTTTCTGATAAATCAAATAAATTATCCTCAAAATTTGTGGTAGCCAGTTCTATGTCACTATATAGACGTTTCGATCCAAAATTTTGCAATTGAACAGCCCTGTTCATCATGGTATGCAATTTGATGGTCTCCTGATCCAAACAAATTCGCAAACGTTTATATTCAGCTTTATCCTTGCGTGTTGGACAAGTTTTTGCACACAGCTCATTCATTGTGGTTTTAATGTCCTTTATAAGATCATTTTGGCAATCGATTTGTTTAGTTAAATCAAGATATTCACGATACATAAGTGTCTGCTCTTCATCGTCTTCGCTAGCTTCATCTAGAAGCTCAAAAGGATCTATCTCGGCCTCATCGACAACATTTTCATCAACTGCTTCTTCTTCTGCATGTGGCACATCCTCAATTTCCTCGGCTTTATTTTCAGCTTCTTCTTCACCATCGGCAGCAGCTTCTTCTGCTTCTACATCTGCCATTTATTTATTTATTGTTAATTTTGTTAAATTCAGAAAATGTTGAAATATATATTTCATAAATTTTGATAATGAAATCTATGATGGCTTGATTTTTTAGGGATTTATTTATTTATAAAAAAAAAAGCTATATAATCTAGAAAAGCCTTTAGGTTTGGGTGTTGAAAATATATTATAATTTATAGCTTTTAGTTCATAAATCTAATGCATATTAAACTTTTATTTCTAGACTTTTCTATGCTCCATCAAATGCATTTCATATTTTATGTTTATTTCCAACATAAATTCTAAATGCTGATTGCAATTTGATTTTATTAAAATTTTCCTTTAAATGCAATTAGTTGAGGGTCATCATTGAATCTCTGTATTCGCTGCCTTACATTGTGTATACATTTGAGATTACGTTCCCC
Organism: Hirtodrosophila alboralis; assembly: GCA_035043045.1. Taxonomy (NCBI): domain Eukaryota; kingdom Metazoa; phylum Arthropoda; class Insecta; order Diptera; family Drosophilidae; genus Hirtodrosophila; species Hirtodrosophila alboralis. Next base: position 171,257 of record JAWNNH010000467.1, on the reverse strand, counting down.
CCCAGGAGACGTCAACCTGATGTCCTGATGACGTAGCCTCATAAATAAATGTGACGCCATAATGTCTGCACACATAAAAAATGCGGAAAAAAAATATTGCGACTCTGTCGTAGAGTCGTCAATCCTGAAGCACTTGGAAACATTAGAGCACGCCTTGCCGTACACAGGTATTGCGAATTCCGAGAGTATTCCTTTATGATCAGGACATAAAGCGTTTAAGTACCATGAGGGAGCTACCGTTTCTCCTGCTACTTTTACCCCCAATTTACCTTCCCTTAACGCTACTGGCGAATGCACTTAATGCCAAATTAAATGCAATGTGTGGAGGAAGGGAGAAGTGAGTTGTTTGCGTGACTGCGGGGATCATGAAAACCGCTTTATGATTAATGCGAGAGAGTTATGCGCCTTGGAGCGTAATCCGGCGGAATCAGGCAGCAGAAATCACAGTAGTGCCAATAAAACAGCTGCAATAAAACATAAATTTTCCGACTGTCGAAAAGGAAACAGGAAATGCGTGCATTAACAACTAACACAACTGTAACTAGGATTGCAGGATTTTTTTTAATGTTGAAAACCACTTAACTGCCACACTTATATATCCCTCTACATCCCCTCTTCTTACCCTCCTGCATATTCTGTCTAACTGTAAGATAGTTTTGCCCGCATTGCATAGTGTACTAATTTTTTGGCATATTTCCCGCAGCCATTTGCCAAAGTCCCTGAGTCTGACAGTTGGATTAGCTTTTGCCAACGCACTCGTTCGAATTTTTAGCCCTGACACAAATTTTGTGACCCCAGTTGTAGCTTCTGGCCTGATACTAACCAAGGACATCAATGTATTAAGGGTAGAGAGAGAGAGAGAGTAGGGGCTAAAGCTGTAGCAACAGCATTCTTATTGCCAGCAGCATCATTAGCTTTAGGGAGAGAGCTCACTAAAATGGGAAACTCTTAAAGACACACGTTGCTGCTAAGTCCCCTCTTCCTCCTCTGCCTTACCCTTATCCTGTTTTGTGCCCCATCCTTGCTTTACCCTCTCAATGCGATTTCGATTTACGCAGATTACGCATACGACATGTTAAATGCGACTTAAAGACTTGTATATGAAAATCAAACAAGCAATTGCTTAAATATATAATATGTGAGTTTTTTGAATAATTTTTGAATTATTTTAAAATGGATTTTTAGTCATAGATAGAGAGCTAAGTTGGCTCCTAAGACTACAAAACTCATATTAAATCTCTAAGCAATTGCTTAAATATATATTATGTGAGTTTTTTGAATAATTTTATGAAAAAGCAAAACCTAGAGGTTAGCCGCTGCGCCTAATAGGCTGAATTAAAAGACAAACAAGGTCAAAAATGGGATTTTTCGGGATCCCCATTTGAATTAATAATTAAACTCAAAAAAAAAAAAAATAAAAAAAAAATTTGGAATTATTTTAAAATGATTTTTTAGTCTTAGACAGAGAGCTGAATTTTCTCCTTAGACTAAAAAACTCATATTAAATCTCTAAGGACATTAAATTCTGCCTGTGTTCAATTAAAAATATTTAGAATTTAAAGCCCAGATAGATGCCAATATTCTGTTGCAATCTCTCTATTCATTTTTATTTATTCTACTCCCCTTCTAATGCATTTTCGATTACGCATACGCCATGTTAAACGCTTTAAAGATTTTGCACATGAAAAATCAAAATCTACAACTTGGGACAAATTTCATTTGCAAGCTGTGCAAATACACACACACAAGCACACACACAAACACACACACATGCTTTGTAAATTTATATATACGTAGTAGAAAAAAAAAAAGGATCTTTTCACTTTATTCCTTTGGCCGCCTTGCAAGTTGCATGTAAGTTTTTCTTTCAAGTTTTCTTTATTTCTGCAACTGCCGCATTTGTTTTGTTTGCTATTGTTGCGCCGAGGCGCTTTGTTTATGCTGCAAAAAAATAGCATAAAATGATTTCATTAAAAAAGTTGTAAACTTTTTCATTTAATTTAACTGCAAACATCTTTTGTGCCCTGTTGTGCTTCTGTGCTTGGTATTATACGCCTTTTTCTACTTTATATCCCGCATATCCTTTAACTATCTTTCAAGCTGGCATCTGTAGGCAAGTAGTACAGATTTTTAGCATTTTCTCTCGCGAATTGCATGGCGTATTGAAAACTGAGTTTCAATTACAACTTTTGCCGTGTCAATGCAATGCAAAGTTCTTTACAATAAATAAATTTGTAAAAAAAAACCTTTATTGTTGATATTGTAACTCAGTTACAGTTGATGTAGCTTTTGATTTATGCTAATAATAGTTTTAAGTTAAACTTTTTGTTGACTTTGATGGAAGCATAGACAGGTTAAGCCTTGTTCAGTTTTTGTCATTTAAATATAATCAAAAGTTTTACTTCAACTTTAATTAAATAGTAAAGTTTTGTGTCGAAAATTGAAAGCTGAAATTACAGCAATTTGTTGTTGATTTTAATATTTGTTTATGATGTGTGTGAAGATAATATTTTTAATTATTTATTTACATTTTTATACACTTTAATACTTTATATATTATTTATCATTGTGCTTTTGTTGGTCACTTTATAAAATGGAATTAATTTTATTGTTGGATTTAATTTAAATCATTTCTAAGCATATAGAAGCAAGATATGTGTAAAGCTAACATTTTTAATATTTTATTTACATTTTTTAAACGTTATATATTATTTATTATTGTGCTTTTGATTGTCATTTGATAATATAGAATTATATTTATGATTGGCTTGAATTTAGATAATTTCTACGCATATTTAGAAGCAAAAAAATATGGTTCCTAAACTGAATTTATAGTTGAGTTTTTAATGAAAATTTCACTTTAAAATATTAATAAATAATACTAAATAAATAGTCAATACAATTACATAAAGATTCCGCCTCAAAATTCATAGTTTAATGCCCTAAACACACTTTGATTGTCACTTCATAAAATGAAATTATATTTATGTTTGTATATAATTTAGATAATTTCTAAGCATATTTAGAAGCTAGAAAATATGGTTAATAAACTGAGTTTATAGTTAATTTTTAAATGAAAATCTCCTCTAAAAATATGACTAAATAATTATAAATAAATACTCAAAACAAATACAAAAAGATTCCTCAACAAAATCATGTTTAAATGCCCATAAACCCACCTAAACTTTATACACAAAAAAAATTAAATACATGTAATTTAAAGAACGTTTAATTAAGTAATACATATATCATTTTTGGAAAGTGCCTGAATGTGATTTGTTGGTCTATCATTATCACCATCTAAAAACATTATCTAACATCAATGTAATGAACTAATCAACAGCTAAAACAACTTTCGGCTTGCAGCAAGCACTCACATAATACAATTATGGCCCTAATACACGCGCTCTATGTTAAAGCCCCGCCAACTGCCAACTGCCAACTTTGGCCAACACAACAACCCCCCCTGCAACTCCCTAAGGCTATTTGAAGCCACGCGAGCTGGCACTACATGTCGTATTAGTAATATTTAAACACAAAAGCTCAGCAAATGTTGACATGCCTCGCCATTAGCCGAGGCGATGCATTGTGGCACGCATTATGTGTATAAGGGGGGAGGGGGAACGAGGATGAGGATTGAGTTCTTGGGGCAAATTCAATTTTCGCATAAAAACAAAGGCAACAACAATAATAATCTGCTTAGAAGCCAGCGATGCGAAAGTGAAGAAATGCGTTGTAATTCCAAAGTTCGCCTCCGTCAAATGGAAACAACAATCTTGCAGCATATGGAGGCAGATGATGTCTTAGGGGCGGTGGTGCCACATTAAGTCACACAGTGTCGGCTTGCATGCCAAGAATGTGCCTGCAAATATATATATATATATTTATATACTTATATATATATATATATATAGAAACAACTCCAAGTGTGTTGCATGAAATGTGTCATGTTGACAGCGTGGAAATGTCACTCATGCGGCGTCGTAATGAGTTTTGCCAACATCGAGTCAACCAATCCCCAATTCCAATTCCCAAACCCAACAGAATCTCTCAACTCACCCCTCAACCCCCTCAAAAACAAACACATACTATACTTAAACTTTACAATGCAACTAGCGTCCATGCGGCGTATGAGCAACGTGCCACAGAGCCTGAGAGGCAGGGAAAGAGAGAGAGACAGAGAGAGAAGGGTTTGCAACAGCGTTGCACTACAATGAAATCATTAAAGGAACCATATAAGTAGATTGAACAAACTTAACTCTTTGTCAAGTGATATATTCAAACAAAAGTTAAATAAAATTTAATAAATCGATAGAATTTTATAGATTTTGTAAGTATCTTTATAAATATTGTTTTTAAATTCTATTTTTATTTAAATTTGCAATCGAAATAATGAATCAAGTTTATAAAGAATCTAAGTAGACTTTAATAGAGAAGAATCTTTACAAATATTTTTTTTAAATATTATTTTTATTTATATTTGCAATTGAACAAAGTTCTATACAATTTTAATAATATTTTCAAACCTATCTCAATTTATTTAAAGAAAATCTACTCATTTTAAACCCAAACACCTTAAACTACTGTGGAAAACCCTAAAAATTTGTTAATTAAATTTTGTAAAAAATCGCGTTGAAAATTTATCGATAACATTATCAACAATATTGATTATGTTGCTCCTATTCTCAGCATCAGCCCTCAGTAATTTTATGGAAAGGTTTAGACCTTGAATTAAACGAAGCTTTAACAATAAATCGGAATAAATTATACAAAAAATATGTTCTAAATTTGCGGATTGCCAAAAAATATGTTCTAATTTTGCGGATTAAATTCACTTGAGTCGAATATAATTTCGAATTCATTTATCATAAATTTTTAATTATATGAATTTACTTTAACTTGCAGCAAATGTTGTTAAAGGTAAAAACAGAAAATAATTTGTGCATTATTATATTAAAAATATTGAATATAAAATATGCTATAAATATATACATTATAAATTATAACTTAATTCAAAGGTTTTGACCTTGAATTAAACTAAGTTTTAACAATTTATCCAAATTTATTCAATTTAAAACTGTCTTCTAATTTTGCGGATTAAATTCACTTGACTCATATATAATTGTGAATTCGTTTGTCATAAATTTTTCTTTATATGAATTACAATAAATTTACTTTAACTTGCAGCAAACTAAAACTATCTTGTTTTTTAATATATTAAAAATATTTAATTGAAAATATGCTATAAATATACAAATTATAATTTATAATTTAACAACTCTATGATCCCAAATTAAGTGACTTTTCAACTATTGTAATTCTCGCCTTGTCTTGTTTTATCAAAAAATGTAATCCTATAGCTTATTGGCTATCAAAGTCCGATTGCAGCAGTCGAATATGGCTACAATATAGAAACCTTATATATACAATTGCCTTTAACAACTGTCAGGCAGTCGTTTGTGCCACATTTCAGGCTGCATCTCTCAAGGGGGGTTGATTTGTGTTTGGCAGAGCGAGACAAGAGATAGCTCTGGCTCTGGCTGTGGAATAAATTTGCCTTTTGGCTACTAAAGTTGTGTGTGCAACACACACGCCCACAATCAGGCTCAAGAGTCAACAATGGGATGTCAGTGTGGCACACACACACACACATACACAATAGCCGGAAAACTGCGACGGAGACAGCAACGTTGACGTTGGCAGCTGCCTCTGACTGCCGTACAATTTTCATTGTAGTAGAATTTCACAATAATTGCAATGCAGTTGTTGTTGCTGTTGCTGCTGCTGCATGTGGCATATATAGAGTATACTATATAGAACACGTAGTATGCTCTATATACTTTTGCCTTTTTCGGTCATGCAAAAAACAAAGAGCGAGATGGCGCATGCCTGCGAGCGAGACGGCAATGCAGTGCAGCACAAAAATATCGATCGACTTAAATGAATTTAGGTCAGTCAAGCGACCCCTCCCACCAAACCTCTACACCCTTGGGGCGTGTGTGTGTGCAGCCAACCTGTCACCACCCACCCCCTCCCCGCCATGACGGGGTGTATGTGCATCTTATAGATACATGTTACTCGTTTAATGAAAAAACATGGCAAGTGTCAGCATTGGGGAAACTCTCACGTAACTTATTTTAATTCAAAAACCAAAAGGAAATGAAGTCGATTGCAGTGTTTTTTCTTAGAACAAATACGCGCTCAGCATTTTCGACCAACCAAAAATAAATACAATAATAATAGTGCAGCAAAAGAATCACAGTCACAGTCCCCCCCTCTCTAATCTCTCACAGTTTTGGCCATGCCAAACACGCGCCATCAACATGTGCATTTTATGAGGCAAATGTCAAACCAAAAAAAAAAAAAAATAATAAAGCGACACGCATTGACATATTCAAGGCAAATAATGATGCCTTGGGAATTCCTGTGCCGTCTTCAAAATACTCTTTACCTTCCCCTCCCTCTGCATAGAGTATTCAACTAATTTAACGTTTTATGACACAGCGTCTACGTGCTGCGACAGAGCATGGGAATCACAAATGGTTAAATCATAGACTCTCAGACACAAAAGATACATTGCTATAGATAAAGATATGGATAGATGGCGAGACAGATAGACAGATATACCGATAGAAAGAGTATATATCTCAGACTGTCTCTCACTGAATTCAATCACGTGTGGCCAATAAAAAATTGGTTTCCCATTGTGTTATATATATATATATATCGAATGATATTCACGCGGAATATTAGAGTGTTATGCATTGGTTTCAATGTGAGTCGAATATACACGTTTTAACTGTACTTCAATCATAAAGAAATTGTTGAAAGGTTTGCCGGATAGGAATATAATACAGGGTAGCAAAAAAAATATAAAATGTAATATCTATATCGAATTAAAATCGATTGAGTTTTTGACTAGCTGTGGGTGTTTGTAGAGAAAGAAATCAGAGTTTAGATAAAATAAAAAAAATCTAAAATATATAACAACTTTAGAATTGAAAGACAAATTAATTAATTATCAATTAATCTAAATAATCTATTAAATGTGGCAAAACATAATTAAAACAATATTACGATTGAAAATCGGTTGAGTTCTGGACAAGCTACGAATGTTTAAAATCAAGAAGTGCATTTTTACAGATTTCAATAGTCAGAAAAAATAATCAAAGTCGAAAATAAATGTATTTAAAAAAAAATACTATTTTCGGAACTGAATGGGAAATTAATTTAGATAATAAAACATAATAAAAAACGATATTTCGATTAAAAATCAGTTGAGTTTTGACCAAATTATATGCTTTTGAAGTTTAGGAAATCCCTTTCTCAAAATTAAATAAAAAGAAAATCTTAAAAATAAGTCGAAAAAATTTGAAAATGATTATTCCGAACTAAAATCTGTTTATTTTTCATGAAGTTATAGGTTTTTGAAGCTAAGGAAAGCCCTTGTCAGAGAAAAATCATAAAAAAAAGTCAAACAATATTAATTGTCAGATTTAAATAAAAAAAATCAATCTAGAGACTAAGTCAAGAGCAAAACGATATTCCGAATTAAAATCATTTCAGTTTTAACCGAGTTATGGGCATTTAAAGTTTATTAACGCCCTTTCAGAAAATCAGAAAAAAATATATATATAACCAAGTCGAAAAAATTTCATTTTAATTAAAATTATAAATAAATAAAAAGTGATTAAAACGACTTACCGAACTAAAATCACTTAATTTTTCATGAAGTTATGGTTATTATAGCTTAGGAAAACACTTGCTGGAAATAAAAGTTAGAAAAAATATTAAAAAATATCAAAAAATTTAATTTTCAAATTTAAATAAATAAATCAATCTAGAGCTCAATTCTTGATAAAAACCATATTACGAATTAAAATTGGTTAAATTTTGATAAAGCTATGAATATTGTTGACTTTCAAGTTGAATATTTAAGAAATATATTATTATATTAAATATTATATTAAAATTGAATAACAATATCATAATATAATTATAATTCTATAAAGTAAGTTTATCATAAAAGTATCTACAAGGATATCTTAACCCCAAGCACAACTTTCCTTCATTCCTGTTTTTAATACAATTTCGCTGTTAGCCAGACAAAAAGGGTTAACAAAACCCCTTCGGCACAATTTACACTTATTATAACAAGGACAAACAGAACTGAAAAGTTGGAGTTTTGTGTCCTGCCCACAAAAATAAACTCAATGAACTGGGCGAAAGTGTCCTTAGCTTGAGTACTAAACAGACAAATTTAAGTGCATTTACAATATATATTTTGGGCGGTTTTTTGTTGTGCCAGAAGATAACGCCCCAAAATAAAATGAAATGTATATTGTAGCTGAACTCTAGTTCCCTAAACCATTCTTATAATTTTTTTGTGTTGGGAACTTTAGCAGCTGCTTAAGTTTTGTTTTAGTTAATAACTTTTTAATTGCTGTGCATGTGAAATCGATTTTTAAATGCAGCTACATTATTAATAGTAGAAACCATTTATATAGCATTTAAAAAAATGAGTTAAACTCCTTTGAGTATTTGGCACTCTAGTTACATGGAGACCACAACTCCCCAAGCGTCCTCTACTCTCTCCCAACTCTCTCAAGGATTCGCTGCAAGGTGCGACTCATCATCATCAGACACGCCACGCCCCATTCTCGTTGACAGGCTGCGCCCCCATTTTGAAGAGATGTTTGCTAACTGGGTTAACGTTAAATAACAAATGATTCCGAGTCCTAGTTTCCAGCGGCATCCACAAGTAGCCATCGTCCACAGGGCCAACTCGGTGCAAGTGCCCCCAACTGTCCTAGTTACAACTTGCAACGACGGACAGGCCATGATCTACTACCACAATTGCAATTTCTATCCACTGTCTCAGTCGCTGTCGCAGTCGCCGTCGCAGTCGCAGTCAACGTCGTCGCGTTTACTACATGCAAGTCGTCGTCTCAATTGCAATGCAAAAACAAAAAGAGAAGCAGCAGCAAACAACGAATCTGGAATGCTCTATGAAATGTTATTAAGGTAAAATTTATAGATGAACTTTTATTTTGTCTATTAAAAAAAATTCTATATTTTATTTTAATATTCTATAAAGGGGTCTGATACTCAAAGGATAAACATTTATTTTGTCTATTAAAATAAATATTCTATAATTATTTTGATATTATATAAAGAGGGATAAAATAATATAAATAATTCCGTTTTTTATTTTATAGAAATTGCAGCAATAACTAAACTTTCTGCACAAAAATTCTAGGCAAAATTGTTACAAAATCACTTTTTAAAACAATAAATTAAATAAATTGCAATTATTAATTTGTCAAAATTTTAGATAAGCTTTTTTGGGAAATCATATCGGGGAAAAAATCACTTTTTAAAATAATAAATTATCTTGCAATTATTTTAATAATTGCCAAATATTTAGTTAAGCTTTTTTTTGGGAAATATAATCAAATCGGGTAGACAGTGTTTGAAAATTGTAGGATATCAAATTTTTTTTTGTACAATATTACAAAAATTATATTTCCTACAATTTATACTATATCCTAAAATAAATATCCAAGTATGATACAACCGCATGATACGGAAAAACACATTATTATTTTAGTTACCAAATAATCAAGGGAAATTTGTTTTAGAATCAGTTTTTAAAGCAATTATTAGTCTTCTGATAGAGGTTGCATAATATTTGGATATTTATTTTAGAATATAGTATAATTTGGAGGAAATAAAATTTTTCTTTTTTAATATTGTAGCATGAGCGAATAGTGTAATAATAAGTTTTTTAGACACAAAATTATTCGATTTTGCATCTTAATCAAATTATAATAATAATAATAATAATATTCTTCTAAAAATATATATATATATAAATGGGCGTAGAAACCACCAATGAAACTACGTACATATATATATAATTATTGCACTTAATCAATTTTTAATTATTTCCAATATTTCTAATATTTATTTTCTTGTGTTTCAAACTTAATTAAAAAGTGAATATACTTTAATTTTATTTTTTTAGCTGGCTTGGCGCCACGTTTGCATTTACGTTACGTTTACGAGAGTGCAACCCGTCGTAGGCACAACTGCAACAGCAGCAACAGCAACAATAACAACAACAGCAACAATAACAACAACAGTAAAACGTGCCTACAAACGACCCGCCATACGAGACAGTCCAACCTGTAACCAGTTCGCCACCTCGCGCGCGCTCGTCTCTCCTTCTTCTACTTCTTCGCCTGCCCCTTCTCCACCGTCTTCGTCTTCGTCTACAAACAGCCGACGCGAATTAAGCTTGGATTTTGGTTTTGGTTTGGGGGGATTTTGGTTTAGTCGACAGCCCACTGAGGTTTGTTAGCTCTAGCGAGAGAGAGAGAGAGGGGGGGGGGGAGGGGGGTTAGCAGGCAGAGCGGTGGGTACAGTGCCTACCTCAACCTCGGGCCAAGCAGCCGCCCTGACGCCCTACTTTGGCCTGGCCTGGCCTGGCAAGGTTCGGCCTTGGCGCTCAACACTGACCCGCTTTTTGGTTGTGTGTGTGTGCGGTGTGTGTTGTGTGTGTGTGTAATATATAAAGGCATATTTTTCTTGCTCTGTGCTGATTGTTGTTGTTGCAACTGCTGCTTTCGGCTGTTGCATTTGAAATGCAAAAAAACTGCATTTAAAAATTTTCACAAATTGTTTAAAACGTACGCATAATTTTCGTATTTAAATATGTAAGAAAATTATTTTGAATTGTTAATAATTGGCATATTTAGGTGTATTTAAATACACAAAGGCAACATTTAAGGTGTTTACAAAATTCCTATATGTATTTATTTATATTATAGATATAGATATATATATTTGGGATTTTTTGTGAATTTTTGGAAATTTTTATTTACACCGCAATTATAATTCATTTTCTGTTCTCTTGTCAATTTCTATTGTAATAAAAAAATTCTATATAATGCATATAAATATATGTAAATATATATTTATTCTATATTTTATAGTATAAAATCTATACTTTTTAAAATTTTCAGAAAACAAAGATATATACACATCGGAGGAAGTTTTAAGTGTAAATTTTAAATTTTCGATCCATACTTTCTATGTCCACTTTAAGATATATGCTGTATATATTATATATATTATTGGATAAGTTCAATTTAATCAGAAGAGATAATATATTAATTTATAGCATTATATATAATTATTTTAATATTATATTATTATTATTATTTATAGCTTGGTTGAGAAATTCAAAAAATTAAATAGGACAATCAAATTAATACAAATAACCTATGATACCTACATACATATGTAGATATATGATAATATAAAGATCTGTGTTTACTTTCGGCAGCAGAAACATGCCTCTAAATCCTCTAAAAAAATAAACAAAATTAATTTTAATTAAAATATTTCCTTCATTAACCCAAATAAGCCTCCAAAAATAAATCAACTTTCTGTCTAAGCTTTATAATTATTAAAACCCGAACCCACAGATAATTCAAATGAATTGTAAACTCGAATCAGATTGAAAAACAAAATGCATTTGAATTGCGCTTGTCCACGAAATATTTGATTTGTGGTCACTTTTTTTTTTTTGCATTGATCTAGCGAAAGTCGTCGTCAAGCTGTGGCAACTGCGTGGGGCGCCCACACAAAGAAAAAAACCTCCAGTTGCAGCTTCAGTGTCTGCCTCTGGGGGCTTGCAACACTGCTGCACCCACCGCTGGTCAACGCCGTTGTTGTTGTTGCTGCTGATTCATCACGCATCAAAAGAGAAACTCCACACACACACAGCCAGAGCCACGAGAGCAGCCAACGAGAATAATGAAATTAATTTGAGCTCCGGCAAAAAAAAAACCTTCCTTGCCTCTTGCAACCCCACCCGGACAATGCGGTCGCATCTTGCGGAGGCATTCCTCAGTTCCAGCGACGACTTCCATGGTCTGTTGCCTGTTGTTATACCCTGTACTCATTAGAAGTGTTTTTTTAAGGAGACATAACAGGCAATCAAAGCCAGTTTGTTTGAAACTAGTTCTTTCAGCGTGCGTTGCTACGCTCCCGCTTCAAAAACATAAAAATAAAAAATATAAAATAAGAAAAATATAAAATAAAAAAAATATAAAATAAAAAAAAATATAAAATAAAAAAAATATAAAAATTAAAAATATAAAAATAAAAAATACAAGCTAATCATTTGCTACAATGACAGTAGAATTTTTAGTATGCTCCAGCTGAGAATTTCATATTTAAATTTTCAAATGCATTTTTCACTAATTTTCCGACATATTTTTTACAACATTTTTTCAAAGTTCCAATCTATAATATATTAGTAATCTACAGTAAAAATTTCAGATTTCTAGCTTCTACTATTTGGCCTGCCCATGAGTCGTCATTCAATCAGTCAAAATCTCATTGATCTCCGGAACTATAGGAATTATTCAAAGAAAATGAGGAGTAAATTTTCTTCCCACAAAATTCTTAAATCGTTAAGTAGCTTAAACAAACATAAATTTAATTTATATCTTTTTGTAATTAATTCATAATAATCGTTAAGTAAATTTTTAATATACAGAATATTTCCAAGTCGACTAAACAATATTTTCTTGTTAATATTGTTGTTGTTGCGGCAGGTCGCAAATTTCAGACACGGCGCATTGCCAGACAGTGACTCCAACAGCCATAGATTGCGACTCAGAATCAAACTTGTGCTTTTATGTATATGTAGAGCTGCAGGGGGGGGGGGGGGGGGGGAGGTTTACGGAGTGGCAGTTGCACCTCAGGCTCCAAAACTGCAGCTCCAACTCTCTGCTGCCGGCAGCAAACGCATCGTTGCACAATTTTGTAAGCAGCAGCAGGCGCACGGGAGGGGGGGAATTTGTTGAGGGGGGGTCTATGAAATTTCTCGCTTTTGTTGGGGAGTTTTGTATTTTTTTTTTGTATTTTTTATTTTTATTTTTTTTCTGTTAAAAATGCTGCTGGGCGCACTTAATGCGCCGTTAGTTTTGTCTGCCGCCGGCCACGGATTGAATTGGACTCGACTCTACAGCCGGAATGATAGCTGCAGCACTTGAACAATACTTGATGTTCTACCAGTATAATATAAGTACTCTCTCCCTCACTCTCCCACTCCATTAATAGACAATAACACTTATAAACGTGGAGTAAAAATAATCCCGAATTGAACTCTTGAATGCAGGCATAGTTAATATATAGAAATATATTTAAAAAAAATACAGATACATTTGGGAAGAAAAAAGAGTTGAGAATTAAACTTTAAATAGAAAAATTGAGTCGAATAAAATTTAATTAAATACTAAAGATATCTAAGAAAAGATTTAGAATAGATTCAAGTTTAAATAAAATAGAAAATAATAGAAGAAAATATTTTAGAATAATATAGAGATTAAAAGAATTGTGTAAATAGCTGTTGGTTTCTTTTTTGAATTTGTAGTTTTAGGAAAGAAATTTTTTTCAAAATATTAAGCACAAATCTGAGTTTTTTTTTTGTAAAATGCAGATACATTTGGCAATCAAAAAGAGTTGAATTCTTGAATTTTTAGTTTCAGGAAATACATTTTTTTTAAATTATTAAACACAAATCTCAGATATTTTTCGTTGTAAAATGCAGATACATTTGGCAATTAAACAAGAGTTGAGAATTTAACTTTAAATAGAAAAATTTACTAGAATAAAATTTAATTAAATACCAAATATAACTTAGTAGAGATTTAGAATAGATTAAGTTAAAATAAAATAGAAAATAATAGAAAAAAGTATTTTAGAATAGAATATATCAAAAGAATTGTGTGGAAGTATCTGTTGGTTTCTTTTTGAATTATTAGTTTCAGGAAAGAATTTTATTCAAATTATTAAGCACAAATCTCAGATTTTTTTCGTTGTAAAATGCAGATACATTTGGAAATCAAAAAGAGTTGAAAATTTTACTTTAAATAGATAAATTGAGTAGAAAAAAAATTAATTAAATACCAAAGATAACTTAGAAAAGACTTAGAATAGATTAAGTTTAAATGAAAAAGAAAATAATAGAAAAAAGTATTTTAGAATAGAATAGATCAAAGGAATTCTGTTGGTTTCTTTTGGAATTTTTAGTTGCAGAAAATAAATTTTTTGAAATTATTAAGCACAAATCTACGATTTTTTCGTTGTAAAATGCAGATACATTTGGCAATTAAAAAAGATTTGAAAATTTAACTTTAAATAGAAAAATTGAGTGGTATAAAATTCAATTAAATATTAAAGATAATTTAGAAAATATATAGAATAGATTAAGTTAAAATAAAGTAGAAAATATGGAGAGTATTTTAGAATAAAATATATCAAAAGAATTGCGTGTATGTCTCTGTTGGTTTCTTCGTAAATTTTTAGTTTCAGGAAAGAAATTTTTATCAAATTATTAAGCACAAATCTCAGATTTTTTTCGTTGTAAAATAATATAATAAATTTTAAAATTTAATTGCAAATTTTTCAGCAAATTTTTCGGTTATTTAGTGGGTAAAAAAAATAGTGCGAATTTTACCTATCCATTTTTTATATAATAAAACCACTTTAGTAAAGTTATACATATTTTTTTTATAGACCTAATTTTGTCAAGCAACCAATTCTTTATCTACTTTCTAAACTCAAAGTCCACAATTATCTATAATATCAACATTGACAGAATTTCCAATTGCAATTTAAACATGCCTTTGCAATCCTTTTTCTCTATAATTGAGCCTAAACAGTCATTGGCAGTACTTTTGGCATTACTATTGACCAATTGGCAAACTGATGAGATGTGAGCATTGTAGAAATATATTCAAGGATTCAAGGATTCAAGGCACTTTGACCAGTGCTCGTTTGTGTCATTATTTATTTACTCTAAAAATGTATTTCCTTTGCTCTTAAATTGGGCAATTTATAACGAGGCAGTTGACGCCAGTTTTTAGCTACGTCACGTGACAACTTTCAACTTTGGCTGAGATTTTTATATATATATATATATATAGTATATATATAAGTGTATTTGTGTAGTTTATGCATTCCATGTCCGTTTGGCTGGACCCCAGCATCAGTTGTTGAACAATTTCAATATTTCATCAAAGACATTCAAAGATTTCCTCTGGCGAGTAGGGGTTAAGTGCAGCAGCGCCATCATGGCGCTGCAATTATTCTCGTTAAATGTGGAGCAGCTGTTGGGGCTGAAGGGGGGAGGGTTAGGGTTGCTAAGTCAGACCAAAAATGAATGCCAAGTAATGCACATGTTACTATTTACTTTGCGTGTTCTCCAAAAGAAATAAATGACGCCCAAACCCCCCTTCTAGCCCTTCCAACTACCACTTAAATGCTGGCCGTTAGACATTGAACGTTGGCGTTGGCGACAGTCCCTCCCCCCACTCACCCCTTTAGCCATTTTTACTGCCTGTCTCTGGTTATTACTCATACGCACTGCGGGACAGCAGTCAATGCTTTGACTGCACATTCTGGGATTGACTTTTGCACTTGTGCAGTAATGTTACTGCGACAATATCAAGGATATATGTATGTAAAAGGACTTGGCCCACAAAATGAGGTAATCAAACATTATGTACATGTGTGTGTGCCTGTTGGGCGGGGGTAGGTCAATTGTGTGCCAGTAATTGCTTGTGAATGGCAAATCACAAATCACACAAAAGTTCAGTAAATATTTGCTAGCAGCAGGTATTGAGTAACAGCAATGTGAACTCTAAAGGTAAATCAAAGAATAAAAAGAGAAAATACCAAAAAAAAAAAAAAAAAACCAAAAAAAAAAAAAAAAAGAGATTAACTGAGAAATATACATACTTATTCAGTGCATATTTCAGGTGTATAAGGTAGTCAAGGTATAAATAAATATATAGCAATAGTTTAAGAGTAAAATTCTTGTTTGAATATATTCTCGGAGTGGATGAAATAAGTGCAAAAATATAATTTTTAGATATATAATTCTAATATTTAAATATATACAGACATTTTCACAATGACGTGACGTTACAATAGCACAACAAAAAGAGAAAAAAGGCTTAGAAAAAGTCAAATTTTGGAAAAGTTTTAGATATAGCTGAATAACAATTATTAAAAGTTTTATTTAAAAGATATTCATATATCTGAGTAGCAAATTATCTAGACTATATTTAGTAAAAGAGTTGAAAACATTCCACCTAGCCGCTTATAAGATATAAACAACAATATGCGATGACGTTACGTGACAAAAATAGCAAAAATTTCGACTTGAAGTTGTAAAAATGCAAAACTCTGCAAAGTGTGCAAGAATTTTTGAATAAAACTTTTCATAGCATGATTCAAAATAAAGTGAGTTAATATTGCAAGCTATTTGATTTCAAAATCCTTTTCTGTTTTCTTGCTACAAGCCCAAAAATGCAGCGTGACGTTGCGTAAATTTGCCTGGTATATTTTAAAGTAAAATTTTAAAAATTTATTGAAAGTAAATAAAACTTTAAGCTGTAAAGCACGATTAATCGTCAATGCAACCAAAAAAAAAAAGTTTTGAACTCTTTAATTTATTAATTTATTATCTCTTTAATAAGAAAAGTATAAATAAAAATATTGTATAACTTTTAACTTTTTGTTCTTCTGCGGAAGAGCTTATAAATGGAATGGAATAAATGTTCTTTATTTTATTTTATTTGCTTTACGCAGAATACGAAATAAAGAAATATAATAAAATATAAAGAAAATATAAATAAATATAAATATAAAATATAAAATATAAATATAATATATATAAAATATATAAAGAAATGTTATTTTTGACAATTTCTCAATTTTTTATATAAATTTTAAATTAATCTTCTTTAAATCTTAAAGTTTTTCATTTTCTTTAGTTTATATATAATAATATATTGCAACACTCTATACACACATTTGTTTTAAATATATTGTAAAAAAGAATTTTTGAAATATTCCTAATGTTATTTAATTTGCCTTACTAAAAAAAGAAAGTGTATGAAAAAATTCTATTTTAGCCAATTTGCCCATTTTTCTATATATAAACTTTAAATTAATCGCTTTTAAAGTTTTTGCATTTTCTTTAATATACTACAACACACTCTACACACACACACACATTCATATAAATATAAATGTAAATATTATCATCATATTTTCATATGCTCCTTTTTTTGCCGTTCTTTTTGCTTCTTCTACTTCTTCCTCTTCTTGTAAGTGCTTAAATTCAGTTGAGGTTTTTTTTGTTGTTTTTTTTACATACAAATATCCGTTATCTTCAAATTTAATCGCTTTGAGGTTGTTGTTTTTGTTGTTTTTATTTTGTTGTTATTTTGCGGTTGCTGTTGTTGCTCTATCTCTACCCCAAACACAACAACAGCTAAAGTCTGTTTTTTTTTGTTATTGTTTTTTTGTTTTTGTTTTTGCTTGTTGTTTTTGTTTTTCTGACTTGTTTGCATTTTTGTTTTTCAACTTTACGGAACTGTTTCTGTTTCAACGTTGCATGTGAATTGTTGTTGTTGTTATTGTTGTTGTTGTCATGGCTGTTTTCTTGTTTCCATTTTTCATGCAGCGCTCCAGCGTTGTTTAATTTTTGCCTTTTTGGGGCTTTGGATGGAAAAAAACGCGAGTCCAAAGTCCATAAAACATCACGACGCTGTCAGTTGCTATTTGTTGTTGTTATTGTTGTTTTTGTTGTTGTTATGGTTGCTGCTGTTGTTGTTATTATTATTGTTTCGCTTAGATTTTTGCTGAAAGTGGCAGAGCCACCACAGCAGCAGCAACAACAATAACATTACTATAAGACTATAAGAGCAACAAGCCAAGGTGAAGCGTTGCCTGGCTCAGAGGGGTGAGGAGTGGCGCATACAAAAGTGGCAAACGTGCAAGCATAACAAAAACAAAAACAAAAACAAAAACAAAAACAAAAACAAAAACAAAAACAAAATAAAAAATGAGTTAAAAGAAACGGACGTTCACATATTGCCAGCCAGCGTATGTAAGCTGTTGATGTTGTTGTTGTTCTTGTGTTTTATCGCTGCTCTTCAGCTTCTGCTGCTGCTGCCGCTGCTTCTGCCTCTGTTGCTGCTTCTTTTCTTTTTCTTCTACATTTTACACATGTACAAAATTTTGAATTCCACTTCCCATTCTGTCTCACATTGTCTCTCTCTCTCTCTCTCTCTGTCTCTTGCACGCATTTGCATTGGCCTGTTCTTGCATATTTCACTTTCTTGCTTTAAACTTCTGCAAATCAGCTTTCATACACACATACACTCAAACCATACCGTTCCAAAACCACAACGTTCCTCACCGCACCCCTTCGTTGTTGTTGTTCTGGCAACAGTTGAGCGACGCAACGACTGCAGACAAGTGCATTTGCTTAACGACGCTTTAGCAAAGAGCCTGAAGCGCTCTCGACTTGCCGCCCAAGCAGCGTACCCAGTTTAACAGTTCCCAGCTTCTTCTACTCTCCCGCTTCTTCCCAGCTTCCAGACTGCAGCCCCCCATTGATGCTGACCCCCACAGCACTGCCATGGCCTTTCGCTCTTCTTCTTCTTGTTGTTGTTGTTGTTGTTCGAGTCTCGTGAAACTGTGCAAAATTTTTAAAAGGCCGCCGCCGCCGCCAATTTGGTGGAATGTGAATGTTTCATCTTCTTCTGCTTCTTCTTTTTCTTTTTTTCTTTTTTTTTTTTTTTTGCGTCTTTTGTAATATTACTTGTAATTCGCATTCACACACTCATGCTAGCCAAAGCTTGTAAAGCTGAGTTATAAAAATATATACGGTACGTCTATATACGATATGTAATATATTAAAGTTGTCCCATAAAATATTTATATTTATTCATATTATTTATACTAAAAGCCAACACAATCTTTTCATTCTGTAAATGCTTTCATCGCCAGTACTAATTAAATTAATTTAATTATTCATTTTTATAATTAAATTTTATGAGAATCGGCTTTAATCGTAAGTGCTTTCACCATCATAGATTGTAGCTAAATAACCACTGTAAAATACTAAAAAAAAATACTATTAAGATCTAGACAGATCGTAGCTAAATAACCACTATAAAATACTAAAAAAAAAAAAAAATACTGGACAGTTTTAGACAGGTTTTATATTTGGTTTAGAAGAGTATTATAAATGCGACAGTATTTAAAACGAAAAAAAAAAACTACTGTAAAGATCTAGACAAATTTTTATGTTTGTTTTTTAAGAGTATTATAACTACCACAGTATTTAAAATGAGTAGTCTTAAAAGTTGCAGATAGTTATAAATAATGCATCCGTACATTAAATTCGTTTTGATAACTCTTCCAAGTTTTAATTTTAAACCATATCCTAGAGCAGTACTCCAAATTAGACAAACTCATAATAATACTATTATAATTTTGGCAAATTTTATTATAATTTTGGCAAATTTTATTATAATTTTAGCTAATTTTCATGAGGTCCTAATCATCTTCCAATATATTTTTGATACTAATATTGAATCGAGTAATATAGCTTGAAATCAAAGAGGATTTATATTTACATATATCTATTTCTGTTTATCTGCTCTGTGGCTTGAAATAAAGGTTAGGTTAGGTTAGGTTTGGTTTAATCGGTAGATTCCCTTTAGCAGGAGACCTCACATAGATCTTAATAATACTATTTAAAGAAATTTTTATTTATATATGAGTCGAAGACTTTAGATGCTAGCAATCCCTTCCTTTAATTATTACATTATTTATTTTTTTTTTTTTGTATAATTAATCATGTAAATAAATAAATAATTTTATTTTTATTTAAAGTCGATTTTCTAGCGATATTATCACTACGATTCTACGATATATATTGAAGCAACGATAGCACTAACATAACTAAATAGCTTATATATTTATATATTATTTTTTTTTTTAATAAATAGTATATAAATTATAAAAATCTTTATTGACTTCACAAATCTTCGATATTGTCGATAGTATTATCGATTTTTTAAACAGCTTTCTTAATTGTTCACACCCATTTTTCTAGATGCTCTGAACATTTGGCTTTAATTGCCCATTACCAACAAAACGGAACTGTTGTAGGTTGTCCATAATAATGAAATTAAATTTAATGTTATTGTATAATAGTATATACAAACATTTATATATTGACCCAGTCGAACAGTTGCCACAGCCAATTCCAGTTCCAGTTCCGTCTATGCGTTGGCGTTCCTGTTCATCTACTACCTCCTGCCCCCCCTATCTGTTTTCCCTTTACCCATTGCGCATGCGTCACTCGCCTACTACAAGAACAACAACAATTGGCAAACCCGTGAAACCTAAAGTCAAAGTCAGCAGAGCTGGATATTATGGACTATATAGGGCTACAACGTTGGCGGCGGTGTCATCCCAAGAAACGGAAATTCAATTTCCGTCACGTTCAAAGCAAAAATTCCACTTCCTCGCCCATGCGGACTCTCCCTTCGTCTCTCTTCACTTTTGTAGCTAAAACTTGGAGGCAACATTTCGTTATTTGTTGCCTTTAAAAGCCAAGCCAAGTTTCAGTTGTGGAACCTCATGATGAGCTTTGGCATTATCGTCATTATTAACGCCATCAACGTTATTTTTAATACCCTGTACTTATTTTGTGAAGTGTAAAAGGGGCTTATAGGCTTATACCTGTTACAGACAGACAGAGAGAGGCTTTTGGAAGCCTATAAAGTAAATATATTCTTTATCAGCATTAACAGCCAGTTCGATATTGGTAAAGATCTTAAATAAAATTTAAAAAAAATATAATTATGAATAGAATTATAAAGTATTTGATCTACCTTGATTGTAGCCCTAGCAGCAGCACAGTTGCCATCTAGGCTGCACTGCTTGCTAGCGCTAAACTGCTTGATGCACATTGTTTACACAAATTTTATTTCTCATATTTTTTCTTTATTTAAAATCAGTAAAAAATCTAAACAAAAAAAAACATATAAATGGTATTATAAAGTCTTTGATCCTAGCAGCAACACAGCCGCCATCTAGGCTGCACTGCTTGCTAACGCTGAACTGCTTGATGCGCATGTGTATGTTAATACAAAAAACATTTGCTTATATTATTCTTTATTAAAAATCAGTCAAAAATCTAAAAAAATATATAAATAAATAGTAAAATAAAGTCTTTGATCCTAGCAGCAGCGCCGATGCCTTTTAGACTGAACTGCTTGCTTGTGCTGAACTGAACTGCTTGATGCGCATGTTTACTCAAATTTTAATTCTCATATTTTTCTTTATTTAAAATCAGTGCAAAATCTAAAAAAAAATACTCATAAAAAGTATTATAAAGCCTTTTATTCTAGCGCAATTGATATATATTCTACACTGCTTGCTAGCGCTGAACTGCTTGATGAGATTGTCATGCTTACACCAAAATTTTTTCTCATATTTTTCTTTATATAAAATCAGTCTAAAATCTGAAAAATCATTGAATTAAATGTTCTGTAAGTTATTTAATTTACATTGAATGTTTTAACATGTTTATTGAGCATAAATTTGTATGCGGATATCTCACAACTGCTTACAGGGTAGTCTGTAGTCGAATACACTTGATTTACATCATTTTTACTTCTTGTTTTATTTGCTGTTGTTGTTTTTGTTGTTGCTGTTCTCGTCTTTGTTATCGTCACCCACTCAACGTCAGCGCCTCAGCCAAGTGACCAACTTAATTAAGCTTGAAAGGGAAATGCTTCCTCCTACACACAACAACAACGCCTGAGCGACACAGGAAGCAACAACAACAATAAGTACAACAACAACAATAAGAAGAACAACCACAACAACAACTACAACCATGAAGTTCATCTCTCTTTCGAATCTGAGATGAAAAACTGTGCAAAAGCCGCTTAATGAATGAACAAATGTTTCACTGAATGAATGAGCCAACAAATTAATTAATGCAAATTATGTTGCTAAAATTGTGTAAGAAGAGAGTGTACTCTCTCTCTCTCTCTCTGTCTTTCTCTCACTTTACATTATTACCTTAACTATATAGTAGGTCTTTTGCCCCCAAAATGGTGTCATAAGCAGCAGCACTTTAATTAATTTTCTAATAAATTATTCAGTTCGTTTATGTTATTTATACATTGTTATGGCTTATGCTTTTGCTCTAAGGTAAACAAAAAGCATAATAGTTACATAATTTAAAGTTCCTTAAGGTGCATAAAGTTCAAAAGTTTATAAATTGACTTTTAGGAGTTCTACTTAGACGAAAGTATTTAATTGAAAATTAAAGTTAAGGTTAAATATTAAATAATAAAATGCTTGCAATAAGTGTATTTAAATAAGAGATAAACTGAATTTAATATGCTTTAATGCAATTTAAAGTTTTTATTGTTTTTATAAACTTTTTATGGCATTTATCTCATTTCAATCAAATTTATTCCAAAAAAAAAAAAAAAAAAAATATGAAAAAAAATATTAAATTAAAGTTAAGGTAAAATATTAGATAATTAAATGGTTTCTAGAAGTGTATTTAATTAAGAGATAACCCGAATTTAATATTTTTTAATACAATTTAAAGTTTGCCTTTGTTTTCATAAATTAATTATAGTATTTTTCTCATTTAAATCACATTTATTCCCTAAAAAAAAATATGAAAAACCTTAGAAAATATGCTTGGGCTTTTCAATTATTAAATTAAAGTTAGGATAAAATATAAGGTAATTAAATGGTTTCTAGAAGAGTATATTATTGAGAAATAACCTGAATTTAATATTTTTTTAATACAATTTAAAGTTTGCCATTTTTTTCATAAACTTTTTGTAGTATTTTTCTAAACCAAATTAAATTTATTTCAAAAAAAAAAAAAATATGAAAAACCTTCGAGTTTTTTTGGGTTTTTGGGTTTTTTTTGGGTTTTTTCAATTATTAAATTAAAGTTAAGCTAAAATATAAGATAATTAAATGGTTTCTAGAAGTGAATTTTATTAAGAGATAACCTGAATTTAATATGCTTTAATGCAATTTGAAGTTTGTCTTTGTTTTCTTGTTTAAATCACATTTTTAACAAAAAAAAACAAAAAAAAAAATATTATATAAATATATTTGATTTTCTCAATTATGGAAAACTTATACACCCAAAATTTATTGTCTCTAGCTTTCATTATTCACTCAAAACTATTCTTAATCCAATTTAAAGGATAATATTTTTGTGCTACTATAAAAATTTCATTCGTTATTCAATTAAAAATAAAATATTCCTGTCTAAAACTCAATAACAAAATCTTGTAATGGCACTTAATCCGTTAATTTCTCATTTAATTTTTTTTTTCTTGTTTTTTTTTATAGTAATTTCTCTTTTGGACTTATGGAATAATGAATGTGTCTAATTGCCCAGTATTTTTTTGCTCTATCCCACTAATTGTAATCTAACCGTAACTGTTAGTTTGCACTCCATTATTATGGGTTTCTTGGCGCCCCACGCGCCCGCATCTCCTTTCCTATATTAACTGCCCAGAAACTGACTCAACCTGTATGTGTATATATATAGATATATGCAAATGGTAATGAGTATTGTGGAAAATAGGTTGACGGTCGATTGGATTGGACGACGCTTTGGCGGCGGTTCGCGTCGGTGGCTGCAATTTATGTGGCCCGCTAATGTTATAAACATTGCAATTATTGCATTTACTCTCATTTACAAACGA
This sequence comes from Hirtodrosophila alboralis, assembly GCA_035043045.1. Classification (NCBI taxonomy): domain Eukaryota; kingdom Metazoa; phylum Arthropoda; class Insecta; order Diptera; family Drosophilidae; genus Hirtodrosophila; species Hirtodrosophila alboralis. Next base: position 147,609 of record JAWNNH010000467.1, on the reverse strand, counting down.
GCTGAACGTTGTTGTTATTGTTATTACTATTGTTGTTGTTGTTGTTGTTGTAGCTCGTTATTGCCGTCGCGCACGGGCCACTTAAAAATAGGAAAAAAAAAAAATAAGGAAAAATTGCCATGGAGAAAATTCACGCCTGGCGCCAGGCAGTCAGCCAAGCAGACCCAAAAAAAAACCCCCAGAACCTCCCAATTCCAGGCACAGTCCAAGAACCGTTGGCTATTAATGGCACAACTCAAACCTCTTAAATGCCACCTGCAGCGGAGCAAAGAGAGACAGAGAGAGAGAGAGAGACGTAGAGAGCAGGCAAAAGATTGCAGCAATGTAGAGTTGTTGCGTTTCGTTTGGAATTAGTTCAAGTGAACGAAAGAACTTTGACTGAACTAATGAACTACCAAAGACGCGTCTCGCTGAGCTGAAGCCAAGGATTTTCGCACTTTCGTTAAGTATTTTTTTTTTTACTATATATTTTATTAATAACATTTATTCAATAAACATTATTTTATTCCAGCTAGAATTTTTTTTAAACATATAGAACGAACATTAATCTAAGTATTTCTTTTTTGACTTAGTTTAATGTTCATTCTATGCGTTTAATAAAAATTCTAGCTGGAATTAATTAAAGTTTATTTAATAAATTAATAACAACCTCAATATCCGGCAACATTAAGGACCAATTATGGCCTATGTGAGATCATCATTTGGTGATCAACCGGTATAACCTAACCTAACCTATTTAATAAATTGAATTATTTCATTAATGTGAAATAAAATTTCTTTATTAGCAAATCGATCAAGAATGAAAAAGCGTATAAATGGGCAATTTCATTGCAATGGCAGCTATATGATATAGTGCGTTAAGATATATGCCGATCTGGCTGATTTACAGATATTAAGTGGCAGTAAAAAAAAGTAAAAAACTGAGCCAAATTTTATTAAGACTAGTAAAAAATATTAAGAGACTAGTTAGCAAACTTTTAGCAAAATAGTTTTCTTGGAAAATGTATAAATTATCAATTTCCAAATTATTAAAAGGTCCCAGGTGGGACCTAAGTCGTAATTATAAAATAGGTATAAATATGAGGTTTTTTTAAGGTTCCACTGGAGTCGAAAAAATAATATAAATCCATAAGTTATTATTTTTTCCTAAAAACCAATATAACAAACTAAAATATTGCAACTTTACTTTTATCATAACTATAATTAAGTTGAACAAAGTAATTTTTTGAAACTAGACAAATTTTGCGGTTCAAGTAGTCCAAAAGTGGTCTGTAATGGGTTAAAAAATTGGATTAAATACATAATCTGTATTATTTGTCAATCTATCTACTATATATTCAAATGTAAGTAAATATTTTAATTAAAATCTTCTTTCAAATTCATTTAACAAATCAAAAAAAAAACACTTTAAAATACAATTAATTAAACCAGTTCCTCAAATGAACCACACAAAACACGCACAACTCTGTTGCATAGTCCTGTGGCAAGGGCGTTGTTCTCACATGTTTTTCATAACAAACAACCTGGTGGAAGCGGATGAGGAAGTGAATTCTCATACTCGATATGGTTGCAGCGGTTGCCATAATGCATGCCACACAAATAATTTGCACATTACCAAAAGGGGGCAAGGTGAGAAAAATGAAAAGAATTAAGTACTCTTTGGCTTTTGGCTTTTGGGGCTACAACCTCATCGACGGACGGGCAGCGTCATTATAATGCCATGGATTGGCTTTTTGGGGGCCTGATTGTTGTGGGTGCTTGTTGCTGTTTGTGGGGTTGTGGGGTTGTTATGGCTGCAACGGAAGTTACCCATAATTGGGTCATAAAAAACTTATTTGTGTGAAATTATGAAAATGAAGTCAATTGCAATAATTTGCTTAAATTCCAACAACGGAGTCGATTACCAGGAAATGGCCAGCACCCAAAACAAATTAGAAGACGGAACTCGAATGTGTGTGTGTGCACAACAAGCTTAACACAAATCCTAAAACAGCGGCTGCAAATCCAGAATATTTGCCTGTGGTTTACCAGGAATAAATTAAACTGTAGTTTGCATGCATCAAATTTTGCCATGTGAAACTAAAATTTGTTCAAGCAACACGTTTTGACAATTTGAAAATAATTGTAGAAATTTTGCTTAAACATTTTCGAAAATATTAATAAATAATTGAAGAAATGTTATTTATAAATTTTGGGAAAATTTGAGTGTTATTTAATTAAGAGAGATTGCATAGAAATATAATGGAATTCGCAGGCTGAATCCCTTTTTTGCTTTGGCTATAACACTCTATATAATTTAGGATTAATTCTGAGTTACAAATATATAAATAAATAAATATATAAATAAATAAATATATAAATAAATAAATAAATAAATATATAAATATATAAATAAATAAATATATAAATAAATGATATAATATATCATATATATGATATAATGATAAAATTTCGAATATTTCTTGTATAAATAAAGTGGCTTGATTCGAATTGATTTTCTCAGATTTTTTTAAATCAAAAGTATACATGTTTTGACACCAAAATAAAGGTAATTAAAAACGCTTTCCAAAAAAATATTAACATACAAGTTTAAATATTGCTTGCACATAAATACAAGCACTTGAAAAATCTATCAAAAAATAAAAAAAAATATATAAATATTTGTTGGGGTTGTACAATCTTCATATTATTTATGTCAAAGTCAGTTTAAGGTATTTTATTGCATTAATAATAAGTTCATATCTTTTAAAACTTACTATTAAATCTACCATAGATTAATTGCATTTTCGCATAATTTAAAGCAATAAAAACATTTAAAAACTCAGCTTAATATATGCTTATATATCATTTCTCATCATATTTCTATCTCTTTTCTTAACTCTCCATATCTGGGGGACTGGGACTGGGGACTGTCAAGTGGAACGGTAAAATTGCCGTTCGATATGCAAATGTCAGGCGCATTCACAAAACGCTGCGCTTTTCAATTTCAATTGCGCTGCATTGAAATCAATTTAACTTTCTGCTCAATGCCAATCATTGACACCGTCTATCAACCCACACTCAAACAAAAAAAAATATACCACACATATACAAATATATATATATCGAGCTGCAGTTCCGTCTGTAACTGAAACTGTAGGGGAGAAGAGGTAAGGGCGGGATTTAGAGACTGAGACTGAAAACCCAAAAACAAACAATCAAACGGATACGGAGCGCTTATTTCAAAATTCATTTGTCATTTTGTGACAGGCAAATGAAAATTTCCAACTACGTTGCTAGAGAGGGGGCGTGGCAAAAAAAAAATAAAAAAAAAACCAGTCTAGAGTACCCTAGGGCAATGCTTTGTGCAAATTCGCTTTAAGAGTTCTTTTTTTTTAATACATTTATATTTTGCTCTATGTTTTTTTTGTATACTCTAGCATAGGGTTTTATTATTTTTTATTATTTTATTATTTTAATTATTAATTTTTGTATTATATGCGTAATGCACTGAGCAAGGTGATTACAATTTAGCTAGCTTCTAGGCTGTTTAATTTTATTCAAAATTATATAATATAAGCTTTAGAGAATTTCCAGAATTTAAAAATTGAGTTTATAATACATTACTTTAAACATTATCCTAGTTATCTTTAGTTTTTAACTGAATTACATGTGGATTTATTTTTTATAACTGGAAAAATATATTTAATGTAATTGGATTTTTAGACACAATAGACCGACTGGTAGCAGTGCCGCCCCACCTCTCTCATTTGATGAGAGTCCCTCTAACATTATTATTTAATTGGAGTGAAGTTTTCTATTTTTTTTTAATTCATCTATTTTGTATTTAAAGTATACACATATTTTTAGTTAAAAAAAATTAATATTTGTTTATAAATATATTTTATTTTATATATATATTTTTAGTTAAAAAAAAGATATATATATTGCACTGGATCGATATCTTTAGTTTTTATGGATTTTTTTTAATAGAAATAACTAAAAAATTATTTTATAGCCGATTTTTTGAGTAAATTTACTAAATGTCGTTTTTTTGGATGTACAATTTTTAACATTTCCGAAATTTAAATTACCTTAAAGTGGTTCTAATTTTTGGCCGTCGACTGTATAAGTAACCTGGCAAGGGTATTTAATTTTCTTCAACCGAAACTTATTTTAAATTTATTTTATTTAATTTTTTATTTTAATTTTCTTTTTTTTGATTTTACTTCCGCATTATTTATGAAAATTCCACTGCAAACCAAAATGCAGATGAGTTTCTTTTGCCCAAAGCCAATTGCGAGAATAATTCAAGCTAAAAGACGTTATACTTATGCTAGTATTAAGTATGATACCAAAACCAAAAAACGATAACAAACCAATCCAATTCAAGGCAATGCGATTCGATTCGTATTCTATTCAAAAAGAAGCCAATGCGATTCCAATCCCACAAAATGTTTGGTAACCCTTATTGACACATTTGATGGCGACCAGCGCCGGAAGAACATGACATAATATAACGGTAAAAGGAAAATCATCGATTTCATTTGATTTATTTTGTGGAGGAGGCTCAGGCCCTTCTCATTTTATTATATATTTTTTTTCCATTTTTTTTTGCTTATAGATCCAATTCGCATGCCTTTGGACCAGGCAAAAACTGCCGCCATATTCTGTTGTGGGTTGAGATTTGTGTTTGGTTGTGTGCGTGCTGGCAATAAATCTCGGAAATTGTGTCAGCAATTGTGTTAACCGTCGCGGAGTGGCGGCCATATTGAAATTAGAGGCACTTCCGTTTAGGTTTAGGACTCTGCCTTTTTATACTCTGTATAAAAAAGAACTAAGGAGGCAAGTGTATATTGAATTTATGCAGTCTTTGACTGTTGCAGCTAAAAAGTAAATTTTCGCGTTTTAGAAAAATTTGGTAGATAATTGACTGGCTGTTCAATTTCTTCCCTACAATTCGAGTTAAAAAAATCGCATAAATTCCTAATTTTTAAAATTTGATTTGGGAAAAAAATCGCATAAATTCCTAATTTTTAAAATTTGATTTGGAAAAAAAATCGCATAAATTCCTAAATATTAAAATTTGATTTGGAAAAAAAATCATATAAATTCCTAATTTTTAAAATTTGATTTGGGAAAAAATATCGCATAAATTCTTAATTTTAAAAATTTGATTTGGGAAAAAAATCGCATAAATTCCTAATATTTAAAATTTGATTTGCGAAAAAAATCGCATAAATTCAAAATTTTTGAAATTTGATTTGCGAAAAAAATTCGCATAATTTATTAATTTTTAAAATTTGATTTGCGAAAAAAATCGCATAAATTCCAAATATTTAAAATTTGTTTTGGGAAAAAAATCGCATAAATTTCTAATTTTTAAAATTTGATTTGGGAAAAAAAATCGCATAAATTCCTAATTTTTAAAATTTGATATGTGAAGTGCTCATGAGCTCATAAATATTTAAAATAAAATTATAAATCATAAAAATATTTATGACGCCCACTCCTGAGCCGAAAATAAACCAAATCTTATCAAACATATTTTTATAGATAAAGTCTGAAAAAATTGGGATGGGAAGCGCTGTAAAAGATTCCCACAAAATTGCCAAACAAAAAGTCGCCTGGGCACAGTGTATACCACAGTCGGGATTTTCTCAATTCAACGTTCTGACTTATTTTTTTTTATTATTTCTGCGGCTTTGGTCATTTCGGTAAGCGAAACTAAGTGCCGGAAAGATATGCGTAACAAATATACACACACACAAGTGCCACAGGGTACGGGTCTGTCTGTCTGTCTGTCTGTGGATTTGTGAATCTCTGGATCTCTGTGTCCCGTTTAATATTTGGTTTGTCAACAAATTTGTTGACATTTTTGCTTATTTTTTTTATATTTGGGTTCTCTGGGTTACTCTCAAGGTGAAACGCCAACGAATCGAAGCCAAAAGTTGTTTGTGCAACAATTGCTAAAGTCAAATTTATCTGTCTCTAAATGTATCTCAAACTATTCGCTGTGTGTGTGTTTATGTTTCTATCTATAGCTGCAGGCTGTATATCTACTTATTTTTAATAAATGTATTTTTAGTTTTTTTTTCTGTTTTTTTTTTTTTAACAAATTTATTTTGTTGTTTTCGCATCATCACCAAAAATTGAATAACAGCTATGTATAAATACATATATATGAATGTCGGCTGTCGGTCGATAAAAACAAAACAAAACAAAACAAACCAAAACAAAAAAATAAAATAATATTAAACAAATACGCAATAAACAAACTAGCTATGGATTGAGGTTTTTCTGTATTAATACATACTGAAAATGCAAATCATCCAAATGATCAAAGCTGATAGTGATTTATGGTCGAAAAAAGGAAAAACAAGTAGGAAAAACTATCTACAAAGTGGCGAAGATTCAATACACTTGCCAAAATGCTAATTAAGTTGTCAATATTATAAATAAAAAAATTAAAAAATATTAAAAATAAAATTATAATATTTGAGCAACTTTTTTAAAGGCAATCAGCAGATATAGTAAGCTGAATTTCATTTAAGCTGTTCAGAGAGTATAGTTGTGTTTTTTTTTTATATTTACTTGCAGTGCGAAGAGGCCTCAAATACACATTTTCCAAAAAAGTTATTATACCCCAAGCAAGGGCATAATTGACTTTATGATTTATATATTTGATTTCTTTAAATTGTTTACAAGTTATCGCTCTTTAATATGAATTAATGGATTATTAAAAATATGTTCTCATTCATAAGTTTAGAATTATTAATACTTTTTAAATTAAATTTAGGCTTAAAATACATTTGATAATTTTATAATAAATAGAAAAATCATAGATTGCAACTTAATAATTAATAATTCCCTTTCAATAATAAAAATGCCACATCTAAACTAAATTAATTCCACAAATAAATGCAACAAAATGCAATTTTCTATTAAAATACTATCCATGATTTATATATTTGATTTCTTTAAATTGTTTACATATTATTGCTCTTTAATATGAATTAATGGATTATTAACAAATGTTCTCATTCATAAGTTTACAAATCTGAAACCTTTAGCCTCTTGATAATTTTTATAATAAATAGAAAAGCAGAAAACTATAAAAAATCATAGATTGCAACTTAATAATTGAGACTTCCTTTTAAATAATAAAAATGCCACATCTAAACTAAATTAATTCCTCAAATAAATCAAAATAAGCGACAAAATGCTTTTTTCTATTAAAATAGTATTCATACCAGTTTTAAATAAAATACTACAGAAATCAATTAAGAAATAGTATTCACTTTAAAAAACAATACAATCCTATATCAATTTGATCTCAAGAGCCACTCCTAAAGCCATGATCATTAACCAAAAAGTGTTTCTTCAACAAAAAACATTCATGGATTGCATGTTCAAGCAATTAGAAATTCAAATTTCAGATTCAACTTCAACTCTAAATATATATCTACGTATATAAATATATAATATTTATAGAATGATTTTCAAGCTTCATACGTCAATGATCTTCCCGTAAAGAACTCAACTCATTAACACAAAAAATATATATATTTATATATATATATATATTGTATTTATTATTGTGCAATTTTCTGTATAAACAGTTGGGTACGCTGTGTTATAACTATTTTTAGCTACGTTTCGAACTTGAATGCTATTTTTGAATGCAAAAGTGCAACAACAAGAACACCAAAAAAAAAACAGCAATAATATCTTGAACTATAATAAGAACAACGAGATATGGCAATTTCGTTGTTGGCCAGTTATAAAAATAGTTAAAGAGGAGGTTCAAAACAATGATAATGAGCATGAAAAAATATAATAATGATAATGATAATGATGTTGATAATAATTTTGTTGACGTCGTTGACTTTTGAGTGAGTCGCGTGTGGGTTAAAAATTTGCAAAAATATTCATTATGAGAAATGGCAAAAAATAGCTAAATTATGACAACAACAAAAACAACAACAATTGGCATACTTTTGCAGCTGTTGTTGTTGTTGCTGTTGTTGTTTTTTTGCTGCTCATTGTTGTTAATGTTGCGTTTTGAAAATCGCACTGGCAATTCTATTTTTATCATGGCATGCAGTTTATTTATATAAAATGCTTCGCGGCTCGTTACCATTTTCATTAAATCCAAATGTTGAGTGATTGACTAGAAAATACCCTGAACTAGGCTTTAGAGTGCAAAGAAAACTTCCTTTTACTCAAATTTATGTATAGAAGCAGCAAGCAGTGCAATTCGGAGACAGTGCAGCAAGCAGTGCAGTTTAGATGGCAGCTTTTTTTCGTGCTTCGAAATATATAAAAAATACTCTGTTGATTATTATCCGATTTTTATGAAATTTTCGCATTAGATAATGAATGAACTATTAATTTAGAAATCAAGGCAATATAACCAAATTTATAGCTATAAAAGCTATATTTTGATCTATGTAATTGTAGAAAATATACAATCAAAATTTAATGTATTCTTGTTGAGTTTTATAATTAAATCTATTGTTATTTGTTAACTTTAACCAAATTTTTAGCTATAAAAGCTATATTTTGATCTATGTAATTGTTGATTAAATACAAACAAAATTTATAGATTTCTTGGTGAGTTTTATAATGAAAAATTTTGTTATTTGTTATCTATAGCACTTAATATCTTTAAAATAGAGTGAAACCTAACAAAACATTCAAATGGGCTCCGACGCTGACATTACTTAAAAATCTATTTACTTTACCAAAAATATATATTATATTATTATATTATACTATAAAGTTTATACACAGTTGCCTCCAAATCTCCGTTGTTTAATTCAATTTTATTAAACCCCTTTCAATGGTTTCTTTATGCACACAGGGTATTAAAAGGAAAACTGAAATTGCAAACCAACAAAAACAGCAAAAACAATAATAATAATGACTAACAAATAATAATAAAAAAAGCTACAACAGGCAAATAGCACAACAGCAAAAACAATAATAAAAATAATAATAATAACAGAGACATAAAAGCAAAAACAAATCAAAAAGTGCACACCTTGAAGTTCGTAGAAATTTGTTATGAATCAGAGAAGCAAATATTTGCAAATTTGTTTATTATTTATTAGCCATAATGAAATGTTGTAGTTGTTGTTGTTCTTGTTCACTGAGATTGACAGCAAAAAAAAACCAGGCAAAGCAATTACAATGCGAGCCAACACATGTCCACAACTTTTGGCGTATCTTATAGATACAGATGCTACTCACATCGCATAATTTACGTGCTGCAGGTTAACGCTCCTACTCAACTCTATGTCGTATCCGTATCGCATCATCTGTTCATGTATCTGTATCTGCATCTACTACTGTCTGGCAGGCAGCTGTGATTTACAACCGCCAAAATATACAAATATTTATGTATCTTTACTGTCGCTCTGGCTGTCTCCTCAAAAGGTTCCACAGCTTCAAGCTAATGCGCGTACAAATAAATCAAAGTTGTTTTGGGCCAAAAGCTGAAAGCTGACGCGAATAGAATAACCCTCAAGTTGATAAAAAAAAAAAAATAACTAGATATATATACGAACTTTTCCCGGTTTTCAATATCGCTGAAAACTTTTGTGGAAATAAATTTTCCATAAATGTGATATTAAATAAAGCTGTTGAACTGAATCGTAATTCACTTGAAAACTCAATGTAATATTAAAGAGAAGTGAATTTAATTCACAATAAAAACTGGAAAAAAATTCCAAAGGTGAATTCAAAACAATATTATAGAGATGTGAATTTAATCCACAATAAAATCAGAAAAGAAATTCCAGAAGTGAATTCAATGCAATATTATAGAGAAGTGAATTTAATCCACAATAAAATCAGAAAAGAAATTCCAGAAGTGAATTCAAAGCAATATTATAGAGAAGTGAATTTAATCCACAATAAAATCAGAAAAGAAATTCCAGAAGTGAGTTCAATGCAATATTATAGGGAAGTGAATTTAATGCACAATAAAATCAGAAAAGAAATTCCAGAAGTGAGTTCAATGCAATATTATAGAGAAGTGAATTTAATCCACAATAAAATCAGAAAAGAAATTCCAGAAGTGAATTCAATGCAATATTATAGAGAAGTGAATTTAATCCACAATAAAATCAGAAAGAAATTCCAGAAGTGAATTCAATGCAATATTATAGAGAAGTGAATTTAATCCACAATAAAATCAGAAAAGAAATTCCAGAAGTGAGTTCAATGCAATATTATAGGGAAGTGAATTTAATCCACAATAAAATCAGAAAAGAAATTCCAGAAGTGAGTTCAATGCAATATTATAGAGAAGTGAATTTAATCCACAATAAAATCAGAAAAGAAATTCCAGAAGTGAGTTCAATGCAATATTATAGAGAAGTGAATTTAATCCACAATAAAATCAGAAAAGAAATTCCAGAAGTGAATTCAATGCAATATTATAGAGAAGTGAATTTAATTCACAATAGCAACTGAAAAAAAAGAAGAGAATTCAGTGCAATTTTAAGGATAGGTGGATTTAATCCATAACAGATGAATTTAATCCGTAAAACGTAAATAAAATAAGTTAAATTTACTTTTGCAGCGTCTGAGAGATTAAATTAGTCAATTTTAAATCTAAACTATAACTTTAGATGGTATACAAATCGCTTTATCAGCATAAGAGGTATTTAAAATTTAAATTGCATAAATTCAGAGACACCATTTATTTGCTTGCTCTAATTAAATATAAACTATGTGAGTTTAAAGTTTCTCTTGCAGTCAGCATTAGTGTACTATATAATATAACAACAATCTACAAATGCTCTATCTAATCTTCAACTGCGACAAACATTATGAGTCAGATATTCAAATAAAACATAATATCAACATTGGGACAACCAAATGGGCTTCGCTATCGGTGGCAATTGATTACGGGTGCTTGAATTCCAGTTCAGGGCAAATATTAGCACAGGTCAACCCAAAAAAAAACCCCTCACCAGAAGTAAACCCTACCGGGAAACGGAAGTCGGGAGTTGCGAGTTGGAAAGTTGGGAGTCATGTTGTTTGGGTGCGTGAGTAATGTGACGACATTAATTTTCACACTCATTACAACTCCATTAAGCTCGCCGGACTCTGTCAGCCAGTTTGTTTGCCTTGTCCGGTGTATGTTTCCACAACCCCTTCCCCCTTTTCTACGAAAAGACCATCATGCAAAATAGAAATACCATGGCCCATTTGGAATGCACGCACGAGAGAACGTTTGAACCCGCCCCACCCACAAAAACTGTCCACCAAAAAAAGTGTCAACAATTTGTACGCAAATGATGACCATTACAAGGCATTAGAAAAGAAAATAGAAAATGGAAATATACGAATACGGAATAACGTGAAAAGGCGTAGAAAATAGAAAATACAGAAAAGCCTGTCGCTGTCACATCAAATAAGAAGTTCTCAAGCACTACAATGTGCACTGTAAAAAAAAAAGGTTTTGGTAAATGGAATTATATACTGAATATTAATTAGACTACATACTACAAAATAATCTTTTTTTTTTTTGTTTTTTTCGTATTTTAAATAGTTTTTAATATACTCAAAATAATTTTTAAACATTTGCCATAGAATTTATTTGCAATATAAAATTTACGGACTGAATAAAATCGTCCTCTTTATATATTTTTTTAATTAGTAAACCAAATTTTATTTTTTTAATTTGTTGGACATTTTTCAAATGTATTAAGAGTGTTTTAAAGCTTTGCTTACTATTTTATCAAATTTAAATTAATAAATACAATTAAATGTCAAAAACATATACAAGATAAGGCAAGGTCTATATATATAATAATCATAATTAAATAAATTTATATAAAACCAAATATTGAACGCTACAAAATGTAAAAAATTGTTGGCTTGTATAATTATTTATATTCTTTAATTTTACACCTTTTTCGGTGATTCTCAGAATAGAATTAATTATTTAAAATATATTTGATAGAATACGTTTATTAATATCAACAATTATTTGTGCTCTGTGTACTCCCTGCTGCTGTCACCCTTTGACCTTATCAGCTTAAAAAATTAACAACATTATTGCCCGAAATGTTTTTGTTGATTTATTTTCGTGTGTTTGCCGGACTGTTTCGAGGCTTCCGGCTGCCCCTTCTGGCCCCCCCTGCACAACACTAGACGCTCCACTGCACCCAACACAGCACGCAGGACACACACATACACAAACACACACATATACACACTCACAGGAGCTGCCTTTAGCCTTTTGGAGTTTTTACCCAGACCCTGACCCATAGGCTGAGCCGGTCAAGGCCTGCGTGCCAGCGCCCCTTTTCAAACAAGAACGTTCTTGAATTGAAGCGACTCTTCATTATACCACTGCCTACCCCTGCTAAGCTGACTGGCCCCCTTACCACACTCCAGCACCTTGTGGCACACTCCCTGGCTCCCTGGCTAAAACCGTTTGTCATTTAAAATTCAGCTCAGTCGCAGCCCAATTTCTACATTCCAACAATTCTTGCGCCTTTCTTTTGGCGAATGCAGTCACGTAATTTTCGAATTTTCAACACAGTCAGTCGGGAAATTTTAACCCCAACTCCTCTTAACTCTCCTCTAACTCAACGCCCTCCCCTGCTTGCCAGACTGCCCGCTGTGTGTTAAACAACAGACGCGGCGACAGCTTCGTCAATTTGTATCTGTAAATTAGTATTCCAATGCAATTTGACTCGGAAACACCAGAAATACTTTATATACACCCAAAACGACCAAAATGATGTTCTATATACTGATGAATATGATAATGTTCACGCCCCTAGACCAACTGCATTCGCAGTCATCCGAGTTTTATGCGGGATATTTATATATAAGAGAGCGTGTGTGACGCCGCTCGTTGAATAGAATTTCATTTTTGGCATTGTACAATAATCGCATTAATAATAGGTTTGACTTTCGACCTACAAACTTTATCGTTGCCCAAACAGAACCCAGAATAGAACACCCTCTCTCAAAAAACCAAAAAGGATCAGCATTGACAAGCACATCGAATGCGACAGAGACGATGGAGTTTTCTCAGTTGATTATTGAAATTAACAGTTAATTTAACAAATAATTGTTTAAATAGGGTAAGTTGATTCTATAATAAATCATCTGCTGGTTGGCCTGCTCCTGTTGCCTGTCAACACTTTTTGACTCAACATGCAGGTCAACGGAATTTGAGTTAATTAAAAATAATTTAAATTAATTTTGGAATATTTGAATTTTTTTAGTTAATAGAAATACTTGAATGTGTGAAAATTAATGCAAATAAATTTTTAATAGTTAAATAAAAGGCAAATATAGCTAAAATAACAGCCTAATAAGATTTGTTTAGCTTTGCCTAGAAAAAATACAGCCCCGTTTTAAAGATATTATACAGCTAATATTTTGTTAAATTTGTCATAGAATTATTTAAATTTATATAATTTGAAATTGAGTTTAAGTTAATAACATTGAGCAGCATTTTTAGAAATTAGTTTAAAAATTTATCATATATATATAAAGTGAATTTTATACATGAATATGAAGATTTGTTAAGCTTTACTAAAAAAAAAATACATCCACGTTTCATAGATATTATTAAGCTAATATTTAGTTAAATTTGCCATAAAATTATTTAAATTTATATAATTTGAAATTGAGTTTTAGTTAATAAAATTTAGCAGCATTTTTAGAAATTAGTTTAATATTGCAGCTAATATTTAGTTAAATTTGTCATAGAATTATTTAAAATTTATAAATATTATGCAATTTTAAATTGAGTTTTTAGTTAATAAAATTTAGCAGCATTTTTAGAAATTAGCTTGAAAATTTATTATATATATAAAGTGAATTTTATACATGAATATAATTTTGAAGGCGTTGTAAAATATATTGAATTTTAGAAAAATATATATTAATATTTAATACATTGAATATTAATAAAAATATTGCTAATATGTAGATAAAATGAATTTTTAGAAAAATTTATATTAATATTTATACGAAAATATATATTAATATTTATAGAAAAATATATATTAATATTTATAGAAAAATATATATTAATATTTATAGAAAAATATATATTTATATTTATAGAAAAATATTACTTGATTTGTTACTTTAATTTATGTTTAATAAAATATAATAGAAATTTTTTAGTAGGTAAATTATGTAGCTGCCAAAACTATTTATTCATCCATGTTCGTCTGTTAAATTCTTAGTTCTAATATTTTCCTATTTTTCTATTCTCATCTGTTAAACTCTTAGTTCTATTATATTCTCTAACTTAAATAGTCATTTTAATTGTCCTTCAGCTCAATTTTACAGACTCTGCTTTTTGTATTACTTTAAAGCAATTTTCTGTACTCAAAAAAATAAAAACGCACCCTTTCAAATTTCCATCTGGTGGCACATTCAATATTTCAGTACGTGTGTACTTTGTGCGGCAATCTTGGTAATGCCATTGGCTAAATATAAACCCACAATATGTTTTAGCCAATTTGATGCCAAGTTCAAACAAGACACAAACATAGACACTGACCCTGCCCACACAGACATATACAATACTGAAAAGCCATCCTCATAGAATCTCACTTAGCATTCAACACAAATCGACGTCGCCCACACAAAACCAAATGATGATAAAAATGATGATGATGATTACGATGTCGCCGTAACCATCTGAGATCCGTAACCATCATCTCTATCTCCGTATACGTCGTCTCTTGTATCCCGTCTCCCGTCTCCGCCTCTGTCTCAATCTAAGTCTCGTGTGTTGGGCGTATGTTGAATTATCAGCTGATTTAGTGTCGGGTCAGTTGGCACACAAATTCTACACTTTTCTTTACAATATATACATATATATACATATATATAGAAAATCAGAGAGCAGGGTATAGAGGAAGGCAGGAATGTGACATCAATTGACACGAAAGTTCAGCATAAATATTTGCTCAGATAAAATAAAAAATAAAATAAAACGCAAGCAAAAGCTCACTATAAGAAAGCGTGTGTATAAGCTAAAAAGAGATAGTTATAGTGTGTGCAAAAGAGACAGAGCTATTGTGAAAGAGAGACACCCATAAATTCCATAGCTGGACAGATGCGGTCATTCTCTGAATTTCTCACTCAACATTTAATGACAAAAAAAGAATGGAAAGAACAATTTGTGAATTTGCGACAAACAAACGGAGACATCGCGAACAGACTCCAATTGGCGTCATAGTTGAGGCCTGAGAGAGAGCACAGAACACCCCCTCCCCGCCCCAACCCCTACTAAAACCCTGCCCTGCCTTATCAACAGGGTTTACCAAACAGCAGCAGCCAGCCCGCTTATCAATTTGGCCAAACTATGCAGCTTTTAAGCAAAAAACTTGACGTAATAGTTTATTTTTTTGTTCACCCGCAGTTTGTAGGAAATATAAGTAGGAATATTTGAGAGTGTGCGCAACTGACTGGATGCCCTGTAAACTGGTAGAAATTAATATTATCATCAATTTATCGCATCAAGTATTTTTATGCGATTTTTATTCGTTCATTGCGATTGATTTTAAGTTTTTGAATATAAAAAACCATTTTTAAAATAGATAAAATAAATAATATCTTTCCCATACCTGTTACAAACAATGTCACAATATTACTACTTCCATTTTTTTTATAAACTGCTGAGTATCTTGCAATATTTTCTACACAATTTTTCTATGCCAACGCGATCTTATCGATATGCTCAAGTATTTTGCATTTTATATGCGGGTACCGTTTAATAAAACCCATTGCCAACCTCAATTTGAGCAACAGTTCGTCATTAGATTTGTCATCGAATCGTATATATATATATATATGTACATACCTTATATATATATTGATGTGTTTGAATGAAGCTTGATTCCGTTCCCATTGCAGGCTGCCAACTAATCGCCTTGGGGCGGGGAGGGAATGCAATTGCAATTGCAATTGGAATTGCATTGAAAACTTAACGCAATTTGCGCATTTTATCAGCTGCTATTTATTGCCGCGATGATGTGAGAGAGCGAGCGGACGCTCTATGACGTCATTATACCCTGTAAAAAAAAGAGAAATAATTAGTGTTTGTATTAAAGTTTTAGCAGTGTTTGCAAAATAATAAAATTTCAATTGGAATTGCATTGAAAACTTAACGCAATTTGCGCATTTTATCAGCTGCTATTTATTGCCGCGATGATGTGAGTGAGAGCGGACTCTCTATGACGTCATTATACCCTGTAAAAAGAGAAATAATTAGTGTTTGTATTAAAGTTTTAGCAGTGTTTGCAAAATAATAAAATTGCAATTGGAATTGCATTGAAAACTTAACGCAATTTGTGCATTTTATCAGCTGCTATTTATTGCCGCGATGATGTGAGTGAGAGAGTGGACTCTCTATGACGTCATTATACCCTGTAAAAAAAAGAGAAATAATTAGTGTTTGTATTAAAGTTTTAGCAGTGTTTGCAAAATAATAAAATTGCAATTGGAATTGCATTGAAAACTTAACGCAATTTGCGCATTTTATCAGCTGCTATTTATTGCCGCGATGATGTGAGTGAGAGCGGACGCTCTATGACGTCATTATACCCTGTAAAAAAAAGAGAAATAATTAAAGGGTTTTTATTATTGTTTTAGCAGTGTTTTTAAGGGGCATGAGGCGATATATACCTAAGTATTAAATATATCTTGTTATATTCATTTGTAGAAGTATAATTATTAATATTTCCAATTTGTTATAAAAAAAATAAAATAAATTGCCTAAATTGGGTATGTACGCTCTTTTGTAATCACATCAAATTTTTATCACTTTTCTATAATAATTCCCCTGTAGCCAAATAAAACTATTTCAACATTTAAAAACCACAAGAATTTCAAGCTATAACTTTGCTTCTTATAAGTGCTTCTATTGACTTGATTATAAGGTATCTTTCAGTCGAGTAAACCCAATTTATCAATATTGAACCGATTCACATTTCAATTCAGCAAAGTCGAGTCATCATCTGTGCTGCATGCTTCATATACAACATTGTTGTTGATGTTAACTTGTTGGTGACTTCATTTTCAGCTCAGTTCCATTTCAACAGAAATATTTCTAATTTATTGCTCCCTTGAATATATATACATACATTGCAATTGGCGTCAATGCCTAAAAATGGAACAATGTATGCAACTTTCTGATAAAACCAGGCAATTTAGTTTTATATATGCAAACTTCCTGTAATAATATTGAAAAATAATAATATTTTTTAAGAAGAAAAAATATTAAATGTTAAACTAATTAAAAATGATAAACAAAATAATGAATAACAATATTTAAATTAAATTTACAACAGGATGTTGCAACATTGAGATAGGTAAAGTATTTAAGAAATTAACTTGGCAGTTGTTGGTGGGGTATAAATTAAGATTGAAGTTTTTAAATAATAAAATAAAATATTAAATAGAAGAAAAAATTCTTTAACAATATTTTAAAATTTTTCTAAAAAGTTTGTTATAATTTTAAATGAATTTGTTAAGAAAATAAAATTAAAATAAATACTCTATTGTTTTTAATAGACTTTTATCAATGACAGTAAATTTTATTATTAATACTATATATTTAAAAATTAAAAATATTAGCCTTATTTATAGAATATATACTCAGTGAACTCTACTAAAATCCTAAGTCCTATTCTATATAAAATTTATAATAATTTTTAAAAATACAAATCTGTGTCTAAAACCAATTTCTTTGTATATATTGCAATAAAATTGTATAAATTTAATAATTTATTTTATATTTGCATAGTAACAGTAGCACTAAGCAGATTAATTAGATTTATTAACCCCCATTTCTAACTTGAAAATATTCCACCAAAATCACTTGGGAATTTGCGAATACGATTTGCTCAAATTTCTAGAATAAATAATTGAATTTTATATCGTGAATTTCGCGCTCAATTTCGGCAATTGTGTATTAGTAATTGTACAAAGGGGAAACCCTCATCAATATTAATTGTTATTTATTGGCAAACACGTGCCGTAACTGATTAAACTATGTCCCTCATTTTTCCACACTCTCCCTCAAAAAATTACGCAAATATTTGTAAGTCAAAGTTACGATAAGGCAATACACAATGCGACAGAAATGATTAGCTAGAGTATACAAGAAAACACTCATACTCACAATACAATAAGAAGACTTTGAGTAATAACATTTTAATAGCCAAAGAGATTAATTGCCGCGTCGAGTGAATCATGCAAACGCCCAACCAGACTATATAGATATAGTTTATATATATATTCATAGATATATAGATATAAGGTACTAGATAGTAGAGCATTTGAGCACTTGAGCATATGATCAAATGTGGAATTTCTTTGGCATTTTTAATTGGCAACACGAGCGACTCATAAAACTAGGAATGTATAATTGTCCATGTCCATGGTCGAAGTTAAATACCCTTGCAGGGAATTATTAGGAGTAAGATATAGTGACCCGATTAGGCTTGCTTTAATATATATACTTGCTGCAAAAAAAAGAAACATCTGTGCCCAGTTTTATGAGCCTAGTTTGCTTAAAAAGAGAGAAAACTAATTTAAAATTGTTTTAGAACATATATACTTAACAGAGTAAAAGCTTTCAGTTCCTGCACATTTTCTGACACAACTTAAATACCCTTTGTTAGAGTATAATTTCTATATATCATATATAAAATTTGTAGCATCAAAAAAAATGTTGTTGCATTAAAAGCGAAAGGCGCAAGACGCTGATGATTGCATGACCACAAAAAAAAAAAAACCCCCCATCATCAACAGCACTTACCCAACCCCACCCTAACGCCTCAGAGATGGTCACGCCAAACTGCACACACTCCTCTGCTATCCCCCCCTCTATAAATAGGAGATACCCCCCCAACCAACGCTCAGCTATCACACACAAAATGCAGTCGGCGACGAATTAATTATCTTCAATTCATTCATTAAGAAAATGTGGGAGGGTAGTATAAAGCCCCATACATACAATCTACACCTCCAACCCCCTCCCCCGCAGCAGATAATGAATGCACACACGCTCACATTTGTATCCCATAGTACGCTGTGTATCTCATAGTACGCTGTGCTGTGCCAGTTGTAGCTCATAGTACGCGCAGCAGCTCGTTGTAGTATGAATGAAAACGACAACGACAACAAGTTGAGGATGACGCAGCAACTGGGGAGAGGGAGGGATGAGCAACTGTAACTGGGAAGTGGGTTTTGAGTGTGGGTGTGAGTATCTCTCTCTCTCTGTATCTCTGGTTCTGTCTGTATCTCTATCCACTTGGCCGCATCCGTCGTCGTCGCAGTCACGAGATGGCGGCACAGGTCGCATAATAAATTATTCGCGTGACCAAATCATTTGCGTTACGGCTAAAAGGGGAATTTTTTTGTCAACCCCTCTATATAAGGCTCGAACACCCCTTTGCATCTCTGATCTGTATGGTATATATATATATATTTTTCTGTAATTTCCCCTTTTAGTTACTTTGCTTATCAATGCAGCAGGCGTTTGCTATCTTCAACTCGATGTGCCTTATTGTTGTCTTATAGTTTGTTTTTATTTTTGAGAAATTATTAGTTCCATGAATTATAATTGTGGCATTTTATCGCCAGCAAACAGCAAAAAAAGAACTTTGGCAGCAAAACGCTGCTCACACATACCCTGTAGCTATCGAATGTGCTTAAATGGTTAATGTAGGCAAGAAAGTTTAGGTCATGTAATGCCATAAAGGTTGTGTCTATTTAGGAGCCTACAAATTTAATAAAGTTTTAATTTTTTAGCTTTCAAATGCAGCTCAAAATTGTTTTTATATTCACATTATTTTTAAAAGCGAATTAAATGATTTTAAGTATTAATTATGATAAAATGAATTTTTAGAAAAATATATATTAATATTTATAGGAAAATATTACTTGATTTGTTACTTTAATTTATGTTTAACAAATTATAATAGAAAGTTTCTGTATGTAATTTATGTAGCTGCCAAAACTATCGACTTCCATAATTTTTATTTACAATTATTTAACACTCAAATTTATTTTAAAAGCGAATTAAATGATATTAGGCATATATTTAAGAGTTTCATTATTTATTTTTTATTTTACAATTATTTTACACTCACGTTTCTTTGCAAATTTTAAAAAATTCATAAATAATCTAAGAGCTTCGACTTTATATGTACAGGCAAAAATAGTTGAATATAAAATAAATTATTTAATAATATATATATTTACTCTAATAAACAATTATAATTTAATCCTATAATACTTCTAAAAATGTCATACTTCCTATTTAATAACAAAATACAGAATATCTTCAAGTTGAGCAACTTGCCACACAGCCATTCAGCACTCGTACTTGTTTTATTTTTGTATTTTTGTTGTTTATTGTGTTTTCTTGTGCCAAAGTTCAACAACGAGCAAAACAACAAAATAACAACAATAAAAAAAAAAAATAAACAAAAAACGAAACTTGACATTGCCTTTGCGATGGCAGTAATGTGAAAATTATGGAACCATGATATCACTAATTGCATAGCATTCAACAAGATAGTTTCCTATAAATTGATGAGGTTTATTTTTGTTTTGTTTTTACTCGCATATTTATTGCGTTCAAGGTGTGTCAACAGTTATTATTATTGTTGTATATCTTTTTTTGGTTTTTTGGGGAATTTTATGTTTGTGACTCAACTTTTGAACAAGTATTTAAGCGGGGGCCAACGATAAATAATAAAACTTTTAACTTATCTTTGATTTCTTTTAGTAAGTTGGCGCCATGGCTAGTTATCGTAAAATATATATCTCTGCATTGAATTGGTTTATATTTTTTGAAATTTTTGAAGAAAAAAAACTAAGAAAATAATATTAAACAATTTAAAATTAAGCTATTGTATTTACATTCTGAGCTGCACTGAGAATTAAAAAAAATTTTATATGACATAAATTGCAGTTTTCTAATTAATTCTTGGCTAAACAATAAAAGTGTATTTAAATTTGCGATTTGAGGAGCGTGATTTCTTGCGAATTGAATAGTAAAAAGCATATATTATGCAATTTCGAAAGCTGAATCAACTAGCTGGCTAGTTTACGCATTTTCCCTAGCTTTAAATTAAAATAAAACTACAAAACTTAAAAAGCCTTATTCTCTCCAGTTAATTCCCAATTTTTTTGCTTTCTTTTCGAAATTTAAAACCCAACTGAGTCACTTTTAAGAGCCCTTGCCTAGA
The DNA here is from genome assembly GCA_035043045.1 of Hirtodrosophila alboralis. Lineage (NCBI taxonomy): Eukaryota > Metazoa > Arthropoda > Insecta > Diptera > Drosophilidae > Hirtodrosophila > Hirtodrosophila alboralis. The sequence continues at coordinate 126,367 of JAWNNH010000467.1, read as the reverse complement.
ATGAGCTGTTAATTTAAATAATTTCATAGCTGCCCTCAAAATAACTGCCCTGGCATATCATAATCATTTTTTTTGAGTTTTTATTTGTATTATTTTTTTTTTGGTTTTTCAACAAATTATATTTTTACGAAATAAGGCAAATGCAACTGAAAATGGAAGCATTTTGTGGCAGAGGCAAGCGAGCGTAACGTAAACAAACAGAAACCGACCGGCACAAGGATACGTTCCTGTTTACCCCTCTTAACCCTTGACTATTAACCCTTGCCCAGAGGCCTGGCGAGGGATACACGCAAAGAATAACAACAAAAACAACCACAACAACAACAACAACAACAATGTAGAAAGCAACCCAAAAGTGTTCCAAAAAAAATATATATTTGTATATATATTAAGTATACGTAGCGTTAACTTTTGTTTCGTTTTTTTTTTTTTTTTTGAGGTTTTTGGCAGGAAAATATCTTGCAAATTGACTTTGAGCACGCATAGCGTTCAACTTTTTTACTTATTGGCAATGCTATGCAAACAGCAACAACAACAGCAGCAGCAACATTCAGCGGTTGCAGCAAGCGGTTACAACAACAGCAACAACTACAACAACAACAATTGCAATGGGGGTCGAGACTGCAATGTGGAAATTGTGGCATGTGCGAATAAAAAAGGCGTACGCCTGTCATTAAATTTCGCGCCGACAACGACAGCAGCAACTTTGAGGAGAGCAGAGGAAGTGACAACAACAATAACAAGTAAGCTGGACTACAAGATACTCTATAAATATAGTTGTGAGCTGCTGCAATTATTTTCAAAATTATGTAGACAGGCAGAAACGCATCAAGCAGTGCATGAAAAGCAGTTCAGCAACAGAAATTCCTTTATATATTCATGTAAACAGACTGACAAGCATCAAGCAGTGCATTGCAAGCAGTTCAGCAAGCGGTTCAGGTAAATAGTTTATTGAATAACTGAATTTCCTTTTAATTAAACTATTTTTATAATATTTGTAGACTAAATAAAAATAGCATCAATAATTAAGTATTCAAAAAGCTCAGCAATTTGTAGAGTAAATAAAAATACCACAAATAATTGATATTACAAAAATCTCAGGATATATCATTAATATTATAATTTCAATACAAAATTTGCTATCTTTATAACTGATTATCTCTGGGAATTTTAAGGCTTCTGCAGACAATTAAATATATATAATATATCCTCCTTTTTTCCTATCCTACACACATTTCTACAGCATTATTACACCCTTTTAAACACATTTAAATGTAAACAGGGTATAAAAACAACATTGATAACTAAGTTAGTTGTCTATCTCTGTCTCTTGCTCTCTCTTTCCCACTCTGTGTGTACTTTGCACAGTTTGTGCCTCTGTTTGTCTGGGGGCGGCGCTCGCTGCTGTCACACATGACATTTTATTATTACAAAATAAGCATTTAAGCGAACGCGTATGACAGTTAATAATGCAAACAGCAGCAACAGCAACAACAACAACAGCAGCAGCAACAATATCAGTAGCAACAACAACAGCAACAACAACTCTACACCAATAACTCGTCTGAATGCAAAAATTCCCACAACATCCGGTTGAGTGCAGAAAAACAAAACACAGCAATGGCAACACAACATTCAACAGCAACAACAACAACAACAACAACAACAACAACATGCCACAGAAAGCGGAACAAATAAAATGCAACGAATGAACAACGAAAGAGCGAAGAACGCACAGTGTTGCAAAATGCATGTTTAATTTAGTGAAATATTATAGAAAAATAAATTAAGAAAACCAAACAAAATTATATGCTAAAAGATTTTCAAGTGATTTTAAAAGTACGAAAATTAAATAGGTGATAGAGAGAACACCACAAAAATTATACAATAAGTGATTTAAAAGTGATTTAAAAACTAACAAAATTAAATATTATATAAAATTATGAAGTTAGTATTATGAAACACTAAAAATATACTTTTAAAGCAAATAAATAAATGAAATTAATTAAATTTGTCTAAATATTGTTAAAAATTATGATAACTTGTTGCTTTAAATTCGATCAATTTTAATTGTCAAATAAATAAATGTATTTAATTAAATTTAATTTAAAATTTGTCTAAATATTGTTAAAAATGATCAGAACTTGTTGCTTTAAATTCCATCAATTTTGATTGCCGTCATTATGCTCTTTTCTCTATGAGAAGACAATTATATCAATGTTTTCTAAATAATAAATAAATAATATTAATCTGCTGGATATTAGCAAAGGCTTTTGAGGCTCCACCCCCTTGATTTACCATTTAGAGTTCCCTAATGCAGGAATATTTGCAATTGATCATCCCTAATACACATGAATTGTATTCCCTGCTAGTGTACCATAAAATTTAATTAAATGCGCTATGGGCAGATGTAAATAAAGTTAAAGTTAAGATAAAAAAAAGAAAAAGAAAAAAATGTTTTCTTAAACATTTATTTTTGATATAGACTTTTGGCATAATATTTGGCTAATTTTTAGTTGATTTTTTTAATTTGAATATATAAAAATTTCATATTTATATTTCATTATTAATAAACAAATGTGTACCCCAGATTCTACAGTCTCTAGTTAATTCTTTCTCCTTTTTTTACCAATGTTAAAATTCATTTAGTTAAATGTTTAATATTTGTAAAATATAGCTTGAAAAAATAAAAATAAAAAGACAGACTCTCTGATGAAAATACTAAAATGTACCGAAGAGTAGGAGTATAATTTTTAATAAATAATAAACATTTATTAAAAATGAAACACAACCGCCTTATTAGTTCAGTTGTAAAATATTGAAACAATGTCAATATTAAAGGGGCAGTTTTGATTGTTTTTATTGTCAACATGTTTGCCTTCTATAAATCTTGAACTTTTCAATGGACAATTCGCCACCAAATCGTTCAGTGTGTGGATACTGTGCAGCAAACGATTACACTGGTGTTTGGTAGGCGGACAACGGACTCCGCTTGTATGAATGGCGGATATGCATATGGCCGGCGGACGTCAATGTGGATGCCATGCAGAGTCAGAGAGGAGGCAGAGTCAGAGAGTTGCAGGCAGAGTCAGAGTCAGAGGCAGAGTCAGAGTCAGACAGTGGCTGCCACCGATGCCGACACTCGTGAGTCAGCTGCCGTGGAATGTGAATGGCATACAAATGTCGCAGGCGGACGTGGATGCGGACCGGTTCCGCAGGCAGGCCAACAAATCCAACCAAACTGAACCGCAAAAAATACATAAAAAAAGAGCACCAATTGATATCGCCAGCGTGGACGTCGCCGCCGCTTCGCACTCCCAAATGCAAACAAGTTGCCATAAGGGGCAGAGACGAAGGCGAAGCTGGCTGGCGGCGACTGAAGGTGATGCCACAACAACAACACTATGGACGACACTGCAACCAACGAGTTGAGTGGATTTTCCGGCGCGTTCTGCTTTGCGCCGGTTTTTGGCTTTTGCCACACGATGAAGACGACAGCAACAAAACCGCCAACCACCGGCAGCAACAAGTTTTCTTTCTGTTTGTTTTTGCAATTATTAATATTGTTGCTGTTGTTGTTGTCTTTAGTCTGTAGACACAAATAAACAAAATATAAAAAAAAAGAAAAATATTCACATATTTCTTTCTATAGATATTCCAAAACGCAATGCGTTACAACATTTTTATATTAAATTTTCCGTTTTAGCTTTTTTTTTTTGTCGCTGCGCAAAAATGTAGAGAATTTTTTTTTTTTTTTTTTGAAGCATTTTCCCATTTCTATGCCCGTTTGTAAGCTCTCCCTAATTTTTTCTTTAAATTTCTGCTTTACTGTAAGTGTTTACTTGGAATTTGCAATTTATAATTTTTCTTTTTTTTTTTTTTTTTTTTTATAACGTTTAAAGTTAGCCTATGTTAATGAATCATTTAAAATTGAAAGAATTTATAGCAAGTGCTCAAATAATTTACAAAGTATTTTTTAAGATCTTGGATATTGCAGAAAAAGAATAAATATGTTTTGAGTACGCGTAAAATCAATATCTTTATTTAATGCACTAAATAACTTATTCTTAAAAGAGAGCATTGCAAGTTTAAAAATAATGTAAAAGAAATAATATTTTCATATAGAATTCAAAATGAATTTATAGAAAACAATTACAACATTTATAAAATACAGAAAATTAGGCCGTTTACAAATTTAACATTCGGTAAAATAGACTAAAAGGAATTTAATGATTATTTTTATTAATTTTCACTTTTGATAGAATTTTACGAATTAAATTCATCTATCTATTACACTATATAGTTTATATATTTTATATTTTTATATATATTTTTTTAAATTTTTGCTATTCAAAAAATAAATATTTTATATTTTTATATATATTTTTTAAAATTTTTGCTATTAAAAAAATAAAAAAATTGCGAAAATATAATCAAACAATTTAAAATTGAGCTCTTGCATTTGCATTCTGAGCTGCACTGAGTGTAAAATAATGTTTTATATGACATAAATTGCAGTTTTCTAATTAATTCTTGGCTAAACAATAAAAGTGTATTTAAATTTGCGATTTGAGGAGCGTTGTTTCTTGCGATTTGAATAGTAAAAAGCAAATATTATGCAGTTGAATCGACTAGCTTCCTAGTTTTCTCAATTTTTATAGCTTTAAGTCACAATAACAACACAAAACTTAAACAACCTTTATTCTCTCCAGTTAATTCCCAATTTTTTTGCATTCTTTTCAAAATTTAAAACTCAACTGAGTCACTTTTAAAAGCCCTCGCCCAGAACGAGCTGTTAATTTAAATAATTCCAAAAAACTGCCCTCAAAATAAATGCCCTGGCAGCGCACAAAACAAAAACATATCATAATCATTTTTTGGTGTTTTTATTTAATTTTTTTTTTGGTTTTTCAACAAATTATATTTTACGAAACTATGATTAAATTCACGTTCGCAAAATAAAACAAGATATGATTTAGAAGTATTAAATTTTGTGTTTAAATTCTTCATAACTTAATTTTTAAATTTTATAAATATTTCACAAGCCCCAGCCTTAATTGAACATTTTTTTAAATTAGCCTTCATAGTAAAATTTCTACTAACTCCACCAAAAAGAAAGCCTTAATGACCATTAAATATTATAGTTATTTTAAACATAGTTTTTAAAAATAGTTTCTTCTCACCAGATAATGATTAAAATAGAGTTGCTTGACACCATTTTATGTTGCCAAAAATTTGGTTAACTTACAAGGCTGCTTAACTCTCAATAAATCATTATTGCTGCGCTTGATTAGCAATCTTTTTTTTAGTGACCAATTTAGAAAGACACAACAACATGTTATAACATCACCAATATAGCTTTTACCCTAAAATCACGAAGATTATTCAATGAGCCACTTTTACCAGGTCATTTCGATGTGCACGTGTCTCTAAAGAGCCAACCATTCAAGCTTTTAGCTTATAGCCAAAAGTTGTGAAAACCATTTACAGTGCGCTGCCATCAATCTCAACTCCGCTGTCTTAAAGCCCCATTAATGAGACAAAATGGTTGCGAAGATCATCGATAGCCAAAGCTATTTAAAATTGGTATCAACGAAGAGTCAGATTATATTTTTTTCCTCATATTTATAATAAAATTAACTACAATTGTCTCAACTAGATGCTCTAAGTTATTTGTCAAATTGTAGAAGGCAAATATAAAGCATTTGAGAACAGAAACTTAACCATCTTCAATGCTGGAAAAACTAATAAGAATTTTAAATTGATTGGTAAATAGTAATGTAAATAAGAATGGTACACTGTACGGGGAAACAAATGCACATAGCCTAGAGGTGATTGTTGCAAATGTTTAACCAGTTGAGAATTATATGAGCTATAACTCGAAAGTACTCAATCAAGTGCAAGTGTGTACCCCATTTCAATTGAAATAATATATGAAATTTGTAGTTGAATAACTTCAGTGCTTATATAACTCCTTTAGCGTTACGGTTTTTTAAATTAAATTAAAAACTATTTATAAATTAAAAAAATAAATTTAAGATATTAATTATTTTGAAGAGACTTTCTTTTGCGCTAAAATACAAATCTATTAAGATATTTATTGTAAAAAAAACAAACAACAATATTTAAATTATCTATTTAAACTATTTAAGGTCTTATTTTATAAAAGTTAAATTTATTTTTTGATAATAATATATAGTTAAATTTTTATCTTGTGACAAACATTTTACCTAGCTAGTCGTTAAAAAAATAAATAATAAATTGTTTTTTTTACACGTTTTATAACAACGAAATATGAAATATTATGAAAAAAATATTTTTATTTTTATATTGTATTGGAATTTGGCAAGTCAAGCAATTCTATTAGTAGTCTCTAGCTATATTTATACACTGAGAAAAGAAGATACTTTGATAAATATGAAAATATAATTTATCCTTGGTTAAGATAAATAAGCTACAAAACAAATCACAATGAAATATTTAGTTTGATATCATGTACAAAATGAGTCTAGTGTAGATGTTGACATTGTTAAGCATTCAGAATTTAAATTAATATCATCGATAGTTCTAAATTGTCTTATTTGTTAATTCAACTAATGTACATTAAAAACAGAAACCGCTTTAAACAGGAACAATAATTAATTATAAGTAGAATAAAACTAACGATAATAATTTCTATATAGATTTGACAGTCTGCAGAATTGATGTTATATAATGTTTTATTGAAATTCTTAAGGGCATGTAAATCAGTTCATATTTAAATAAAAAAAAAACTTGCTCCCCAAATTCTGTTTATATTAAATACTAATATATCCGGCGTATTTTTGCTACACTCACCCTGCAAAAAAATTATAAAATTCCGGCAACTTTTTTTTAAAAAAATTCCAAAAATTATTTACAATTTTCTAAACTACAAATTATATATTAAAAATAAAATACTCGCAACCGCAGAACACAGACCAACGACACTATCGATTGCTAATAGATACATTAAAAGCTCATGTTAATGAAATTGCAACCAATTGTCTGGGGTATTATTTCAGTAACCAATGTGGGTCACCTGGTTAACTGATTAACTCTGGTTAACTGAAGGCCCTACTACTCCAATGGCATTACTGACCTTTGCTTTTGATCTAATCCGCAACGCTGATCGCATCGCTTGTCACAGTAAAAACCGCAGCAAAGCGCCCAGTTCCGGACCTGTCAACGTTTTTTGTGAATGGTTTTCGACGCGACGCGACGCTCCACTCGCCTGATGTTACGCTGGGCGATGATGAATGGACCCGGGGCCCCGGTCTGGTCTCATTCACAAAAAAAAAAAAAAAAAAAATAAACAGACAAACAGACAGCGGCGACAAACAAAACCAAAATATTAATTAGCATTTCCAAGCGTGTGTAGTATGTGTGTGTGTGTGTGTGTGTGTGTGTGTGTGTTTGACGGGGGGAATGAGGTCGCAGTCGCTGCTTCAGTTGACGTCGCTGTCACTAGTCTAATCGCCCGCTCACGAATCGACGACGACGCAACGGCAAACAGCGGATGCCACAAATTTGGGCATGTGTCCCAGTCACTGCCGCTGTCAGCGTCAGCGTCGTCGTCGACGTCTCAGCTAACGTCGCTGCTTCCTTTTGCGATTTTATGAATGAAAGCTTTAGCTTTGTAGTAAGCGTTATTTTTTTTTTTCCATTTTTTGGTTTTGGCGTTGGCGTCGCCGATTGGCATTGCCATTTATGGGCAAACTGCAAATGTGCCCCATTGTGGGGCCATTGTGGCATGTGTACCGAGTATCTCAGTAACTGAGTATCTGTATCTGTAATTGCTATCTCATAGTAGTTTGTAGTAATAGTAGTAGTGTGTGTACTTATGTAGGTGTGTGATTTTGCTATGTGGGTTTTTTGGTTAACTAAAAAGCTTCAAAGAGATACTCTTGTGCAATCCCAAAACACTTTTTGAGTCACAAAGATACAAGTAGAAGACAGCTGTTTCTAAAAAATTTAATCTAACTGATTTCCAATTATTTACATTCACATTTATTCAATTCAATTCAATTTTATGCACTTAAATGTTAATAAAAGGGATTTAATGATAATAGTGTCTATAAAGAGTACAGACAACTAAGCAATTTCTTCTTAATACAGCTTTAGAGAAAAAAAATTAATACCACAAAAAATCATTTAAAAGCGGCGAAAATTATACGCAAAAAAAAAAAGACTCATAAGGCAAAATTTTTATTTAGAATTTTGTTCCTTCAACAAAATTATTAAAGACCAGAAATATCATAAATATATCAGAAATCATCTTATTTTTATTCATATCCCATGAAAATTTGTTATATTCAAAATTTGTTTAATCAAATCTCAACTAATCTGTAGCAAAAAATATGTTTGGTTATTTACTTTTCCCCAATTACTTGACTTGAAGCTTGAAAAAGCTGCAACTATTTCTTGATTTAAAAAAAATATATTAAAATAAATAAATGATGAATTATAATTTTATTTTTTCAGTTTTGAATTAAGAGATATACTTATTATGGTAAACAAAAAATAACACAGAGGGAAGAATCATTTTAAAAACGTTTTAATATTTTTAAGAGAGCCTTTAACAATTCCATGTTCATATTTAATTTATGATTAACCTTTAAACCTCCCATGAAAAAATTTAAAAAAAAAAATAAAATAATAAATAATAAATAAAATAAAAAATTTTCTGAGATTTAACTCAAAAAATTAGCAGCAAATTATATTTTTAGCTTCTCTGTTATCCCAATTATTTGACTTGAAATGCTTTAATCTAGCGGCAACTATTTCTTGATTAGAAAAAAAATTATTTAAATAAACGTTAAATTCTAATACTATTTTTTAGTTTAAAATGAAACGATTTGAATAAATTTTTGTAAGAAAAAGTATCTCCAACACAGAGAAAAAAAACTTTTTAAAAACACATTAATATTTCTTGATTAGTAAAAAAAACTATTTAAATAAATGATCAATTTAAATATTATTATAAGAAACGTTATTGAAAAATGTATATATTTATTATTTTAAGAGAAAAGAAAACCCCTAACTCACAAATTTTTTAGGACGCTTTAATATATATAAGAATTTAATTTATGAATTACTAAATGATTTAAAAATTCCCTTAAAAAAATTCTTTAGGACGCTTTAATATTTATAAGAAATATTTCAACAATTTAATGCGCATATTTATTTTATAATTTACTAAATGTTTTATTAAATTCCTTTAAAGAAATTTTTTAGGACATTTTAACATTTATAAGAAATATTTTAACAGATTAATGTGCATATTTAATCTATGAATTACTAAATGATTTATTAAATTCCCTAAATATTATAAACGAACTTTACTGTAGCACAAAATTCAATTTCGACTTATTTGTTTGTGTTTATGTTTTTTTGTTATTTTATTTTGTATTTTTTAATTTTTTTTTGTGGCGCTTATATTGATACAATTCGATTGCGGTTCTATTGTTATTTTTGTTTTGCATTGTTGTTGTTGTCACTTTAGTGTGTCATTGCCATGAGTTTGAGATTTCAATTGCGACTGCGGCAGCCGTGTCATGTCCAAATGCATTCACACACACACACACACTCAATACTCACATTCATATTCACATTCATATTATTCGTATTTGTATTCACATATATCCAAAACCATTTGCAGTACAAAATTGCGCCAATTACGCGAAATCCGCGCTGCTCCCTCCAAAAATGTTCCATTGTTCTCTCCCAATTGTTATTGTTGTTTTGGATGATTACGATTGTTCATATGGTAGTCATATCAATTTACAATTTGCCCCCAAAAACCAACAACAACAACAATAATAACAACAATAATAAAAAATGCTACTAACAACAACAATTTGAATTCAATTTACGTATTATTTTGGAATATGTGACAAGCCGTTAGCTTTTGACTGTCATTTAAAACGCAGTTAGTTGCGGATTCAACATTTATCGGTATATATATAATTATAGGAAGTTGTACACATAAATTGAGTGAACAATTGGGAGCATGATTGTCGCTGATTTTTGTCCATGGCATATAAAAATATATATAAATCTATAAAATTGCTATATATAGTATCACATTCATTCAAGTTTCAATTTCAAGCGCGCGTGTCAATAATTTCAAATGATTTTTATACATTTTAACAAACTGGAAATTGAAAAAAAGTGGGAAAAAGGGTTTTTAAAACTGTGGAAATGTATGTAAACAAGACAGAAGGATGCAATTGCGAATTTATAAAATTTATATATATGCTTGATCAGCATAAATTGTAGAGTCCATCTAGGCTTGTTCGTCTAATTGTCCGTCCGTCTGTCTGTCCGCCAGTCTGTCCGCCTGGCTGTCCGCCTGGCTGTCCGCTTGTCTGTTTGTCTGTTTGTATTAAAGATTAAAGACAAGCAGTGCAGCGACCGCAGCCTGCTTCGGCTTTCAGCTTAAATTATGCACTGCTTGACTTAAATTTACATTTATATGAGAATACAACCAAGTGGCTGGAGATTTTGTACCGGGTGCACAGTGTACAGTAGTCGGATATACTTGACTATAATGGTCTTGCTTGATTTCCAACTATTAATAATATTATTAAATCATATTGGTTCTAATGACATTGTTTGATTCATAAATTGTATTAATATAAATGTGAAAATTTAATTTAAATTATTTAAAAAGAAAAAATTTTAGCTGAAAAATTCATTTTATTTAAATAAAGTTGTTCAATAAATAATTATAATTTAGTTGTTCAATAAATAATTATAATTTAGCATATTAACAGGACAATTCAAAATTCAATTCAAAAATGAATTTTAAATTATTTAAATAGAACAAATTTAAGCTGAAAACTAACTTTTTTTTTACTTAAATAAAGTTGTCCAATAAAAAAATTATAATTTAGTATATAAGTAGGACAATTCAAAATTCAATTCAAAAATGAATTTTAAATAATTTATATAGAAAAAATTTAAGCTGAAAACTTACTTTTTTTTACTTAAATAAAGTTGTTCAATAAATAACTATAATTTAGTATATAAGTATGACAATTCAAAATTCAATTCAAAAATAAGTTTTAAATTATTTAAATAGAACAAATTTAAGCTGAAAAATTCATTTTATTAAAATAAAGTTGTTCAATAAATAAATAATAAATAATAAAATATATTATGAGAATTTTATGAATTACTGAAACTACTTTTTAAAGGTTCTTATTTATAAAAAAAATATTTAAAAAAAAATCAACACTCATATCAATCCAAAAAACAGACTCAAATCAAAGTCCAGACCCACTGGGGCTAACATTTTTAGCTTCCTTATAGTCTTTTGAATTATAGAACCAACCTAGCTATACCATAAAACCTAGTTAAAATTTATGATTTATAAATATTTATTGTGACTGCAAATATCGCATTTTTTATTTTCAAGGAATTTTTTTTTTTTTTATTATTATTATTATCAGATATCGCCACAAGAACAATAAAAAAAATAGTAGAACAAGACATATCAACTGGCGCCATTTTATCGTTCCCGGATGCAATTTTAAGTGTACTTGACGAAACTCCAGACGATAATTCATCAGAACATAGGCGACATTATTTAATAATACATTTTTTTTTTTAGGAGCCCGAGGGATTTATGCTAAGCAATTGTCAATAGACCCCAATTTGTCAATTTTGTTAAAGAGTTATTTATGGGGTTTAAATAAAACTTAAATAACGAAAATATGCGAGGTATTAAAAAACGATAAACAAACATTAAATTGTTGGCTCAGAGGGGGTTTGGGTTGGTAATGAGGCGGCCGTGGTTGCACGTACTTATGTATTTCCGCAACGGTTGCATTCTCTGCGATAGATAAACAAATTAAGCACTTGGCACAAAAAAAAAAAAACAACGAAAACCGAAAAGAAAACAATAATAATAACAATAACAACAACAATAAGAGCAAAAAGTGAAAATGCTTAAATAAAGAAAACAAGACAAACTAAAAGAAAAAGCGATACACGAAGTGCGAAAAGGCGTAAGAGGAAATTGTCACAATGTTGCAGAATTAAAAATAAAAAAAAACACGTGCCGCTGATTAGTCAACGAGCGGGACGCAGATGAATATTGGCGGAGACGGAGATAAACAAACTAAGTAGAGAGGATGGGAAAAGAACCAGAAATACACTGAGCGACAATAAAAGTGCGTAAGATAATTAAAATTTAAAAAAAAATTACTTACAAAAAAAATAATTATCAATTACTTACAAAAAATAATGAAAAAATAAGAAAAATTTATATTTAACTAAGATATAAGTGAAACTCAGTAAAAAAAAAAATAAATAAAAATGAAATTATAAACTACTTACTAAAGCGCAAAAGAATTATGGAAAAATAAAATAAAATAAAATTGTAATTTAACTAAGATATAACTAAGTCTGAGTACATATTTAATACAAATACAAAAATAATAAATATATATAAAAGAAATATATAAAAGAAATATATAAAAAAAAAATATATAAAAAAATATATATAAAAAAATATACATAAAAAAATATATAAAAAAAATATATAAAAAAATATATAAAAAAATATAAAAAAAATATATAAAAAAACAAATAAAAAAAAAATATATAAAAAAATATATAAAAAAAATATTTATAATAAAAGTATATAAAAAATATATAAAAAAATATATAATAATAATATTATACATGTGTGAAATATCATAACAGTGTATTTCAGGTTTTTATAATAGCTTTAAATTACAGATCAAAATTAAAATTCTATATACAAATTTGCCGATATCTTACATTCCGGGCAAATCAATAATTCTGCGAGATGGTAGCTCTGTGGGAAGTAGTCGACATAACAGTGTTAACTATATTTGCAATCGATATAACGATTATTCGGAAAACTTTTAAAATTTGGCAATAAAAAAAAAATCAGAAAAATGTATTTTTCCTTAAACCTACGATGAGGAATAAAAATAAATATTATATTAAATATTATAGCTCCACTTTCTTTTCAGCCTTATTTTCCCTGATCTAGTCAAACTTTTTTTTCTCACTGTGTACGCGTGTCAGTGCCATGTTTAAGAGGGTGTAAGTGTGTGTGTGTGTATATTATATATTTTGCCTCATCGCCCACTTTTATTGCGAACGCATCATAAAAATTATTTAACGCTATCACACATTTGTCATACCGCGTTGACTCTTTATTTTCCTTTCTTTCTTTCTTTCAGTTTCTTTCTTTCTTTCTTATGTTCCATACATACATTTCTTTCTTTCTCTTTTTTTTTTTGGCGTGCCTGTGCTTTTGTTTTTATGATTATTAAATTTCCTCAAAAATTCTGCACTGACGTAATAATACATGCGTATAAACAAAACAGACAAACATTACTTATGAGCAAGTAGTATGTATATATATATGTACAAATGTACATACTTATTATATATACAAGCTAAATGGTAGGGTAAGACACGAAGAGGAGATGATTTGATTAGACTCCAAGTTCATTAAGATATGACATTGTTTTATGTGTATTGTCAGTTGGCGTAAATTTAGGTAAATTAAGAAAAACAACAACAGAACATTTTAAGGCTTGAAGCTTGGGCTTTGGTTTGCTGAGTATAAATCTTAGAGGTTCTTGAGTTAAAGCTTCAATCTTAAATTGAAACAAAAATATAATTTAAAGCTACAATTTTGTAGTTTTCACTCAAATATTTACATTTGCATATTATAAAAGTCTTACTTCCAATTTTTACAAAATCTTTACAACTCAGAGGTAAAATTTAAATTAAAATGCATATAGTCTCTGCAAAATCTTATAGAAGGAAAAAAGCTATTGGGAAAATAATTAAATTAATTAAATGATTTTTTTTAATAGATGCCTGTCAACAATCTATATGATAATAGCATTACTTACAATTTTAATAAATTTTTTACAATTTAAAGGTAAATACCTATTTAAAATGCATACTAAATTAATTGTTCAAACTTATAGAAGTGAAAAAGCGTATGTAGAAATTTATAAAAATAATTAAAAGTTCTTTTATAGATTCCTGTCTAAAGTCTATATTAAAAAAGCCTTATTTTTAGTTGCTGCAATATTTTTACAATTTAAATATTTTTTTAGTCTCTGTTAAATCTTATAGAAGTAAAAGAAGCATTTGCAAAAATATTTAAATAAATTAAAAATCGATTTTCCTATAAAAATCTTGTATAGCATTTGAAATAAGTTTGGGATTTTCTGAACTACAAAAATAGTAAAAAAGCAAAAATAATTTCTGGGAAAATATTTCAATATATGAAAAGTGTTTTTCCTATAAAAACTTTAGTAATAAATAAAAATCATACATATTTTTTATCATTTAAAATAAGGCCTTGATATTATGCACAATCAAAAAAATATAACATAAATTCTTAAATATTTAGTATTCTTTTTTTTTTGTCATTTTATTTTTAAAACTCTACTAAATTGTATATCTTTATGTGGCACGTGCGTGTTTCCGCTGACATTCAAATTGAGCGCCCTTTGTTTTGGAACAGAAGCTGATATTATGAATGGCAAAAAAAACATCTGGTTATCAGTTATCTCTCTCTCTGCTGGGCGTTCTATTTTAGTGGAATGAGTTGAGAACATTTTGCTGTATTTCACTGATAAAATACCTGAGTTATCAGAGCCAACCTATTTCTGTCGATTCTTCGTCAAATGTTTTCCGGCACTGACGTCATTTGTCCATTGGGGCGGACGGGGAGTCCGGGCGGGGAGTCCGCAAACAAAATCGGTTAAAGTATAAACCAAAAATAGTCAAGCGAATTTTTTTTTTTTGTTTTGCCATTGAAAAAAAGCCTAAAGCTAGCAGCTAACAGCTTCTCTGGCTTTTTTTTTTTTTGGATGGATCGTGCAAATTTTGTCAATATTTGCTTGGGGTCAATAGAATTTTTATTTGCGGCACGTGGCCGTTCAAATGAGCAGAGACAACAATAAATAAGCCACAAAGAGGAACCCAAAAAAAAAAAATGTTGCAAAAAACAATAAAATAAAAATATATTAAAAAATACAACAACACTAAAAACAACGACAAGTGCGTTCAAAATAAATGGCAAACTATTAACGCGTTTGTTTACATGCTAAACAAAAAGGCAACAACAACAATGAGTCAAGTTTAAATCGAGTGTCATAAATTTTGCAAAAATACAGAAAATACAAAAATAAAACAAGAAATTTAAACGCAACTAAGTGAAAGTGAAAAGTGCTACAAAAAAAAATAAGTAAAAATATTTAAAAGAAACACTAAGAGAAAATGTAAGAAATATTATACAAAATGTGATCATAACATTAAAATAGGGCATTTCCTTTAGATCTGGCAGTAGTCAGATATATTTAATTAAATTGCAAATGTTGCCGATTAATTAAAAATTAAAATTTTGTATTCCACATGTAAATCGGTTCAGATTTAGCGCAGTTATCAATGTTGTAAGTCTAAAATAATATTTTCTATGGTAAAAAATTTAAATTTAAATAAAAAAAAAATGTTTATTTCTACCAATAATTTTGTAAGTCTAAAATATTATTTTTAATGGTAAAAATTAAAAAAAATAAATAAACATGATTATTTCTACCATAAATGTTGTAAGTCTAAAATTAAATTTTCTATGGTAAAAAATGAACAAAAAAAAGGTTTATTTCTACCATAAATTGCCAAACCTCTAAGTATTATTCAACACTACATTCCGCTTATAAGCAAGTTCTTTAAAAATGTATTATAAAAACTGAACCATCAGCAATTCATGGCTAGACTTGATATCACAACTTAAAGAAGAAAAAAAAACAGGCAACAATAATTGGCAGCGCAAAGTTTTGTTTAAATATATTAATTACCAAAACTTTGGGCTGCCAATTATTGTTGTCTGCTTTTTTTTCTTTTAGTTTTAATATTATGCATAATTCAATTATTATTATACAAGCAGTGTCATGTAATTCTTTAGGAAAAACAATTTCGATTATGCAATTCAATGCCAACAAAAAAAAATAAAAAATATATAAATTTAAACAAACATAAATTTGAACTGCAGACTTAAGTCAAGATGATTGCACAACCTAAAAGAATGCAATATATGCAAAAAATAATAATATAGAATGTTGATTTGACAAGACGTTCAAAAATAAAGCATTCCCCTGTCTCAAGTCCAGACAGACAGACAGACAGACAGACAGACAATCTGTAGAACTCAGCAAATAAATCAAGCAACCTGTACACGCGCTACACTTACCCCACCACACACCCGCTCATACACCCACCAACCCCCCTATATATATATATATATGTCGTTGGCAGAATACGATATGCCAAATACGGCCGGGGCGACGGCCTCCGTAAGTTTATTATGTGAATATAACATGGAATTCGCGAAAACAAGATCCCACATAGAGCAAAAACTGAAAGAATTGGTAGGGAATTGATTTTTTAGGGTAGACTGAGAGATACTGTGTAGAAAATGAATTATAAAAAGGGGTTTCCGAGCATTCCCAAGGCTTTAAAGTTTAAAAACTCTCAATTTGCTTCTGTATAAAAGGATTTAATATATATTAAGTATTCACATTAATTTTGGTAATTATAAAACAGATATTTTCTGAATTTAAACTAGATAAGCTAGCCTTTAAATATAGCTAGCTTACCGAAACAAAATAACATCGAAAAAGACTCGAACTAATTCTCAAGTATTTATTTAACTTTAAATCACAATTAAATTACAATTTTCTATATTTACAGAGTATAACAAAAGAGATGCAATGGCTTTAGCAATCAAACTTGGGTGAAAGTGAGCCAATGCAAATGTCTGAATGCTAAAAATTGTAGCGCAAAAAATAAATACAATCTGAGGCAGACAATCGATGTCTATTGCCCCGTCTCGCCATGAGGATTGAGGCAACAGCTCAAGTTGCGCATTGGGGCACACACATTGATGTCTTGCATATGGCGATCAAAGGCTGCGCGTGCGGTCAGAAATAGAGCAGACGTCCCGGAACAAATAGATTGGACGGACAAGTCGAACACAGTCCGACAGTCGAATGGAAATCGAATGTGTGGGCGTGCATTTGTGTGGCATGTGCATCGATTTGTTGGCCAACAACAAGCTACTGTTTACATAGCAAATAAACAAAATGTGTGGGGATGCCCAACAGTTAAACAGAAGGGGACAAAAGGGGGGTAAAGGCCAACCTCCCTTCCCACATTCACAAGTGGTTTTTTTTGTGTTTCAACGTGTCGGTGCTTTCTATTGATCAACATTATGTGAAATGCGATACGGGTACACAGAGCAGAGCGAGCAGTAGGGGTAAAGGGGAAAGCCAGGGGGGGGACTGCACGATCGCTTGTGCGTACAACATGACGTATGAGTGATAATGTGAAATTTGCCTTGAAATTCCACACGCTGCGTATGCGTGATATACGCATGAATAATACGCTTTTAAAAAATGACGTACAAATGAGGCGGGCACGTGTTAAATGTACTACAATGATTAAGCAAATACATATATTAAAAATTAGAACATGTTTAATTATTATGCTGACGGAATTCTCTTTAAGTTCTGCACTCAATATTTTACTTAAAAAAATTAAGAAATCTATGTCAAAGCCAATAGCTATTAATATCAAAAGAGGAAATAGAATCTTTTTTAAACATTTCCATTTAATGTCTTAGCTGATCATATTTCAATGCTGCACCAAAAATAGATATTTCGCTGTACACAACATTGATCTCCAAAGCAACAAGTTCAGCTATTGCATTACAATTTTTTTTTGGCTAGCTATACACACACAATAAATAGCTAGTAATTGCAGCTAAAAATATTTGCAAAATCTCAGTGTGTGCGCGATTTTAATGCCACACGTTTCACAGAAAAAAGCATAAAATTTCTAAATTCCCGCAAAAACAAGTTTGTTTATTTGTTTGCTCAACCAGAAATGCAATAAAAGCCCCCCACACACACACACACTAAACAAACAAACCAAACCAGGCAATCGTCAGACACGACTTTGACATACCCGGTACTGCAAAATAATATAATGTTTATTTAAATTTTTAAGATGCAAAAAGATATGAAATGTCTCCAAGAATATTTTCTTAATATAAAAAAAATACTTTTGAATAGCTAAACTATGTTACAAATTGAAAAGTTCTATTAAATCGTAATAGATTTGTTTGTTTATGTAATAATTAAATATTTATTTTTGTTTTGCAATTTGAATAGAACATAGAATTCATCGCATTAAATACTTTGTGTTTAGTTAATTTATTAAATATTTTTTTTGGTGTAGGTATACCGGAAAAATCAAACAAAAATTCGTGTGTGTAAACAAAGTCATATTATTCATGTCAATATAATAAGCTTTATCAATTTTGCATTTTAGCAATTGCGTCAAAAATCAAGTCAAATGCTTTTTGCCATGAGCTTCGATGACATTCACGTGCGATCACTTGATCGTCATTCATGTGCCACCCACCCCTCGGCACACCACCAATCGCCAGTCAAGTCACCAATCACCAAAGTCCCGAGACTTTCAAAAAAAAATTTGAGGCGAAAGCTAACAATAAGTTGTGCAAATATGATTTTTTTTATATTTTTGTTGACGATGATGGATGTGTAGTACACGCCCACGTCTGGAGTTACGTCTTGGCAGCACCTCCCCCCTAACCAACCCCATATAGCACAGATATATAGAACGTCACGTAATATACAAAAGTTAGAATTTCGCAAAAAAGTGCAAAATTTGTGTAATCATTATTGTATTTGCCTTTTTTATACATTGTACACTTGTTAAGGGTATTTTAATTTTTTTATGAATTGTGTAACGCATTAAATTAGGGCATTTTTGAATATTTATTAAAATACATGTATTTTTGATGAGCATTTATTTAGAAATAATTATTGGCTATGTTGTTTTTTGTTTAAAAATATTTAATATGAAATTAAGAGGGATTTGATCTATATTCAAGATTATTCTATCTCATTATTTCTCATTTATTTGTTGCAATGGATATAAGAACACAAATTTAATTGAATTATTTTCTTACGAAGGAATTACAAAAAAAAAATAGAAAAAAGAAGATGGGTATTAAAAAAATATAAAATAAGTTTTTTATAATATGAAATATTATAAAGTACATGTAATTATGATAAATAATATAATTTAAAATGGTCTCTGAAATTTATAGCTATTCCCATAAAACTTGGAATACCAGCTTATTGTAAATACCCTGAAAAAATAATTATTTATTAATTATAAACGTAACGAAATCAAGAACGCTTCTCTTTGTTTTAATATATTTTTCCTGATATTATAAAAGATTTAATGTTAATATAAGATTATTGTGTAACATGTAATATTTTTATTTATTATTAAAATTTTATGGCCATTTAATTTATGCTAAATGTGACAATATAATTTTTTATTTATTTTTTGAATCAACTTCTGCTAAATGTGACAGCATATTTATTTATCTATTTTTCGAATATATAATCTGCATTAATTTTATTTTAAAGCACAAATTATTTTCCCCAAAATAAATTTTACAAAAATTTTAAATGTGAAGAAATCCTAGTGCCTTATATACTGCCAGCCAAAGCCGTTTGGAAATTACAGACACACAAACAGCGCCTACAAGTATGCATTTATTTTCTATAATTTTTTTGTAGATACATTTAATTAAAAATTGATAAATATATCATATAAAAAAAACTGTTTTTCTATATATAAAATTTCACAATAAAAACAAAACCTTTTTTGTTACGTTATGTATCTGCAACACCTCCACAGTTACTTAGTTGCAATTTCTTGTTTTTCTTTAAACATTTTCTTGGTTTTTATTTTTTCTTTATTTTTGTTACTTGTACTTGTTTTTTTGCTGATAGTATTTCATGGTGAAATTAGCATTTGTCTTGCTGTTTTGTTATTTTTCTTTTTTTTCTTTTTGGGACTATCTATTAGCACAAAACTAATTAAAAGAGGGTGACAAAACTAAACTAAAAAATTTCACAATATTGCAAAAAAAAAAATACAAAATACAATAAAAAAAAAATCAAAGTTGATAATCAGCAAAGCGGCAAATAAAAAAAAATGTATTAATTTCGAATTCATTACGCGTGTTGTTATAATAGTTGTTATAGTTGTTGTTATAGTTGTTGTTATAGTTGTTGTTGGTGTTGTTATGGCTGTTTTCAAGCTAACACACACAATAAAAAAAATTCCGAGCATTCAACGCGTGTCCGAGTCACGCACTCCAAACGAGAAACGGGCACAATATCTCTGGGATTTTCACCTGAAACCCGAGGCACGAGGCACATGGCGCATGATCAGCAACATCAAGAGTGTTCAAAATAGAGAATTAAGGGAGGGTAGGTGAGGGGGTATCTCAAGGCAAGACTGAGAACTGAGATTGAGTTTGAGTTTAAGTTCTGAGTCGCGTGGCTCAAACTGATAACGCATAAAGTTCCTTCACCTTCCCAGCTAAAAGTTCTCAATAAAAAATGTTCGCAAGTCATCGTTAGTTTGCGCTCCCGAAAACTATTTTTAAAAGTTTACTCTTTGGATTAATTTCAAATGGGGAAACTACTATTATTTACGAGATATATACGAAATGTTATCGATTTCAATGTCAACAAAAGTCCAAAAACCGAAAATGCCAGTTTTTTAAGATAAGCGCGATAATAAGTGTAGACCCAACCGGCAAAAAATATAAACAAAAGTCTAATCACAATAATAATATTGTTATAAATTAAATAGCCGACTATAATATAATGTGTTTTGCAAGCTGTTTCGACTTTCATTCATAGACATTAAATGATTCAATTCAATCTTTTAGAAAGGTTATCAGACGATTTCCTATCAAATTTGTTGGCTGTAGACTTTGCTCATTTGTGGGTGAAGAATTAAATATTGCAAATATTTTTAAATTACAAACTTTTAAGAAGACTATCAGTCAGGTTCATAACAAATTTGTTGACTCTAGCCTAAAAAATGTGAGAGATATAGGATTTTAGCTATAGCCTCCTATAGCCGCCATTTATATATAAATTGGCATAATTAATTCTAATTTTTCCACATTCAAGCACTTATAAAAAGTTATTTTCCTAGGAACAGACATACATTGTTTCAGCCCTATATACCTAAACTCCAATCTACAAACAGAGTATAACAATTATTACATTATTTCTATTGTTTTCTTTTTGTTTTTAGAGCGCGTGGCATGCCACAGGTGAGTAATTGAACTCTTCCAAGGCAAAGAAAGAATTTCATATTACAGTCATGGCAAATAGTCAGCGCTCACATGACGTTTTTATTTCATCATTTCGCACAATCAAAAAGAAATACAATTTATTACTATTGATATAAATGTTTAGCAGCTATTTTTGTTTGATTTTCATTGCCATTTCTATTTTATTTATTATTTTATTTTTCTTAAATTGTTGCAATTTTTTTTTTAAACATTTCCGTTTTTTGCGAATTATTTAATGAATTATTTATTTGTGATTGTGCTCTAATCTCATTGAGCTGCACCTGCAAACAGTTTGGGCATGTTTTTATTTATTTTTATTTTTTTTGCCAATATTGTTAGATAAGTGTACATTTATATACGGTTAGGTAGCCCCAAGGCCAGGCTGATTAAATTGCCTGTTGAATGGGGTTGCACAAGGTACAAGGGATGAATGAAAAATATGTTATCATTTGAAACATTTTTTATATATAAAGAATGCAATTTATAAAAAACATTCTATTATTTGATAATAGTAAGACGTAAGAGAGAGTTAAGCACGCCATTTAGAATTTTGTTTATAGATTAGGAAATAAATAGAAAGAAATGTAGAAAAAGATAGCATTTTTTTAAGCCCAGAATAAAATAAAATAGAAATAAAAAAATAAAAAAAAAATCTGCAAATCTTCATTATTTTCTCAACACAATTATAAAACTCTCTGCAAACTTATAATAAAAATACACAAATTCTATTCCTATCAATTACATAGCAACGCCTAATTTTATAATAAAAAAATATATACAAAATATTAGTTAAAAATAGCTAACACGCTAAAAAGCCCAAATAAATAAATCTATAAATAAAACCAATAATATCATAAGCTGCTGCGCGTGACAACATTCAAATCGCAAACCAATTAACAAATTCATAATAATTGCAATAAAATATTGCCTGGCTATTTATAATGAATTCGCAATAATTTGTTTCTAAATTTAACATTAATTGAGAAAAGTAAATTAAATGCTTGAGCAAAAAAAAAAAAAAAACAAAAAATAAATATGAACTATTCGGATGCCTTTTTTTTTTGTTTTTGCTTAGCTACTTTACATTGTTCCCACACTCAAAACACACACACATTATTTGGAACTTGCCCCCAAGTCCACAGCTGCTTCATCTATCTAATGTTGACTATTTGACAGTTCACTTGCACCTGGCAATCAATCAACGAATCCATTATAAAGCTTAGCTTCTACCGATCTCTCTGAATATTGAACCCTGCTCCGAGAAACTCTTTAAATTTTTTTATGATTTTTTTTTGTTTATGTTATTAACACAACAAACAACCACTTAACTTTGTAAATCTGTCCAACCATTTAGCTAGGCATCTAAATATAAACATCAAAGTAAAAAGCGACGGCAAAGCTTTGGCCAAAAATAAATATTGAAAAACTATTTTTAATGCCCCGGCAAATCGGTCAATTGCACAAATTGAAGTACGCATCATATTAATTGGCGTCTCGGCATCTTTTGAGCTCCACACGTGTTCATAAAGATCGATTGAATTTCGATTTATACCGCTCGATTAGATACACTTCTTATATACACTGTGCACAAAAAAATAAATTGTTTTTAATAAGGTTATTTTTTGAGGGATTTTCAAAATTATTATATTTTTTTATTGCAATATTTTCCTATTGAATTATATTTATTTATTTATTTACATGATTATTTATTATCCAAAAAAATAATATAATAACTAAAAAAATAGGAGAATAATATTTAAGACCATCGACTCCCTATTGAATTATAATATATTATTAAAGCTAAAGCTCACACTTAATTTATTAATAATTATATTGGTATTTTACATTTCATTTTTCCTAGGTAACCTATATAAATTATTTTATTTTATATAGTTTATAAATTATATAGATTACAAAAATGAAAAATGAGAAGTAAAACCATTGTATAATTAAAAATAAATATTTTTTTTATAATGATTATAATTTATATGGATTAAAAAGCTCAGAATAACACTTTATTTATATAAATTATTTATTTAAATTTATTTATTTATTTAAATGTTTTTCTTGCCCATTTTATTTTAATTTTCAAAATTTTTTTTTTAATATTTTTTTATCGTCATTTTCCTATGTGATCTATATAAATTATATTTATTTTTATATTGATTTTAATTTATATAGATCACATAGGAAAATGTCAAAGAAAAAACAAATTAAAATATTATAAAATATCTTTGTATCTATATATTCTAAGCATATAAGTTCAAAAAAAAATTTTTTCCAATTGCCAGTTAGCCGTAAAACCCCCACAATTGAGCAAAATCTATATCTCCCACATTTCTTGCAGCTAAAATTAAAAATCTTATTTATCTTAAAAAATCAAATCTTGCAGCTTTTTGCCTTTTTACCAAATGAACAAAAGACAAACAATCCGGCAACAGAGTATACAATAGTCGCTTATTTCTAAGCTGTCCGTTTTATTTAAGTTCGTTTTGTATTTTGAAACTGGTCAGTCTTCAATTGACTCTTTAGTGCACAGCTAATGGACGCTCATCTGACAGCAATTGAGTTGTGATTTATTTTTGGCATTGCGCTGAAAGGTTTATACTATATATATATATATATAAAATAAATATAGTATAAATATATTTTTTTTTGTTGAAAGAGCCAGAGTTCGCATTTAATTATTAAGTATACAATAAAAATTACATTTTACAATTTACTTTACACAATTGGCGTTAATAAACATAACAATTTGCAGTAAAAGGCAATGGCAACGGTAATTGTCGGCACTGTTGTTGTTATTGTTGCCTTGCAGTTCATAAATCAGGCGAACGCGCAAAAGTATCTGACAGATACAAATGGCATATGGCCGCAGCGACGACGACGACGATGCGACGCTTCGCTTAATGATTGCAACGTTTTACGCTCATTTACTCTTCATCAATTGCGTAGTTTACAGTTTACAAAAAAACAACAACAAATAAAACAGTGAGGGCAACAACTTGTAAAGCAAAATTCAGCAAAAAATGAAAAACTACGCAATGAAAATGCTCAATTCTACGTTTCACATAATAATAATGCATAGGCTAAGTTTAATCAGCAGATAGTAGTACTACTAGTCGATACTACATACAACCAATTTCCCTATTCGGGCACGTTCTTGATCAGAAAACCATTACGCAGTTTTTTTTTTTGGGCTATAAATAAACCCTAGCTATAAATACTGAATACATGAACAAATCTAATGCGTAATACAAATGTCGCATTTAATTCTAGGAAAAACATGCATCGGTAATCGTTAAGTGGTATATCATTATGATAGAGTAGTGCTTATAAGAGATTAATGTACTCAAGTTCAAATATGTTATTGAATAATAAATGTCGCAAAAAAAATACTTGCAACCTTTGAAAATTGTTAAAGAATAAAAGAAAAATTTACATTTAAATTTATTTATCAATATTTTTTTAAAATGATTATAATTTATATAGATTAAAAAGCTAAAAATCACACTTTATTTATTTATAATCATAAAAATGTTTTAATCCCCAATTTTCCTATGTAATTTATATAAATTATAATCAATATAAAAATAGCTATAATTTATATAGATCATGTAGGAAAATGTTGAAGAAAAAACATTAAAATACATTTGAAAAATTGATAAATTAAAATATTAAAATACATCTGTGTATCTATGTATATATTCTACACAAACAAGTTGATAAATATATTTTAAGCCTAAAAATTTGCAATAAATATATTAATGATATATATCGATTGCTAAACAATTCAATACTCTCTCTAGTTGCTATTGTTATTGAATAAAAAATGCCGCAAAAAAAATATTTGAAACCTTAGAAATTTCTTAAGAGAATAAAATAAAAATTCACATTTAAATTCATATATAAATATTTTTTAAATAAATTAATGATATATATCGATTGCTATACAATTCAATACTCTCTCTAGTTGCATCGTAGTTTTGTTGATATAAAAAAATATTTATATCAATTAGAATAACCCATTCCATTGTTAAAAAATTATGCAATTTGTTGACTTTTCAACATGATGAAATTGTGTATAAAGTTAGCAGCATCTAAATAACAATTTGTAGTATATTAGTCATGCACAAGATAATATATAATACATAGTATTATACAGTTTTTTTTTTCGAGTAATTGGAGAAAGCTTTGTTAAATCTCTAGAGATTTTTCCCATGCTTCAAAATAGAAAAAAAACTGAATCAATATCTCTGGCCAATGCACACGTTCCCGCTGTGTGTGTTTTAATGTTTACCTTTGCAACGCAAATTAAATTTGATTTGGTTTTTTTGAATTTAAGCTGTTAAATAGTATATTTTTCTGTATATATATATATACAATATTGCTTTCTCATATGTGGGAAATGTTTTCTCATCATTGGCATTCGTCAATTTGTTTATTTGCCCCTGGTCAGATGCGAATTGTGAGTTGTTTCTCATCACACACACAGCACACACACACAGCCACACAGTATGTATGTTGAAATCATTATCTTGCCAATTAGTTGAACGTTAATTAGCCACATGCCAATATTTGCATTGTTCTTGTGTTTAGTTTAATTACAACAATAATTTGATGCCTCTCCAATTGCGACTTAGTTGAACATGATAATGATAAACATTATTGTACATTATGAACATGATTATTATTATTATGAAAGCAAAATGCGTTCCATGCCCCAAAAAAACCCCCAACACGCAATTTGCTTTCATAATGCGCATTTGGCGCCAAGTACAACACACAAGATTAGACAAAAGCTAAATGCATATGGCTTTAACATAGTATATATAGTATATAATATTTAACTCTATATATAGAGTATTATATATCAAGTGGGGAAGTTAAAATGGGTCATTAGATATGCCGCAAAAACCAGGTACTTTGATGCGTATTCACGTGTGCGCGTTTTATGAATGATTTACGACTGACAATGGCGCTTATATATATATATATATATATATTGTATATATAAATATATATAAGTAAGTAAGTAGTTGTATCTTATGACGTGGCTAATCTAGCTAGCGCCGTCTTGGCAATTTGCGATATCAGCTTGAAATGTTACGTCTACTCGTATTGCCCACTTCTAGCTATTAGAGTTGCAGCGAGTAGTTCCATAATGAACAAAGAAATGAGCTAGTTGAATGACAATGTAGTTCAGTTCTTCAATTATATTTGGAAACTAAATTTGGCTTTTTTTTGTATAGCTAAAACCTATTTTTTCTGTTATTTATAGGGCGCCGAAATGTCAAAAAAAAGCACTTAATATTTTTTTAATGATTAAATTTTATTATTAAAATTTTTTGGAATTTTCTATATTTTTTTAACTGATTTTTCTGCAATTTAAATTATTTCTCGGAATTAATATAACCGATTTAAAAAAAGGTTTTTTCTTCCAGAAAGCGAATGAAGATATCTTATTAATCATTTATCATTTTTTTTTTTTAATTTAAATCGCCACATCTGCAGCTATATTATTTTAAATTAAAATAAATTATGATATTATTTTTCGCAATTTATTTTTACAATTTTTCGACTTAAAAATGCAGAAAAAATACAAAAAAAAAATGTAGCTTAGAAAAAACAAATATAATTGCGAAAAATAATTTAACATTGAAAAAAACGAATATAATTATTTTTCGCAATTTTTTTTTCAATTTTAGGACTTAAAAATTCATGAAATAATTACAAAAAAAAATTATATTCGCTTTTTTCTATATTAAATGCTTAAAATTCAAAGAGTTAATTTATCTTAGTTATTTTGCATATTCCCTAACTTTTCTCAATTCCAATCCCAAAAACATATAGCTCATTAGTTCAGTTCACTGATTTGAACACATTCTAAAGAATTTTCTACAACTCGCAGGACTTTATTACTATGGAAATTCTGCACGCGCACAGGAAGCAAACATAAATCAGTTTGTTGTTGCTTCTGCAATTACGGCCAAATGCAAGAACCCTTTACAATAAGGGCAATAAGGGGCACAACAACACGGCAATTGGCCTCGGCAAAATCTTGGCAGTCAATCAGTTTAATGTCTGCCACTGGTATTACAGTCTGCCACTCGATTCAACGCGTAACTTGACCATATCTCACTTCTACACTCACTCCATTGCACCTGCCTGCAATTGCAATTTGAAATGTTAATAAACATAAGGCACATAATACCCAACATTAAACATTCAGACAGACAGCACTCTATATGGTATATGTATATCACAATTCCCAGTAACTTGTGCCCCGTATCACTAAAGTTGCACGAATTGCTTATCAGTTTTGAATTCGAGACTCAGCGATTATATTGGCAATTACGAGTATATCGCCACATCGGCGCCTCGCACGTGACCAGTTTCAAGTTCAGAGCGCCACATAATTTCCAACCGACAAGACATATAAAAATCAAACCAAAAATACATTTGAAAAAAACAATAAAAAAAGAATAAATAACAAATTGACGGACGCACCTCCTCCATGGCCAAATAATATTCTTATCTAAGTCCCCACTGTCCGATTCTCTACCAGGGGCAGGGCACACATGCGTTACGCGATGCGCTATGAATACACTTGGAGAAAATGGGCAGACATAATTGTATTTTATATAAAATATCTTAATTTATACCGACTCTGTACATCTTATGGAAAAATTAAATAAATAATATATTTATATTTTATATAAATACTTATATAAAATTATATTATAAGAGTTGAGGTATATTTAATTTTTTTTTTTATAAGATGTACAGAGTCGGTATTAATTAAGATATTAAGTCAGGTTCCTGGAGAATCATATAATATGTACTTGAGTGCAAAAATAATAATTATTTATGGAGAAAAAAGAAGAGAAAGCTTAAATGCATTTAAAAATCAAAACAATCCAGATTTGTTTCCATTTTCGAGAACTTTTCAGTTCTTTTTTGTATTCAATGAAATAACAATAGTTTTATCAAAGAACTTATAGTACTTTTTATAGGGTATTGATTCTATCCTTTTAAAAGTCTTTATTCCAAATATTTTTAAATCAATTTTTTAATTAACTTTTTTTTAAATTGAATTTTTTTTGTGGGCCGGAAATAAATATTAAGATTATATTAAAAATCAAAGAAATATATTTTATATTCTTTTAGTTCATAAAAAATAAATAAACATTTTCTTACGCATTTTATTCAATTTAAAATGCATTTTAGCTATAACAATATTTAATTTACCACATAACTTATAAAATTTATTTAAGGGTATTGTTTTTAGCCTTTTAAAATTTTTTATTGCAAATATTTTTAAGCCAACTGTCAAATTGAATTTTTCTTAATTTTATTTTTTTTATTTAAATCGAAAATTGATATCATCGTACGTAAAAATTAACAATTCTATTGAAAATCAAAGAAACATATATTTTTCTACTCTTTTAGTTGACCACAAAATAAATAAACATTTTCTAATCAATATTAAAACGTATTTTTTTTCTATTTTATTTTTTTTATTTAAATCGGAATTGGTAATAATCCTTAATATTAAAAATTCTATTAAAAATCAGAGAAATATATATTTTTCTACTCAATTTTGTTTCACAAAAAATAAATAAACATTTTCTTCAATTTAAAATGCATTTTATCTTTAACTGTATTCAATTTGGCTTACAAAACTAAAATCTAAACTCAAGCCAAACGAATGTCAAGGCCAGAACCTGCTGCACGGTCAAGAGCAGTAGATGGCTTATATAAGCACTTACATATGTGCAAAGTGAAAGGACACTTTTTACAATGATTATGAACGCAACAAATAACAAAAGCAGCAGGATACAAAAGCGTAACTAGAGCTCGTGATATCCTTATATCCTTTTCAATAAAATTGTTTTTGTGTTAGCTCACATAATAAAAGCGAAAAATGACATTGAATTAATGTCAATTGGCTTTTAAGTGGAATTATTACAGCAATGACAATTGCGCAGCAGTAACTGCATATATATTTAAAGTAGAGATTTTTAAAGAAATATTAAAATAAATAAAAATATTTAAAACCCAGCAGAAAGCTAACTTTGTATAATAAATTATTATATACATTTATATACACTTTAAGCACTTTTAGCATTTTTAGCAAAATTTTCATATACCCCACCTTGTAGTGTATTTGAAAATACACTCATTAGGAATTCCTTAGAATTTTTGTTTTCAATCTGCTTAGATAATGTCAAGAATTCTAAGGAAGCTAGCCCTTTCATAACTCAAAATAAAAAGAAACCCCCGCAGTGTAGAAGAATGAGTTTGCAAATTACATATCTGGGTCTTGCCCGTAATTTTTTTTTAATTTATTGATCACTTGATTTATGTGGAAATTCTGGTATTGATATTGTTAACATTAACATTGCTGATGAAAATTTCTAATTTCGGTTTGTGATTGTCATCAACATTGGCGTCGACGTTGGCGTTGGCGTCAGCTTTGGCGTTGGCGTTGACAGCGACGTCATCATCAATGTCGGCGTTTTGTTTTTGTTGTGAAACGTTTCATTAAATGGTATTATAACTGTCAAACTATTTATTGTTGCCCTTTCATTGAAGTGCTGCCGAATTTATTGGACTTGAAACATGGTCCCGCCCCCTCTAATGAGCCCACACACTCCACCCAAAATGCAATGTTTGCCTGTGGCATTAATGTATTGACATTTCAAACGAAAATGCCTCAAGTTGCCGCCACAATGTTTATGCTCGACGCAGATCAGGTTTATTTTGAAAACCCAAATTGAAATTATTTAATTTAAATTAAATTAAATAATTTAATGTGTAACTTTAAAAATTTAACTCAAATAATAAGCAAAAGGAATATTAAATTCTTTTTATATAATTTGGTAAAAATAATATAAAAATTGGTTAAGTATTCTATGTATACTGTCATAGGAATAACGCCGGCATTTTTTATCCACTCAAGAGTGTCTTGCACTTTTGAAAAATGTAATTGTTTTAATTTATTTTTAATTTAAAAATAAAAATAAATTCAGAATTTCCTAATAAAATGTTCAATTTTTTCTTTGCCCAATTTTTTATAATTAAGCTACTTTTATTTTTGTACACAGAATTTTTTTTGTCCACTCAAGCGAATTGCTCTGTACATTTAAAAAATGTAATTGTTTTAATTTACATTTACTAAATTTTAAAAAAATAAAATTTCCTGTTCAAAATTTCTACAAAAAACTTTTATTTTTTTTTTTGGCAATTTTTTGAGGCAATTTCTGTGAGCTTTCTCTAAAATGTTATACAGACTTTTTGTGTCCTGTACATTTTTAAAATGTAATTGTTCTAATTTATTTCTTCTAAGTTTAAAAAAAATAATTTTATATTAAGAATTTCTGTACAAAATATTTAATTTTTTTTTTAGCCAATTTTTTTTTTTTATTAGACAACTTCTGTGAGCTTTCTCTGAAAATGTAATACAGAAAACTCTAAACCATTTTCTATTCCATCAATTTCTTTCCCTTTTCCTTTTGCCACGATCTCATATTATATTTTTTGTAGCGCCTTTAGCACCAGCACCAAAGTTTAAACCACCACCAACTCCTCCCGCGGCTCCTGCATTAGAATCAGCTCCCTCAGCTGCGGCACCACCGCCAGCCTCAGCGCCCACAGAGAAGCCCGCCTGGACAACACCTGCGACCTCAGCCGGATCCGGCTCCTGTGCCTGCGTCGAAGACTGATAATTGTCCATTAAAAGAGGACAAACAAATTAAGAACAAGAATTTATCACATTTAAATCACATTTACCAATAGCAAAGCCAAAACTGTGACTGCAACTGCGACTCTCATGATAAACTCAAATAAAAACAATGAAGCTAATGATGCAGCTGGCAAATCATTTTATATCAAATATTTGGCAAAAAGTTGCAATTATTTAGGTATTCTAGACTTGCAAGATATCTATCTAAATTCCAAAACAGAACATTGCTGTAAATTCCAAAAATCTATGCAATTATAGCTCCTAATTAAAATAAAAATACATTGTATAACATTTCCAGGCGCGATACAATCTTGGCTTGTAAAAATCAACATCATCATTGCAATCATAATCATTTGCTTAGCTCGTGAACAACTTTATTCATACTATTATTGTGTTTCTTTTGCTTTTGTTTTCTAGTTTTTTAGTTTTTTATTATTTATAAATTTTTTATTTCGTTTATTTGTTGACAATCGCGTAATTGGCGCCTGCTCGACGGATTGCATGTTTGGCGAGTCTATCTATCTATTAATAAGTTAATAGCCGATGTCAGTCAGAAAGTCAGTTCCCGGAGTCAATATGTCAGTCTGGCACTGTGATGACATTGATTTTATTGTTGTTATTCACAAATTATTAAATAATATTTGCAAGCACACAGTAGGTTAAATAAAATATCAAATAGAAATAGAAATTTTCACGCATTAGTGAGAAGACAAATTTAACAAAAAAAATAAAGTTATATTAAATTAAATTCACGTGTCTATATTTTTTTATATTTTAGCTTATTTATAGACAAAGCTAATCAAAATAATATAACTCTACAATGCTGTCACTAAATGCAGCTAAATATTACGCATACGCGCGGTCTAACATTAAAAATATTGTTGCCATAAAAAACAGTTATTTAATAATGAAGATATACTTTATATTTGATTTTTTTTTCTATTTTTGAATTGTTTTTTAATTTTATGTGCTATAATTAGCCATTATCACGAACCGAGCACGCTTACGAACATAAATAACAATAGAAAAAATATACAAAAAAAAAAAAAAAACAGAAGACAAAAAATGTTTATTTAATTACACAGCAGCAGCTACAATGACATTTGTTACCTTGATGCCAGATGTAGTATAAAAAAAAAAATAAAAAATAAAAAAAAACATAAAAACAATTTAAATTAATGTTTATTAGAGTGCTCGTAATTAGTTAGTTGATACTACTACATTGAATTTTTTTGATAGTCAGCATTTAATGTATATTTTGACAAGTTTTATATATAAACTTATTTTTGATTAATGCAAATTATATTTTAAATGAAGCATATAAAGGTTAAATTTGTTTTTAAATTAAGTTAAAAGTTTACATTTATTCGAGTAAAGAAAAAACATTAAATTAAAATTGAATAAGTAAATCAAACTTTTAAGTTGAAATTTCTATTTTTTCTCGCAAATAAATCAACTTTTGACGCTACTAAAATAGACTTTCTTATTTTTTTAGAATTAATTGACAATAAATTAAATTCCTTCATCAAATTATTTAGTTAAGTAACTAACTAATTGCCTTTATATTCTATAAATATATTTTTAAAAATAAACTCAGCTTCCTTATCAAATATATATATATTTATACCTTACAATTGTATTTATACATTGTGCTCAGTAAATATATATATAAAAACACAAAGCCAAGACATGTTCAACTAATCGATAATCAGGCTACTAGTCAGAAGGCATCAAGTTTAATTAAAATAATTGAGTTAGTGCAGCTGTTGTTGCCACAGAAGCTGCAACATTTTGCAAACAACAAATGTAAACAAAACAATTACATTGAACAATTGTACACACATATGTATGTCTGGTTATGTATGAATACAAATTGATATAAAATTCAATGAAATTTAGAGTTAATTTGTTTATTTGCAATGCAATTGTTACTTTGTAATCGCTGGCAATCATTAAAAATTTAAACAAATAAATAAATAAATAAAGCCGCATGCCAATTTGGCAAAAATGCAGCTGCCAATGTTTCACATTGAAAAAAATACAAAAAACCACCAACTCAATTGACAGTTTTTTTTTTGGTATTATTATTTTTTTCACTCTTTATTTAATTTCATTTTATTATACCGCAATTTATTTATTTACAACGCAACGCAACGCAGCTCTGTTATTTATATGTTATTAGGTATTGCCCATGACTATATATTGTTATTTATGTTTTTTTGCCAGCGGTCTGTGGGTGGCCAGAATAATGGCAGTAATCGGCTATTATCACGTATCCCCAAAGTACACAAACAAACAAATAATACCAATCACAGTCTAACTCATCGCGACAAAACAGGCCCACAAGCAACAAGCTGAATTTTTGGGTTCAGTAACTCACGACTGTGGTATACTCTGTTTTCAGTTGGGTTAAGAGTTAGAGATGTGGTCAAGAATTTCCTAATATAAATTTAAAACCAAATTTCCCGATTCTAGCTATAAAATAGCAATAGCGGAACTAGAAAAAGACAATAATAAATATATTTTTAATTTATTTAAAGAATTTCCTAATACAAATTTAATACCAAATTTTTCGATTCTAGCTAAAAATTCAAGAAAAGACAATAAAAATATATTTTTTAATTTATTTAAAGAATTTTCTAATACAAATTTAATACCAAATTTTTCGATTCTAGCTATAAAATTGTAATAGCGTAACTAGAAAAGACAATAAAAATATATTTTCTAATTTATTTAAAGAATTTCCTAATACAAATTTAATACCAAATTTTCCGATTTTTGCTATAAAATTGCAGAAAAGACAATAAAAATATATTTTTTAATTTATTTAGAGAATTTCCTAATACAAATTTAATACCAAATTTTCAGATTCTAGCTAAAAAATTGCTGAATAGACAATAAAAATATATTTTTTAATTTATTTCAAGAATTTCCTAATACAAATTTAATACCAAATATCCCGATTCTGGCTAAAAAAAATTGCAGAAAAGACAATAAAAATATATTTTTTAATTTATTTCAAGAATTTCCTAAAACAAATTTAATATAAAATTTGCCGATTCTAGCTAAAAAATTGCTGAATAGACAATAAAAATATATTTTTTAATTTATTTAAAGAATTTCCAAATACAAATTTAATACAAAATTTTCCGATTCTAGCTAAAAAATTGCAGAATAGACAATGAAAATATATTTTTTAATTTATTTAAAGAATTTTCTAATAGAAATTTAATATAAAATTTTCCGATTCTAGCTAAAAAATTGCAGAATAGACAATAAAAATATATTTTCTATTTTATTTTCCCTTAGATACACTTTTTCCCCATTAGAATATAGAGTATTTAAAAAAAAAAAATAGATTGTAACAAACTAATCTGGCAGTAAAGCTCATTAAAAATTAAATCAAAATTAAATGTTTATCAAATGCAATAAAATTCATTGTGCGTATAATTTTTAAATTTGTTTTTATCTATCAACTCTTTCTTTCCAATTGGAGCTCTCTGGACTATTAGAGAAATGAGGAAGTCCATATATATGATTACTCATATAATATGGCCCATAACTACAACAAATAAATGCGCGAGTGTGTTTATAGAGTGCGGTTTTATAGTTTTGTTGTGACATTAACAAAAGCTTAAATATCACATTTCACTATATATATATATATATATATATATATATATATATTTTTATAGCTATACTTTGGACAAAGTGCTACTTATATGACAATGCTCGTTTTCAAATGGTTATGAAAATGGTCAAGTATAAGTGGCAAATTGAAATGAATATTTTTAATTATTTCAAAATTAAATAGAAATCGGAACTGGGGCAAATAGATGAAAATATGCATTTTCAAAATGTTTAGTATATTTCAGAGTATTTAGTTTAAAAAAAGCTACTTTTACTGCGTATATTTTTCAAATTCTGGAATTTATTTATTTGTCAAAAATTTTTCTTTAAATTTTAATAATATTTTTGTGGGAAATCTATCTACTGAGGCCTTGAGCTAACAGGTAATTTCGTCACATTGTTGAGATCCAGGTTAAATTAAAAATAAAGTAAATATTCAAAAATATTAAATAAATATTTAAGGTAATAGGATAAATGTAATTAATGTATTTATTAATTATTTTAAATACTCTAGAATTCCGATCTGGGGTAAGTACACCTATGTTTGCAATTTGGAGCAGTTTAGTATATTTCAGAGTATTTAGTTAAGTCTTAGACTTACTTTAAAAATAAAAGCAACCTTCACTGCAATTTATTTATTTATTAAAAATTTTTCTTTAAATTTGTATATTTTTGTGGGAAATCTATCTACTGAGGCCTTGAGCTACTAACTGATAATTTCTTTATATAGTTAAGATCTAGGTTAAATTAAAAAAAAAAGGTAAATATTCAAAAAATTTAGAAAATATTAAAGAAATATTTAAGCTAATAGGATCAATGTAATAAATGTATTTATTAATTATTTTAAATACTATAGAAATCCGATCTGGGATAAATACTCTAATATGTGCAATTTGAAACGATTTACTATATTTCAGAGTATTTTTTAAAGTCTTCTGTTTACTATATTTCAGAGTATCTAGTAACGTCTTCGACTAACTTTAAAAATGTTAGCTACCTTTACAGCGAATATTTTTAAAGTAAAATAAATTTTAAATTAAACTTTTAAATTTAATTTTTTTTCCTTTTTTTAACCCTTTAAATTTTTTACTTTAATGCAATTTAATTTTGGTCAATTTTAACTGAAATTCTGAATGTCTCAATTCAATATGCGAACAGCAGTTCAACGTCTACGATAATCCCACACAATCCTTTTGTACAGATATAGACAGACAGATGTCAGCTTGTGCGTGTCCTTCACAGAGCCGCCCACAGGGGGGATATAAGCGAACAGGGGTCAACGAACAGGCGATGAACATAAGATGAGTAAGAATGCTGTTTTGGGCTTGGGTTTGGGCTTCATGCACTCACAGGATAATTGAATATGACGATGATAATTTCATTTTACGCTGAATAAACACAAACTGCACATTTCGATAGGACACAATCTGGCAAACCGCCCACAGGACGAAGGAAACCCAAGTAAGCGATATGACCACCGCCCAGTTGGGTTTGAGTTTGATTTCAAGCATATTTAGGTTGAGGTTGAGCCGACTTAATTATCCCAGCAGGAACGTGGGTATAACGACCTTCAATTGATTGCTCCTTGCTCTCTCTCTTCCTCTCTTGTTCACTGCTTTCAATCTTTCATTGTTTTTCCATGCATTTTTGTGGTTTTTTTTTTTTATTATTTTTATATACTTGAATAAATCATACGCATCGATTGCGACTTATCGACTTTGGAATCCCCCGGAATCCCCACGCAAAATCCCCCAGCTAAGCAAAGTATTTATTTATACCTTCCCAGTTGATATGTCGTCGATGTCGTCTCCATCGTAGTATTATTAGTCACAATTTGCGTTTTATGCGACTTCGTCGTAATTATTTACAATAAAAGTTTTGTTGAACAAAGACGAAACGCGTATTTTAATGATTTAAATCGAGGGGGGCACGAGGGGGAGACTATAACAATTTTAACAGGCGGCGCTTTGGGATATACACCAAGTATTGTACCTACATCAACAATAAAAAAAAAAGAGCATATATACTGCTCGCTTGTGAGATACCCTATACGAAGCTATGAAGTGTAAGCTTATTGAAAGATATTCCATAGGTTTATTAATTTTTATACCCTATAGAAAATATTCAAATGCTATTATTGTTATATATACAATTAAATAGATTATTAAACTTTAAATTAGAAAGAAAGAAAATGCTAAAATATAAATGTGACAAATAAAAAAGCTATATCTTTAAAAATGCGGCTAAAATGGAATTTTTAATGAATTTTATAAGGCTTGAATAAAAATTTAAACCCTGCTTAAGAAAGTAAATTTTTATATATAAACTCGTATATTATATACAAGAATTTAATGTCTCTAGTTTTGATAGTTTCTGGGAACAATCGGGTCATACGAATCAAGATATATTTTGCTCTCAGGCTTCACCTGCCTGCTGCACAAATAAAGTACTCTCCTATACCCCTTTTTCAACACTTTTACAGCTTACAGGGTATTAAAAACGATGACAACGGACTGTGGCAGTGGCAGTGGCAGTACCAGGGCCGGTGCCAGTGCCACTTCCAGTGCCTGGCTCCGCTTTTGGGTCTGGGTTTGGGTCTGGGTCTGGGTCTGGGCTCTGGGTATCAGTATCTGTATCTGTGGGATTGTTGTCGCGCGGATTGTTGTGACTCGTTGTCGTTCGGAGCGCCTTATCGGCGGCGCCTCCAGAAAAATATGTCACACGTACGCGTCAAAAATGTTTCTCAGAATAATAACCACAACAAAAATAACAAAACCGCAAATAAATATTTTCTCACTTTGATATGGAATATGCAATGCTCTCTGATATGAGCTTTTAATAACCCTTTAGGGGGAAATATAACATTTGTAGATTAACTTCCAAGTAAATACTTAATACTACTATAAATAAATATGCAAATTAAGGGTTTTCTACAATGTTTTTAACTGTGGGTTAGTTAGAAAACAATTTAATTGAACTGGGTAAAAGTTGGTAAATGGGTTGACTGTATTTTTAATTTAAATTGATTTATAGTTTCTATTTTTAGTATACTTCTAATTCTGTTTTTATTGCGGCTAAAAAATCATGAGAAAATTCTATTTTTATTACAATAAAAATCAGAATAATTAAGCGCAAATTTAGAAAAAATTAAAAGTAATCGTGTTATAGCAAAATCTTTGAAATTGTGAATAAAACTTAAAAGATTAATGACAGGATGCTCATAATACATACATAAGTTTGTACATATATCAAAATCATAGATTAAATCTCAGTTTTGACCAGGGCCAAGAGCAATACCAAATTTTTTTCAATTATTCAAGTTATTTATTTTGCATAATTATTTGCACTTTGATTGTTTGTTACTTTGATGGCGCTGCACATTCCAACAAAAAAAAAAAAAAAATCACAATAAAATTACAAATAGGAATGCTTTATTTGAGCATGATCACTGTGAGATACCCTGCCAAAAATTGTTACATTGCCAAAAACACATAATCATAATTATAGCAAGCAGTTTTTATATTTTTTGCAATATGTACTTTGACGTGAGTAGCTCAGTTTTTATAATTAATATTAAAAAAAAATATATATATTATTTTTTAAATATATTTACTCATACTTTATAGGCTCACGAATGTCTACCCTTGCTTTTTTTTTGCCTCAACCTTTTATTCCTATATTAACAGGGCATCATAATTTGTTCATAAAATAAAACATTTTCACCTTTATTTTATATAAACACCTCAACACAACCCCGATAAAAAAAAACACAAATATATATATTTAAGTATTTTGTCTATATAACAACTACATAAATCGATGTCTGCCATAATTCTAGGTTCAATTGCATAAGCCGTCGTCGTCGGTCAGTCGGTCACAATGTCTGTTTGAACGGTGTAGCCCCCTTTCCCCAGCCCACAGCCCCCTTCCGGTGCCACCCACCGTTCATTTGGACGTCTGGCCGTCTAGACGCGTTTAATTTGCGTAATCAAAACACAAAAACCGACTGACAATGAGAGACACAATATCAACAAAAACAAAAGTAAATCAAAAGCAAAAAAAAAAATATAAAAAAAAAACAGCAAACAACAACAAAATGTATTAACACATTGACGAATAACGAAATAACCGTCAGCAGTAACAAATTTGTATAAATAATGCAAAAAAAAAAAATCAAGTAAGAAAAATAAAAAATTAAATTCAAATAAAATTGTTTCAAGTACACAAAATAACAGGAGCAACCAAACGATTATAATTTATAATGTGTAAGAGAAAAAAATAAAACATTTTGAATTAAATCTTAACCCAATTGCAAATATTAATAATAAATACGAAACGTAACTTTTCAAACACCAAAAAAAAACTAAATTAAATTACGATTGATTGTAAATAATTAATTGAGAGGTTGTCTAAGCTCAAAAGCAATAAAATCTAATTTAAATCAAGGTAAAAATGCAGAAGATTTAATACCCTATATAATTAATTGTTGGCCAAGGTCTGCTAACAAGAAATTGAATATAGCCAAGTTGTAAATAATTTTAATTTAACTTTAAATATACCATTGGCAGGTGTAATGTTTAATATTGAATTTTTATTTTATTTTATATTATTTTATTTAATATTATTTTATTTTATTTTTTTATTTTATTTTTTTATTTTATTTTTTTATTTTATTTTATATTTGTTTATTTTATTTTATATTTATATTTTATTTTATATTTTTTCATTGTATTTAAAAATTTTTTATTTTATTTTATATTTTTTTAGTTTATTTTATTTTATATTTTTTCATTTTATTTTACATTTTTATATTTTATTTTATATTTTTTTATTTTATTTTATATTTTTTTATTTAATTTTATATTTTTTTATTTTATTTTATATTTTTTTATTTTATTTTATATTTTTTTATTTTATTTTAAATTTTTTTTATTTTATTTTATTTGATATTTATATTAGCAGATATATCTTCTTACAGCTTTTAAATTTATTTATTATTAAAAATTAGATTTTTTTCTAGTTTCCCATTATGTATTAAGTTGGGGAATTAAGGGTATAAAGTTCTTCAATATAAAATTTAAATTGTAAAACAATCAAACTAATTAACTATGCAACCCACGTAAAACCCAATATTTGCATTCTATAGCTTTGTTTATAGATAATCTACAATATAATCTGTACTTATAGTATGTCAAACTATTTTTGTACCTTGCACATCGAACTTAAATACAAAAATTTTTATAATATGAATAATAGAAAGAATAAATAAAAAAGTTAATTATTTGATAATTGAAAATGCAATTTTTTAAATTTATTTAAACAAAGTGAGCAAAGTATTAGGATCTTGAACTAGCATTTAAATAAATAAACATATTATTGAAAGCTAGATTTTTAAAAGATATTTTAACTGAATTGAAAACCAGGCTAGGAAATTCTAGAAGTAGTTAAGGCAGCAATAAATAATATCAAAAATAAAAATTATTATTTTGTAACTAATTAGGCTATTTTCTAGCGATTTGATTAGATAATTTGTTGCATGCTTCTTACGAAAACTTGCAAAACTTTAAAAAAAAACAAAAACTAAACTTTCGTTTTTGGTTGGAATGATGAAACGCACCTGTAAATTCAAAAACCGCTTTGCTAAAAATATACGCAAATACAAATACAATAAAATATGCAAAAAAAAAAAAAAAAAAAAAAAAACATATTGAAAAAGTAACGGCTCTTGAAGCTTAATCGCACACGTTGTGTTTACTTTTATTTTTGGCCAGAATTTATAAAACTGGAACCTGCAACGCAGACCCCGCTGCCGCCCCATCCAGTCCAGAAGCATGTGCCGGCGATTATCATATATCAACTTGGACTCCCAGACTGAACTCTCGTATTGTGTGGTCGGGTCGGTCGGTCGGTCGGAATTGGAACTGCAAAAGGGGCAACCAGGTACTAAATACTGCAGTTTTTGGAAATACCCCCGAGCAAAGTGCAGAAGAAGCAGAAGAGGAAGAAGTACAGGGGAAGCACCTACTCTCTGATGAATTGCAACTTGGTTGCAAATGTCCCTCTGATGATAATAGATGGGCGCCAACTGAATACAAATGCAACGCCCAAAAAAAAAAAAATACTTGGCTGTAGATTGTAGTAGGAAGGTAAAAAACTACTCGAGCTGTCATGCCCATATCTCTAGCTATTTTTTGTTGTTTTTTTTTATTTTGATTTTCTCGGAATTCATTCATTAGTTGACGTCGGCAGCGAAACCAAACAACAACACACACTCTGGCGTCAGACGTCACGATATCGCTTGGGCTCGTCAGTTTTGTTTTTATATCCTGTATATATTTTAATTGTGTATTTTGAAGTTTTACTAAGCTGGTCAGCTAGCATGTAACATGTATGTAGGAATATTGAGGGAAAACTATAAATTGTGGCTTAATTTGATTATTTTAATAGTTGTCATTTCATTTGAATTTTAAATTAAAAATTTAAGTTATTTTGTTAGAATAAAAATATTAAAATATAATAAAAAATTAAAATTGGGCTAAAAATCAGTATTTTTTCCTGAAAGCCTGAATTTCAAACTAAAATATTGCATACTAGTTTTAGCAAAAAAAAATTGAATATTTCAATGAATTTTTTGTTGTTAAAAATATGCATGTTTTTTTGTTTGACTAAATTGGCCTAAAAAGGGTTTAAAAATACTTTTTTTTATCAATACTTCTATATTAAAATAAAATATTTAATTAAAATAAAAATTGGGCTAAAAGTTTGTATTTAATCCTGAAAGCCAGAATATCAAACTAAAATATTGCATACTAATTTTATCAAATAAAATTGCATTTTTCAAAAAAAATTTTTGTTAAATTAGGCATTTTTTTGTTGTTGACTAAATTGACCTAAAAAGCATTAAAATACTTTTTATCAATACTTCTATGTAAAATAAAAAATTTAAATAAAATAAAAATTGGGCTAAAAGTTTGTATTTTATCCTGAAAGCCAGTATTTCAAACTAAAATATTGTATCTTAGTTTTTATCAAATAAAATTGCATATTTCAATGAATTTTTTTTTAATTTCGGCCTAAAAAAGGGTATAAATACTTTTTATATCAATACTATTATATATATTTTTTTAAAACGTTTCAAACTCTAGAATACCTTTAATGCAACTGTAAGCTATATATCTAAAAAAATCAAATATGCAGCATTTTAAAGTTTGTATCCAGTTTAACCCCGTATCTAGATTCACTAAAAAAAAAGATTTTTTGAAGACTCCTAACAAACATGGGGCTTTCTTAGAGACTTTGTGAATTCGCACTAACCTTTTCATTAAACAAAAATCTCTTTATAATACAAGTACAAATTACAGGGTATTTTTAAGGCATTCACAGCGTACTAATGCATTCAATCTGATGTGTGTGTGCTTGGGTATCTGTGGGCCTGCGGCAACGGGTCGGCCTCATTAGATGCGCTCGTTTGTAGTGTGCCAAAAAGAAGCAACGACTTTGTTATTGTTATTGTTGTTATTGTTGTTATTGTTATTGTTGTTATTATTATTGTTGTTGTTATTGCGATTGCAGTTGTTGTTATTCGCTGATTTGTTTTGCTTGCATCGTTTGTTTTTGTCGCTTTGCGCTTTGCTTTGCCATTTCGTTGTGTTGTGTCCGCTTCCTCGTCTCTCTCTCCCTCACTCACTCGCTATCTCTCTCCCGCTCTCTCTCCCCCGCTCTTGGTATTGTGTGCAGCAGTAACTTTTGTATCTGTTAGATGCAAAACGCTTGCACCTTGGCACGAATCGCGCAAAACAACAACATCATTAACTTCATTAACAAGTGCATTGCAAATGTTTATTATCTATTATTACGTAGTTTCTTAGCACACACACACACACACACACACACACACACACAAAAGGGTCTTTATACTCTGTACTCAATATGATAAAGATGTATTTTGAACTTGTTTAAAGATCCATTTGTTCAATTTGAAAACTACAGCTGAATATACATAAATTGAATTTACATTAAAACTAAAGTAAAATATATATATTTTCTATATAAAAACATACTTCCCAGTGCAATTTTCTTCTTTCACCTTTTTAGCATAGTCTAAAAATAATTTGTTTCTTATTTTTTATTTAAATTTTTGTATTTTTTTGGCGCATTGCAATTTTATAATGAGCACGAAGGTCACGGCGCACAGATGTTCAAACTGGTTGTGAACTTTTATATATAATTTTATGTATCTTTAAGATACAAATACAGATTGAGCTACATATGTGTGTGTGTGTGTGTGTGTCAGAAGTTATTTATTTAAAATCACAC
This sequence comes from Hirtodrosophila alboralis, assembly GCA_035043045.1. Lineage (NCBI taxonomy): Eukaryota > Metazoa > Arthropoda > Insecta > Diptera > Drosophilidae > Hirtodrosophila > Hirtodrosophila alboralis. Next base: position 83,390 of record JAWNNH010000467.1, on the reverse strand, counting down.
ATTTATCAATTTTATTTTTGCGTCTGCTTTCTGAATGAATAAACATGAGTACACAAACCAAAATGTGCAGTTAATTATCATATGTCGCATTGTTTATATATGTTTTTTTATTCTGTTTTTATTTTTTCATTTCACAAAAAAAATTAACATGTTTTTAATTAGCGCATAAATTGATTTATGTCACACCAATTTTTAAATTGCACATTTCAATATGATATTTTTTATATATATTTAAAAGACACAATTTTTCAACTCAAATTTCAAATTTTCGCGCATTTATAAATAAACTCAATTTGGTAATTTGAGTAAGATGCATGAGTGTCATTTATAATCGAATATTCGAAACCATATGAATATTTATTCGAATTGCAGATTGTGCCTGATGAAAGCATCAATCATACGTAAGTAATTCAATAAATATTTATAGCTACAATTGATTTCAATGAGGGTGAGGGAAATAATTTAAAAGGTGGGCCTACAAATATTATAGCAATTGATAATTGAAATGAATTTTTATGCTTTTTTTTTAGTTTATATAAAAATAAACCAAGCAATAGGAAGACTTTCTTGAGATGAATATGAAGATTTATTTACTTGAAAAATATTTGTATTTATATTCAAGAAATGTAGTTGAATAAATACTCGAAAATTAGATACTTTTTTGAGATGCTTTTAACTTAAACATGAAGTTTAGTTAGCTTGCTTATAGGTACAATTAATTTCAATCAGAGTGAGGGAAATAATTTAAAAGGTAGGTCTACAAATATTATGGCAATTAAAAATTGAAATAATTTTTTATGGTTTTTTTTAGTTTATATAAAAATAAACCAAACAATAGGAAAGTCTTCTTAAGTTGAATATGAAGATTTATTTACTTAACAAATATTTATATTTATATTCAAGAAATTTAGTTGAATAAATACTCGAAAATGAGCTACTTTCTTAAGATACTTTTAACTTAAACATGAAGTTAAGTTAGCTTGATTATAGGTACAATTAATTTTAATCAGAGTGAGGGAAATAATTTAAAAGGTAGGTCTACAAATATTATAGCAATTGATAATTGAAATAATTTTTTATGGTTTTTTTTTTAGTTTATATAAAAATAAACCTAGCAATAGGAAGACTTTCTTGAGAAGGACATGAAGATTTATTTACTCGAGAAATATTTTTATTTATATTCAAAAAAAAATGTATTTCAATAAATATTCGAAAATTAGCTACTTTCTTAAGATTCTTTTAGCTTAAACATGAAGTTTAGTTAGCTTGCTCTTTCTATCAGAAAAAAAATTTATAAAATTATGCAAAAAATTTAGTTTACTTCCCATAAAAGTTCTTTGAATTTGAGATACTTTCTTGATACTTTCTTTGTCTTTGTTCTATACAGACTTTAATCTCAAAAATATTCCCTTTTCGTTAAGTGCAAATGCATTTCACTCTCTTTTTATCTTTAATTCGAAATCAGCAAGTAAACACATGCCAATTCTAATATCAATTTAGGTAGACAGCTGTTTTTGTAGCCAACTGCCAGAGCCAAAGCTATAGCCAAAGCCACGGCATTAATTTCGCATCCAATCTATGGCATTTCAAGTGCCTTAGTCAGAGAGTTTTAGCTCCAGAGAGTGTGTGTGTGTATTTGTGTCCATTCAGCAAACAGCTGTTAATTGCAAAATTAAATTGAGTAATTGACGGACTGGCAGATACGAGCTCAACCCAAAAACCCAACCCTAAGATAGAGAATGCGAATACAAATGCGAATGCGAATGCGTATACTCTTTGCCAAGAGTAGAGATTACCTCATCATCATCATCATCATCATCTTCATGATGATGTACATTGCTTGAAATGGCAATGAGCGCACGTTTCCAGGAAAAGCGTGCCTCAGACACCAATACATTCGAGTTAAATACACATTTTTACTCTCATCCAGGCAATTACAAGCAAACGCATTTTAATTTTCATCAAAATAATCAAAACATGTGCCAAAAAAAAAAACAAAAACAAAACACATAAAGGCAGAACTACAGCAAACTAATGTAAGTACAACGAAATTTATATACACTAATTAACTTGGGAAACAACAATTAAAGAAAATAATCAATATAATGTTTTTCATATATAAAACTCAACTCTCCCTAGCCTTAAGTTTCTTTAATAGAGTTTATAGTTTGTAACAAAATTACTCCGTAAAATTGTAAAGATTTATCTTCTCTAAATGAAGAGAGAAATAAATATTTCTCATTTAAAAAAAATTTTATTTATTTTGTAAAAATAATAAATTTTTTTTATTTTGTAGCCATTTTATTTAAATTTGAAAATCAATAATTATTATTTGCACTTACTTGATTTAAGCAAAGACTATTCTACAACAAAAGGCAATTCAAAAAAAAAAAAAAAAAAATAATAATAATAATGTGGCGAAACTTGTATGCCTTATATACTATCAGCTGGAAGCGGTTGAGAATTATACCCCACATGTGTAAAAAAAAAATAAAAATAAAAAAATTCTGCAAGTATTTAATATTTTTCATACTCTTTCAGTGGAGTATTATAATTTCTTATTATGGTAATATTGGAGCTGGTTTTATATTCTTAGAGCATAAATAAAATAAATATTTTTTATGTATTTTTTTTTTACCAACGAATAGTTGAGACCAAAATATAATTTAAATAATATTATAATAAAAGAAAATCGACTCTTCTTCATTTGATTGTGTTTTCCTCAATTTTATTTTATTATAATTTAAATAATATTGTTATAAAATAAGACCGATTCTATTTGATTTGATTGTATTTTCCTCAATTTTATTCTTATAAATTTCTGAATAAAATTCAGTTAAAAATCTATAATCGATTAATCGGAATTTTCTTGATAGTTTATCTAAATTCTTAATTTTCTTTGCCCATCACAAATTGATCAATTAAACATTATATGCCGCTGTAAGTGTAGAATGACGTTCATCATTTGACAGATAAATAAAAACAATTGAACACAAATAACAAATGTTCGGGGGAGCTCTGATAAATGAATTCTGCGAAATTTGTCGAGGACGCAATGTGCGAATTATTTTTGTATTTTAGCATTTCTTTTTATTTTTTTATTTTTTGCCTCTTTGTTGTTGCTTTTGTTTTGCAAACAAGAGTTAAAGTTAATTTTAATTAAAAAATAAACATATTAAGTACTGCAACATATAATATACTATATATTTATATATATAAAGAGCAATGCACGACCCCCGCATCAACAACAAAAAGCAAATTGACGTCAATACGGCGGAGATAATAATCAAAATATTGCAATAACAACAAAAACAACAACAAAGAGAACTATACAAATATAAATAAAAATTAAAAATAAAAACTAAAAACGTCAAGCAATTTTTACACAAATGCAAATAAACCCTACGTTGTGACGTCAGCCGTGAGGCGTTCAATTCTCGCACCTCAAAACTTATATATATATATATATATATGTATATATTCCGATATGTAGATATTTCTAGGGCTGCCCCCCTGCCCAGGTTTTATGATTGCAAGGTGTATTTTCTGATAGTGCAAAGTCAATATTATTTTCTATGATTAATAAACCAAGCATAAACCAAGCATAAACCAAGTTATATATTATATAATGATATAGGGGCGTTTCATATGGAAGGGCTTCTTATCAACACAGTGTTTACATTTATTGGAAAATTTCAGTGACGGAACGGATGTCTCCACTTACAATGCGGCATTGGTACGGATATTCTCAGAATATATAGTTATTTGTGGCGATTATAAATAGGTTTTAGCTAGCCACAAACAACTGTCTGTATTATGCTTTATTTTATCTGAGCATTTCCGATTAAATATGTTAGCTGTTTGCCACCACATACAATTGATTAAAATTCTTGGAAATGATAAGCTTTATGCCAATAATATAAGCATATTTTCATTTAATCGCATTTATATCAAAGACATTTTATTGTTCTGTAGTTGCAAGTAATACTTGGAAGAGCTACGAGGGGGAAAAACTAAATAAAGCTTTAATCCCTTTTTAAATTTGTTAAATACACTCAACAGTAGTTTAATGATAATTTAGCTTTTTTTGAGCAAACACAATTAAATTGATTGAAGAGATAATTCTATATTTTAATATATGTTTTAAAGGATTTATAGCTACGTTTATGTATTAAGAAACGCCTCCTGTGTAAATTTTAAATATAATTTAAGTTTTAATAAGAACAATATATCCCATCACCAGACTCGACTCTGGCATATTGATTTATAAAGAATTTCATTATATTATGATTATTTTAAGCCACATTAAAATACATTTAAAGTCCTTTTTTATTTTATTATATTATAAATATTTTAAGCCACATTAAAATACATTTAAAATCTTTTTGCCGTAAGTCAGCAAACGCATAATCTATAATCTTTATATAAACTTGCTGTTTAAACCATATTGGCATTAAAAATCTGATGCTCATTTTGCTAATCCATTTACTTAGTTATGGCCCTGCTCTGTTTCTAAACGATCCTATTATATTGCAAAACATATATAATACTTAGATGACCCTTAGGCTAAACCTTTTGGTCATTAAAAGACTGATGATGAAATTCGTTTAGCGACATCGCTCATACGCAGCGTTGTTGTATCGTAATTTATGTGAACGTCTCTCATGTTTATTAAATCGTATTAAAATGTTAATGGCCACATGCCCCACACACACACACACACAAGTCAGCGCAAAATATTAACACCACCAACGACTAAGAGCCCGAATCCCGTTGCCCGTAGCCCGTAGCCCCCAGTCAGGTAATTATGCCTCCATTGACCCGACCACGCCCCCCGTTGCCATTGTCGCCTCGCTTTTGCGCGGCTTAAAGTGCATTTTAGCGAATGCAAAAAAAAAGTACAAAAGTCGAGAAAAGTAATTAAATGTCAGCCACAGCAGAGCCACCAAATGAGCCGCGAGAGTCTGAATTCATAATAAAAAATAACAAAACACGCTAAAGAAAATGCAATTTAGATAAAAGGAGGAAGCGACTTCAGAATACCCTAACCAATTTAAGAGACATTTACTGATTAGCTTTTCTATATTTTCTTTCAAAATCAGTAAGTTTGTATTTATCACTTTTTAATAAGAATAAAGAAAATTAAATATAAATAAATTTTAAATAATTTTTAATAAATTTAATCTGATTTTAAGTCCCGTGAAACTCTATTAAATTTATTAAAAATTATTTAAAATTTAAAATTTATTTAGTTGGAATAAGCAGAAAGAAGGAGAATCGATTGAGAAAAGTTGATCAACATTTTTGATTAATTGTTGAGGTTTTTCAAATCTGCATTTAATAAGAATAAACAAAATTAAATATAAATAAATATAAATAAATTTAAAATAATTTTTAATAAATTAAATCTGATTTTTATCACGTAAAACTCTATTAAATTTATTAAAATTATTTAAAATGTATTTATTTAATTGGAATAAGCAGAAAGAAGGAGAATCGATTGAGAAAAGTTGATCAACATTTGAGGCTTTTCAAATCTGCATTTAATAAGAATAAAGAAAATTTAATATAAATAAGTATTAAATAATTTTTAATACATTTAATCTGATTTTTATCCGGCAAAAACTCTATTTAATTTATTAAAATTATTTTGATTTGATTTTTATCCCGTAAAACTCTATTAAATTTATTAAAATTATTTATTTATATCCCGTAAAACTCCTTTTAATTTATTAAAATTATTTAAAATTTATTTATATTTTATTTTCTGTGGAATAAGCAGAAAAATCGATTGAGAAAAGTTGATCAACATTTTTTTTATTAATTGTTGAGGTTTTTAAATCTCTTTAAAAGCATATTTTTACTTTAATTATTATTTATTCTCCTTTCTATTTTATTTCAGGAGATAAAGGAGGAAATAGCAAGACTGAAGGCTAAGTTCCTTTAACAATTAAATTTATATCTGGCACATCTAATATTTATACTTAAATTTCCCAAAAATTATCAACTTATTTTTTCACAGTTTTAGTTTAATACAAGTCTCATATAGCCTTTTCGCACAGGTATTTCAAAAAGCAGTGTCAACTTTTTATATTATATTCTCACTCTCTTAATGTCAGCCCGCATTAAGCTGAATGGCCATTAAAACAAATTACAAACATATTACTATTATGTATCATTATCATAAAAAAAATTAAATTTTTATAAAAAAAAATGCAATGGAATTTCAAGTAACTTTTTATACAGACGACGCATTTTTTGCTGATTCTGCAAAAAAAAAACAAAAAGGGTAAAAAGGACGCCCTTTAAAGGCGTGGCTAAATAAATTGGTAATAAAATGTGAAAAATAGCATCATTTAAAATATTAAAATGGCATAAATAATATAAAATAAATAAATAAAAATATATTACTGCAGTGCTGCTGTGTCAACAGCCCTGACCTCCCGCTCGCTCCTTGAAACCAAACTGGCCGCCAGCAGGACCTCTGCTTGTTGTTCTGCATTGTAAGCCGCGAAATTACACACACCACACACACACTCACACACAGTTATATACACATATGCATTTGTATCCATAATTCATCGCAATTCATTTAATATGATTTACAAAAGAAATAAAACTGAGCAGCTGCAGATTTATTGGCATTTGCCAAGGAAAAATAGAGCAGTTGCAAAAGATATGTGGATTTTTTTTTTTTGGTAAAATGAGCGAATTTTAATATAGTTATGCACTGAGAATAATTTTTTATTTGAAATAAATATTGGATTGCTGATGAGAAAACAAATATTTAAATATTTTTTTTTTTTTTGTATAAATGTTTACAGCAAAAATAATATAAGTCAAAAGGAAAAGTGGTGCCGGCAGGATGTTTAGTATAGTTGAAAGAACCATCGATAGCGTTTTATTATAATAATATCAATGAACTGCCAAATTTATAATTATTTGTTAATTTAAGTAAGAGAAGTAAATATCCTAATATAGACAACTGTCTTTAGATATCGAGAATCACAGAGAAAGGCGTACATAATAAAAAAAAGCCAAATTACCCAGACAGTCTTAGGCAAATTTTATTGTGATTTAATATACATTTTAAAATATTATAAAAATAAATAAATTCACAAAAATTAATAGACAATAAGTTCCTACATAAACCAACGATGCCATCTATATTACCTACAATTCTTTTTCAGCCTTCATATTTTAATGATTATTTGATATTTAATTGTTACAAGTTGATCTTAAGCTTCAGATCTTATCAAAGAATAAATAAATAATTAAATAAATATTTAATAATTAAATCGACAATCTTATCTTATTGTTAGACCTTAGTAAGTGTCTATATAAAGCACATTGGGCCAGAAAGCCAATTTTTTGGCATAAATTAAACTAATAAAGCTAGAGACTTCAAATTTGGCACAAATGTTTAAATTGATGCACATAAAAATATATATTAATTTCAGATCGATCTGATCCCGCCTACTGCCACCCACCATATAATATAATAGTAAAAATTCTATAATTTGCAAAATCAATCGAAATCTATGCCAAATTCTTGACCTAATACTTTCCAACCCTAGTTAAAAATCATCTCAGTCTACTTCTTTATTATAGCCCTACAATGTGTTGGTAATGGTGTCACATTCTTTTACATTATGGCCATTTCTTTTGGTGTACTTCATTTGTTTAAACCCATTACTTAGCCTCAGCACCCCACTGTCCGAGTGTCCCCCTTTCCCGCTACAACTCCAACCCTCTCACACTTCACAGCTGCAATAATTTTGTTTCTTTTTTTGTTTTTTGTCTTTTGTGAGATGTTGCGCATTCGCCGCATGAATATTTTTCGCAATCTATTTGTTTTTTATTTGTATTTATTTATATTTTGCTAGCTGAGTTTTTACGGCTGCCGGCATAACACACTCCACACCCCACCCCCTCGACTTCTACCACCAACCTCCTTCTGCTCAAAGCCATTTACTGTTTTCCCAATAAATTGTAAGTAATAAACTGGCAATTGGTTTGCCTGTCTGGCCTCTGACAACGACGACGACGACGACGACGACGACGAAAGGCGAGCCGCCGCGCCCAAAGCATTTTGACTTTTACTTCCTCAATGTTTTGGGCCTGGCCCAGGAAAAATCAAAGCCAAACTCTCAACACTCAGCCACCAGAGAGATTGTGTGTGGCTGTCGCCAATGTTGTTGCTCTCTTACTCCATCTGTGCTATTCAAGGATTCAAGGATTCAAGGCTTACATTTGACACTAGCCAAAACGGCATCGTTTCTCGTTTGGGGCGACTCTTGAACCCGCTGCCGCTGCCGAGACTTATCGACATGTTGAAATACATGTTCTGACAGCTTTTATGGCGTGTTTACAAGGACATGATCCGCATGTAGCTATAACTGTAGCTCTGTAGAAGCTCTGAGTAGTTGTGGACAGGACATTTCTTCGTGCCATCACACACATACGCCCCGTGCAATGTCGCTGCCTTGTGTCCCTTTCTTTTTATGGCTCTGCCTTTTATTTTTTGTGCTGTTAAACAAAGTTCACATAAAATAGAATTTTATATGGCTGAAAAATGTAAATCATGTCAGACAGTCAGCATATTAGACCATCCTCACTGATTATGAACAATGTATGTAGTATGTGTGTGTAGCCCAGAATGGCCAAGAAGATGTCCAAAAATGTCTGTCTTCCTGCTTGTTGCAGTCGAATGTGTATGTCTTGTAAGCAGAATTACAGAACTTGGCCTGGCCAGAAGTGGAGGTGGTGGAATTGACAGACAGACCTTTCATTCGCATTGAATATGCAAACTGGTTTAATGTTAGGGCCTGAACTTTCATGTTATACGCTTATTTCCTAAGTGAACGAACAGTTGAAACATGTGTCGAATTTCTTAGCTTTTATTATGGTATGAAAGAGGCAAGAGGGCTGAAAAAATATCTGTATTGAAATATTACAAAAAAAAATATATATATATCTGTATTGAAATACTAAAAAAAAAGAAAAATCTGCATTGAAATATTCAAAAAAAAAAAGAAAAAATCTGCATTGAAATTTAAAAAAAAAACAAACAAAAATCAATTGAAATTAGACATTTTTTTATACAAAATTAGTGTACCCGGCGTGGGTTGCTATGCCCTTCCTCAAAAAAAAAAAAAAAAAAAATACAAAAAACTAACTAATCATGTGCATATAAATTATATCATATAAATTATTTCTATCGGCGCTACATTCAAATAATATAACCTGATTTATATATACATTTTATGAATACTGCCTACTGTAATTGCTGTAACAGTGCTGTATATGTTAACAATGCTGTATATGTTAACAGTGCTGTATATGTTACGTTAACAGTGCGTTCAACTGTTAAGACGCTAGCCACTTTTTCGGAAAGTTTTCCCAATATTTTCTTTTCTATAAACCTTCTCCTGACAATTACGAATAACTGGAAATTAAACCCAAATCGTCACAAGCGTTCTCCATTAATTATTATTAGGGGAGGGATTACTATACCGCGACCAATTAGATCTATTGTAACCCGTTCTCCATTAATACATATATTAATATTTTAAAGGCTGCATTTTTATATATTTAAATATCTACTTTCCAAATAAATATCTTAAAGATACAACGTAGATTTATTTTGCTAATTAATCAATGATATTTAAGCAACCTTAAAATATTAAATAGCTATTTAAATATCTATTGAAATATCTTCTTTCTAAATAAATATCTGAAAAATACGATGAAGATTTATTTTTCTAATTAATCAACCTTTTAATCCAAAAATTAATACTCGTACTTTCTGTTTCGAATCCCAGTCAAAACTCTATTTCAACAGCCAATTTAGTAAACTTTAAACCAGACTAAAATAAAAGCCACAGCGTAATTCTTTAAATAAAATGTTTAGCTAACAAATAATGAAAATACAACGCAAAAATGGGCAGACGAATCTAATCAAAAGGAAATTGAATTGCAGTCCGATACTCGATGCCCATATATACTCGATACTTTTTGCTGTTGCTGCTGTTGATGATGTTGACATTGCGTGTAGCCTCAAATGCCATGAAGACTAAGACTATGTTCAGGTTCAACCATGTCCAGCTTCAGCCTGCAACCCCAAGCCAAAAAAACTTCGAATATAATGTAATTTCCAATGGCATTTCCCCCTGGGGGTTTAGAGGGGGCTGGAGTTGCTGTTTTAACTTCGAGGCAAGGGTTGTCAGGGGGTGGGAGGGGGGCGTGGACGCGTGCAGTGACATAAGATACATTATTGCAAATTGTTTCGGTTTCATAAGAAATAAGAAACATTTTTTGCAACGAGGGTGTTACTGCACAAAAAACAAAATAAAATAAAAAACTTTTGGACAAAAATGTGACTGTCGATGATTGCTATATGCAACCCCCTCTACTCTACTCCAACCCCCCTTCAACTCAATACATTTTATTTCATTTGTCGTGCATTTGTTTTGCTCAGCTTTTGCTAAGTTCTCTGCCTTGCCTGCCTCTTGGCTCTTAGCCCAAAGCCTTCAACAACAACAACAAAAATCGAAGCCTTTTTGGCATTTTTCATTTAGCAAAATGAGCTTCAACTCTTGGCCAAGTCAACTCAAAGGAAGCGTGCAAAATCAATGCGAATGTGGCACGGAAATAATTTGTTATCGCATTCAATGCGGATGTGATTGAAACGGGGGGCGAACAGGAATACCGAGTACTACAAACTTTGAGAGATAGCGTATAATGGGCTTAAATTTACAAATTTACAACAACAAATAAATTGAATTAACTGAATTGATTTCAAACAACAACAAGAAACAAAGCTCAACTGTAGCTGCCTTTTTTTTTTTGGTAGGGCCATTAAATAAATTGATGTTAGTAATTAATAATCTGTTCATACTATTTGTTTTTTAAAGTGAATTTAAGTAAGTATTTTGAACTGCTGCTCATCTGGTATTTTTATAAAAATAAAACTTAAATTTTCTATGTAAAGTAAGCTTTAATTTTTGATTGTAAAGAAATAAATTTTCCTTTCTCTAAACGATTCTCAAAACTAAAAGATTGTGTAAATGGCAATTAGGATCCTTAGGGATTTGTTTTTCTCGGTGATTCTCAAGATTTAGAGTGAGTTTTAATAGCAAAAATTAATTGCAGTTTTTTGAATTGAAAAAAATAATTGCAGTGATCATATTTGGTATTCCTTTCTCGGTTATTTATTGGATTGCACAAAAATCTATTGAAAGATTTGTTTGTCCTATTGACACAACAATGAAATTAACTTTATTTCGGCATTTAAATTATATATATTAAATTTTATATTTATTTGGAATAAAATATCAATTATTGATTTTAATGAACAATGATCTTAAGTGCTTATGAACACCTGATTAAAATATATTTAAAAAATCAATATTTTAATACAGAGTTCAATATTTAACTCGAAATTTCACATCAAATAACAGAGTCAAAATATCTAAATTCTGATAAAATTTTTGCACATTTAAAATACCATTTTTTGCCTTAAACAATTGTAATAATTATTTCAGATCATCTTGACATAAATTGGACATTATACACCTTCCACTTATATATGTTTTAATATGTGGCAGGATCTGTGGCTACAACAACGCCTGTCAAGTGGCTTAAATATTATTTTTTTGTTGGCGGCAACAACGAAATCCACTTTAAGTGTAGACGGCAACGGCCTTGAACCATTTGGCAATTAAAACGCAATGCTGAACAGAGCCAAAAAAAAAGTCAAAAAAAAAAAAATTAAATAAAATAAAATAAAAATTGCATCACATTCTCATACATTTTCGGTATGCGCAACATATTTTATTTTATTTTTTTTTTTTTGGTTTTTTTCACAATAATTCAAAATTTGAAAGTCGCAGCAAGGCTGCTGCTTGTATGTATGAAAATAAAATATTCTCACGAAATTTTAAGCAAAAAATAAATATATATTTAATCACAAATTTCACGACGTGTTCAGATGTCTGGGCGTGTGGGCGTGTCACACTGTAAAATCGAATGCAGTAAACACACAATAACAACAACAATAACAACAACATTTTTCAGACATGTGTTAATTATTATCCAAAAAGAAAACACGAAAGTATAGCTAGAATTTGGCTTGCTGAAGATATATGCTATATGCTATTGGCGAAAATTTTTTTTAATGCAAAAAACTCAAAATTTATAGGTTATTTTCCTATGGGACATATGAGATATATTAGCTCGATTTTGAGCAAATTATGTAGAATTTTTTTGAGATATTTTGAAAGCTACAACAATAGCATTTTTTGTTCTACCAAATATATAGCTCAAAATACCCTTGTCAAGTGTATATAAAGCCTACACAAATACAAAAAAAATTTTCATTGAAAAAATTGTATTATATTTTGTTGTTTGCCTGACATGCAAATTTAATTCGCATAAATTGTTTTTCCATTCGCCATCATCATCATCTTCAACTGCCGTGACATTATCAATTATTGGACACCTCGGAATGCTATTTGATTCTGGCGGGGGAATTGGCAACAACTTGCAGTTAAAGCCATAAATTATGGCAATTAGCGCAAGTCAAGTTTCCCTGTGTGTGTGGATGTATCTTTAGAGCTTGCAAATCTATCTTTTTTCTCTCACATCTAACTCCATTTTGCTGCTCATTCCTTGGCACACATTTTAGGCGTAATTGTAGCAATTTAGACGCCTGCCAGGCAGCCAGGAACATCCTTAAAGCTGCTTCAGCTTCCTGCCAGCTCCTGCCTTTGTTTTATAAGGAGTGGGTGGGCAGGGGGCGATCAGGCTTGGCCTCTCGCCCTCCTATTATCACCTTGATAGGCTTCCAGACACACGCATAAAATTTTAATGAGATTGTTAACGGCATAAAATATACACTCAAATATATATATATATATATATATGCATATATATATATAGTACAGAGCATAGAGCAAAAGTACTTCCTATACCCTGCCGCACCCCCTCGTCACACCCCACCCCTGCCTTTTTAGGGGTTGGCGCCAGTTCGCAACTATAAGCAGGAAACGTTTGCTGAAGCTGAAAACTCTGCAGCATGCACATGCCACAAAGGCAGTCGGTGTGGCAGCCAAAAGACAAAGAATCACAGGCACAATAATAAAAAAAAAAGCCCCGACAGTCGCCACCAGCCAAAACAACCACCCCTCCCTCCTGCCACTAACTCTGACAAACCCCCCAACGTCGATTAAAATATTCAAATGCGAAAAAAAAAACTTCGCACAATTTAAATGCATTTCTTAATGTGCCATAAACATCGTGTTAGGCGTCTGGACGGGGAAAATGCGGCATTTGCAGAAGAGGGGGGACAGAAACTGAAGAGGGGTGGGGTGGAGAGAGTATTTCTAACGGTAAAGATATCATACAGAAAATTGAAGTCGTTGCTGTTAAGTGACAACAGCTTCTTTATGGGATGCAATGGGCGTATTAAATTGAAGTGTAATTTTTAAGCTAATTGGGATAATTTTGATTTTGTTAAATGATAAATATAAATACAAATAAAAAATAAATATAAATACAAATAAAAAATAAATAAAAATGTTCTTTTAAAGCAACCGAATAAGATCTGCAATGAATTCAATCAAAAATAGATTTATAAGACAAAAAAAAACATTAAATTGTTAAATGATAAATGTAAATAAATATAATAAATAAATAAAAAGGATTTTACATTAAAAATATTCTTTTAAGGCAACAGAATTAGATCTGCATTGAATTCAATTAAAAATAAATATTACAAGTCAAAAAAAAAAACATTAAAATCCCATGATATATAGTCAAGAATTAAAAGAACCCTCATTATAATTCACCCACACATATATTCTACATGTTTTATTACCAAATGACTTGACCATATAAGAAAAAAATATTTTTTTCCAAGGTTTTTTTTAATTACTTGCCTATTTATAAGCTGAACAAATTTTATAGGTCTATTAAGTTTAATATTTAAATGCCACACTAATCTAAAAACTGCATTTGAATGCAACTTATAATTTAAACTAAAATCTATTCCAATCATCGCTGGCAAATCGTTAACTTACATTCAAGCAAATCATTTGTATTTAGAGAGGATTATATTTTTTTATGTTGCAATATTTATATTTTTACAAATTTGTAATCAGATGATTAACTACATTTTATATACCTAACTTTTCCTATTCAATAGATAGGTATTAACAGTCGCTAATTGTAGTAAATAAAATAAAATAAAATAAAATATTTTTAATGTTCCTGTTTTTCATCTAAAAAACAGATTTCCTACCTCTTAAAAAGCCAGCAACCGATTTTATTTATTTCTCAAAAGTGCAAAATACAAAAACATATTTAAAAATTTAAAATTTATTGTTTACTTTAATCTTAGAATGATTAATGTGCGCGTTTTGCATAAACATATAAATTACAAAATTTTTATATCATTTTCTTTGAACTGTAATGCATAACAAATCTAATTTTATTACAATTGCCATATACATTTAATTTGGTTGAAAAGTAATTAAAAATTTTTTATTGTTAAACTTAATTGCATTCAATGTATTACTCATGTAGCTAAAAGTAGAGACAAACTGAATATATAATTTTCAAATGAGACATTTAACTACATTCTCACTATTAAAAACTTTTACTTTTAAAATCACAAAAATATATTCTATGGCAACAGAAAATTTTTTGTGAATTTGAGAATAATTTACCTATCGCTTAAATAAATTAAATAATTGCATTTAATTCAATTTTTCAATTATGCTGTATTGTTTTTAAAGCATAGATAAACTATTGATATTATAAATAAATCAAACTATTGAAACTTTGAAAATATAAAAAAAAATATTTAAAAAAATATAAAAAAAATAAAAAAAAAATATAAAAAAAATATTAAAAAAAATATAAAAAAAATATAAAAAGAATATAAAAAAAAATATAAAAAAGAATATAAAAAAAAATATAAAAAAAAATATAAAAAAAATATAAAAAAAATATAAAAAAAAATATAAAAAAATATAATAAAATAAATACATAAAATAAATAAAAAAAAAAAAATTTAAAACGAAAACTTAAATATTTTTTTGTAAGAACGCAACTGAGAATTTATTATGTTAATTATTTATGTAAATTTTGCAGTGTAAAACTTTAAAAATTGTTTGAAATTTCAACAAATAAAAATTTAGGCCACAATCTAAGACTCATCGAGTGCCAACGCAATGGAAAATTCCGGAAAAAATAAATAAAAACTGTGTCAACAAATTTTGAAAAGTGACCGGCCCCCTCCCCGCCACAATCCGCCCGCCCCTTGTTTTGCCACACAATATCAAATTATGGGCCATAACAAAAGTCACGTGCATGTTAATTTTGTCATTATCGTTTGAGCCAAGTGTAGTATTATTATGACAAATGTCACGTGGACGCATCGAGCGGCATTTGCTTTTATTATTTGAAATGTGTGATCCCCCACAAGCCCCAAAGACCGCCCACTACACCCCCTACCCTAGACCCTAGCATAGGTGTAAAATAAATTAAGTACGTAAATACAGAAAAAAGCAAAACAAGACAAAAAGTGATTTATGGGCTGACTTCTCGCTACACAAATCTATTTACAAGTAATTGTCAAAACGGAAATTTTTTTTTATACCCTTGCTAAAGGGTATTATAATTTTATAATGAAAAAATTTAAAAAAAAAAAAATTAAAATATGGAAATTTTTATTTAAATCGTTTGCTGATGCAAATAACCAGAAAAATAAAGCAAGAATGCGACTGTCGAGTATACCCGACTACGGATCAGATTGACGGACAAAGCTAGATCGACTTAACAATTGATACTGATCAAGAATATATATAGTTTAATAGTCGGGGATTTTCACAGCCTTAGGACACCCCTTTTACCCACTTTTAATGGGTATAAAATGCAAAAAATATGTTTAATGTGTAATCTCCTTTACATCGCTTTTAAATACATTTTACTAAAAATCTTTATCCAAAATAAAAATTCTATTTTTTTAATTGCGTAATTTTTGATAAAAATATATAAAAATCATACAAGTCGAATTTTTAATAAAAAAAAATTTTAAAAATGTAATAAAGTTATTTCTTGACCCTCTTTTTACTTGGTATTAAAGCCAATATTAATTTAAAAATATGAAAATATTATTAAATGTAAATATTAAATATTAAATAAATAAAATAAATATTATTAAATGTAAATATTAAATATTAAATAAATAAAAATTACTAACCTTTGATTTTTATTCAATTAATTTACGCAATGACACCAAACATTTACGCTCGACGCTATCCGCTATACTCTGCACTTCGTCTTCTACCTAAATTTAATTTTCATTTAACACTTTAAAATAAAAAAAATATTATTAAATGTAAATATTAAATAAATAAAAATTACTAACCTTTGATTTTTATTCAATTAATTGACGCAATGACACCAAACACTTACGCTCGACGCTATCCGCTATACTCTGCACTTCGTCTTTTACCTAAATTTAATTTTCATTTAACTCTTTAAAATAAAAAAAATATTATTAAATGTAAATATTAAATAAATAAAAATTACTAACCTTTGATTTTTATTCAATTAATTGACGCAATGACACCAAACATTTACGCTCGACGCTATACGCTATACTCTGCACTTCGTCTTCTACACTCCACCTATCTGTGAAAAAGTAAGGCATGGTCAAAGAAAAATATTAGCACTTAATATGAAGCAATTATATAAGCACCCACAGAAACCTAAATTTCATTTTCACTTAACTCTTTAAAATAAAAAAAATTTTCTCTTAAACAGTCAGAAACTGACGAACAGACATCGTACAATTTGCAATACATACACACAACATATGTACATACACATTTACTCTTTGCAAAGAGAGTGCAAGAAGAATTGAAAGCTATAAAACAATAACAGTTATTCCTTCCAATTTCCATTAAGACATCGCTTGCCGAATTTAGCTATGCATGTGTGCGTGTGAGTCTGTCTGTATGCAAGTGAAAAACTGCGCAATAGGCTAGTAACTAAATTCGCTGTATTTTTGATTAAATTTCAAGACTTTCTGATAATACTATGCTAGAACACCTACTAGTTAAACACTTGAACACTTTTTTAGATATTTTGCACTAATATTTAACACCAAAAACACGAATTTAATATGCGCGTTAAATATGCGTCTGAAGCCGCGTGATGCCAAGAGCAGAATAGACAGACTGAGAGTAAAAGCGAGAGAGCGAGAGCATGATCCCAATTGCGATATATCCTGCTCTCTGTCGGCTTGCTATCGCTTATGGGAACAGAAGGCAGAAGTACAATGTGAAGCAATAACTGAATGTTAACGGGACTCCTTTGTATGTGTGTGTGTTTTTCCAATTAAGGTGCAGCAAAAACTACGCAATTTGATTTAAATGACAAATTTTCGTCTAATACTTTACTAGAACACACATTATTTCGTAATATTAAACTAAGAAATGTGTATGTATGCACACTTGCATATTTGTAATTAAGCATCGTAAGCCGAATCTATCTATGTATGTGTGCGTGTGAGAGTGCCTGTATGCAAGTGAAAAACTGCGTAATAGGCTAGTAACTAAATTCGCTGTATTTTTGATTAAATTTCAAGACTTTCTGATAATACTATGCTAGAACACCTACTAGTTAAACACTTGAACACTTTTTTAGCTATTTTGCACCAATATTTAACAGCTAAAACACGAATTTTATATGCGCGTTAAATATGCGTCTGAAGCCGCGCGATGCCAAGAGCAGAGTAGACAGACAGAGAGTAAAATAGAGAGAGCGAGAGCATGATCCCAATTGCGATATATCCTGCTCTCTGTCTGATTGCTTTCGCTTATGGGAACAGAAGGCAGAAGTACAAGGTGAAGCAATAACTGAATGTTAACGGGACTCCTTTGTGTGTGTGTGTTTTTCCTATTAAGGTGCAGCAAAAACTACGTATGTGTGTACACTTGCATATTTGCAATGAAACATCGTAAGCCGAATCTATCTATGTATGTGTGCGTGTGAGAGTGCCTGTATGCAAGTGAAAAACTGCGTAATAGGCTAGTAACTAAATTCACTGCATTTTTGATTAAATTTCAAGACTTTCTGATAATACTATGCTAGAACACCTACTAGTTAAACACTTGAACACTTTTTTAGATATTTTGCACTAATATTTAACACCGAAAACACGAATTTAATAAGCGCGTTAAATATGCTTCTGAAGCCGCGCGATGCCAAGAGCAGAATAGACAGACGGAGAGCAAAAGAGAGAGCGAGAGCAAGATCCCAATTGCGATATATCCTGTTCTCTGTCTGATTGCTTTCGCTTATGGGAACTGAAGGCAGAAGTAAAATGAGAAGTAATAACTGAATGTTAAAGGAACTCCTTTGTGTGTGTGTGTGTGTTTTTCCTATTAAGGTGCAGCAAAAACTACGCAATTTGATGTAAATGATAGATTTTCGCCTAATACTTTATTAGAACACCCATTATTTTGCAATAATATTTAACCCAGAAATGTTTATGTATGTACACTTGCATATTTTTAATGAAAAATCGTAAGCTGAATCTATATATGTATGTGTGTGAGTTTGCCTGTATGCAAGTGAAAAACTGCGTAATAGGCTAGTAACTAAATTCGCTGTATTTTTGATTAAATTTCAAGACTTTCTGATAATACTATGCTAGAACACCTACTAGTTAAACACTTGAACACTTTTTTAGATATTTTGCACTAATATTTAACACCGAGTAGACAGACGGAGAGTAAAAGCGAGAGAGCGAGAGCATGATCCCAATTGCGATATATCCTGCTCTCTGTCTGATTGCTTTCGCTGATGGGAACAGAAGGCAGAAGTGCAATGTGAAGCAATAACTGAATATTAACGGGACTCCTTTGTGTGTGTGTGTTTTTCCTATTAAGGTGCAGCAAAAACTACGTATGTGTGTACACTTGCATATTTGTAATGAAACATCTTAAGCCGAATCTATCTATGTATGTGTGCGTGTGGGAATGCCTGTATGCAAGTGAAAAACTGCGTAATAGGCTAGTAACTAAAATCGCCGCATTTTTGATTAAATTTCAAGACTTTCTGATAATACTATGCTAGAACACCTACTAGTTAAACACTTGAACACTTTTTTAGATATTTTGCACTAATATTTAACACCGAAAACACGAATTTAATAAGCGCGTTAAATATGCTTCTGAAGCCGCGCGATGCCAAGAGCAGAGTAGACAGACGGAGAGTAAAAGCGAGAGAGCGAGAGCATGATCCCAATTGCGATATATCCTGCTCTCTGTCTGATTGCTTTCGCTGATGGGAACAGAAGGCAGAAGTGCAATGTGAAGCAATAACTGAATATTAACGGGACTCCTTTGTGTGTGTGTGTTTTTCCTATTAAGGTGCAGCAAAAACTACGTATGTGTGTACACTTGCATATTTGTAATGAAACATCTTAAGCCGAATCTATCTATGTATGTGTGCGTGTGGGAATGCCTGTATGCAAGTAAAAAACTGCGTAATAGGCTAGTAACTAAAATCGCCGCATTTTTGATTAAATTTCAAGACTTTCTGATAATACTATGCTAGAACACCTACTAGTTAAACACTTGAACACTTTTTTAGATATTTTGCACTAATATTTAACACCGAAAACACGAATGTAATAAGCGCGTTAAATATGCTTCTGAAGCCGCGCGATGCCAAGAGCAGAGTAGACAGATGGCGAGTAAAAGCGAGAGAGAGAGCGAGAGCATGATCCCAATTGCGATATATCCTGTTCTCTGTCTGATTGCTTTCGCTTATGGGAACTGAAGGCATAAGTAAAATGAGAAGTAATAACTGAATGTTAACGGATCTCCTTTGTGTGTGTGTGTGTTTTTCCTATTAAGGTGCAGCAAAAACTACGCAATTTGATGTAAATGATAGATTTTCGCCTAATACTTTATTAGAACACCCATTATTTCACAATAATATTAAACCCAGAAATGTGTATGTATGTAAAATTGCATATTATTAATGAAAATTCGCAAGCCGAATCTATCTATGCATGTGTGCGTGTGAGTATGCCTGTATGCAAGTGAAAAACTGAGTAATAGGCTAGTAACTAAATTCGCTGCATTGTTGATTAAATTTCAAGACTCTGATAATACTAAGCTAGTACACCTACTAGTTAAACACTTGAACAGTTTTTTTTAGCTATTTTGCACTAATATTTAACACCTAAAACACGAATTAAATAAGCGCGTTTAATATGCGTCTGAAGCCGCGCGATCCCAAGAGCAAAGTATGTAATGGTCAAACCTTGACAGACAGAAAGTAAAAGAGAGAGAGAGACAGCAAAAGCAAACACTCCGTCTGTTTAAATCGCTTTATAATAAATTTAAATAAAAATTTTTGCGTAATTTTTGATGAAAATTTATAAAAATTCTATAAGTCGAATTTTTAAGGAAAAAAATTTAAAAAATGTAATAAAGTTATTTCTTGATCCTTTTTATGCTTTGTATTAAAGCCAATATTAATTTAAAAATATGTAAATATTATTAAATGTAAATATTAAATATTAAATAAATAAAATAAATATTATTAAATGTAAATATTAAATAAATAAAAATTACTAACCTTTGATTTTTATTCAATTAATTGACGCAATGACACCAAACATTTACGCTCGACGCTATACGCTATACTCTGCACTTCGTCTTCTACCTAAATTTAATTTTCATTTAACTCTTTAAAATAAGAAAAATATTATTAAATGTAAATATTAAATAAATAAAAATTACTAACCTTTGATTTTTATTCAATTAATTGACGCAATGACACCAAACATTTACGCTCGACGCTTTACGCTATACTCTGCACTTCGTCTTCTACACTCCACCTATCTGTGAAATAAGTAAAATATTAGCACTTAATATGAAGCAATTATATAAGCACCCACAGAAACCTAAATTTAATTTTCATTTAACTCTTTAAAATAAAAAAAATATTATTAAATGTAAATATTAAATATTAAATAAATAAAAATTACTAACCTTTGATTTTTATTCAATTAATTGACGTAATGACACCAAACATTTACGCTCGACGCTATACGCTATACTCTGCACTTCGTCTTCTACACTCCACCTATCTGTGAAATAAGTAAAATATTAGCACTTAATATGAAGCAATTATATAAGCACCCACAGAAACCTAAATTTAATTTTCATTTAACTCTTTAAAATAAAAAAAATTTTCTTTTAAACAGTCAGAAACTGACGAACAGACATCGTACAATTTGCAATACATACACACAACATATGTACATGCACATTTACTCTTTGCAAAGAGAGTGCAAGAATCGAATTGAAAGCGATAAAACAACAGTTATTCCTTCCAATTTCCATTGTGACATCGCTTGCCGAATTTATCTATGCATGTGTGCGTGTGAGTCTGTCTGTATGCAAGTGAAAAACTGCGCAATAGGCTAGTAACTAAATTCGCTGTATTTTTGATTAAATTTCAAGATTTTCTGATAATACTATGCTAGAACACCTACTAGTTAAACACTTAAACACTTTTTTAGATATTTTGCACTAATATTTAACACCGAAAACACGAATTTAATAAGCGCGTAAATATGCGTCTGAAGACGCGCGATGCCAAGAGCAGAATAGACAGACTGAGAGTAAAAGAGAGAGAGAGCGAGAGCATGATCCCAATTGCGATGAGAAGTGAAGCAATAACTGAATGTTAACGGGACCTCTTTGTGTTCGTATGTGTGTATGTGTGTTTTCTATAATGTGCAAGAAAATCTAAGCAATTTGATTTAAATGATGAATTTTCGCCTAATACTTTAGAAAAACCAATCATTTTGCTGTAATATTTAACCCAGAAGTATGTTTGTATGTACACTTGCATATTTTTAATGAGAAAACGTAAGCCGAATTTATCTATGTGTGGGTGCGTTTGCCTGTATGCAAGTGAAGCGCAACTAAAACTGCGTAATAGGCTATTTACTAAATTCGCAGTATTTTTGATTATGTTTCAGGTTTTTCATTTAGTACTACGTTAGTACACCCACTAGTTAAACACTTGTACACTTTTTAACTATTTTGCACTAATATTTAACACCTAAAACACGAATTTAATAAGCGCGTTAAATATGCGTCTGAAGCCGCGCGATGCCAAGAGCAAAGTTGTGTAATGGTCAAACCTTGACAGACAGAAAGTAAAAGAGAGAGAGAGACAGCAAGAGCAAACTCTCTGTCTGTTTGCAATAGCTCACAACCGTGGGCGGTTGGGGGGGAGGTAGGAGAGAGAGAGAGCGTGATCATAGCAATGACAAATCTGAGCACGTTATTAGAAATAAGTCCATAAATGGGCATGTATTTATGTATAAGTAATTGACCTACAAACAATTTTCTTGATGCAAGAGAACAGACAAAACAATAAAACACAATACACAAAGAGAGTACTTTGTCTTTTTGGAAAGAGAGTGCAGAAGTTAAAGGTGAAGCAATAACTCAATGTAACGGGGCATCTTCTGTGTGTGTGTGTGTTTTCTATTAAAGTGCAGCAAAAACAACGCAATTTGATTTAATTGATGAATTTTCGCCTCATACCAAATATTTATTTAGCTTAATCTAATTTCCATTAATATTTAAATATATATTTATGTACCTAAGTTTGTCTTAACCAAGATTTCACTTCCGCTGCAATTGAGACAATTTTATTGATGTTTATTTCAACAATGCCGCCTTCTCAAGTTTTTTTTTCAGAAAATTCGTTTAAGTATTAACAATTTTGTTGGGGGCGTTAATCTGTGTACTAGCCAAGTGGCACAAGAGCCCCCCACTCAGTCGACAGCAATTAAAATGCGACAATTACGTTTGGGCGTTTGCAACACGGCAGCGGCAGCAACATGGCCAAGTTAATGCCTCCACTGGCAATCAAGAGACCGAAATATTATATTCAATACAATAACAGAGGCCTACGCTAAATGTGGTGGTGAAGTGCAGCGCACTCAATGCAACAGCTGTGGTGGGGCGGGGCAGGGATATTGCTGCGGAGGCGCCGCCGGGCTAACTGCCAAACGCAGCAGCAACATTGTTCAGGTGGGTGTTAAGAGGGGGGGAACTGCAATCGCGCGTCACAACGTGGGAGCTTTTTTATGAGTTTCTCGCAATGGAGACACAAGATCCACATCCAGTGCCACATTCAGTTGGTTGTTGCTGCCACCAAAAACCGTGGGCAGCTGCAACAACAACAACAACAACTGGCAATGCCAGCGGCAACTGTTGCCGCCGCGTCAATTGATTGAAATGCCGCCCGTTTTATACACGGAACAAAATGCAAGTTTTTTTTAAAATAAATAAATAACAACTTCTGTGAAAAAATAAATTAAATAAAATAATAAAATAAAATAAAAAATAATAATAATATTAAAGCTTAGCAATTAATACAAATATACCTAAAAATTGATATTAAATTAAATAATATTATATATTTTTATTAGAGCATAATATTATAGTCCAAAGTTTGTAGATAATTTTTTAGATTACTTCGATTAAACAAAATAACAAATAACAGAAAATTCATCTGAGTATTTAAATATTTTTTTATGTATTTAAAAATTCCGTAATATTTTTACGAAAAAATCTTAAAAAATAATAGGTGATTTCATAAATATGGTAATAATTATTTTAAACATTTATATACATTTTCTATCCTAATGAAAGCATAAAAATTTTAAAATAAACCTGACGCTATACAGTTCTTCTATTTCTTAAGATAAAATCAATAATAAATTTAAAAATTATTTTTGAAATTTCGGCATATTTTTTTTCAATATTTATTTACATTTTCCTTGGATAGAAGCATACATATAAATTTATTTTTTAAATTTTCCAAATATACTAGGCGCCATTAATTTCTTCCATTTTTTAAAAAGAATATATAATAAATAATAAGCTGATTTTATAAAAATAGGAATAATTCTTTTTTCAATATTTATTAACATTTTCCTTTCCTAAAAAAAACATACAGATATTTCTTAATTTTTTAAAATAAACCTGGTGTTATTCAGTTTTTCTTTTTTTTTAAAGGAAAAATCTTCCATAAACAAAAAGCTGATTTTATAAAAATGAGAATAATATTTATTTTAAATATTTATTTAAGTTTTGCTTTCCTAATGGAAGCTTATAAATAATTCTCTTAAATTTTTCAAATATAACTGGCGCTATCCAGTTCATCTGTTTTTTATTAACAAAAAATCTGTTATAAATTAAAGATGACTTTTATAAATTTCGGAGTTATTTTTTTTAACATTTATTTACATTTTCCTTGAGTGGAAGCTTATAAATATATCTCTTAAATTTTTCTAATATATCTGATGCTGTTCAGTTCTTCTATAAATTGAATACAATTTTTTAAAATTAGAAACTCTTATATTTTTTGAGTGTACGGTCAACTGTGCCTGTTTCATGACACTTTCCCCCCTTTGAATTCACAAAAAAACACACTATATTCCCCCTCTTACCCTCTCCAGCTACCAACACCTTCTTGTCCCTCTCTGTCGTTTCATATTTTGGTATTTTTTATTGTTTTTTCTTCTTTTTTCTTGAAGGGTGCTCAAAAGTGCTTTTTGTGCGGTTTGAGCGAACAATTTTTATGAGAATTTTCGTCGGTTGAAAAAACTTTCAATTTCGTATTTATGAAAACATAAGCGGCAAACCGTAAGAGTGCATAACGATATAGTGAGCAGGGGGGTGGGGAGGGATTAAGAGGGGGGAAAACAACGCAACAAACTGTTACAAAATGGAAATTCCATCGAAGCAAAAGCAATCGCCATGAGTTATTGTTTTTATATATTTTTTTTGTTATTTTTGTTATTTTTTTGTAGTTTTACAAGAAAGAATGCAGCCAAACAAGGGGTGTACAATTGGTTAGATTGGTTAATCGGACTATTTTTAGTCTAGGTTTTAAAGAAAGTGAAGGTATTTTAAAAATAAAAAATGAGATTTACTTAAAAAATATATACATTTATTTAAATAAACAAATAATTGGTTTAGAATTCAGTTTATTGTTGCCATATTTATTATAGTTAAAAATTCGGGTAAGAAATGAATAATAAACTTAGTAAACTATTGTCCTTAAATTTTATTGACAACTGTGGGAAAACTCCTCGAAACTGTCCCTTAGATTTATTAAATAATAGTAAATTGTAAAAATTAATATATTTAATTATTTTGCATTGTCACAAATATTTTAGAGCATTTTTAAATTTAGAAATCTTATTTTAATTCGAAGTATTAGTCTGGTAACAATTTATTAATATTAAAAACAATTTTAGAGCATTTTTAAATTCACAAATCTTATTTTAATTCGTAGTATTAGTATAGCAACTATTTATTATTATTATTGAATATTTTAGAGCATTTTTAAAATACACAAATCTTATTTTAATTCGTAGTATTAGTACAGTAAAAATTTCATTAAAGTTGACACAAAAAAAAAGATTAATTTTTTATATGTTAAATTCGTTAAAACTCTGTTAAAATTTGTTTATTATAGTTAAAATGCTAACTATAATTTTCTCTTGTGTAGAATTCCATAAACTTTTATTGGCTGAAAATTCAAATTGAAAACTTTGTAGAATTGGTAGATATTAAGCTTCAAAGACAAAAAACATTATCGGTTGTCGGGCAGTGTATTTTGATAAAAAGAAAATGAAATTAAAATATTTAAAATACTCTTAATATGATATTTAATAGTGTATTTTAATTAAAAAAAATAAAATTAAATATAAAGAATATAAAAATACTCTTCATATACCTAAAAGTACGAGAACTTTGACAAACTGTAACAATTTTAAGTGTAAATGTTTTTTTAGTCATTTATTTGCTTTTAAATTGTTATGGCATTTAAATACTTAAAAATAATCTTTTTTTTGATTTTTTTCAATATTTGACAATTGCAAAAAACCTAATTTTGTATTAAATTCTATTTCAAAATTTATTTTGGGAGTTATTTTAATTTGTATGACAATTAATTGTATTAAATTCTAATTCAAAATTTATTTTGGCAGTTAACTCAATTTTTATGACAGTTATTAAATAGAAATTAGACTAGAAAATATACAAATTTAATTGATTATATTAAACCCAGATTTCCAACTGAATAAAATAGTTTGTCGATGCACTTTATATAATGAAAGTTGCCCCCAACTGTTGCACTGTTTTATTAGCCCCCTTTTTTTTTAGCATTTTATAACAGTTACAGAGTGTATTATAACTGCTTATAACTTGTTGAATAATTAGCTAAAACCATTTTTACCTGAAAGATAAACAATGGGCTCTAGATAGGTAAATTTCCCTTAATGCACTTACCTTGCATTTGATCGCACATTAAATACTCATTAGCCAATGCTCTAATATGATGCGCTTGGCCGAAT
Source organism: Hirtodrosophila alboralis (assembly GCA_035043045.1). NCBI lineage: Eukaryota > Metazoa > Arthropoda > Insecta > Diptera > Drosophilidae > Hirtodrosophila > Hirtodrosophila alboralis. The sequence continues at coordinate 56,905 of JAWNNH010000467.1, read as the reverse complement.
CAAAGACTATAATTGAACGCCTCTAATGGCAAATCAAATACTCAAAAGCAAACTGATTATCATATGGCAACACGAATATGAATTACAACCAGAGTTGCCTTCCGTATCAATGTGCAACAATATGCAGCAGGTTCACGTCACTGCACCCGCAGTGTGATTCCCAAGCCATTATTACAAAGTATTTCATAATATATGGGTAAAGGTATGATAAAAAAAAATTACAGAAAAAATAATTTGAATAGAAAACAAATAAGTTTGTTGTAATTAAAAGTTCCCAGCTGCGTAATACTCTGTTTATAGCCTAGAAAAATATAAAAAAAAAAGAAATAAAATGTTGGCCAAAAGTATTTTGACATACAAGGCATGTGACTTCTATTTCAATTATCTCCGTTCCTATTCAATCAAAAAATTTGAAAATATTCATGATAGTGGAGAATAATGTTCTTTATTAGAAAATTATCAATTTTAATCATAATTAATTTTTTTGTGATTTTTAAAGAGATTTTAAATATCGAACTGCTTACCAAATTTTATTTTAGCTTCAATAGTTAATATCCAAATATATATTAGTCTATCATACCCTTTATCCTCTGGCTAACAATCAGTAGCATATTCCAGCACGCTGTGCCAAGCAATTGGGTCTAGAATTACGCGAATTGCAATTATAACAACAACAATAACAACAACAACAACAAATATATAAACTGAGGCGAATCTACAATTAAAATCCAATTGCGGCTATTGCACAATGCGCAAATAAAAAACAATTTCCAATAACTTTGTTTACTCGCATGTGAAAATGCAGCAGTTGTCTACCACCCCCCTCCCCTACCCCTCTATAAACCCTTTTACCCTGTCTTTCTACTAAGACATAAAAATAAATAAAAAAAAACCCAGCGGCAACATATTGCGCAGCATCTTGAATTTCCGCCCTTTTGGCATTGCTCCATAGAGTTGTCACGTTTCGTGTTGAATTAGTTCAAAGGAACGATTTTTTTTAAATGTAAAAAAGAACTAATTAGTTCCAGATTGTCGTTCAACTAGCTTTTTCTATTTTATTATTTATTTAATAAATCTGTTTACTTTTTGTATCAATATTTTGACTTATTGAACCTTATCTAATTTCTTCATTTTTTTAAATATTTACAAATTGTGCATTATTTTTTTTTATCAAAATATTGACTCATTGCACCTTTTCGCATTTTTGATTTATTTTCATTTGTTCGTTTAATGAACTAGATTAATTTAATTGAACTATAGACAATTACACACAGTTCTAACATTTTCCAGATTGTCAATTAACTAATTTTCTTCATTTTATTAATTATTTAAAAATGCTGCTTTAATTTTTTTTATTAATTTTGGACTTATTAAACCTTTGCCTATTTTTGATTTATTTTCATTTGTTCGTTCAATGAACTAACTTATTTTAATTGAACTATAAACAATTACACACAGCTCTTGCATTTTGCAGATTGTCATTTATCTAATTTGTTAATTTTTTTAAACATTTAAAAATTGTTCATCCTTTTTTTTATCAAAATATTGATTTATTGAACCTTTGCCCATTTTTGATTTATTTCCTTTAATTCGTTCAATGAACTAGCTTACTTTAATTGAACTATAAACAATTGCACACAGCTCTAATGCCACAGCGTCAACAACAACAAGGCAAGCCAAGGTAACGACGATGCACAGCACGAGATACAGATGCTAACAGATACAGATACATTAGCGTACACAGTTACAGATACATAAGTAGATTTATCTTTTCTAATTTTTTCTTTTTGCATTTGTTTTTTTGCGAAGGTTTTTCAGCTGTTGTTGTTGTTGTTGTTATTGTCTGTCGCAATCTTGTGAAATTCAACTTCGCGAATTTTCTGGTCGCCCAGCGAAACAAAAACCAGAGAAGCAGAAAACCAGGCCGTAAGTAGTTTGCCTCCCCAAAAACCAAAAAATTCATCCAAGTATCTCACTGTCTGTATCTCTATCTTTGTCTCTGTCTCAGTTTCTCTTTTGTGCTTTTTGTTTTGCTATTTGCTTTCGCATTCAATTGCAACTGCGTCGTTTGGGTTTTTCCTTTTTGTTTTGGTTGTGGTTGCTGCTGCTGCTGCTGCGGCTGTTGTTGTTGCATCATCAACAACATGCAACAGCCTCGGCAAGGTATGTAGCTTTTGCTGCACATACAACACCCCAATCACACCTTCTTCCCCCTCTCTGTGACTCCATGTTCAGTGATCGCCAGCCAGCCAAACTATTTTTAGTACGCTGCGCGCATCTATGAGATACAAAATACAAGCCGCAAGCAAGCAGTTGTCTGTCTGGCTGCTGATCTCTCCCCTCTACCATCTTCCCTCTCCCAGTTCCCCTCTCTCATCTCCCCTCTCCCCTCCATTTTCCATCTCCCATGGCCCACTCAAAACGCCCAGTCATGCCACGCTCGTGTGATTTATAAGGTCTTTGGCCCCCACCTCGCCGCCCCATAAATTCTATTCGCTTTGCTTCTATCTCTCTCTCTCTCTTCCTCTCTCTCTCTCTTATTCTCGCACTCTCTGTCTTCTCATATCTCTGCCTTTTGGCGTCGTTTCTCTCTGTTTGGGTTTTTGCGTTTTCCTCGAATCTTTGTTTTGCTTGCCGTCTTCTCTTCTGTAATAGTATTATAATATCAACAAGAAAAAATAGTTATCTATGGTTAAACGAAGTTTTAATACCCTTATAGAGATGATAACTTAATTGTAGCTACATAAATATATAATATAATTATCAAAGTCGGAGTTAATCAAGTTTAAATAAAGTTGGTAAAGCTTTTAACTGAAAGATTTGTTCTGTAGATAAATTAGATCATATTTGATAAGTTTTGTAGCTTTTGACAAGATTTAGTTTGGTTCAGATATCTTAAAAAAACATAAAACAGTTGTCAATGCAAAAATGATAGCTGGAAGATACAGTTTTCCGATTTTAATCAAAAATGATCTTTCAAAAATTAAATTATTCAGGGGTAAACTAATTTTGATTAAAATCGGAAAACTGAATTTTTTAGCTATCATTTTTATATTGAAAACTTTATATTGATAACTATATGATATAATGCTTCAATTAAGCCAATTCCTAAATACATATATGTATATGTAGAGCCTGTTATTTATATTAAACAACTGTACCAAGTTTCATAATCCTTTATTGGTAACTGAAAGAAAAGATAGATAATATAATAATTATTAAAAATTTCTTTTATACGTATTTGATCACAAATTTGTTAATTTTTAAGCAAATGAGTTCAAATAAACGTTTTTGTACACAGAATTAATTGGAGATTGATCAAAAAAATTTAAAAAAATTAGTGCGAAGGAAACTTATTGACTAAATGGCGATTAAAGTCAAATAAATGTAATGATTTTCAGAAAAAACTAGTTTGACAGGCCTTTACTAAATATGTAGTATGGATATATAGATAATTATTATGGATTATTAGATAATTATAATTTGAGGGTCATTCCATCTCCTTTCATATTAAATTAGGGTATGGATAGGTTATATGCGTTTGCTACAAAAAGTGTTATTACCTGATAAGTGTAAAAAGTGCCTCGAAAAGGTTTTTCTGGCCATAACTACAGATTTTGGAGGTCATCGAAAAATTTAAATAATGCAGTAATATTATACTTGAATAGGGCTACAAATAAACATTATTCCTCATATAATAATTGTTGTACAGTGTAAACTATCATCTTCATTTACAAAATCATAAAACTCTCTCTCTCTGCAAGTGTATCAATAAGATAAACGTCAAACTCATTGCTGTTTATCATTATCATCATCATAATCATCATTATCATCATAATCATCAACTGACTAATGCTCAATATAGACAGATGTATGTACATAACATACATAAATATATAAATATATATTGTACATCTTGTACATAAGCCTCTGAGATAAAATATATATATAAAAAAAAAATGCTGCGCCATTTTTCTGGCCATTGCTTAAAATTGTGAAACTCAATTGGAATCGACCCAGTTAGCAGCCTCTGTGCTGTCTGGCTCGAACCGAACCGATCTCCTCCACTTTTTTTTTACCCATCGTCATCGTTAATTGCGCCGTAAGGCCATCATCATGTTGAGTCAAGTCGGAACACGTCGCGACGCGTCGCATCGTCACCGTCTACTGCGCACTGCACTTTTTTTTTAATTGCTGGCCAAATATTTTTGACAAACACTGTAATCAGATGTCGACAGATGCGACACTACTGAAGGGAGTCGGGGGGTGCACGGTGGACTCTTGAAAGATGCTGGCGCCATTTAGCATCATCATTTATTTCGGGGTACAGTCACTTTTTTATATCTATCTCTTTTGCTTTTCTTTTATTCTCACTAAGTGTATCTTAAAACAATTGCAATATATATTTTCCATATTTTCCAGAATTTTGTGGTATTTATACTATGATAGAGCTCTAATTTTTAATAAATAAATATATATAATAAAGTAAATATTCAATTGTAAAAAAAGTTCCAAATTAACATTTAATTTTGCATCAAATTTTCTAACAATTTTAAATACCAAAAAAAAGTTAAAATTAATAAAATAAATTGCATATAAAATTCATATTTAACATTCAATTTTCTTTTAAATTTTTTTAATAAAATTAATAAAATAAATTTGCATAAAAATATACAATTTAAAATTCAATTTTCCTTTAAATTGTCTTAACTGTCTTAAAAAATTAAAAAAAAATTAAATTGAATTAAATAAATTGCATAAAAAAATTCAATTTAACATTTAATGTTCCTTTAAATTGTCTAACTATCTTAAATATTCTTTGTGATCCGCAGAATCCTTAGGTTTAAATTTATAAATTATTTTCTCCAAAAAGTGTTATAACATAATCCTTTATATAAAATAAATACAGCAAATTAGACAGTTGAAAGTTTAAATCGAAAATGAATAATAAAATGCTTGTTTATATTTAAATAGTTTAAAAAAAATACTGTATAAGATTATTATTTATAACATTTGTTTTAATAATTTCTAATTTACTATAGAAAAAAATTTATATATAAGCGGAGACGCAAATATTAATGGATTTATTATATTAGTTTTGATATTTGTTTTATCAATAATATTAATTAATTAATAATTAATTAATAGCCCAAATTTAGTAAGAATTTTATTAGAAAGAGATGGGTTAGATTTAGTATCTTATTGTTTAGTAATTTATTTTCATAATGTGAAATATTATAATGCGGAGATGTTACGCAAACTTGTGCCAAATTCAATAGAATTTTGTGATTTTTTAATTTTAAAAAAATTATTATAAATAATAAAAATAATGTGTTATTAAATAAAAAAAAATGTAGACAATATCTCAGCTATAAGTATTATTTTTTGACAATCAAAGTTGCGCATTAAGTTTGTGAGAATTATTTTTCTGGCAAGTTTGTGTACATATTTTAAACATTATTTTTTCAGCAATATTTTTGAAGTTTTATTTTTTTATTTATAGAATAAAACACATACATATTTTAATATTTATTATAACATTTTTAAACATTTTATTTATCATAATATTTTTTTATAAGATTATTATCATATGTAGCAAAAGAACAACAACATTTTTTCAGTAATAATCTTAAAGTTTTATTTTTCAATTATAGAATAAGCCATATACATATTTTAATATTAATTTCGCTTAAAAATATAACATTTTTAAACACACAATTTATGTAAATATTTTCTTTAATTTAAAATATCAATTAACACATTATCAAAGCTTATAATCAAATAAAGCAAAAGAACAACATTTAAAATGTCAAACATAATAAAAGTTGATTGCATTGTTAATTGAATAAGCACTTCAATAATAAGCATATGCACTTAATATATATATTATAAAAGTTTTCCAATTAATCAGCTTAAGAGCAAAATGCTAATTAAATTGAATTTCACTTTGTTATTAAAAAGTCCCCAGTGTAAGAAATACTTTTATCAGCTAATCAGAAGTGGAATATTTACCAATCCATTTATGGTATTTCAACTAATTAGATACACTTTTAATGCAGGACGACACGCTGACCTTTTGTTTAGCCAAATTTATATACATAAGTTCAAAGGTCAGTGGGTAAAATTTTATTATTATTATTATCAGGCAGACAGACAGACAGTTATTTTGATTTCTATTTGCCTGGACAGGCAATCACTTATCAGCCAAAACGTGAGTACTAAATAAATAATAATAATATAAGAATTTTTTTTTGTTTTTTTCGGTACGAAAACATCATCAAAACTAACTGCAGGCAAATTGTGGCCACATAAATCATACGACGCGTTGTTCAACGGGGGAAAAACTCAACACACACATATGTATATATATAATGCCACAAAGGTCGAGAACTGAACACATCGGAGCATTCAACAGCTCACTGATTACACATAAAGAGTGAAAAAGATCTGCCATTTCTGACCCCCCAGACCAGACCCGACCCCACCACCACCGACAGGCAATTTGATAAGCCCAACAAACTCTGAGACTGAGAAATGAGAATTGAGAATTGAGACTGGGTGGCTGCTGCTGAAAGCATAGAATGCGATTTGTTTATGAGATTTTCTTATGCCTTTAGTATACTATATATATATATATAATATACTACGAGTATGCCCCAGTATGCGTAGTATACACCCTTAAGAGGTATAATGAATATTTGATGAAGCTTGCTAAAAACATAAGGGATTTACATATATATATACATTTAGGTTTTTTTTGGCGTAACTTCACTGAAGGCCTTTAAATTTTATTTAAATCAAATAGGTTTATTTTTTATATAAGCCAAAATTGGAATAAAGGAGAAATTTTAATTTATTCTGAGCTAACTCTTTTTTTTAAATAAATTTTAATAGATTAGCTAACCCCACAAAAAATTCTGCTGATTTTAATTTTAGTCTAAAAGTAAATCTTTTGGTTGGGAAGTAAAGTCTTATTTAAAGTAATAATAAAGATATATTAAATTATATAAAATTATCAATTAACTTATCAATATATTAAAAAAAACATGTTTATTTTTAATTTTATTTAACAATTAAACTGTTTGTATTAATACAACATTTTTAAATAAATTATATAAAATGTTATAATATTTTATTCAATGTTTTTATATTTGCATTTATTTGAAATATATTTTTTTTTACAATTATATTATTTTTTAGATTTTATTTATAATAATATAGTTATTTTTCTCAATTTATTTATAAAATATATTTTTCTTAACAATTATATTATTTTTCCCAATTTTGTATTATTATAAGTTATATTTTTTAAATGTTTTATATTTTTATTTATTTTAAATATATTTTTTTTTACAATTGTATTATTTTTCACAATTTATTTAAAATTATATAGCTATTTTTCTCAGTTTATTTAAAGAATATATTTATTTTTTTACAATTGCATTATTTTTCCCAATTTTTTATCCTTTAGTTATTTTATTAAATGTTTTATATTTCCATTTATTTTAAATATATATAAATTTTTTTTTTACAATTAAATTATTTTACACAATTTATTTATAATAATATAGTTATTTTTTTGAATTTATTTATAAAATATATTTTTTTTAACAATTGTATTATTTTTCCCAGTTTTTAATTAATATTTATTATAATATTTTGTTATTTATTATTACTTATTATTTATATTTTCAATAATTTAAATTTAAAATATATTGATTTTATAAAATATTTTATAATTTTATTTATTCAAATTTTAAATATAATTTTTTTTCTAGAATTTATATTATTTTATTTATTCAAATTTTAAATATAATTTTTTTTCTAGATTAATATTATTTTTACATATTTTGTTAAATATTTTATATTTTTATTTATTCAAATTTAAGATCTATTTTTTTTTTTATAATTCTGTTATTATGAGCTTTTATTGTTTTTTATTTATATATTGTATATATTTTATATTTATTTAAATTGAAAATATATTTATTTCTTAACATTCATATTTTCCTAATTTTAAATTATTTCTAGTTATTTTATTAAATGTCTTATATTTTTATTTATTCAAATTTAAAATGTATTTTTTTTTTTATATAATTGTATTATTTTTCACAATTTTAATTGTTATTATTTTTTTTTATTAAATGTTTTATATTTTCATTAATTCAAGTTTAAAATATATTTATATTATACTATATTTATTAATATATCCAAAATGACATCGTTCTTAAATTAAATATAATAAACAAAAAAATGAATTAGAAATTAAATATAAAACTGATTTTAGCTAAAATACTACACTATATATTAAAGGTATTCCCTAGAATTTTATTTAAATTACAGAGCGTCTCTGCTTCGTTGTGGCAACATTTTTAAACTAATTTTTTTTTAATTATACAGTTTTTTTTGTGCCCTAAAGTTTCATAATGAACACAAAAAACAAAAAAAAAAAAAGAAAATTAAAAATAAACGTCGACTTAATGGCGCTTGTCGCTTTGTTTCGGGCCTTTCATTCACAATATTCATTCATTGATTCACATGAATACACAGTCCATATATGATCGTATATATATATATATATATTTTTTTTTTTTGTAGATTTTTCTATTAGAGTCGTAGTATTATTTATTCTTGATGTTCATATTTTGTTGCTGTTGTGGCTTTGTTCATTATTATTGTTGTTATTGCTGCTGCATTCTGTATTATAATCACATCTAAATCTCTCATTCAATTAAATTAATTGCCGCCTTTGTGTTTGTGTACCATGCGCAAAAACGGCGTATTATTTACATGGCTATTGCCTCCGGGCTCCCCCCCTGAAACCCGGAGCGGGGAGCAATAATATTACGAGTTGTATTTATTTATTGACCGTTGGCAAAAGTTTTGAGTAAGTACGAATTATAAATTTAATTAATATTTCAACAAGAACAAGAATAAACAATGTTGTAGAAGTTGTGTAAATAAAATTTCTATATTTTCAGTTGAGTAAATTATGAACTATATAACAAATAACACTGTAAATAATACTATATATTTGTAAATGGACTACACACGCCTCAGAAAAAAAACAACATTGAGTTGAATGAACTATACAAATTGTTTCTAATATATGTATATATATATATATTTTTATATTTTTTTAAATACCTGTGGTACGTCCAACCGGGTGATCTATGTGGCCACAGACTTGATTAATGGTCTTGTTTTTTTTTTAAAGCTGCTCTTCCGAAATTCAAATGACCTTTAGCGGTTTGTCACATATGAAGTTTTTGTGAATTATAACATAATATATTTATAAGTATTTTTTTTATTTAGGAGAAGAAAGGACCTGCCTTTAAATGTCAGTTTTTAAGTAAAAGTTGGCAAAGTCAATGTCTCCATTCTGAGCCAGATAGAAATCTTAATAGCCTGCACAAATGTTATTTAAGTAAAAAAAACAACACGCCTTTTTCAAGTAAGATTTATAAACATGCATTGTATTAATTTATAAGCATAATTATCTAATTTAAAAGACCATACTTACTAATAATGGGTGTGTGTATGTTTTTTATTAAATTATATTAATTGCAGATCAATGAACTGTGAACAAGTTCACCTTGTGGACAGCATGAAGTCTAAGAATATGTAGACTAATAAATGTAGCATAATAACATCTGGTGGGAATTGATTTTTAACAATTGATATAAGTACTAAAGTTTCTTAAATAAAAAAATAGTAGTTTCTTAAATAAGTAAATAGTATAACTTTATAATTGTATATCTGTGCTATATACCAAATAAATTACCATATTTCTAAGGCTCTTAAGTCTTAAATAATACAAAAAACAACCATTCCATGAACATTTTCGTATATAGAACATTTTTATTATTTTACTATAAAAGGCAAAAATCAAAGAGAAAAATAAAATTGTTCATAAAAGTTTATTCTAAATTTAAAATCAGAGAAAATACATATTATTTTTAAATAAAAATTTAAATTTAATTATTATTTCTAATTTTTAATATTTAGATAAAACAGAAAAGTTATTTTTTAATCTATATATATAAAATTGGTGTAAAAAGTGAGAACGACTTGAACAATTTAGCTCAGAATTTTTTCAGTTTTTCGTAATGCTCAGACGAAGGTATCTAGAAAAAAAATTGTTGGAAAAATATTACGGAAAAGTCGCTAGCGCCGCAACAGTTGTACTTACTGTTAACGTAATATATACAGCACTGTTAACATTTATAGCACTGTTACAGCTTTTTTCTTTATTGTTTTTTTTAACTATATTTATACATCAGCCCAAGGGGCATTAAATTTAATGCTATGGTACATTAGCAGGAAATATAATACATAAAATAAATAATAAATAAATATAAATTATAGTAGGCAGTATATTTTTTCAATGAAATACGAAAAACACAGTAGGCAGTATTTTTGCAATTAATTGGAAATAGCTTATATTATTTTTAAAATAAATAATAGAAATAATTTATATGGCAAAACAAAGTTTGCCGGATCAACAAAAATATATAATTAGCTTGTTTTTATTTTGTTTTTTGCCAGTATTTTTTTAATTAATTGGAATTAATTTATATTACTTCAAAATAAATAATAGAAATCATTTTTATGACAAAACAACGTTTGCCGGATTAACTAGAATATAATAAGTTTGTTTTTATTTATTTTTTTTGAGGTAAGGCGTAGCAACGCACGCCGAGTACACTAGTTTAATTTTTTATAAAAATCAACATATTATTTTTATTTTAAGAATTACAGCTGTTAAATAAAATTTTTATTTAATTTTTTTAATTTTTAGTTGTTTACTGAGAAATATATTAACTATATGGTAAGCGTGTTTGCTGCTTTTTTTTTTGTTTTTGGGTTTTTTTTAACCCTTTGACAGATAATTTCAACTCGATAATTAATTAAATTTATTATTCAAAAAATATGTGTGGCTCCCGGTGCATGCCAGCCGCCAAAGGTGCGTTCCAATTCTACGGCCAAACTGAGGCACAAACGATCCTGATACGGTGCCGCAATAACGGAGAAACCAATTGGCAAACCCTGTGCATTGATGCCCATGGGAATATGTGTTGCCGGCAGACCGAGAATATTAAAAATCAAAGTATAATCTAAGCCCCACGACTGCAACGGCGTCCAGCCATGTCGACAGGCAGTTGCATGAAGTGTGGGAAAGATCAGGACGCCATTCTCGCCCAGCAATTCAGTTAAATGCTGAGCAAGGGATTGACCCATCAGGCGATAGTATTCCAAACGCTCGTCACACCACATAAAGGAGTTTGTGCGACGCATTAGATCAAAGATTAGGGCGCCAGTTGTATTGATGGACTTGCCGCACAGACTCTGCCACAATTGTTGCAACGTGCTGTACAGTGCATTGTCGCCTGTTGCAACCTGGTGGACATATGGCAGCTGCTTCAATCGTGCTATGCCACCCAGGGCAATCTCCAAAGAATCGCTGAAGCCGGGCAGCTTAAGCTGTTCCACGGCCAGACCGAGAGACCTTAGATGCTCCAAGGCTGTGTGGATGGATGTTTGGATTTCCGGTTGCACAGCTTGATGCATGCAACCATTGAGACCCTGAAAACCCAGGGCGTAATACACTTTTAGCTGTTCCAGCTGCACTGGCTCCTGCAGACGCAGCTTGGCGGCATTTTCGCCGGCCATCAACTCCAGCAGCTGGGCAAGATCAACGGCAAATCTTGTTATGGGACCCAAAACTAAATACTGCTGAAAATCTTTATCTTTGGAGCTGGGAAAGTGTCCCTCTGCAGAGATAACCCCACCCGTTGCCTTATGTCCAAAGAGCCCACAATATAAACTGGGAATACGTATAGAACCGGCAATATCCGAGCCAATGCCAAAGAGCGATGCTCCAGCTGCATTTAAAGCGCCCTCGCCACCCGAACTGCCACCTGGTGTATACTCCAAATTATAGGGATTACGGCAGCGTCCATTTAACAGCGTATCCGTATCCGCGGAATAACAATACTCTGGCGTTGCAGAGACCAACAGGGGTATGGCACCTGCGGCACGTATACGTGCCACAACCAGACCATCAAACTGTGCTTTCATTTCACTTCTAGCCAAACTGCCCACAGCAAAGGACATGTCGGCCAGGGCACAGGACTCCTTTACAGTCACAGGCAAACCTAGCAAAGGTTGCTTTTCAAATAATTTCTGAACATTTGCAGCTTTTGCAATCAGTTCATCAACACGGGAAGCCTCAAATATTGCAGCATCAAAGCGAGATTCCACCACAGCATTCAAATGAGGATTAACTGCCTCTATTCGCTCTATATAAGCCTGGATCAGCTCAACTGCCGTCACATGTCCTTCACAGAGTCCCAATTGCAATTCCTGAATACTCTGCAAAAGCAGAGGATTTTTTATAAGCGGCAAACGCTTTGCTCTTGGATGTTGTTTTCGTGGCCAAAAATAGTAAAATAAAGATAGCAGAAATTGCAAAATTATAACAACAAATTTAACAATTATTAAATTAAAACGAAGAAACAATTCCATTGCAGTTTAAAGAATGAAATTACAAACGCATTAAAATCAACAACAAAAAGCAATAAAATAAAGCAATTAAATTTAGAATTTTTTTTGCATAATTTCGTAAATTAATTTAAATTATATAAAATAGACATATTTGAATTGAAAAGCGATGTAGTTTTAATTCAAAATTTGTTTTAAATATCTAAAAAAATAGGTTTGTGAATTTGTCCAAACAAACCAAATGTAAAATTGATTTAAAAAAATATTTTAAAAACTAAGCTCAATCTACGTATTTTAATTTTTATTTTATTAATTATTGTTATTAAAATTTGTCCACAAAAAGCAAACCATAAATTGATTTAAATAATATTTAATACTAAGCACAATATATTTAACTATTCAATTTATTTAACTTCCGTATATAGTTTTAAATGTAGTTTTAAATCAACATTTGTTTTTAAGGATTTGAAAAATAGGTTTCTGAAATTTGTCCAACCAAATTAATAGTAATATGTATTTAAAATATTATTAAAAACTAAACTCAATTTACGAATTTAATTTTTATTTTATTAATTTGTATATTAATTTGTTTATTCCTTATTATTATCTTTTCTTATTTATTTTTATTATTTTATTTATTTATAGCGCAATACATTTATATTTTTAAATCAAAACTTGTTTTTAAAGATCTAAAAATAGGTTTCTGAAATTTTTCCAAAAAAACCAAACGAAAAATTTATTTAAAATAATGTTTAAGCAAAATCTAGATTTTTTTTTGTTGTTTTTTTATTAACACATTTATTTATTTTATTTCTATTTTATTTATTTATTTTATTATTAATTTTTATATATTTAACTATTCAATTTATTTAACTTTGTAGTTTTAAATGCTGAAAAAAAATTGTTCTAAAACCAAAAGTACAATTTATTTAAGCGCAATCTACGTATGTTAATTTGTATTTAATTAATACTTATTTATATATTTTATTTTCTCTACGTATCTTAATTTTTATTTTATTAATACATTTTTATATTTTATTTCCTTTTTTTAAGCTTTTATATTTATCTTTAATATTACATTTATCTATCCAATTAATTTCACTTCCTTATTAATATTACTCCAATAAATCTGCCAGTTTTTTAATAGTGCAATCAAATTAGTTAAATTCTAATTTTATTTAACTTAACTGCATTTTCAACTTATTTTTTTGGGTAAATGCAATTAAACTATTTATCATTGCCTTGCGGCAATTAGCAGCTCCAAAAAATAATTCGTTGTCATATATAATCAACAAATAAATAATAATGCACAAAAATACCATTAATTAAATCAAATTTTCCAGCACAGACAACAAGCAGACCACAAAATCCCTTCATTCCCCCTATACCCCTTCCCCCTCTTAGGGAATTGTGGTCCTATTGAGTTGAAGTTTAATTAAAATTTTGTTGCATTTTTGGGTGTACCTCTAATTAGCTTCCATCGCAGCATTTTATATACTGGCAAAAAAACAAGCTGCACACAAAACCATGGCAAAAGAATTTTATTTAAATACTCTGTATTTTATTTAAATTATATAGAGTGGGGTATAATGAAGTTGAAGGAGTCTGCGAGGCAATAAGGAGAGTGTAAAAGTCTGAATTGTTGGCCAGACAAGACAGGAATATATATTATTCAGCAACTAACCAAATGATGTATCAGAATTGAGTCCAAAATAATAGGAAAAGGTGTTATTTAAAAAAAAAAACATTACATACATTTAGTACCTGAAAATACCTTAAAATATATATTTTCACCAACTAATTAAAAACAATTAATTTTTTGTTATTTTCTGGTATTAAATTTATTTAATTTCTTTTAAAAAAAAAAACACATTTTCTCATTATGTTGACCTCAATTCTGTTTTATTATCTTTCAATATATTTTCTAAATATTTTTTGCAGAACTGTTATTATTTTAATATTTTTCCTTATCGAATCAATGGGAAAATTAATGATATTAATTTTTTATTTAAAATGCATTTTTTTAAAATTAATTGCTGAGTCTTAAACACATTATGCTCAACATTTTTTAAAAGTGATTTAAAAGAAGAGTTGTCATGTCATTTTATAGAAATTTTTTGGGCAATTGTATTTTCATTATATGACGAGAAATCCCTTGGAGAATTTTTATAAATTATTCTGTCTATTAAAATATATTTTAGAATATGTTCTTTACTTAAATATATATATATTATATTTTATTATATATATTAATTTATATTAGTTGATTTTTTTGAATATTTTTTCTAGACTTTGGTGTCTTTTATTTTATAATTATTTTTTTGCAGAACTAAAGGGTAACTTTACATGCAAACACTGCAGCATTTTTAACTTGTTTTATAAGTATTGTAAAAAAAAATATTCCCAGCTTGCAACTGAATCAAGCGTGCAAAAGTTTATGCCCCACAGCCAAATGGCAAATGGCAGCAAGGACCTACGCAGTCGACAGCCGACAGGACACCCACGCTATGCCACGGTGAAGCCTGTTACAACAGCCCACGGCTGTTCCTTATGGCCAGAATTGCCCTTTTTCGTGATGACGTGGGCAACTCTGTGGCATTTCATTTCAGAATGTGTGGGTTGGCTTAAATGTAGAAAAACTTGACTGGGGGGAGGGGCTGTGACTGTAGGCGTGGCACTGATAACAGTACGCCCCCTAGAAGCTGCTGCTGTTGCCCCATGCCACAAGCAAAAATGATTGAGAATCCATCAAAATCCATTCGAGCAGCTGCTGATGCTGCTTCGAGGTGGCACCCCGCACGCGCCAGGACTATGCAAATAAGTTGCCATTTAAATGTTGGCTGCAACACCATTCACACTCACCCCAACCTCCCCCCCTTTTGCCCGCCCACTTGTCTCACATTATTGCCTGACTTGACATTGATGTATCTGGTGACAAACTGTTGCGGTTTATTATCGTTTGGCTGTGTGGCACGAGGGGCATGATTGGGGGGTTTGCGGTAGCAGTCACGTAGTTACAGAACATGTCACAGCTGCAAGGATAACGCAGCAGCAGCATCTCCTCATCACAATTTCGCCAATCGATAAATCATTTTAATTGTTTGCAATCTAAAAGATAATGCACTGCGTTTCCAAGCATCATCTGATGTTGCTTAAAGTGGATATAAGAAAACAGCCAAGAGTAGCTAAATAAGTCAGCAGATTCTGGATAAACTTAAGTCTCTAAACAGCAGTTAACCATATGAGATTGATTTAATAGCCTAAACAGGAAATTATCCTGCATAGATAAGCTTAAAGATAATACAAAGTTTGTAGGTTTATTTAATAGAAGAATAAAGCATAAATAAAAATAAATTAAATTCAAATATTAATATTTCAATATATTGCCCTGATATACCTAATAATTTTAAGGAAGACTAAGTTTCTATCTGAACACCAATTGATAGATTAATTCCCTAAATATATATCATAATCATTACAAAAGAATTTTTTCTTAATCGCCTTTATTTTATCAGTGTCTGCTGACATATTTTTTATATTTATATATACTGCAAATTTTTATAACAATAATGTAATTAAATCCGCCCTTAACATGCTTAACTGTTTTTCAACTTTAAATCATTTTTAATTAAAATAACAATTCATTACAATGTAAAAGAATAATAAACAAAAATTTCAGATTGATTAAGCCAACATTTCAATTAACTAACAATTAAAAAGCGGCTATATTTAATAAAGCTAATAATAACATAATATTTTTTTTTAAATTTATTAATAGAGAGTTAATGACTTTGAATTAAAAAATCAATTAAAAAGGTTCATTTAATACAATTTAGAATTAAATAAAATATTTTATAGGAAAAATAAATATTCAAATGATTATATAAGTCAATTGACTTATTTGTAAGTCAAAAAAAAATTTTTTAAGGAAAAATAAATATTGAAATGAAATTACAAGTCAATTTAGGCACATTGTACATTAATAAAAAAATTATAATTCATGCCAGGTATTTATGTTTTTTCTCGAATAACATTCTATAAATATTTTTTATTGACTTTGAACTTAAATACCTACTAAAAAGGTTAATTAACTAGTTGCAATTTCAAAACAATATAAATATTTTAAGAAAAATAAATATTAATTAATAAAAAAATATATAAAAATTATTATTCATTCCAGAATTTCAGGAATGACCCTTCTGTTTATTTTTTCAATTAAAAAAAAAATAGAAATAAAATTATAATTATATTAAAACTCCAAGAATGATCGCTGGCAATTTGTTGGCAATATTTTATGAGGCAAGAAAAAATAAGTATTAAATAAAAATGATAATTTAATTTAGGCACATTGTATTTTAATAGAAAAAATAATAAAAATTATAATTCATGCCAGGGATTAATATTCTTTCAAAATTAACTCCTCTATTTATATTTTCAATTAAAAAAAAAAATTATAATTATATTAAAACTCTAAGAATGATCGCTGGCAATTTGTTGGCAATATTTTATGAGGCAAGTCCTTACACAGGACGAGTAACAAATAAATTTTCATTAGCACTTTTGCCCACGCCAAAAATTCAAAGCCATAGCCGTGATATAGAAGGGGGTTTTTATTTGGCATAGGCGTGTATTGAAGGGGTTAAATGGGTTGAGTTGAGTTTTGCCCCCTCCGCCCCCTTTACGTTTGCCATTGAGAGAGTTGTACTGCAGTGCATCGAATATATAGACGGGAATATGAGTATATATGCCAATGGCCTGCTCTATATAGCGTATATATAGTACTTATGTAATACTATAGTATATAGATACTCTATATATGTGTACATATATTCATATACATACATTATTCCCGGCGTACAGTCGCTTCCATTTCCAGTTGCATTTACGAGCAAATACGAGGCGAGGCAACTTGCCACCCAACTCTTGCCCCTCGCCGGAGTCTGTGTGTGTATGTGTGTGTGTGTGTGCTGAGAGGCGCCTCTGGTATGTTAACCTACCCAGTGCTTTTTGGGCTATATCAAAAACGAGCTTTAGCTACAATGGCATAAACATCTCGTAGCTACATTGTTGCAATAAAATATTTACAAGATACATTTGCTACTGTTTGGTTCGGTTCTGTTTGGTTCTGTTCTGCGCTTGCCACGGCATCTGTGGCAAGTAACAAAAAGTTAGACATTTGCTTCTTTCTGTTATGGAAATGCCGCACGTTCTGTCCATACCACCCCCACTTGCCCCCCCTTTGAATGCTTGTTGCTTCTTGGTTTATTCAGTTTTACAGCTTATCCTGTTGCTGTAAGGACTCTGTGTGGCAATCTCTAAAAAGGGGGGCAGAGCATTCTACAAATTTGTTGTTGAAATTCATTAAAGGTTAAGGAACTTTGAATAAAAAAAAGAAATGGAAAACAAAATTGTTTTATGCTTGTCAGGTTTTTATTACTTTTTATAATAATGAAAATATGCAGAAAGTGTCGAGACAGCATTTAAATAAATATTTTATTAAATATACAATACATTTTTTACATGTTTTATTCTTTTCTTGAAGCAGAAGAATGAAAGGAATTTTTTTAAAATTATTTCCTTATAGGAAATAATAGGGAAATCAATGATATTATTTTGGGTTTTATTTAATTTATTTTCTTAAGGAATTAAAAGGAATATCAAAGATATTATTTTGGATTTTATTTAATTTTTTTCCTTAACGAAAAATTAGGAAAATAAATTATATTATTTTGGAATTTATTTTAATTTTTTTCTAAACGAATTAATAGGGAAATTAATGATATTATTTTGGAATTTATTTTAATTTTTTTCCTTAACGAATTAATATGAAAATCGATGATAATATTGTGGATTTTATTTAATTTTTTTCCTGAACGAATTAATATGGAAATCAAGGATATTATTTTGGAGTTTATTTAATTTTTTTTCATTAACGCATTAATAGGGAAATTAATGATATTATTTTTTAATTGTAAAATGCTTTTTTTTTAAATTAATTGATAAATCCTTAACACATTATGCTCAACATTTTTTAAAAGTGATTTAAAAATAGAGTTGTCATGTCATTAAAAGGAAATTTTTTTGGCAATTCTATTTTCATTATATGATGAGAAATCCCTTAGGGAATTTTTATGAATTATTCTGTCTCTTAAAATATATATTAGAATATGTTCTATACTTAATTATATTTACCATATTATATTATATATATTATTATATATTAGCGGATTTTTTGGAATATTTTTCCCAGACTTTGGTTTCTATTTCCGCAGACTTTTGAGTGAGTGCCATTTGAGTATATGAATAGAGCACTCATTTTAAATATGTTTTCTATGTAACTCAAGTTTAATTTAACTTTTTGTTTCATTTTTTCTTAAATCTACGCCCACACATTCGCACACAACTCTCAACTCTCATTTTCTCTCTCTCTCTCTCTCACACTCCCTCTCTTTCTATCTCTCTCTCACTCTTTTGGCTTGTAATTTTTCCCTTTCCAATAGCCCATTACATTTCACGCTCAGCTCAGCATCATTCAATGCAAAATTCATTTACGTTGTCCTGTTTCAGTTTTACGTTACGCTACGCGTCCTATATACGTACTATATATATATAAATCTTTATATATATGTATTTTTGTATATATATATATCGCTACTGCAGTTGTGTGTATCTTGTAGCTGTATCCTACAACTGTACTTGCCATTTACCGTCATCGTCCATTTACGACGACGTCGACGACGCCGTGCCCAGTGACGTAACACACGACGAGCGTGTGACGAATGTTTATCCTCGTTGAGGCCAGTTTTAAACATCCCAAATGCCGCCCAAAACAACATAACCGCCCGCCCACCTCACCGCACCTATCTACCCTTTCTACTTTAACGCACCCCCGCCTAACTACCTTACCCAGCCGTATACTTCGTGACCTCGCCATAGCGTAAATCTTCGTGAAACGCTTCGTGAGCGTAGTAACCTATATACGGAGCCGACAGGCCAACACCCACGCTTATGTACAAAACGCCGCAGCACCGCCCCCTCCCTCCCCCCTCCCTCCTAAATCCTACCTAGCTTTGGCCTGTTGCAGAGAGACATCGTGCCATGGATTTTTCCATATGCCGAACAACGTTTCGTATCGTTTCGCTACGCTTCGGTTTCGTATCGTCATCTCGTTGTCGCTGTCGTCGGCATCGTCGCATGGCAATAAACAATGACGTCACAAATGACCGATTGCCAGCGACACGCGTCTGCAGCTGATTTTTTTTTGGTTTTGTTTTTGCTTTTGTTTTTGTTTTTGTTGTTGCTGTCTGCGTTATTACGTATACGCCGTGTTGTACACGACACGACGCGCGTTATATAGAAAGCTGTAAACGAGAGTTTTCAAAAAACCGTAAATGAGCGTGTCTAGGTCTAGGCGTCGCTCTGGCGTCATTGGCAATTGGATGCGGCTATAAACTGTAACCAATTTTTGCCAACACATGTCAACCATAACCCTGTACACCGCACAGCCCCGCCCCCACCCAACCCTCAACCTACCACTTACAGACCAGCTGCCTCATTTGAAACAACAATTTAAAATTTACTTTAAATCTTAGTTTTTTTTGTTAACGTCAACTAACATCTGTCGTCATCAAAAAACACATCAAACTCATTTCACGTTGCCAAAGATCAAAGCCATGTTTAAACCAGACGAGTTAAGCCCTGAGCTTAACTTAAATTTAATATTAATTTTTGGCTGCGATTAGTGTTAAAAGTTGCTCTAAAAAAATTAAAATTCTATATAAATTTAAGCTATTAAATATAAATTGCATTTATTAAAAAATAATGTGCAAAACAATAGCTTCCAAGTAAAATATATTAAAACAGATATTAAATAAATTTTAGTTACAAAAATAAAAGCTAAATAAGGTATATTAAAACAGTTACTATATAAATTTTAGCTATTAAATAAATTTTAGAAATAAACGGAAAAATTGTATTTATTAAAAAAAGCTAAATAAAAGAATATTAAAATATATACTATATAAATTCTAACTATTAAATAGATGTTATGAATAACTGGTAAAATTATTGTTTATTGAAAAAAAAAGCTAGAAAAATAACAGCTAATTAAAATAATTTATAGAAAAACCTGAAAATATCCTGAAAAGGAAGTTCTAAAAAATAAAAAAATAAATTAAAATAAAAAATAAAAATTTAAAATAAATGTAGCCCAGAAAATGGGAATTTTAAAACACAAACAAATCCAAAAATGAGTACAAATATGAGTATAAATACGAATACGTATACGAGTACTCATTTCGTATGTCATATTCATACTCATACTCATATGTAATCACTTTTTCACTTCCATTGATCAAATGCATCAAAAATTGAAATCAGGTTAATAGGACATTGCAAAAAACTCTAGGCAAAAGTTTAACTGGAAATACACACAAACACACACATAAATCTAGGAGCTGACGTGGGTGTGCCTATATCCGTGTGTGTGTGTGTGTGTGTGTGTGTGTGTGTGTAGGTCATGTGGGTGGCAAGTAAGTAGTACAGTTACGACAGCCTGTAGCTGATGACATTTGAGTGTCAGTTTGCAAAAAAGAACAAAATATATATATAAAATATATATATAATCGAATTTGATGCATAGAAAAACAGAGAACATTAGAGAATGGGAAATGTATAAATAGAGTTTTTTTTGAGAGCAAAATAATCAAAGATTAAAAAGGACAAAGGACTAAGTATAGAACTACTACAATTACTTAAACTAATCAATGCACGGATTCATTTAATAGTTTGTATTTATTGGCATTAATTTAAGTCCTTTCATTAACAAAAGTGACTTAAAATATTCAAAAAATGCATTAAATTAAGAATTATTCAATTGTCTATAGTTTATTTATTTTAAAAGCAAATCTGAGTCTTGTATTCATTAAGTAATTTAATGTTAACTTTTATAAAAATATAAATATTGTCTTTCAGAGCTAATAAACCCAATTTTAAACATTCAAAAATAGCATTCATTTATATTAAATTGAAAAGTGAATGAATCTTACTTAATAAGCTAAATACTGACAGTATTCATTGGCACTCATTTCATTGCCATCCTTCAGTTTTACATTCTATATAGTTCCTTTAATATCTATTCATAAAATAAACTTTAAATATTTATATTGTTTTTCAAAGCTAATAAATCCAACTTTGAGCATTCAAAAATAGTATTTACTTAATATACTTGAAAAGTGAATACCTTATACTCAATAAAATAAATACTGACAGTATTAATTATCACTTTTTTCACTCACATCCTTCAGTATTAAATTCAATATAGTTCCTTCAACATTTAGTCATAAAAGATACTTTAAATATTTATAAAACTGCATTCACTTGATACACTTTTAGTATGCATATGAATACACTCAGTTTAAAGTTGAACTCAATATGTTGAATACATTTGCTATTCATTTTATGACCACCCTTGGGTTTTTTGTTGCATTCATTAGAGACACCACTCCGTACGCATTTCTCCAACAGATGAGCGTCATTCGGTTACAATTTGTTGAACGTTGCATGTTGCAGCAACCCACACACAATACTGTTGCAATGTGGGTAGTTAGATGATTTGTAGGTATGTATTATTGGGTGGTTGGGTGTTTGGGGTACACTCAGTTATTTTCTTTTCCTTTCTGCTTCAAATTCCATTATTCATCAGCCTACGCAAATCGAGATGGAAGCTCATTATACAAAACACCCTGTGTACAGCAGCCGTAACATTAGCTTTTTAACACCCTGTTTTTAGTGTTTTGGTTGAGAACTGTTGCACTTACGGTTTTTTGTTATACTCTGTTCTGGGGTATACACTATAAAAATTAAAGCTAAATTTGCTACACATTAAAATAATGTATCTAAAAGTTTTTTTTTTGCTCATTTCCTTCTACAATAATTTAAAAAAAATTCCATACATATATCCCAAATTTTGGTATATTAATTTCGGATTACCAAAAAAAAATAAAAAAAAATAAAAAAAAATAAAAATAATAATAATAATAAAAAAAAAAAACTAAATCTTTTTGAGAGACTGGTTTAAAAAAAAATTATTTTATAGCTAAGGTTAATCAATTTTGGCAATGGGGTGTACTAATAACTCTCCTTAGGAAATGAGAAAAATATATATCTCTCCTAATTGTACCATAATTTCAGAAATATTCGGGAAATTAAACTGAACTTTGTTTTTAAAAGCAAGGCAAATAATTATAAAGGTATTTTCTGGAAAGACAAATTAATATTGTAACCCTAAAATGGTGAAAAATTAATTGAGATTTGTTTCAAAAGTCAAAGAAAACCCTTTGTTATTTAAATAAAATCAAAATATTTCTAAAATGTTATTTAATTAATGCAAATTTATTCTTTAAATAAAACCAAATTATTTAAGAGATTTTTCTTATTTTTATTTTTTTTTTAAATTTATTGCCATTAACGATTGTATAATAATAAGAAATTATTAATAAATATAGATAAATATAAATAAATATAAATAAATATAAGCAAATTTAAATAAATATAAATTAGCTAATGAAGTGCGCTGTTTTTGTGCGCATTTCTGCTTGTAATTCCTAAACGCTTTTAACGTCAGAATATTTCTATACGTAGAAATTTTATTTTTCGTTGATTTATGCATAGGTTTTTTCTTAAATATATTCTTTAATTAATTTATTTTTTTTTACCTATAAATTTGATTTTATTCATATCATAAGTAATCGATTAAAAAGTGATATTTTCTTATAAATAAATAATGCAAATAATGACTAAAAACTATACTAAACTAATAAAGCAGAGTATGTCACAGTCGGGTGACAAATTGTTTAATATTTGTTGTTGTTCGTTATTAGCACTTGACGCTGTCGTTGTCGCTGTCGACGCCTCAGTCGCCGTCTCGCTGCGTTTTCTTTTCTGTTGTTGTTTAGGGCGTACTATATATATATATATATATATATATATATATATGTATGTATATATATATTAGTATACTATTTAAGCGTCGCTTGCAGCGTCAAATCAGCTCAGTCGGTCAGCGGCAGTTTGCATTTTCATAGCTCTTGAGATTGAAAACCCATAAAAAAAAAGAAAAATAGTGTAAAAACTAACAACAACTAAAAAGCAACTAACAACAACAATAACAATAATACTATTTATTTTTAAAGTGAATTTATTTTGCAATTTTTTTGCTTTTTTTTAGTTTTCTTTTTTTAACAAATTTGTGACACATTTTTTTTTTCGCGCCAATTCTCGTATTTATTCAGGAACTGCGCATTTCAAAAGAGGCTTCTGCATTTTGGATATGAAAAAGGTGATGCTACTTAGTCTATAAGTCATTAAGGGTGGTAGTTGGGGATTGTAGAGTTTAGCAGGGGAGGGGTGAGGGGGGTTCTAACACCACAAATGTCAGCGCACAAAGGTCAAAGCTGCAACGCGGCACAACAAATTTTTTTTGAGCAAAGCCAAAACAAAAGCCAAAACACATTCAACCCCTAAGCGTTTACCTTCATACACCTACACCCCCTATACCCCTATGCCCACTTTACACCCCCCCCCTTTGTCCACCCCCTCCCCCACACATTGAAAGGTCACATGGCGCAATGTCGTCGTTGTTGTCTGCGCTGCGCAGCTGCATGCAACAAAAAAGCAGCAGCAGCAGAGAAATAACTAGAAACTGAATAAAAAGCCAACAAAGCGTCGAATGCCCACGCCCACGCACACCCAAAACCCACCTCCCAAACCCCCCATACCCCTGCAGCTTGCAGCCCCCACCACCCCTTGAAAAGACGGTCAAACATTTTTGCTACGACGCAATTGGAAAACATATTCATGCAATCATCAATTGCGCTTCAAGAAAATGCTCGTAAATGGGTAAAAGCATAAGAAAATTAACAACAGGGTACACTATTAAAATACCCTATACAAAAAACAAGTAGCTTATGAAAGTTGACGGGGAATTACTTGTAATATACCCTGTACTTGAATTATTTCTCATGGCGTTCAAAAAATTATATAAAAATAAAAAAATATTACCTAAAGCTCTTTTGAAGATCGAGAAACTATTCTAGGATAATTCCAGCACCCTATAATTATTTATTTTTATATCTTCCAATACTATACCTAATTTTAAAATTATTTAAAATTGGGTTGAGAAATCTATTCGACAAACGGAATTATTTGAAAATATGGATATTTGAATTTTTTGATTTTTAGTTGTTTTTTCTTTATATTTTATTAAAGCCTACTGTTCTGTTCAAAATAAATTAAACTATAGTGTATATTACAATTTCAACAAATTATAAACATATATTTCATCTGTTTAATAGGGTAAATAAATTTGCTGAAATATAGAATTTTCTAAATTATGTTTTAATTTGATTTATCTTCGATTTTGTATTTTTAGAAGACGCATTTTAATTTTTTTTTTTAACTCTACACCTTTCAATCTAATAGACTATACAATTTGTTGCATATTTTCTAGAATATTAATATTAAATTAATATTATTTATTAGAATATTATTATTATATCTTAATTTTACACGTTATGTAGCCTCAAATTACTAAAACAATTGAAACAAATAAACATAAACATTATTGCAACAAATAAACATAAAATATAGCAAAGATTTGGTTATAAATATTTTTTTACTATAGTTTGAATATATATTTATTTGAGGAGTTAATAAAATTATAAAAAAAATTCAATCAAATATTAAAATAAATAATTCTTTAGCATTGAAATATAAATATTTAGCAAGGAAAAATTGAATTTTTTAAAGGTGTACTATCAATTATTTTTTCTACAGGGTATTTATCTTTGTTCCCAATAAACTGCCATTGAATTAAGTTATATAAAGGTTGCACAATGCTTTTATGCTTAAATCGTAGTTTCTAAAAATTTAATCAATATATTATTTACAAATGAAAATCTTTCAATTTCCTTGCCTAAATCAATAAAATTATTATAAAATGTTATACCTTTCTATTCATAACTCTATTTTTTATATAAAAAAAAATATATAACAACGCTAATTGAAAACGTTTCGGAAGTCAACAATGTGAAACTTTTCCCGACAACAATTTTCCAACCCCTCCCACCCCCCACACAGCGACAATGTGCATTCGAGTGGCGCCTCTGTCTATTATTTATTATATGCGTATCGTAATATCTTTACTATTCCCATAGTAATAGTATTTTTTACGTTGAAACAAAGTTACGTTTGCGTTTAGAATTTATTAATAATTTTACTTTATATATATATATAATAATTTTTATTTTTATTTTTTTTAATTGACCGTTGCGAATTTGTTTGGCGCCAATTTCATTTTCACGCCGCCTGGCGCCAAAACACACATTGGAAATTGAAAACTCTCTTTGCTTGGGTTTTTAGAGTTTGTTTATGGCACTCTTCTATATAGTATAGCCATATATATATATATATATATATATATAAAAATATATATATATATATATTTGATTGTAGTTTTTTGTATATTTGTGCTAGATGTCGAGTGTGGGTGTTAATTTGATTATGTTTGTTTTTTTTCAGTTTGATTTGGTTTTTTCTTATGCAGCGTCTAGTATGTGCACTGAAAAAAAGTGCACTGTGGAAAAAATTTAATTGAAGAACATTCAATCACATTTAAAAATATATTTATTTCTTGTTAAAAAATTAACATTGGCTCTCGATTTTTAATACAAATATATAAACACGAGTTGCAATTTTTAACTTCATAAAAAATTATAATTGCCCATTGAAATATTATCAACCTGAGGACCTAACAATCGGGTTCCTTTAGTAAGCTTTAAATAATAATATTAATTTGGTTCCTTTAAGCCTTATTAATGTGCTATATATAATTTATAAGTCCTCAGACTTTTGAAAAACCTTAAATCATTTTTTTTTTACTTGAGGACCAGTACAACGAAATTTAAAAAATAATTAAATAAATTCAAGAGGAAAAATATTTAAAAAAAATAAATTATAAGTCGTCAGACTTTTAAAAAACCTAAAATCATTTTTTTTTTTACTTGAGGAACAGCAGAACTAAATTTATAAAATAATTAAATAAATTCATGAAGAAAAATATCTAAAAAAAATAAATTAGAAGTCGTTAGACTTTTAAAAAACCTGAAATCATATTTTTTTTGTACTGGAGCACCAGCAGAGCAAAATTTAAAAAATAATTAAATAAATTTAAGAAGAAAAATATTAAAAATAAATAAAAAGAAGTCGTCAGATTTTTTAAGAACATGAAATCATTTTTTTTTTACTTGAGAAACAGCAAAACAAAATTTAAAAAATAAATAAATAAATTTAAAAAAATAAAATAAAAATAAATTGCCTACTTTTAGGCTCCGTTAGTTGCACACTTGTGTAATTCCAAAATAGTTTCAGCCATCAGTATATAAGGCAGGAAGGTTTCTTCACAAAAATTATTATTTTTTTTTTTTGTTAAATATTTAATTGTGTGTTATTTTGTGAACTAATATCAAGTAAGTGCAAGTAATATTTGCTATAAATAAGCGCAATAAACTCACATTGGTGCCTAATAAAAGAGTTAGAAAATTTTAATAAAAAAATTAACAAAATGCTTTTAAATGCGAGTATAATATCTGTGACTATAAAATAATATTTTATTTATATTTTATGGCATTTTGTAGTCTCTGATAATATTTAATTAAATTAAATAGTTTACAATTTCATATTAAATATTTTAAAATTATTTATTTAATAACAGAATGGCTGTCTTAGAATTTTTTATTTTTTTAAGTGTATTTGCTGATTTTTTTAGAGTTTATAGACTTTAAAATTGAGGGAATTATGTGAAGTTTCTGTTTTTGAAAATTGAATAGGAAACTCTAACAATATTCTGAAAATTTGCTTAAAATTGAATGAATAGAATTCGTTTTATGAAAAGGTTAAGACAAAAACTTAAACAATTTATATTAATTTATATTAAAAACGACCTTTAACATATGCCTAAACACTTTATAATTGTTTATTTGCCTTCAAACATGTATGTTTATTGCATTTTGATTAAAAACTAATGCTATCAGTTTATAAGAATGAATGCCCCCCAGGTGTTATGAATATTCAGCAGGTATTCATTCGATATATACGAAATATATCATTAAACAAAATGCCTTTTTGTCGCTTTCACTTCCAAATTGTAAAATCTTCAAATCATAATTAACTAAATCTTTTTTTTTTTTGATTTTTTTTGCCTTAAGTTGAAGAATGTTGGGAAGGTTAAGAGACCACGCCAGGGTCGTGGAATTATGACTTCGGGGCGGGTTTATTAATGGGCTAACTTAGTGACAACTAAATGAGTGTTCGTTCAATTGAGTCACAAAAAATAAAAACCGGTTCCAAATGGGGGGCCGCCAATTAAACGGAACAGGTGAACAAAATGATCATCGACTGGGCGATGTGATCTCTATTGGAGACCACAAAAGATTGAAGAGAAGGAGAAGAAGAAAACCAAAAATAAAAAATTTAAAAAAAAACCAAAAAAAAAACAAACTCAAATATGCGACGTTCATTTATCAACTTTTAAAATTCGCGCTAATGATTCGGAGAATTTGAGAAATTGTTGTTTTATGCTAAGCAATAACAACAATAATAACAACAACAATAAAATTAAAATAAACTAATAAAAACATACTATACTACTACTACTATAATATTGCAAAGTTTTGATTTTAGTTGCGCCCGATTTTTATGCAAATTTTTTTTTTATTTCTATTAAATTTTTGTTGTATTTATTCAACTTTTGCTCAGGCGACATTGTGTCTCGTCTTGTTGCCCATTAAAAATGCTAATTTTGAAATATTTTTGGCAAAAAAAAAAGAAGAAGAAGAAGAAGCAGCAATATTAACTTAATACAACTACAACATTTTTTTGTTTGCTCATTAACAAATGAATTAGCCAAAAAATGCTAAAAGCACAAAATTGATAAAAACAAAAACAAAACAAGAAAGTAAAGTTATGTACGGGTTTTTTGTAGTGTTAGCTATGTACACCTGTGCGACTATAATTCCCATTTGGTTTTAACAGTCAGTATATAAGGCATAGAGGTTTCTCTACAATAAAAATGTATTTTTTTTGCTTTTTTTATATTTATTTATTGTCCTGAAAAGTCAGTCAAAATTAGAATTAGGCTTTCTACAACATTACTTTGAACATTATCGTAATTGCCTTTAGTTTTTACTGCATTTATTTTTTATTTTTAACTATAAAAATATATAAATATATGTTAATTAAATTGAAGTGAATTTTTATGTTTTGTTTTATTGCATCTATTTGTTATTTAATGTATACACATTTTTTAATATAATTAAATTTAAAAAGATTTTTATTTTTGCTTTCTGGATTAAATTTACTCCACATTTTTTATATTTATATATTTTATGTAAATAACAAAAAAAAGCATTCTAGAAATTAATAAAATTACAGAAATCAGAATTATTCTAAAAAGAAAGAAAGAAAGAATCTATAATATGTTTTTATTGTTTTTATTAATAGAATTAATTAAAAAAAAATTTTTAAATTAGGTTTTTTTGGAGTAAATTTACTCTACTTTTTTATATTTGTATTTATATAGTTCTTATTTATATAATTTATTTACTTATTTATATAAATATCAAAAAAAACAGTCTAGAAATTGTAAAATTACAGAAATCAAAATTACCCTAAAAAGAAAGAACCTATAATATGTTTTTATTTTGTTTAATTAATAGAATTAACTAAAAAAAAATTGTTTTATTTTAGTTTTTGGAGTAAATTTACTCCACTTTTTTTATATTTATATAATTTATTTATATATACAAAAAATATATAAATAAATAAATAATGCATAAAATATATAAATAAATAAATTATATAAATGTAAATTATATAAATATAAAAAAATCGAGTAAATTTACTCCAAAAACTAAAATAAAACAAATTTTTCTTTAGTTAATTCTATTAATTAAACAAAATAAAAACATATTATAGGTTCTTTCTTTTTAGGGTAATTCTGATTTCTGTAATTTTATAATTTCTAGACTGTTTTTTTTGATATTTATATAAATAAATAAATAAATTATATAAATAAAAACTATATAAATACAAATATAAAAAAGTTTAGTAAATTTACCCAAAAAGAGCTAAAATAAAATTTTTTTTAAAGCTAATTCTATTGATAAAAGCAATAAAAACATATATAGACATTTAGTTATGTACATAGCTATAACTACAGAAAACCCGTACATGACTTTGACTTTCTTGTTTTGTTTTTGTTTTTATAAATTTTGTGCTTTTAGCATTTTTTGGCTAATTTATTTGTTAATGAGCAAACAAAAATAAATTGTTGTAGTTGTATTAAGTTAATACTGCTGCTGCTTCTTCTTCTTCTATATATTTTTTTGCCAAAAATATTTCAAAATTAGCATTTTTAATGGGCAACAAGACGAGACACAATGTCGCCTGAGCAAAAGTTAAAAAAATACAACAAAAATTTAATAGAAATACAAAAAAAAATTTGCATAAAAATCGGGCGCAACTAAAATCAAAACTTTGCAATATTATAGTAGTAGTAGTATAGTATGTTTTTATTGTTTTATTTTAATTTACTGTTGTTGTTATTGTTGTTGTTATTGCTTAGCATAAAACAACAATTTCTCAAATTCTCCGAATCATTAGCGCGAATTTTAAAAGTTGATAAATGAACGTCGCATATTTGAGTTTTTTTTTTGTTTTTTTTTTTAATTTTTTATTTTTGGTTTTCTTCTCCTTCTTCTCTTTAAACTTTTGTGGTCTCCAATAGAGATCACCGTCTCCCAAACGCTGATCATTTTGTTCACCTGTTCCGTTTAATTGGCGGCCCCCCATTTGGAACCGGTTTTATTTTTTGTGACTCAATTGAACGAACACTCATTTAGTTGTCACTAAGTTAGCCCATTAATAAACCCGCCCCGAAGTCATAATTCCACGACCCTGGCGTGGTCTCTCAACCTTCCCAACATTCTTCAACTTAAGGCAAAAAAACCTCAAAAAAAAAAGATTTAGTTAATTATGATTTGAAGATTTTACAATTTGGAAGTGAAAGCGACAAAAAGGCATTTTGTTTAATGATATATTTCGTATATATCGAATGAATACCTGCTGAATATTCATAACACCTGGGGGGCATTCATTCTTATAAACTGATAGCATTAGCTTTTAATCAAAATGCAATAAACATACATGTTTGAAGGCAAATAAACAATTATAAAGTGTTTAGAGAATATGTTAAAGGTCGTTTTTAATATAAATTATTATAAATTGTTTAAGTTTCTGTCTAAAACCTATCGATTTATTCAATTTTCAGCAAATTTTTAGAATATTGTTTAAGTTTTTGCCTAAACCTTTCCATAACACGATTTCTATTCATCCAATTTTCAGCAGATTTTCCAAACAGAAACTCCACATAATTCCCACAAGTTTAAGATCTATAAACTCTAAGAAAAATCAGCAAATACACTCAGAAAAATAATCATTATAACACAGCCTTTCTGTTATAAAATAAATAAATTTAAAATATTTTATATGAAATTATGAACTATTTAATTTAATTAAATATTATCAGAGACTATAAAATGCTATAAAATATAAATAAAATATTATTTTATAGTCACTGACATTATTCTCACATTTAAAAGCATTTTGTGAATTTTTTATTAAAATTTTGTAGCTCTTTTATTTGCCACCAATGTGAGTTTATTGCGCTTATTTATAGCAAATATTACTTGCACTTGCTTGATATTAGTTCACAAAATAACACACAATTAAATATTAACAAAAAAAAAAAAATAAATAATAATTTTTGTGAAGAAACCTTCATGCCTTATATACTGTCTGCTGAAACTATTTTGGAATTACACAAGTGTGCAACGAATAGAGCCTAAAAGTAGGCAATTTTTTTTTATTTTTTATTTTTTTAATTAATTTATTTATTTTTTAAAATTTGATTCTGCTGTTCCTTAAGTAAAAAAAAAATTATTTCAGGTTTTTCAAAAGTCTGATGACTTAGAAAAAATTATAGAATTATATAAATACAAATATAAAAAAGAGGAGTAAATTTACCAAAAAAAAGCTAAAATAAAATTTTTTTAAAAGTTAATTCTATTGATAAAATTAAATATTTTCCTTCTTGAATTTATTTCATTATTTTATAAATTTCGTTCTACTGGTCCTCAAGTAAAAAAAAAAATTATTTTAGGTTTTTCAAAAGTCTGACGATCTATAAATTATATATAGTACATTAAGGTTTAAATATACCGAATTAATATTATTATTTTATATTTATTAAAAGAACCAGATTGATAATAATTCAGTGTGAAATTTAAATTTATTATTAAGTTAAACATTGCAACTTGTGTTTATATTTTCTGAATAAAAATCGAGAGCCAATGTTAATTTTTTAACAAGAAATAAATATATTTTAAAATGTGTTTGAATATTCTTCAATTAATTTTTTCCTCAGTGCACTTTTTTTCAGTGCACATACTACACGCTGCAAAGAAAAAACCAAATCAAACTGAAAAAAAACAAACATAATCAAATTAACACCCACACTCGACTTCTAGCACAAATATACAAAAACCTACAATCAAATATATATATATATATATATATATGGTTATACTATATAGAAAAGTGCAATAAACAAACTCTAAAAACCCAAGCAAAGAGAGTTTTCAATTTCCAATGTGTGTGTTTTGGCGCCAGGCGGCGTGAAAATGAAATTGGCGCCAAACAAATTCGCAACGGTCAATTAAAAAATATAAAAATAAAAATTATTATATATATATATATAAAGTAAAATTATTAATAAATTCTAAACGCAAACGTAACTTTGTTTCAACGTAAAAAATACTACTACTATGGGAATAGTAAAGATATTACGATACGCATATAATAAATAATAGACAGAGGCGCCACTCGAATGCACATTGTCGCTGTGTAGGGGGGTGGGAGGGGTTGGAAAATTGTTGTCGGGAAAAGTTTCACAATTCAGACTTCCGAAACGTTTTCAATTAGCGTTGTTATATATTTTTTTTATATAAAAAGTAGAGTTATGTATAGAAAGGTATAACATTTTATAATGATATTATTGATTTAGGCAGGGAAATAGAAAGATTTTCATTTGTAAATAATATATTGATTAAATTTTTAGAAACTACAATTTAAGCATAAAAGCATTGTACAACCTTTATATAACTTAATTCAATGGCAGTTTATTGGGAACAAAGATAAATACCCTGTAGAAATAATAATTGATAGTACTCTGCTAAAAAAATATATTTTTTCTTGCTAAATTTTTAAATTTCAATGCTAAAGAGTAAATTATTTTAATAGTTGATTGAATTTTTTTATAATTTTATTATCCCGTTAAATAAATATATATTCAAGCTATAGTAAAAAAATATTTTTATCCAAAACTTTGCTATATTTTATGTTTATTTTGTTGCAATAATGTTTATGTTTATTTGTTCCATTTGTATTACTAATTTGAGGCTACATAATGTGTAAAATTAAGATATGATAATAATATTCTAATAAACAATATTAATATATTATTAATATTCTAGAAAATATGCCAAAAACTGTTTAGTTTATTAGACTAAAAGGTGTAGAGTTAAAAAAAATTTTAATTTGTTTTCTAAAGATACAAAATCGAAGATAAATTCAAGTTAAAACATAATTTTTGGAAATTCCATATTTCAGCAAATTTATGCTGATGAAATATATGTATATAATTTGTTAAAATTGTAATATACACTATTGTATAAGTTATTATGAACAGAACTGTAGGCTAAAATATTAAAGAGTAAAAACAAATAAAAAATAAAATAAAATTCAAATTTCCATATTTTTCCAAATAATTCCGTTTGTCGAAAAGATTTCCCAACACATTTTTTAATATTTTTAAAATTAGATATTATATTGGAAGACATAAAAATAAATAATGACATGGTGTTAGAATTATCCTAGAATAGTTTCTAGGACTTCAAAAGTGCTTTAAGTAATATTTTTTTTTTTTAATATAACTTTTTGAACGCCATGAGCAATAATTCAATTACAGGGTATATCACAAGTAATTCCCTGTCAACTTTCTAAAGCTAGTGGTTTCATGTACAGGGTATTTTAATAGTGTACCCTTGTGTTAATTTCCTTATGCTTTCACCCATTTACGAGCATTTTCTTGAAGCGCAATTGATGATTGCATGAATATGTTTTCCAATTGCGTCGTAGCAAAAATGTTTGACCGTCTTTTCAAGGGGGTGGTGGCTAGGGGGTAGGGGGCTGCAAGCTGCTGGGGTATGGGAGGGGGGGAGGTGGGTTTTGGGTGTGCGTGGGCGTGGGCATTCGACGCTTTGTTGGCTTTTTATTCAGTTTCTAGTTATTTCTCTGCTGCTGCTGCTTTTTTTTGTTGCATGCAGCTGCGCAGCGCAGACAACAACGACGACATTGCGCCATGTGACCTTTCAACGAGCGGGGGAGGGGGTGGACAAAGGGGGGGGGGTGTATAGGGGCTGTAGGGGGTGTAGGTGTATGTTGAAGGTAAACGCTTAGGGGTTGAATGTGTTTTGGCTTTTGTTTTGGCTTTGCTCAAAAAAAATTTTGTTGTGCCGCGTTGCAGCTTTGACCTTTGTGCGCTGACATTTGTGGTGTTAGAACCCCCTTCACCCCTGCCCCGCTAAACTCTACAGCCCCCCAACTACCCCCTTTAATGACTTATAGACTAAGTAGCATCACCTTTTTCATATCCAAAATGCAGAAGCCTCTTTTGAAATGCGCAGTTCCTGAATAAATACGAGAATTGGCGCGAAAAAAAAATGTGGCACAAATTTTTGTAAAAAAAAGAAAAACTAAACAAAAGCAAAGAAATTGCAAAATAAATTCACTTTAAAAATAAATAGTATTATTGTTATTGTTGTTGTTAGTTGCTTTTTAGTTGTTGTTAGTTTTTACACTATTTTCTTTTTTTTTTATGGGTTTTCAAGCTCAAGAGCTATGAAAATGCAAACTGCCGCTGACCGACTGAGCTGATTTGACGCTGCAAGCGACGCTTAAATAGTATACTAATATATATATACATATATATATATATGTATATATATATATATATATAGTACGCCCTAAACAACAACAGAAAAGAAAACGCAGCGAGACGGCGACTGAGGCGTCGACAGCGCTAGCGTCAAGTGCTAATAATGGACAACAACAACAAATATTAAACAATTTTTCGCCCGACTGTGACATACTCTGCTTTATAGTACATTTTAAACTGCAAAAGTTAACGTAATGCAAACAAAAATATCATTTAAACGAAAATATCAATCCATCATAAGTTAAATAATTAAATAAAATAAAGAATTATAAAAATAAAAAATTATATAAAATCGTATTTATAGGTCAGCTTCGTATAAATAAATAATTTAATTAAGGAATTGATTTAAGAAAAAACCTAAATGAACGGAAAACAAGATTTCAACGTATAGAAATATTCTGACGTTAAAACCGTTTGGGAATTACAAGCAGAAATGTGTGGTACTCGTCGGTATCTAATTTATATTTATTTATATTTATTTATATTTATATTTATTTATATTTATTTATATTTATTTATATTTATACAATTGCTAATGGAAAAAAATGTAAAAAAAATAAAAAATAAGAAAAATCTCTTAAATAATTTGATTTTATTTAAAAAAAATATTTATTTTTACTTTTTTATATTTATTTATATTTATTTATATTTAATTATAATTTATTATTATTATACAATTGCAAAAAACTAAAAAAAAAACTCATAAATATTTTAAATTTATTGAAATAATAAACTTGCATAAATTAAATAAAATCTCTTAACTATTTTAATTTTATTTAAATAACAAAGGGTTTCCTTTGACTTTTGAAACAAATCTCAATTAATTTTTCAGAATTTTTGCCTTGCTTTAAAAACAAAGTTCAGTTTAATTTCCCGAATATTTCTGAAATTATGGTACAATTGAGAAAGTTACAATATATTTTTCCAATTTCTTAAATATAGTTATTAGTACACCCCATTGTCAAAATGGATTAACCTTAGCTATAAAATTATTTTTTTTATAAAGATTTTTTAAACCAATCTCTGAAAATGTTTTTTTTAATATTTTTATTTTTTTATTTCTTTTATTTTATTTTTGGTAATCCGAAATTAGCATACCAAAATTTGGGATTTATTTATAGGAATTTTTATAGTTTATTGTAAAAATAAATAAGCGGAAGAAAAGGTTTTAGATGCATTATTTAAATGTGTAGCAAATTTTACTTTAACTTTTATAGTGCATACCCCAGAACAGAGTATAACAAAAAACCGTTAGTGCAACAGTTCTCAACCAAAACACTAAAAACAGGGTGTTGAAAAGCTAATGTTACGGCTGCTGTACACAGGGTGTTTTGTATAATGAGCTTCCTTCTCGATTTGCGTAGGCTGCTGAATAATGGAATTTGAAGCAGAAAGGAAAAGAAAATAACTGAGTGTACCCCAAACACCCAACCACCCAATAATACATACCTACAAATCATCTAACTACCCACATTGCAACAGTATTGTGTGTGGGTTGCTGCAACATGCAACGTTCAACAAATTGTAACCGAATGACGCTCATCTGTTTGAGAAATGCGTACGGAGTGGTGTCTCTAATGAATGCAACAAAAAACCCAAGGGTATACAAATGTATACTCAATGTATTCAACATATTGAGTTCAACTTTAAACTGAGTGTATTCATATGCATACTAAAAGTGTATCAAGTGAATGCAGTTTTATATAAATATTTAAAGTTTCTTTTTTGACTAGATGTTGAAGGAACTATATAAAATTTAATACTGAAGGATGTCAGTGGAATAAATGCCAATGAATACTGTAAGTATTTATTTTATTGAGTATAAGGCATTCACTTTTCAAGTATATTAAATAAATGCTATATTTGAATGTTCAAAGTTGGATTTATTAGCTTTGAAAAACAATATAAATATTTAAAGTATCTTTTATGAATAGATTTTAAAGGAACTATATAGAATTTAATACTGAAGGATGTCAGTGAAAAAAGTGATAATTAATACTGTCAGTATTTATCTAATTGATTATAACTTATTCAGTTTTCAAGTATATTAAATAAAATGCTATTTTTGAATTTAAAAAAATTGGATTTCTTAGCTCTGTATAAGAATATTTATATTTTTATTAAATTAAATATTAAATTGCCTAATGAATAGAAGACTCAGCTTTGCTTTAAAATATAAATAAACTATAGACAATTGAATAAATCTTAACTGAATACATTTTTTGAATATTCAAAGTAACTTTTGATATTGAAGGGAAATTAAAGAAATGCCAATAAATATTCTATTTTAAATGAATCTCTACATTGATTAGTTTAAGTAATTATAGAACTGAAAGTCCTTTAAAATCTTTGACTATTTTGCTCTCAAAAAAAACTCTATTTATACATTTCCCATTCTCCAATGCTCTCTGTTTTTCTATGCATCAAATTCGATTATATATATATTTTATATATATATATTTTGTTCTTTTTTGCAAACTGACACTCAAATGTCATCAGCTACAGGCTGTCGTAACTGTACTACTTACTTGCCACCCACATGACCTACACACACACACACATACACACACACACGGATATAGGCACACCCACGTCAGCTCCTAGATTTATGTGTGTGTTTGTGTATTTCCAGTTAAACTTTTGCCTAGAGTTTTTTGCAATGTCCTATTAACCTGATTTCAATTTTTGATGCATTTGATCAATGGAAGTGAAAAAGTGATTACATATGACATACAATATGAGTACTCGTATACGTATTCGTATTTATACTCATATTTGTACTCATTTTTGGTTTTGTTTGTGTTTTTAAATTCCCATTTTCTGTGCATAAAATTATTTAAAATTTATTTTTTATTTTTTTTTTTATTTTTTAGAATTTTTTTTTCAGGATATTTCCAGATCTTTCTATAAATTAGCTCTACTAAGCTTGGTTCCTGTTTTAATATATTTTATTTAGCTATTGTTTTTCCAGATTTTTTTTCAATAAACAATAACTTCTCCAATTATTCTTAACATCTATTTAATAGCTAGAATTTATATAGTACCAGTTTTAATATTTTTAAATAAGCTATTGCTTTTCAAACAATTTTTTATAAATAAATACAATTTTTCCGTTTATTTCTAAAATTTATTTAATATCTAAAATTTATATAGTAACTGTTTTAATATACCTTATTTAGCTTTTATTTTTACAACTAAAATTTATTTAATATCTGTTTTAATATATTTTACTTGGAAGCTATTGTTTTGCACATTATTTTTTAATAAATGCAATTTATATTTAATAGCTTAAATTTATATAGAATTTTAATTTTTTAGAGCAATTTTTAACACTAGTCGCAGCCAAAAATTAATATTAAATTCAAGTTAAGCTCAGGGCTTACAATAGCTCGTCCAGTTTAAACATGGCTTTGATCTTTGGCAACGTGAAATGAGTTTGATGTGTTTTTTGATGACGACAGATGTTAGTTGACGTTAACAAAAAAAAACTAAGATTTAAAGTAAATTTTAAATTGTTGTTTCAAATGAGGCAGCTGGTCTGTAACTGGTAGGGTGAGGGTTGGTTGGGGGCGGGCTGTGCGGTGTACAGGGTTATGGTTGACATGTGTTGGCAAAAATTGGTTACAGTTTATAGCCGCATCCAATTGCCAATGACGCCAGAGCGTCGCCTAGACCTAGACACGCTCATTTACGGGTTTTTTGAAAACTCTCGTTTACAGCTTTCTATATAACACGCGTCGTGTCGTGTACAACACGGCGTATACGTAATAACGCAGACAGCAACAACAAAAACAAAAGAAAAAACAAAAACAAAAGCAAAAAAAATCAGCTGCAGACGCGTGTCGCTGGCAATCGGTCATTTGTGACGTCATTGTTTATTGCCATGCGACGATGCCGACGACAGCGACAACGAGATGACGATACGAAACCGAAGCGTAGCGAAACGATACGAAACGTCGTTCGGCATATGGAAAAATCCATGGCACGATGTCTCTCTGCAACAGGCCAAAGCTAGGTAGGATTTAGGAGGGCGGGGGGAGGGAGGTGGCGTTGCTGCGGCGTTTTGTACATAAGCGCGTGGGTGTTGGCCTGTCGGCTCCGTATATAGGTTACTACGCTCACGAAGCGTTTCACGAAGATTTACGCTATGGCGAGGTCACGAAGTATACGGCTGGGTAAGGTAGTTAGGCGGGGGTGCGGTAGAGTAGAAAGGGTAGATAGGTGCGGTGAGGTGGGCGGCTATGTTGTTGTTTTGGGCGGCTTTTGGGATGTTTAAAACTGGCCTCAACGAGGATAAACATTCGTCACACGCTCGTCGTGTGTTACGTCACTGGGCACGGCGTCGTCGACGTCGTCGTAAATGGACGATGACGGTAAATGGCAAGTACAGTTGTAGGATACAGCTACAAGATACACACAACTGCAGTAGCGGTATATATATATATATATACATATATATATAAAGATTTATATATATATATAGTACGTATATAGGACGCGTAGCGTAACGTAAAACTGAAACAGGACAACGTAAATGAATTTTGCATTGAATGATGCTGAGCTGAGCGTGAAATGTAATGGGCTATTGGAAAGGGAAAAATTACAAGCCAAAAGAGTGAGAGAGAGAGAAAATGAGAGTTGAGAGTTGTGTGCGTATGTGTGGGCGTAGATTTTAAGAAAAATGAAACAAAAAGTTAAATTAAACTTGAGTTACATAGAAAACACATTTAAAATGAGTGCTCTATTCACATACTCAAAAGGCACTCATTCAAAAGTCTGCGGAAATAGAAACCAAAGTCTGGGAAAAAATATTCCAAAAAATCCGCTAATATATAATAATATATATAATATATTTAATTAAGTAAAAAACATATTCTAAAATATATTTTAAGAGGCAGAATAATTCATAAAAATTCCCCTAGTTTTAAATCACTTTTAAAAAATGTTGAGCATAATTTGCAAAGGACTAAAAAAGGATTAAAAAAATGTATTTTAAATAAATAAATAATATCAATAATTTCCCCATAAATTCGTTAAGGAAAAAAAATTAATATAAAATCCAAAATAATATCATTGATTTCCCTATTAATATATTAAGGAAAATAATTAAATAAATTCCAAAATAATATCTTTGATTTTTCTATTAATACGTTAAGGAAAAAAAATTAAATAAAATTCATATTAATATCATTAATTTTCCTATTAATTCGTTAAGAAAAAACATAAATAAAATCCAAAATAATATCATTGATTTCCCTATTAATTCGTTAAGGAAAAAGATTAAAATTAAATCCAAAATAATATCATTAAATCCAAAATAATATAATTAAATTTCTCTATTTATTCGTTAGCAAAAAAAAATTAAATAAATTCCAAAATAATATCATTAATTTTTCTACTAATTCGTTAAGGAAAAAAATTAAAATAAATTCCAAAATAATATAATTTATTTTCCTATTATTTCGTTAAGGAAAAAATTAAATAAAATCCAAAATAATATCTTTGATTTCCCTTTTAATTCCTTACGAAAAAATATAATAAACCCAAAATAATATCATTAATTTCCCTATTATTTTCTATAAGGAAATAATTTTTAAAAAATTCTTTTCATTCTACTGCTTCAGGAAAAGAATGAAACATATAAAAAATGTATTGTATATTTAATAAAATATTTATTTAAATGCTGTCTCGACACTTTCTGCATATTTTCATTATTATAAAAAGTAATAAAAACCTGACAAGCATAAAACAATTTTGTTTTCCATTTCTTTTTTTTATTCAAAGTTCCTTAACCTTTAATGAATT
The DNA here is from genome assembly GCA_035043045.1 of Hirtodrosophila alboralis. Lineage (NCBI taxonomy): Eukaryota > Metazoa > Arthropoda > Insecta > Diptera > Drosophilidae > Hirtodrosophila > Hirtodrosophila alboralis. The sequence goes on along the minus strand of JAWNNH010000467.1, from coordinate 16,425 downwards.
TCAACAACAAATTTGTAGAATGCTCTCTCCCCCCTTTTTAGAGATTGCCATACAGAGTCCTTACAGCAACAGGATAAGCTGTAAAACTGAATAAACCAAGAAGCAACAAGCATTCAAAGGGGGGGCAAGTGGGGGTGGTATGGACAGAACGTGCGGCATTTCCATAACAGAAAGAAGCAAATGTCTAACTTTTTGTTACTTGCCACAGATGCCGTGGCAAGCGCAGAACAGAACAGAACAGAACCGAACCAAACAGTAGCAAATGTATCTTGTAAATATTTTATTGCAACAATGTAGCTACGAGATGTTTATGCCATTGTAGCTAAAGCTCGTTTTTGATATAGCCCAAAAAGCACTGGGTAGGTTAACATACCAGAGGCGCCTCTCAGCACACACATACACACACACACACACACACACAGACTCCGACGTGGGGCAAGAGTTGGGTGGCAAGTTGCCTCGCCTCGTATTTGCTCGTAAATGCAACTGGAAATGGAAGCGACTGTACGCCGGGAATAATTGTATGTATATATATATACACATATATAGAGTATCTATATACTATAGTATTACATAAGTACTATATATACGCTATATAGAGCAGGCCATTGGCATATATACTCATATTCCCGTCTATATATTCGATGCACTGCAGTACAACTCTCTCAATGGCAAACGTAAAAGGGGGGAGGGGGCAAAACTCAACTCAACCCATTTAACCCCTTCAATACACGCCTATGCCAAATAAAAACCCCCCTTCTATATCACGGCTAAGGCTGCGAATTTTTGGCGTGGGCAAAAGTACTAATGCAAATTTATTTGTGACTCGTCCTGTGTAAGAAATTATTGCCAACAAATTGCCAGCGATCATTGTTGAAGTTTTAATATAATTATAATTTTTTTCTATTTTTTTTCAATTGAAACTATAAGTAGAGAGGATATTTTTGAAAGAAAATTAATCCCTGGCATGAATTATATTTTATATATTTTTTTTTTATTAAAATACAATATACCTAAATTGACCTATAATTTGTTTTTAATATTTATTGTTTCTTGCCTCATAAAATATTGCCAACAAATTGCCAGCGATCATTCTTGGAGTTTTAATATAATTATAATTTTATTTCTATTTTTTTTAAATGAAAATATAAATAGAGGGGTCATTCCTGAAATTCTGGCATGAATTATAATTTTTATATTATTTCTTATTAACACACAATGTGCTTGAATTAACTTATAATTTTTATTTAATATTTATTTTTCTTAAAATATTTATATTGCTTTTAAATTGAAACTAGTTAATGAACCTTTTCAATAGATATTTAAATTTAAAGTCATTAAAATATATTATTGGAATATTATTCGTGAAGAAACATAAATCCCTGGCATGAATTATAATTTTTATCATTTTTTTATTAATGTACAATATGCCTAAATTGACTTGTAATTTCATTTTAATATTTATTATTTCTTAAAAAGTTTTATTTTGACGTACAATGTGCTTTAATTGACTTATAAAATCATTTCAATATTCATTTTTCCTTTAAAATATTTTATTTTATTTCTAAATTATATTAAATGAACCTTTTTAATTGATTTTTTAATTCAAAATCATTAACTCTTTATTAATAAAAAAAAAAACAATTATGAATTGATTAAATATAGCCGTTTTTTAATTGTTAGTAATTTTTAATGTTGGCTTAATCAATCTGCAATTTTTGTTTATTATTGTTTTACATTGTAATCAATTGTTATTTTAATTAAAAGTGATTTAAAGTAGAAAAACAGTTAAGCATGTTCAGAGTGAATTTAATTAAATCATTGTTGTAAAAATTTGCAGTATATATGAATATAAAAAATATGTCAGCAGACACTGTTAAAATAAAGACGATTTAAAAAAAAATAAGTTTTATAGGGACTACGGCAATTGAAAATTTGGAAGAGAAGTCTTTTCTTTTTTTTTTAGTTTGCCTATAGATAAATTTGGCATTTGAATATAATTAATTGTATAAATTACATTTCTATTAATTTATATAAAAAATCATTTTATTTTTAAAGCTAAGATAAATATATATATTTTGTCTTGATTCCCTGGCTTAGTATACTCGAAACATTATCATAAAATAAATTAAATTAAATTAAATACATAGATCAACAAGATCTCTAAATAAATTGCAAATCGCAAAATCCTAATCAGTTTTAAAAGATTGTTGAACTTTTTGGGCTATATTAAATTTTTTGGCATTTATTTCAGGTACAATCAAAAGCTGGACATTAAAGCAATTAAATTTATTATAATATGAATTAATGAATTATGAATTAATATACACAAATTAATAATATAAACATGTCTGTGTCAAATGCAATAATCTTACTTGTATATATATATATTTTAGCAATTAATTTATTTCCTTATTTAGTTTACTTTATTAATTGAGCTTTAGAAAGAAACTTAGTCTCCCTTAGAATTATGAGGTATATCTTGCCAATATATTGAAATATAAATATTTACAAAAATTTATATTTATTTATGCTTTATTTTTCTATTAAATATAACTACAAACTTTGTTTTATCGTTAAGATAATCTACAAAGGATAATTTCCTGTTTAGGCTATTAAATCAATCTCATATGGTTAACTGCTGTTTAGAGACTTAAGTTTATCCAGAATCTGCTGACTTATTCAGCTACTCTTGGCTGTTTTCTTATATCCACTTTAAGCAACATCAGATGATGCTTGGAAACGCAGTGCATTATCTTTTAGATTGCAAACAATTAAAATGATTTATCGATTGGCGAAATTGTGATGAGGAGATGCTGCTGCTGCGTTATCCTTGCAGCTGTGACATGTTCTGTAACTACGTGACTGCCACCGCAAACCCCCCAATCATGCCCCTCGTGCCACACAACCAAACGATAATAAACCGCAACAGTTTGTCACCAGATACATCAATGTCAAGTCAGGCAATAATGTGAGACAAGTGGGCGGGCAAAATGGGGGGAGGGGGTGGGGTGTTGCAGCCAACATTTAAATGGCAACTTATTTGCATAGTCCTGGCGCGTGCGGGGTGCCTCCTCGAAGCAGTAGAAGCAACAGAAGCAGCATCAGCAGCTGCTCGAATGGATTTTGATGGATTCTCAATCATTTTGCTTGTGGCATGAGGCAAACAGCAGCAGCTTCTAAGGGGCGTACTGTTATCAGTGCCACGCCTACAGTCACAGCCCCCCCCCCCCCAGTCAAGTTTTTCTACATTTAATCCAACCCACACATTCTGAAATGAAATGCCACAGAGTTGCCCACGTCATCACGAAAAAGGGCAATTCTGGCCATAAGGAACAGCCGTGGGCTGTTGTAACAGGCTTCACCGTGTCATAACGTGGGTGTCCTGTCGGCTGTCGACTGCGTAGGTCCTTGCTGCCATTTGCCATTTGGCTGTGGGGCATAAACTTTTGCACGCTTGATTCAGTTGCAAGCTGGGAATATTTTTTTTTACAATACTTACTTATAAAATAAGTTGAAATGCTGCAGTGTTTGAAGGTAAAGTTACCCTTTAGTTCTGAAAAAAATAATTATAAAATAAAAGGCAGCAAAGTCTGGAAAAAATATTCAAAAAAATCAATTAATAAAAAATAATATACATAATAAAATATAATATATATATATTTAAGTAAAAAACATATTCTAAGATATATTTTTATTGACAAAATAATTCATTAAAATTCCACAAGTGATTTCTCGTCATATAATGAAAATACAATTGCCCAAAAAATTTCTTTAAAATGACATGACAACTCTACTTTTAAATCACTTTTAAAAAATGTTGAGCATAATGTGTTTAAGACATAGAAATTAATTTAAAAAAAATGCATTTTAAATAAAAAAATAATATCATTAATTTCCTTATTAATTCGTTAGGGAAAAAATTAAAATAAAATCCAAAATAATATCTTTAATTTTCCTATTAATTCGTTAAGGAAAAATATTAAAATAAATTCCAAAATAATATCTTTGATTTTCCTATTAATTCGATAAGGAACAAAATTAAATAAATTAAATAATTAAATTAAAATATGTTGAAAGAAAATGAATCAGAATTGAGCCCAGCATGATTTTAAAATGTGTTATTTTTTTTTTTTTTTAAATATGACTTTCTTAATTACTTGCTGAATTATATATAGTCCTGTCTTGTCTAGCTAACAGCTCTGACTTTTACCATCTCCAAAATATATATTATATATTACCTTATTACCTCGTAGACACCTTCAACTGCATTATACCCCACTCTATACCATTTAAATTAAATACAGAGTATTTAAATAAAATTCTTTTGCCATGGTTTTGTGTGCAGCTTGTTTTTTGCCAGTATATAAAATGCTGCGATGGAAGCTAATTAGAGGTACACCCAAAAATGCAACAAAATTTTAATTAAACTTCAACTCAATAGGACCACAATTCCCTAAAAGGGGGAAGGGGGATAGGAGGGGATGAAGGGATTTTGTGGTCTGCTTGTTGTCTGTGCTGGAAAATTTGATTTAATTAATGGTATTTTTGTGCATTATTATTTATTTGTTGATTATATATGACAACGAATTATTTTTGGAGCTGGCTGCTAATTGCCGCAAGGCAATGATAAATAGTTTAATTGCATTTACCCAAAAAAATAAGTTGAAAGTTAAATTAAATTAGAATTTAAGTAATTAGATTGAACTGTTAAAAAACTAGCAGATATATTGGGGTATTATTAATAAGGAAGTGAAATTAATTGAATAGATAAATGTAATATTAGAGATAAATTAAAAAGCTTATAATAAAGAAAGAAAATATTAAAAATGTATTAATAAAATAAAAATTAGATTGAGCTTAAATAAATTGTACTTTTGGCTTTAGAACAATTTTTTTTCGGATCTTTTAAAACGAATTTTGATTTAAAATTACATAGTTAAATAAATTGAATAGTTAAATATATAAAAATAAATAAAAATAAATAAATAAATAATAATATAATAATAAAATGGAAATAAAATAGATAAATTTGTTAAAAAAACTAAAATTAAAAAGTCTAGATTGTGCTTAGTACAAAATATTATTTTAAATAAATTTGACGTTTGGTTTTTTTGGACAAATTTCAGAAACCTATTTTTTTCAGATATTTTAAAACAAATTTTGATTTAAAACTACAAAGTTAAATAAATTGAATAGTTAAATATATTAAAATAAATAAAAATAAATAAATAATAAATAAAAAAATCAATAAATAATATCGAAATAAAGTAAATAAATGTGTTAAAAAAAAAAAATAAAAAAAATATAGATTGTGCTTAGTATTAAATATTATTTTAAATCAATTTATGGTTTTGTTTTTTTGGACAAATTTTAGAAATCTATTTTTTTTAAGATCTTTTAAGACAAATTTAAAAATAGATAAATACAATAATAAAAATAAATATCAAAATGCGGAATAAATAAATAAATATATATACATATAAAATAAAAATTTAAATACGTACAATAGATTTTTCTTAGTTTTTAATATTGCTTTAAATAAATTTCGCATTTGGTTTGGTTGGAAAAATTTCAGAAACCTATTTTTTCACATGTTTAAAAACAAATTTTGACTTAAAGTTACAGATGTATTGTGCTATAAATAAATATAATATTAAAATCAAATAAAGTAGTTAATAATAAGGAAATAAAATAAATAAATGGGCTAATAAACTTAAAATTAAAATACCTAGATTGTGCTTAGTATTTAATAATTATTTTAAATAAATTTTAATTTGGTTGGTTAAATTACACAAATCTATTTTTCAAAACCTTAAAAACAAATTTTGATTTAAAACTACATTGCTTTTCAATTCAAAAATGTCTCTTTATATATAATTTAAATTAATTTACTAAATTCTGCGCAAATAAATTCTAAATTTATTTGTTTTATTTTGTAGTTTGTTTTGGTTGATTTTAATGCGTTTTTAATTCGTTTCTTTAAACTGAAATGGAATTGTTTCTTCGTTTTAATTTAATAATTGTTAAATTTGTTGTTATAATTCTAAACTTTCTGCTAACTTTATTTTACTATTTTTGGCCACGAAAACAACATCCCAGAGCAAAGCGTTTGCCGCTAATTAAAAATCCTTTGCTTTTGCAGAGTATACAGGAATTGCAATTGGGACTCTGTGAAGGACATGTGACTGCAGTTGAGCTGATCCAGGCTTATAAAGAGCGAGTAGAAGCAGTTAATCCTCATTTGAATGCTGTGGTGGAATCTCGCTTTGATGCTGCAATATTTGAGGCTTCCCGTGTTGATGAACTGATTGCAAAAGCTGCAAATGTTCAGAAATTATTTGAAAAACAACCTTTACTGGGTTTGCCTGTGACTGTAAAGGAGTCCTGTGCTTTGGCGGACATGTCCTTTGCTGTGGGCAATTTGGCTAGAAGTGAAGTGAAAGCACAGTTTGATGGTTTGGTTGTGGCACGTATACGTGCCGCAGGTGCCATACCCCTGTTGGTCTCTGCAACGCCAGAGTATTGTTATTCCGCGGATACGGATACGCTGTTAAATGGACGTTGCCGTAATCCCTATAATTTGGAGTATACACCAGGTGGCAGTTCGGGTGGTGAGGGTGCTTTAAATGCAGCTGGAGCATCGCTCTTTGGCATTGGCTCGGATGTGGCTGGTTCTATACGTATTCCCAGTTTATATTGTGGGCTCTTTGGACATAAGGCAACGGGAGGTGTCGTCTCTGCAGAGGGACACTTTCCCAGCTCCAAAGATGCAGATTTTCAGCAGTATCTTGTGTTGGGTCCCATAACACGATTTGCCGTTGATCTTGCCCAGCTGCTGGAGTTGATGGCCGGCGAGAATGCCGCCAAGCTGCGTCTGCAGGAGCCAGTGCAGCTGGAACAGCTAAAAGTGTATTATGCCCTGGGTTTTCAGGGTCTCAATGGTTGCATGCATCAAGCTGTGCAACCGGAAATCCAAACATCCATTCTCACAGCCTTGGAGCATCTAAAGTCTCTCGGTCTGGCCGTGGAACAGCTTAAGTTGCCCGGCTTCAGCGATTCATTGGAGATTGCCTTGGGTGGCATTGCACGATTGAAGCAGCTGCCGTATGTCCACCAAGTTGCAACAGGCGACAACGCACTGTACAGCACGTTGCAACAATTGTGGCAGAGTCTGTGCGGCAAGTCCAACTATACAATTGGCGCCCTAATCTTTGATCTAATGCGTCACACAAACTCCTTTATGTGGTGTGACGAGCGTTTGGAATACTATCGCCTGATGGGTCAATCCCTTGCTCAGGATTTAACTGAATTGCTGGGCGAGCATGGCGTCCTGATCTTTCCCACACTTCATGCAACTGCCTGTCGACATGGCTGGACGCCGTTGCAGTCGTGGGGCTTAGATTATACTTTGATTTTTAATATTCTCGGTCTGCCTGCAACACATATTCCCATGGGCATCAATGCACAGGGTTTGCCAATTGGTTTCTCCGTTATTGCGGCACCGTATCAGGATCGTTTGTGCCTCAGTTTGGCCGTAGAATTGGAACGCGCCTTTGGCGGCTGGCATGCACCGGGAGCTACACATATTTTTTGAATAAGAAATTAAATTAAATTTTAGGTAGAAATTATCTGTTAAAAAGCTAAAAAAAAAAAATAAAAAAAAAAAATAAAATAAAATAAAATAAAAAAAAAATAAAAAAAAAAAAAATAAAAAAATATAGCAAACACGCTTACCATATAATTAATATGTGGTTTAGTAAATAACTAAAAATTAAAAAAAAATAAAAATTTCATTAGTGAGCTGTAACAGTTGTAATTTTTTAAATAAAAATTATTTGTTGATTTTTATAAAAATACAACCAGTGTACTCGGCGTGCGTTGCTACGCCTAACCTCAAAAAAAAAAAGAAAATAAATAAAAACAGGCTTATTATATTCTAGTTGCACGGGCAAACTTTGTTTTGCCCTATAAATAATTTTTATTATTTATTTTAAAATAATATAAACTAATTCTAATTCATTTAAAAAATACTGCCTACTGTGATTTTCGTATTTCATTAAAAAAAATACTGCCTACCATAATTTATATTTATTTATTATTTATTTAATGTATTATATTTCCTGCTATTGTAGCATAACATTTAATTTAATGTCCCATTGGCAATTGTAAATATAGTTAAACAAAAGCAAAATAAAAAAATATAATTGCTGTAACAGTCTGTATACGTTAACAGTGCTGCATATGTTAACAGTGCTGTTGTATGTTACTTTAACAGTGAGTAAAACTGTTGCGGCGTTAGCGACTTTTCTGACAAATTTTTCCAACATTTTTTTTCCTAGAAATCTTTGTCTGTCTATAACGAAAAACTTAAAAAAATTCTGAGCTAAATTGTTCAAGTCGTTCTCAATTTTTTCACCATTTTTATTTATATAGATTTAAAAATAACTTTTCTGTTTTATCTAAATATTAAAAATTAGAAATAATAATTAAATTTATATTTTTATTTAAAAATCATAATATGCATTTTCTTTTTTTTTAAATATTGAATAAACTTTTATAAACAATTTTATTTTTAAGTTTAACTTTTAGAGTAGAATAATATAAATGTTTTAAATACGAGAGTGTTCATAATTTTGGTTTTTATATTTTTGGAATCTTAAGGGCTTTATAAATATGGTTAAAAATATGCTATATAGTACAATTATTAAGTTTTACTTTAGAATCTATTTTAAAAATGTTAATATTCATATAAACTGTTAAAAATCAATTCCCACCAGATGTTGTTATAATACATTTATTAGTCTACATATTCTTAGACTTAATGCTGCCCACAAGGTGAACTTGTTCACAGTTCATTGATCTACAATTAATATAATTTAAAAATAGCTAGATATAACATCCAAAATATACACACACACACCCATTATTAGTAAGTATGGTCTTTCAAATTAGATAATTATGCTTATAAATTAATACAATGCATGTTTATAAATCTTACTTGAAAAAGGCGTGTTGTTTTCTTACTTAAATAACATTTGTGCAGGCTATTAAGATTTCTATCTGGCTCAGAATGGAGACATTGACTTTGTTTTGGCCAACTTTTACTTAAAAACTGACATTTAAAGGCAGGTCCTTTCTTCGCCTAAATAAAAAAAAATACTTATAAATATATTATGTTATAATTCACAAAAAAACTTCACATGTGACAAACCGCTAAAGGTCATTTGAATTTCGGAAGAGCAGCTTTAAAAAAAAAAAACAAGACCATTAATCAAGTCTGTGGCCACATAGATCACCCGGTTGGACGTACACAGGTATTTAAAAAAAAAAAAAAATATATATATATATATACATATATTAGAAACAATTTGTATAGTTCATTCAACTCGATGTTGTTTTTTTCTGAGGCGTGTGTAGTCCATTTACAAATATAGTATTATTTACCAGGTTTATTAGTTTTATTTTAATAGACTTGTGTAGAGTAGAGTATAGTTTATAATTTACTCAACTGAAAATATAGAAATTTTATTTACACAACTTCTACAACATTGTTTATTCTTGTTCTTGTTGAAATATTAATTAAATTTATAATTCGTACTTACTCAAAACTTTTGCCAACGGTCAATAAATAAATACAACTCGTAATATTATTGCTCCCCGCTCCGGGTTTCAGGGGGGAGCCCGGAGGCAATAGCCATGTAAATAATACGCCGTTTTTGCGCATGGTACACAAACACAAAGGCGGCAATTAATTTAATTGAATGAGAGATTTAGATGTGATTATAATACAGAATGCAACAGCAATAACAACAATAATAATGAACAAAGCCACAACAGCAACAAATATGAACATCAAGAATAAATAATACTACGACTCTAATAGAAAAATCTACAAAAAATATATATACATATATATATACGATCATATATGGACTGTGTATTCATGTGAATCAATGAATGAATATTGTGAATGAAAGGCCCGAAACAAAGCGACAAGCGCCATTAAGTCGACGTTTATTTTTAATTTTTGTTTTTTTTTGTGTTTTTTGTGTTCATTATGAAACTTTAGGGCACAAAAAAACTGTATAATTAAAAAAAAATTAGTTTAAAAATGTTGCCACAACGAAGCAGAGACGCTCTGTAATTTAAATAAAATTCTAACTTTATTGTAATATTTTTGGGGGAATTACCTTTGATATATAGTGCAGTATTTTAACTAAAGTCAGTTTTATATAAATTTTTAAATCATTTTTTTGTTTATTGTATTTAATTTAGTAACGGTGTCATATTGAATAAATTAATAAATATAGTATAATATAAATATATTTTAAATTTGAATTAGTGAATATCTAAAACATTTAATAAAATAAATAATAAGAATTAAAAATTATGAAAAGTAATACAATTATATTAAAATAAAATAGATTTTAAATTTGAATAAATAAAAATATAAAACGTTTAATAAAATATCTAATATTTATAAGCAATTGGAAAAAATATATATTTTATATTTTAATAAATTAAAATATGAAATACTTAATAAATTAACAAATAATAATAATACCAAAATTAGGAAAAACATAATTGTTAAAAGATAAATACATGTTAACTTTAAATAAATGAAAATATGTATAATAAAATTCTATAATAAATTATATTAAGAAATTGGGAAAATAGTGCAAATGTTAAAAAAAAATATATTCTATAAATAAATTGAGAAAAATAACTATATTATTATAAGTAAATTTCGAAAAATAATATATAATAATAATACATTTAATAAAATATCTAATATTTATAAGCAAATTTAAAGAAATGAATGTATATAAAATTTAATAAAACAACTGATGATTACAAAAATTTAGAAAAAATATAATTGTTATGAAAAAATTATATTTGAAAGTTAAATAAATAAAAATATAAAACATAAAAAAAATAACTAATTTAAAAAAATGGGGAAAAATAATACAATTGTGGGAAAAAAATATATTTTATAAATACATAGAGAAAAATAACTATATTATTATAAATAAATTGGGAAAAATAATATAATTGTAAAAAAAAATTTATATATATTTAAAATAAATGATAATATAAAACATTTAATAAAATAACTTATAATAATAAAAAATTGGGAAAAAATGCAATTGTTAAAACAAATATATTCTTTAAATAAATTGAGGAAAATATATATTATTATATATTAGTATAAATAAATTGTGAAAAATAATACAATTGTAAAAAAAATATATTTCAAATAAATGCAAATATAAAAACATTTAATAAAATATTAAAACATTTTAGTATAATTTATTTAAAAATGTTGTCTCAATGCAAACAGTTTCTTAGTTACATAAAATTAAAAATTAAAATGTTTTTTATTATATTTTTAAGTAAATTGTTAATTTTATATAATTTAATGAATATATAGATTTTCAATAAGACTATTTATCAACTAAAAGATTTACTTTTAGACTAAAATTAAAATCAGCAGAATTTTTTGTGGGTTTATCTAATCTATTAAAATTTATTAAAAAGAGAGTTACCCCAGTTTAAATTAAAATGTCTGCTTTATTCCAATTTTGGCTTATATAAAAAATAAACCTATTTGATTTAAATAAAATTTAAAGGCCTCAAGTGAAGTTACGCCCAAAAAAAAAACCTAAATGTATATGTATGTAAATCCCTTATGTTTTTAGCAAGCTTCATCAAATATTCATTATACCTCTTAAGGGTGTATACTACGCATACTGGGGCATACTCGTAGTATGCTATATATATATAAAGGCATAAGAAAATCTCATAAACAAATCGCATTCTATGCTTTCAGCAGCAGCCACCCAGTCTCAATTCTCAATTCTCATTTCTCAGTCTCAGAGTTTGATGGGCTTATCAAATTGCCTGTCGGTGGTGGGGGGGTTGTCTGCGGGGTCGGGTCTGGCAGATCTTTTTCACTCTTTATGTGTAATCAGTGAGCTGTTGAATGCTCCGATGTGTTCAGTTCTCGACCTTTGTGGCATTATATATACATATGTGTGCGCTGTTGAGTTTTTCCCCCGTTGAACAACGCGTCGTATGATTTATGTGGCCACAATTTGCCTGCAGTTAGTTTTGATGATGTTTTCGTACCGAAAAAAACAAAAAAAAAATCTTATATTATTATTATTTATTTAGTACTCACGTTTTGGCTGATAAGTGATTGCCTGTCCAGGCAAATAGAAATCAAAATAACTGTCTGTCTGTCTGCCTGATAATAATAATACAATTTTACCCACTGACCTTTGAACTTAGGTATATAAATTTGGCTAAACAAAAGGACAGCGTGTCGTCCTTATAGTGCTGCATTAAAAGTGTATCTAATTAGTTGAAATACCATAAATGGATTGGTAAATATTCCACTTCTGATTAGCTGATAAAAGTATTTCTTACACTGGGGACTTTTCAATAACAAAGTGAAATTCCATTTAATTAGCATTTTGCTCTTAAGCTGATTAATTGGAAAACTTTTATAATATATATTAAGTGCATATACATATGCTTATTATTGAAGTGCTTATTCAATTAACAATGCAATCAACTTTTATTATGTTTGACATTTTAAATGTTTGTTCTTTTGCTTTATTTGATTATAAGCTACGATAATGTGTTAATTGATATTTTAAATTAAAGAAAATATTTACATAAATTGTGTGTTTAAAAATATTATATTTTTAAGTGAAATAAATATGTAAAAATGTGTGTTTTTTACTTTAATAGAAAAATAAAACTTTAAGATTATTACTGAAGAAATAATGTTGTGCTTTTAATTAATATGATAATAAACTTATAGAAAATATTACGATAAATAAAATGTTTAAAAATATTATAATAAATATTAAAATATGTATGTGTTCTATTTTATAATTGAAAAATATTAAACTTCAAAAATATAACTAAAAAAATAATGTTTTAAATATGAACATAGACTTGACAGAAAAATAATTCTAACTAATTCTAATAAACTCAATTCGCAACTTTGATTGCCAAAAAATAATACTTACAGCTGAGATATTGTCTAAGTTTTTTATTTTATTGAATAACACATTATTTATATTATTTATAATTATTTTTTTATAAATTAAAAAACTGAAAATTCCATTGATTTTGCCACAAGTTTGCGTAACATCTCCACATTATAAGATTTTGCATTTTGAAAATAAATTACTAAACAATAAGATACTAAACATAACCCATCTCATCCTAAATAAAATTCTTACTAAATTTGAGCTAAAAATTAATAATATTATTGATAAAACAAACATCAAAACTAATATAATAAATCGATTAATATTTTGGTTTTTTTTTTCTATAATAAATTACTAAGGAAGAAATTATTAAAACAAATGATATAAATAATAATCTTATCCTGTATTTTTTTTAACTATTTAAAAATAACCATATTAAACAACATTTCATTATTTATTTTAGATTTAAACTTTCAACTGTCTGAGATTAATTAATTTGCTGTACTTATTTTATATAAAAGATTATGTTTTAACAATTTTCAAGGAAAATAATTTTTGAATTGAAACCTAAGGATTCTGGGCATTAAAAAGAATATTTAAGATAGTTGAACAATTTAAAGGAACATTTAAAATTAAATGGGATTATTTTATGCAATTTTTTAATTCAATTTAATTTTTTTAAAAATTTTTAAGACAGTTAAGACAATTTAAAGGAAAATTGAATTTTAAATTGTATTTTTTTATGCAAATTTATTTTATTAATTTTAATTTTTATTATTCTTTAAGATAGTTATAAAAAAAATTTAAAGGAAATTTGAATGCTAAATATGAATTTTATATGCAATTTATTTTATTAATTTTAACTTTTTTTTGGTATTTAAAATTCTTGGAAAATTTGAAGCAAAATTAAATGTTAATTTGGAACTTATTTTACAATTGAATATTTGCTTTAGTATATATATTTATTTATTAAAAAAGAGAACTCTATTATAGTAAAAATACACCAAAATTCTGGACAAAAAAGGAAAATATATGTTACCAGTATTTTCAGATACACTTAGTGAGAATAAAAGAAAAGCAAAAGAGATAGATATAAAAAAGTGACTGTACCCTGAAATAAATGATGATGCTAAATGGCGCCAGCATCTTTCAAGAGTCCACCCTTCCCCCCCGACTCTCCTTCAGTAGTGTCGCATCTGTCGACATCTGATTACAGTGTTTGTCAAAAATATTTGGCCAGCAATTAAAAAAAAGTGCAGTGCGCAGTAGACAGTGACGAAAAGACGACGATGCGATCGCGATGCGATGCGACGCGACTCAACATGATGATGGCCTCACGGCGCAATTACCGATGACGATGGGTAAAAAAAGTGGAGGAGATCGGTTCGGTTCGAGCCAGACAGCACAGAGGCTGCTAACTGGGTCGATTCCAATTGAGTTTCACAATTTTAAGCAATGGCCAGAAAAATGGCGCAGCATTTTTTTTTATATATATATTTTATCTCAGAGGCTTATGTACAAGATGTACAATATATATTTATATATTTATGTATGTTATGTACATACATCTGTCTATATTGAGCATTAGTCAGTTGATGATTATGATGATAATGATGATTATGATGATGATAATGATAAACAGCAATGAGTTTGACGTTTATTAAATTAGACTGTACAACAATTATTATATGAGAAATAATGTTCATTTGTAGCCCTACTCAAGTATAATATTACTGCATACTGTAAGTTTTCAGTTGATCCCCAAAATCTAAAGTTATATCCAAAAAACCTTTTCGGTTCGCTTTTAACACTGAACAGGTAATAACACTTTTTGTAGCAAATGCATATAACCATATCAATACCCTCAATTAATATGAAAGGAGATAGAATGACCCTCATATTATAATTATCTAATAATCCATAATAATTATCTATATTTCCATACTATATATTTAGTAAAGGTCTGTAAATTTAACTTTTTTTTTGAAAATAATTACATTTTTTTGACTTTGATGGCTATTCAGTCAAAAAGTTTCCTTTGCACTAATTTTTTTTTAATTTTTTGAAAAATCTCCAATTAATTCTGTGTACAAAAATGTTTATTTGAACTGAATTGGTTAAAAATTAAAAAAAACGTGATCAATTATGTAAAGAAGGAATTTTTTTATTAATTATTATATTATCTATCTGTTCTTTTAGTTATCAATAAATGATTATGAAACTTGGGACAGTTTTTTATATATAATAACAGACTCTAAATATGCATATATGTATGTTTAAATTGGCTTGATTGAAGCACTATATCATATATTTACCGATATAAAGTATTCAATATAAAAATAATAGCTAGAAGATACAGTTTTTCGATTTTAATCAAAATTAGTTTACTCCTGAATAATTTAATTTTTGAAAGATCATTTTTGATTAAAATCGGAAAACTGTATCTTCCAGCTATCATTTTTGCATTGACAACTGTTTTATGTTTTTTTAAGATATCTGAACCAAACTAAATCTTGTCAAAAGCTACAAAACTTATCAAATATGATCTAATTTATCTACAGAACAAATCTTTCAGTTAAAAGCTTTACCAACTTTATTTAAACTTGATTAACTCCGACTTTGATAATTATATTATATATTGACAATCTGCAAAATGCAAGAGCTGTGTGTAATTGTTTATAGTTCAATTAAAATAAGTTAGTTCATTGAACGAATAAAAGGAAATAAATCAAAAATAGGCAAAGGTTTAATAAGTCCATAATATTAATAAAAAAAATTAAAGCAGCATTTTTAAATAATTAATAAAATGAAGAAAATTAGTTAATTGACAATCTGGAAAATGTTAGAACTGTGTGTAATTGTCTATAGTTCAATTAAATTAATCTAGTTCATTAAACGAACAAATGAAAATAAATCAAAAATGCGAAAAGGTGCAATGAGTCAATATTTTGATAAAAAAAAATAATGCACAATTTGTAAATATTTAAAAAAATGAAGAAATTAGATAAATGACAATCTGGAAAATGTAAAAGTTGTATGTTATTGTTTATAGTTCAATTAAAGTAAGCCAGTTCATTGAACGAATAAAAGAAAATAAATCAAAAATGGGCAAAGCTTCAATAAGTTAAAATATTAATACAAAAGAAAGTTATGTGCTTTCTTACAATACAATAAATAAATAATTAAAAAATAAATAAATACAATGAATAATAAAATAAACAAACTAAATGAATGACAATCTGGAACTAGTTAGTTCTTTTTTTTACATTTAAAAGAGATCGTTCCTTTGAACTAATTCAGCACGAAACGTGACAACTCTATGGAGCAATGCCAAAAGGGCGGAAATTCAAGATGCTGCGCAATATGTTGCCGCTGGGTTTTTTTTTTATTTATTTATTTTTATGTCTTAGTAGGAAGA